>CAMTDV010000009.1:42165468-42902968 GCA_947069175.1 Scalesia atractyloides
ACTCAAGAAAACGCTATGTAATATTTTTATTTTTTTCTAAAAAAAATAGGAAAATGTGAGTTACATGTTAATGAACGTTTTGTAACAAAAAAAAACAAAAAGTGCCAAATGGTTGTTTTTATAATTTTTTTTTTAAATTTCAGTGTTTACAAAAAATGCTAAAAAACTGAATTTTTGTAATTTTTTATAAAAAAATCCACTAGGCGCTTTTTATTTGTAAATGCAAACCAAAGACGGATACGTTTAGAAACCAAATCAACAAAAATGAGTTAATACAAAGACGGTTACATTTACACATTTTGTTAAATACGAAAAAGATTAAGTATTTATTACAATTCATAACATTAAATAGGTACATAATTTAGATAATTTTTTTGGAATCTCATCTATTATTTACTTTCATTCATCTTCCAAACCGCAACTACATAATGTTTCTCAGCTTTAGTGATATTCACTTATTTCAAGTAGACTTCATTAACAACCAATTTCTTGTTCCAACTTTTATAAACATTGTTTTTGACAAATACACAAGGTAGTAACTAAAACAAATAAAAAGGAACATGAGTAAATGTCAAAAAAAAGTAGCAACTTATATTAGTGAAAGAACAACACATTTGATCCTAAAATTTAAACAATGTATAGTATTATTGACATGATACTATGTATTTTTTATTATGATAGTTTGTTGTAAAGAAAGGCTATAACATATGTAAATTTGTTATAAAATATAATATAATGATTGTTAGAGGAAGATAAATACCAATATATATATATATATATATATATATATATATATATATAGGAGAGTTATCTTGAGATCGCTAAATATTACGAGAACCGTGAGAACGAATGAAAAAACCAATCAAAACTAATTTTTTTGGGGTAACTTTGTAGAATAGTAACCAAGTTTTAAAATTGTTCCAATTAGGTCACTTAAGTTTCAAAAGTGTACTAATCAGGTCACTCAACATTCATTTTTTATTAAAATTAAGGTTTTTTTCATCCATTTCATAGGTAACCATGGTGATGTGAATTTTTTTGTTTCTTTTTTCCCTTTCATTTGATGCTAACGTCTAGTGATGACATGGATTTTAACTTGTTTTTTCAATTTTTAATGTAATTAAGGTGTTTTTGTTTTTAATAATTAAAATTTCATATATTAATATAATCCGACCCTAGCATCTTATGCTCTATTTTTCTCTTGACACATGGAAAAAGGACATGATTCGATTTGAATGTTAAGTTATCTAATTGGGACAAAAACGATACGAGTGACCTAATTAGAACACTTTTGAAACTTGGTCAAGAACAGTTCAAAGTCAAAAAAAAATTCTACACTTTATCATTGTTATTTAAATACAATGTTAAAAATTTAATTTACACGTTTAAATTTACGTGAATTTATAAATAAAGAAAATTTACACATGTGTAAGTTTGTCATTTACACATGTGTAAATCTGTTATATTTACACATGTGTAAAAATTAAAAAATCTAAAAAGAGTGATTTTGAAAGGAGAAATTAATTATTTAATGTTGTAAATTTTTTTTTGATGTTGTATTTTAATTACGATGAGGTCTATATTAAAAAATTTGATTTTGATTGGTTTTTTTATTATTTCTCACGATTCTTGTAATGTTTAGCGCTCAAGATAACCCTTTTATATATATATTTATATGCGTCTGTGTCAATCTGTTGCTGATTTGACCTAACTCAATAGTCAACCCCATGCCCTTATGTCTATTATAGCCAAACTCCACAATAGTCTCCATACTTGTGCCATCCAAACCAATCTTTATATTCAACTCAGCAAATTCTTTTATGTCCATGCTGTATTGGCCTCCCTTTAATGCATTTGTACCTCATTTCACTATCTAGTACTTCTTATGACTAAAATAACACATGTTAAACAATATAAATTATATAATTCATAATTCTAACAAATAATGATAAGCTAATAAATTATACAAAGCAAGAACGTTTAGAAAAGTTATACCATATTAAAAACATCATAAAGTTGATTTAAAATAATTTAAAAACATATACAAAATGACAGAAAAAAATAACACTAATGCATACACCATTGTTTTAACAGAAAAAGAAAATAGACTTGAATCCGACATCTAAGAGCTACAGTGTTCGCTCATTTCTCATTTAACCACCTTATTTTAGGACAAAATTCCATTAAAGATTAAAATCATTGACTTTAAAATTAATACCTAAGGTAACCGATTTCCAAGGACCACTTCAGAATTTTTGTTGATCGATGTCTCATAGGAGTATCACCGTCTGTTCATTTTAATTCATCGATCACATTCCTGTAGTATCATGATCATATTAATTCATCAAATTAAATCAATTAATCACTTAAGTTATTGGATCTGAGATATTCTTTGATCTACTACACAAATTCAAACAAAATATAAAGACATTCTAACAACTTTTTGGTCTTGAACTTACTGGGTTGCCACTTTATTCTTTTTCAACAATGGCTTCTAATCAGGTGCGTACCAATAACTTGGATTCAGTTTCTATATTTCTCATGTCGAACATTCAAAACCACATACGAATCTAAGCATATCATGTATACACAAAATAAGACGAGTAATAAAAAAATTACATGTTTAAGTGATTTTTTAAGAGTAGTAATATAAATATTAGTAGAATTAACAACATACAAAAGTAAGATGACTAATATATAATGATAGAAGTACAGTATAAAATTATTCAAAAGGATTGGTACAATTGCAAAAAAAAAATATATATATATATATATATATAATATATATATATATAATATAAAGACACATTTTGACCTTTGAATACAAACATGTAACTTTTAAACGGAATCCTTAAGAAGTAAGAAATGATACGATAAATCTTAAACTAATTAACTGTTTTATCATATACATTATACACTTTAATAAACACACATTATTTGATAATAAAAAAATTTGATACTCAAAGAAGTGATAATTACGGTATTGTATGTATCCAAAATTGTATTTCAAATTCGATTAATTTCAGTAACAGGTTTTTCTTTTTTAAATCATGAAATAGCTATTTATAATTACAAACAATTAATGATAACCTTATAATTAACCTTAAATAGCCTTAAAGTTCTAGTAACTATTGAAACATTTGAAAAAATAATTAATTAAAAATAATTTACAAATATTGATTGCACATTTTAAAATTTGAATTTACAACGTATAATATAATTTACAATTATTTTATTTAGTTAGAGTTAATGTT
This sequence comes from Scalesia atractyloides, assembly GCA_947069175.1. Taxonomy (NCBI): domain Eukaryota; kingdom Viridiplantae; phylum Streptophyta; class Magnoliopsida; order Asterales; family Asteraceae; genus Scalesia; species Scalesia atractyloides. The sequence continues at coordinate 42,168,723 of CAMTDV010000009.1, forward strand.
AATGATAAACTTATTTTAGTTAGAGTTAATGTTAATGATAAACTTAATATTAATCTTTTATTAATATAAATAAATTAAACCATTAACTTATGTAGGTACATTGAATCAACAAAAAAGACAATCTAATAAATGTTATTAACCCCAAATCATTGATTTCCATATTATATACAAATCAAAATTTGAATTTAAAATCAATAAGTTATGTCTCCTCTAAATCAGAAAATAATAATTAACAATAATATATTGGTAACAAACATATGGATAGTATCCGAACCCATTATCATGATCTGAAATTCAATTCTTAAACATCCAAGATCAAACCATTAAACTCCAAAAACATACATGATGTTCAACTAATATTAAACCTTAAGCATACAATTCAGTTACTAAACTCACCATATTATCATCACAATGCTCATTCCTAATGTTGCAACAACCATCTCCAAATATTTTAACCTAATTAGAAATCAAATTCAAAAACAAAATATTAAAACCACAACAAAGAAACAAATAAAAAAAATGAGAAATAACATTTCAGAAAAAAAAATACAAAAAAGTAGGTTTTCTTCAAGAAACATTACTGTTAAACATGTATCTTACAACCTTTAACCTTTATGTCAGTAACATTCAAATCGAGAGGAACATGACTAAAAAAATAGTGTTTCTTAAAAAAAAATTACTGTTAAGCATGAATCTTACGACCTTTATGTGGATAACATTCAAATCAAGAGGATTTTAGTATTTCTATATAAACCCTATAACAAACATCTTAACAAAATTATGGTTTTTTATATATCATGAATATATAACAGAAACCAGACAACAAAGATCGACAACAAACCTCCTATCAAACGGATTTCTTATAATCATCAATCGATAAACGAAAACAATATTAAGAACAATACACGAAACACTGAACAAATGATTACCTATTTGAAGAGGTCTGTTGTTTAGGATTCGGGTCCACAGGGAAGAGTGAATAAGGTAAAACTCGGATAAAAGGAATTTTAGGGATTTATACACATGTGTATATTGTCAATCTTTTTACTATACATATGTGTATATTTTTTTAATCTCTTAACTATACATATATGCATATAGGTGTTTAAAACTGAAAAATAAGTACCGTACATCTATAATTGAGGTGAATGATCTAGTTTTAGCTTTAGGGTTTAGCATTATTATTTAGGGTTTAGCATAAGGGGTTAGTTTTAGTGTTTAGCATTAGTATTTAGGGTTTAGCTTTAAGGTTTAGCTTTAGGGTTTAGTTTTTGGGTTTTAGCATAGGGTTTAGAGATTTTCGTTAATGTTCAATGAGCCAATATCAATGCAGCTGCAATGAACTCAATCGGCATCCGTTTGACTCGGTTTCCTACACTTTTTAGGTTAAGGATTTATAATTTTTAATAATATAAACATGTGTATAGTTTAGAAATTGACTATATACATATGACTATAATTCAAAATTGACAATATACCTATATGTACATATGCAAAGAAAATCTTAAAAATGTGCGATTAGGAGTAAAAAAAATTGGTTTGGAGAAATGTGTAGTCCCGAATGCTTCTTAAGTTTCTCAAATAGGATGCTCTTCTCTTAGGAACCCTACCCGATATATATGGTGAGTAATTTGCTTTGCAAAAAACTAGCCAATGGCTAGTGTGTCACACCCCGACCACGTAAACAACAAACCGCGACGGAAACGTCGGGGAGTCATGTAACAGAACTATTGTTTCACACACATGGTACATAAAGTTTTGTATTATTAAATTGTTAAATCACATTGTCTTTAGATAAAACAGACTAAATACAATAATTGTCTTTCAAGTTTTAAGTTAACTTAGGCCTGAGTCCGCTCTATGTGTAGCAAGCTCAAAATCATCACACATTAGCGCTTGAAACATATATGAAAATAAAACATCAGCATAAAAATGCATGTGAGTAACATAGGTTTTGTTATGATAATTCATGGCTTTGAAAGTTAAAAGATAGGTTTAACTAATACAAAAGTAGCCATGAACCATTATAAAATGTTTCTTTTATGAAATCATATGAAAATCAAATGATTTAAAAGAAATGATGCAAGGTTAACTTAATAACCAAAATATGTTATATCTTGTATAAAAATGTCATGTCTTGTATAAAATATGTCATGTCTTGTATTTTGTTTAAAGTGGTTTAGATAACGCTACGATATGTAATATAATAAAACCACTTATATATAGGAAGTACCAACGGCGTATCCATCATGCTTTTATCATATTATACACGTCTCGTTATTTAAGTCACTTGCCACAAACCAACAAACGAAATCTCTTGTTTAAACCAATGTTTTGTATAAACTAAATGTCATATATTGTAACATCCGTCGAAAAACGGGTTCAAAACCCGCTTCGTTTATTAATCGAATAGTCAGTTATAATTTTTGTTGCTTATTTAATGCTCATTTTAATTTTAAACAATACATAATTAATAAATATATTAGAATTTATAAACTATAATTAATAAACAATAAAAACGGACGAAGAAAAAAAATAAAGGAGGCTGCCGGGTTTCGAACCCGGGTCAGCCGGTTCAACAAACACCCAGCATACCACTCCGCCACTTGACTTCTTTGTTAGCATATCGAAACAAATAATACTTAAGATGAAATTTGAGTTCAAACCGGACTTCCAGCGCGGCAGAACTCGCAATCACCGGAAAATCACGGCAATCCGCAAGTTCAGCCATTATTCCTTTTGACTATAACGTTATAACCGACGTCTAACAGTCAATTGCAGTCGTAACCGCCGGAGAAAACTTGACCACGAATCAAGACCAAATTTTGACCCAATTCATACCGATTCTTCCTTATAAATACCCACCCAAACCTCTGGTAATCCTTTCGCTCAAGATCGCACAAACTTTCGAAGCTTTAGCGCTCGCCGGAGATAATTTACAGTCGCCGGACTTTCACCGGAAAACCGAGACTTACACCAAATCGGTAAATTTCTTGACTCTTTCGTTTTCAATCCATTGTTAGACATATACTAACTTCAGTCCTTCAACCAGAATCGGTTCCAGACGACGTTGCCGGAAATTCTGCACTCGCCGGAAAACCTCTGGAAATTCTGAAATCACACTGTAAATCGGTACAATCATCTAAACCCTCTGTTATCTCTTGTTTAGTCACTTAATTTCACAACTCATTGATCAAAACTATTAATTGATCCGCTCAGACGGAATTCACAAATCAGAGCCGACGACCTTTGCCGGAGTTCTGAGAAAAACATCCTGTTCGGTACATTCGTTTCCGAAACTCTCTTTATCCATTACATTTCAATCATTTATATGTTAGACGAACGATTTAAGCAAGAACAGTCGGACATCTTTGTCTGTATCGTTATAAATGAAGAAGATGAAGTCGAAATGAGTATAAGATTAATATAAATTGAATGTTTAACCGGGTTTGACACACAGTCCAGCGGTGGACTGTGTGCACACATACAATGCACGTCACGAGTTCGAATCTTACAACGTACCGACTTTCAGAATTAAAACCAACCTTTTTAAAACCGAATCAAAACGAGTCACAGCATGTGTATAAGAATAATATAAACCGTAATTTAAACAGATTAGACACACAGCCCAACTGGTTGGGCTGTGCGTATACGAACTGAAGGACCCGAGTTCGACTCCGGGTCCCTGCAAGCGGTTCGGCCATTTTAAATCATTTTAATATTAACTCAAATAAAATAACAATTAATTAGTATATATATATAATTAAAACAGAGAATATTCCGGGTTAGACACATAGCTCAGTTGGTAGAGCTGCGTGCACGCATATGAGAGGTCTCGGGTTCGAGCCTCACTCAGCGCACACATTACTCACAGTCCGACCGGTCAATGGCCCGGTCAACGGTCAAAAAGTCAAAAAATTTTATTTCTTTTTATTTATTTATTTAATTTAAAAATCAATTAAAAATACTTAAAAATAATATTTTTAAAGTTAGAAAATGTCCTTAAACTCACAAAAATAAATCTAAAAATCCATTTATTTACCGAACTATTTCGTTATTATTTTTAGGTTAGTTTTCCTCGTCGATCCAATCCCAAAAACTCGTGCGCATCCAACATCATCAAAAGAACGCACCCAATGTGAGTGAATCTCTACCAATTCCCCGTTTTAATCACATTTTTGGGGTGTATCATGTGTCGCTTAATTATTTACTATATTTAAACACTTGTGCATCCATCATATCCGTGATCAAATGTGTATTCAATATGTATCAATTGTTGTGTGGATTATGTTTAGATTAAAGTTATCATTTTTAGTACATGCATTTCATTAGGCCCAACAGCTCCCCGTGGGAGACGGGTTGAGTACAGGTGCCTCATTCGATCGGCTTCGTTTGATTGAGCCTTGATCTCACATACATCATCATACATTTCATACGATCGGCTCCGTTTGATTGAGCCTTGATCTCACAATACATTATCATTCATGTCAATACTCATTCAAGGTGGTTTGTGATTGTTTGTTTATATATGTTTGCTCACATATGAATATTGCACAACTTTTCAATATTAAATACAACAAGAAATCAATAACAATGTTTTTAAACAAGGTTCACTCGCCAACTTTTGTTGACCCAAATTTCCCCCATTTTACACATGATACAGGTGATCCAGTTGAGGGAAGATACACATAAGAGGGCCTAGAAGAATAAATCAGTTTAAGCTTTGGATTGTTTTATTTAGTTTCATTTCCTTGTATTTGTATGAATTTGATTTGAAAATTTAAGTTGTAATTTGAATTTAATAAATATGAAATATTTTAGTAAACATCATGAGCTTTGTTGATAACCCAATTATGCCCCGACTCTTATTCCGCTGTGGGTCGGGGTGTGACAGATTGGTATCAGAGCCATGACTATAGGGATATAGGATATGTTATTAGACACTTAGAGCCTATACTATAGTTGATTAGAATTTTAAATTTTTTTTTATGTGCTACATACAAAATTCATGATGTTTATATGCTTTATGTTTATTGTTACATTCAATGTTATGCAAGCATGTTCATAAGTACATATTATTATACAATGCTCATCATGAATCATATCCTCATAACATACCATATCCATGAGAGCACACACCACACAATTCCTATGATTTTTGCAACGATTTTTGTATTTTCAAATCACATCAAAGTGAGTTCCCATGACGGGCATGTAGTAACTGGAAGGGTACGAGTACCGGTAGTCGGAACGTCCTGTCTAGGCTTGGCATTCGTATAAATCCAAAATAAAGGACCAGTTTGTCTACCTGGGGACTAACGATGAGAGTACGAAGGACCTATTAGGCCAAAGCATGCTATACCAAACGTCGTGTGAGCTAACCCCACTTTGAGTTATCATTGTGTCTATACCTGGACACCCTCTTACCATACATCTCACAATCATATTTCATGGTTTTCATTCGGGTGATGCGAGTGTTAAACCGCCAACACCAATGTGAATCCTACTAAGACAATAGTTATGGGGGCCCACATGACTATACAGGCGATGGTATGGGGGACATTGGAGGCCCAAACATGAGCAAACCCAAGACATCCTATAGATGTAGTTGCATTATTGATGATTATGTTATTTTTTTAACGGCACATGACACCTAAAAAGACTCCTTAAACTCACAATTTTCCTATGTATGTTCCTGTAGATGTCGGCTAGGCAACTACGTGGAGGTAGAAAGTCAGGAAGGTCAAACGAACGCTTGGCCACCCAAATTGCAAAACAAATGGCCGCGGTGCTTCCTGACATCGTAATTCAAGTCCAACAAGCTCTCACCGTGAATCCCATCAACCCTCCCAATCAAGAAGACCAGAACGTCAACAACCCTCCCTCCAAAAAGTGCTCCTACAAACACTTCAAGTCTTGCGATCCCCCAAAGTATGAAGGGACCGAAGGTGTCACTGCTCTCCTCCACTGGTTTGAGGAAATGGAGAACACCTTCCTCAATTGCGATTGTCCCGAGGATCGCAAGGTACGTTACGCAACCGGGAGACTGTTTGGGGTAGCCCTTACCTGGTGGAACACAGAAAAGGGTAATAGAGGAGTCGAAGATGCTATGGCCTTAACATGGGAAGAGTTAAGGGAAATAATGACAAGAAGCTTCTGTCCAAGAAGCGAAATCAAGAAGTTGGAAGATGAATTCCATTCGTTAAAACAAAAGGAAGGAGATCATACTTCCTACAACAAAAGATTTCTCGAGCTAAACCAAATGATCCCCAACTTGTTCACCCTAGTGTACCGCTTGGTTGAACACTACATTCGAGGCCTCCCCTCGAAAATTCAAGACTCGGTTCTAAGCACTTCACCTGCAACACTTGAGGTCGCAATGGAACTAGCTACCGAACTTACCGAGAATCGCATCCGAAACGGTAAATTCAAGGAGGAGAAAAAGAAAGCCCCCATTGAGGCTCAAACTTCAAACCATTCTGTCTCCTCTTTGAAGTTTGCTGGTAAGAGGAAGCGAAACAACAGGAACTTTGCTGTCACACAAACAAACCCCCCTATCACTGCTGCACCCATCACCCAAGTTGCCCCCTCAGTTGCGCCATATAAAAAGCCATACTCCGGCCCATACCCAAAATGCAACCGTTGCCAATACCATCACCTTCCCGAACATCCCTGCCAACATTGCACCGGCTGTGGCCGTGCAGGTCACACCATCCAAACCTGTCGCACACTTCAGCGAACGAACCGCAATCAGCCCTCAACCCAAACCCACCATCAGATAGTGGGTCAAGCCCAACAACCTTTACTCCTACCACCTGCCCAACATATAGCCCAATCCTACTACCAAACCAACTACCCCATGATGCAACCCATGCGAGCTTGTTACAACTGTGGAGACCCAAACCACTTTAGAAACACTTGTCCACGCTTGGTGAACATCATTCATGCCCAGGCTCAAGCAAATCCCGTGAACCAAGCTAACCAAGTTCCTCCACCTGCTAGAGGAAGAGCTTTCAACATCAACGCTAATCAAGCTAGGGCTGATAACAACGTGGTTAACGGTACGTTTTTCATCAATGGTAGTTATGCATCCATGTTATTTGATACTGGCGCGGATAAGAGTTTTGTGTCCTTAGAATTTGAACCCATCCTCAACCAAACTCGTGATAATCTCATGGAATCCATAACGGTGGAAGTTGCTGACGGAAAACCGGTCTCATTAAACTCTATTATACGAAATTGTACCCTCACTCTAAACGATCACGATTTTCCAGTTGACCTCATTCCTATGAAGTTGGGAAGTTTCGACATTATAATCGGTATGGACTGGCTCAGTCAACATCATGCTGAAGTAGTATGCCGTGAAAAGTTCATTCGCATTCCTCTTGCAGACGGTCAGACCCTACGAATCTTTGGAGAAACCCCTTCGAAAGGACTCAAATTAATGTCCTATCTTCAAGCCCGAAAATACCTCCGCAAGAACTATGTCGCATTCCTAACTCACGTCGTCAAGAAGGGAAACAAGGAGAAGAAACTCGAAGATATACCTGTAGTGAAAGAATTCCCACAAGTCTTTCCCGACGACATCTCAGGACTTCCTCCCATGAGAGAAGTCGAATTCCGCATTGGTCTTATACCTGGCGCTACACCAGTCGCAAAATCTCCTTATAGGTTAGCCCCATCCGAAATGCAAGAGCTGGCCAGTCAACTGCAAGAGCTGACTGACAAAGGATTTATACGTCCTAGCTCATCGCCCTGGGGTGCACCTGTTCTTTTTGTGAAGAAGAAAGATGGAACTTTTCGCATGTGTATCGACTACAGGGAACTCAACAAGTTAACGGTCAAGAACCGCTACCCATTACCTCGCATCGATGACCTTCTAGACCAACTTCAAGGCGCCACCTGTTTTTCAAAAATCGACCTTCGTTCTGGATATCATCAACTCAGAGTACATGAAGAAGACGTCCCAAAGACCGCCTTCCGAACTCGATATGGTCATTACGAATTCATGGTCATGCCATTTGGTTTAACCAACGCCCCAGCAGTATTTATGGATTTAATGAATAGGGTATGCAAACCCTACCTCGACCGCTTTGTCATAGTCTTCATCGACGACATCCTCATCTACTCAAAGTCTAAGTCTGATCATGAACGACACCTTCGACTCATCCTTACACTCTTAAGGACAGAAAAGCTGTACGCTAAGTTCTCGAAATGTGAATTCTGGTTAAGGGAAGTACAATTTCTTGGACACGTCGTCAATGACAAGGGAATACATGTCGACCCTTCAAAGATCAAGGCAGTACAAGAATGGCAAGCGCCACGAACCCCTACCGAAGTAAGATCATTTCTTGGTTTGGCTGGTTACTATCGCCGCTTCATTGCCAATTTCTCCCGTATTGTTGTACCACTCACGGCTTTGACTCATAAAGGAAAACCCTTCATATGGGGACCTAAACAAGAAGAAGCCTTCCAAACCCTTAAGCAAAAGCTTTGTGACGCACCTATCCTCACACTTCCTGAAGGTTGCGATGACTTTGTAGTATATTGCGATGCGTCAGGGCAAGGACTAGGCTGTGTACTGATGCAAAGAGGAAAAGTGATAGCCTATGCTTCTAGGCAACTCAAAGTTCATGAGAAGAACTACACCACCCACGACCTAGAACTTGGAGCCGTTGTGTTCGCTCTCAAGATATGGAGACATTACCTCTACGGTACCAAGTGTGAAATATACACTGACCACAAGAGTCTCCAACATATCTGTCACACCCCGACCCGCAGCGGAAAAGGTGATCGGGGCATGATTGGGTTTTCATCAAAGCTCATGACATTTATTATAATGTTTCATATTTATTGTTACAATTTAAAAGGAATCATACAATCAAATCAAAAAAATACAACATGTTCTATACAACTTTCTAAACTTCATTATTTTTCTTCTAAGGCAATTTCCTATGTTTTCCTTTTTCATCCTGTTCACCTGTATCATGTGTAAAAATGGTTTTTAGGTCAACAAAAAGTTGGCGAGTGAATCCTATGAAAAACATTTAAACAAGTTTAGTGCATTGATTATTAAATAAAGTGCATAACCACATATGAGTAAATGTAGATGTAAATTTATTCACAATACACATAATATTAAATATTGCACACACATACAACAATAGATTGTTTTGAGGCACGCGTTGTTCAACTCGTCTCCCACGAGGAACTGATGGGCCTAATGAATGAGTTTTGAGGCGCGCGTTGTTCTACGAACTGATGGGCCTAATGAATGAGTTTTAAGGCACGCGTTGTTCAACTCGTCTCCCACGAGGAACTGATGGGCCTAACAAATAATTTGCATACAACTTGACAATATGTAATACATCACAACAAACAATATTTACATTCTAAGTTTAGATCATAATATGGTATAGCACGAGTTTGAATAAGCGAATTAGTTTAAGCGACACATGATACACCCCAAAACATGAATAAAAAGGGGAATTTGTAAGAATTCACTCACCTTGGGTGCGTTCTCTTGAGGATGATGGATGCGCACGAGTTTAGAGGATTAATCGACGAGTAATAACTAACATAATTAATAACGAAAAGGTAAGGTAAATAAGTGGATTTTATTAACAATTTTAATAGGATTTTTGGATATATTTTTGTGAGATTAAGGCTATTTTCTAACTTTAAAAACATTGTTTTTAAGTATTTTTAATTGATTTTTAAATTAAATAAATAAATATAAATATAAAAAATGTTGACTTTTTTGACTTTGACCATTGACCATGACTGTTGACCGTTGACCGGTTCGGTCGTGTATAAGTATGCGCTGGGTGAGACTCGAACCCGTGACCTCCCGTACGCGTGCACGCAGCTCTACCAACTGAGCTACGTGTCTAACCCGAAATATTTCTGTTTTTAATTATATTTATACACTATTTAATTTAATCCGAAAATTATTTATTTAAAAAGGATTTAATTATATCGAACCGGTGATCTCCACAGGTCTCGAACCCGGGACCTGTGGTTTAGTTTGGCACACAGTCCACCGCTGGACTGTGTGTCTAACCTGGTTAATATTCTGATTTTTATTATACTTAACATCTTACAGTGAGTTAACCCGGTTCGGTTTAAAAAAAACATTTTTATTTCCGAGGATAGGGTCGTGATAGGGATCGAACTCGAGACGTATGTGTATTGTTTGCACACAGTCCACCGCTGGACTGTGTGTCTAACCCGTTTATTATCCTGATTTTAATTAATCTTATACACTAGTTCGTACTCATCTTCTTCGTTCAAAACACAGACAACGGTTAACCAAAATGTTTCTTGTTTAATTCGATTAACGAATATTATAAGCAATTGAGAGGTAATGAACAGAGAGGGTTTAGGGAAAGAATGTACCGAATAGGTGTCTTTCTCAGAACTCCGGCAAGGATTCGTCGGCTCGGTTTTGTGAACTTCGTCTGTTCGGATCAATTAACAGTTTTGATTGATTAGATATGAAATTGAGTTACTAAACCATGATTAACAGGAGGTTTAGATGATCATACCGATTAACAGCGTGAGTTCGGAAATTCCAGTGATTTTCCGGCGAGTACAGAATATCCGGCAACGTCGTCTGGGATTGATTCTGGGTGATGGATTGATGTTAGTAATAATCTAACAATGGATTGAAACAGAAAGAGTCGAGGTATTTACCGTGTTGATGTGAGTCTCAGTTTTCCGGCGAAAGTCCGGTGATGGCAGAAAAGTTCCGGCGAGTGAAATTGCTTCGAGAATTGGTGTGATTTTGAGCGAAAAGATTACCAGAGGCTAGGGTGTGTATTTATAGGAAAGAATATCGATGAATTGGGTCCGATTTCTGTCTTGATTCGTTGGTCAATCTCTCTCCGGCGGTTACGACTGATGTCGCGGGACTGGACATCGGTTATAACCGATGTCGGTGTTAATACGCACGCTAAGTCATAAGAAACCGACAATAATTGGCAAAGTCGTCGGGATTTCCGGCGACTGCGAAATGGGCGCGTCGTTGACTGTTTTTGAAATCGAGTTTTTTATTTGAATTAATTGTTTCGATATATCACCAAAGAACACAAGTGGCGGAGTGGTTTGGTGTATGTGAGTTAAGTTGCTAAGCTTTTATCCGACTGACCCGGGTTCGAATCCCGGCATCAGCATTTTAGTTTTATTTCATTATTTATAATAAATTTTCAATTATAAATTTTAAATTCTAATATATTTATTAATTATGTATCGTATAAAATTAATTTGAGTATTTAATACGCAACGAAAATTTTAACTGGATGTTCGGTTAATAAACGAAGCAGGTTTGGTTAACCCGGTTTTTTACGGATGTTACAATATCTTCAACCAAAAGGAGTTGAATATAAGGCAACGAAGATGGGTCGAACTTCTTAACGACTACGACTGTGAAATTCGGTATCATCCTGGCAAGGCAAACGTGGTGGCCGATGCACTCAGTCGAAAAGGTTATGCGAACTCCATTCGTCTTCTATGTTCGCAAATCATAACCGACATCAAGGATCGAATCCGAGAAGCTCAACATGTTTCTGTAACAGAAAACGACGTACGAGATGAGCTGTCATGTGGAGCAGAACTCATAATCGAAACCAAATCCGACGACATTCTATACTATCTAAATCGCATATGGATTCCCGATCGCAATAGCCTTCGTGATTTCCTTATGAATGAGGCGCACAAAACACGGTACTCTGTACACCCAGGAGCCGACAAGATGTATCAAGACCTTCGATACACCTACTGGTGGCCTGGCATGAAAAAGGATATTGCTGTTTTTGTTTCCAAGTGCCTTACCTGTTCCAAAGTAAAAGCTGAACATCAAAGACCTTCAGGACTTCTAACCCAACCTGAAATACCTGTATGGAAGTGGGAAAACATAACCATGGACTTCATTACCGGGTTACCTCGCACCTCCAGTGGGTATGACACTATATGGGTAATCATTGATTGTCTTACAAAATCAGCTCACTTCATTCCGATTCGCGAGGACTTCAAGAACGAGAAGTTAGCTCGTATCTACATCAGCGAGATCGTAAGCCGTCATGGTGTACCTTTAAGCATCATTTCAGACCGTGATGGTCGTTTCACTTCATGAACATGGCGAGCCGTACAAGCCGCCTTGGGTACACAATTAGACCTCAGTACCGCTTTTCATCCTCAAACTGATGGACAATCTGAACGCACCATCCAAACTCTTGAAGACATGCTTCGAGCATGTGTCATAGACTTCAAGGGAAATTGGGACTCTCATCTACCATTAGTTGAATTTTCGTACAACAATAGTTACCACTTAAGTATCGGCATGGCTCCTTTCGAAGCTTTATATGGTCGTAAGTGCCGATCTCCAGTATGTTGGCACGAAATTGGGGAAGCTCAAATCACCGGTCCAGAATTGATTCAAGAAACAACAGACAAGATCCATCAAATTCGAAACAATCTTCTAGCGGCACAAAGTCGTCAAAAGAGTTATGCAGATAAACGACGAAAGCCCTTGGAGTTTAACATTGGTGATCAAGTACTTTTAAAAGTATCACCGTGGAAGGGAGTAGTTCGTTTTGGCCAGAAGGCAAGCTAGCACCATGCTACGTAGGACCTTTCAAGATACTCGAAAGAGTAGGACCTGTAGCATACAAGCTTGACCTACCAGAAGAACTCAACAGAATTCTCTCACATTCCATGTATCAAACTTAAAGAAGTGCCTCGCTAATGGAAACCTCCATATTCCCCTAGAAGATATTCAGATCGATGAATCTATGCATTTTATTGAAAGACCAGTAGAGATCATGGACTTCGGAGAAAACGTTTAAGACGGAGTCGTATTCCAATTGTCAGGGTACGCTGGGAGTCGAAACGAGGACCTGAGTTTACTTGGGAACGTGAAGACTCAATGCGCGAAAAATACCCGCATCTTTTTTCCTGTTACCACTACTACTTAAATTTCGGGACGAAATTTCTAAAAGTAGGGGATACACATCCGTCGAAAAACGGGTTTCAAACCCCGCTTCGTTTATTAATCGAAGAGTCAGTTACAATTTTCGTTGCTTATTTAATGCTCATTTTAATTTTAAACAATACATAATTAATAAATATATTAGAATTTATAAACTATAATTAATAAATAATAAAAACGGACGAAGAAAAAAAATAAAGGAGGCTGCCGGGTTTCGAACCCGGGTCAGCCGGTTCAACAAACACCCAGCATACCACTCCACCACTTGACTTCTTTGTTAGCATATCGAAACAAATAATACTTAAGATGAAATTTGAGTTCAAACCGGACTTCCAGCACGGCAGAACTCGCAATCACCAGAAAATCCGGCAATCCGCTAGTTCAGCCATTATTCCTTTTGACTATAACGTTATAACCGACGTCGACATCGGTTATAACCGACGTCTAACAGTCAATTGCAGTCGTAACCGCCGGAGAAAACTTGACCACGAATCAAGACCAAATTCGGACCCAATTCATACCGATTCTTCCTTATAAATACCCACCCAAACCTCTGGTAATCCTTTCGCTCAAAATCGCACAAACTTTCGAAGCTTTAGCGCTCGCCGGAGATAATTTACAGTCGCCGGACTTTCACCGGAAAACCGAGACTTACACCAAATCGGTAAATTTCTTGACTCTTTCGTTTTCAATCCATTGTTAGACATATACTAACTTCAGTCCTTCAACCAGATGCGGTTCCACACGACGTTGCCGGAAATTCTGCACTCGTCGGAAAACCTCTGGAAATTCTGAAATCACACTGTAAATCGGTACAATCATCTAAACCCTCTGTTATCTCTTGTTAGTCACTTAATTTCACAACTCATTGATCAAAACTGTTAATTGATCCGCTCAGACGGAATTCACAAATCAGAGCCGACGACCCTTGCCGGAGTTCTGAGAAAAACATCCTGTTCGGTACATTCGTTTCTGAAACTCTCTTTATCCATTACATTTCAATCAGTTATATGTTAGACGAACGATTTAAGCAAGAACAGTCGGACATCTTTGTCTGTGTCGTTATAAATGAAGAAGACGAAGTCGAAATGAGTATAAGATTAATATAAATTGAATGTTTAACCGGGTTGGACACACAGTCCAGCGGTGGACTGTGTGCACACATACAATGCACGTCACGAGTTCGAATCTTACAACGTACCGACTTTCAGAATTAAAACCAACCTTTTTAAAACCGAATCAGAACGAGTCACAGCATGAGTATAAGAATAATATAAACCGTAATTTAAACAGATTAGACACATAGCCCAACTGGTTGGGCTGTGCACATACGAACCGAAGGACCCGAGTTCGACTCCGGGTCCCTGCAAGCGGTTCGGCCATTTTAAATCATTTTAATATTAACTCAAATAAAATAACAATTAATTAGTATATATATATATAATTAAAACAGAGAATATTTCGGGTTAGACACATAGCTCAGTTGGTAGAGCTGCGTGCACGCATACGAGAGGTCTCGGGTTCGAGCCTCACTCAGCGCACACATTACTCACAGTTCGACCGGTCAACGGCCCGGTCAACGGTCAATGGACCGGTCAACGGTCAAAAAGTCAAAAAAATTTATTTCTTTTTATTTATTTATTTAATTTAAAAATCAATTAAAAAAACTTAAAAATAATATTTTTAAAGTTAGAAAATGTCCTTAAACTCACAAAAATAAATCTAAAAATCCATTTATTTACCGAACTATTTCGTTATTATTTTTAGGTTAGTTTTCCTCGTCGATCCAATCCCAAAAACTCGTGCGCATCCAACATCATCAAAAGAACGCACCCAATGTGAGTGAATCTCTACCAATTCCCCGTTTTAATCACATTTTTGGGGTGTATCATGTGTCGCTTAATTATTTACTATATTTAAACACTTGTGCATCCATCATATCCGTGATCAAATGTGTATTCAATATGTATCAATTGTTGTGTGGATTATGTTTAGATTAAAGTTATCATTTTCAGTACATGCATTTCATTAGGCCCAACAGCTCCCCGTGGGAGACGGGTTGAGTACAGGTGTCTCATTCGATCGGCTCCGTTTGATTGAGCCTTGATCTCACATACATCATCATACATTTCATACGATCGGCTCCGTTTGATTGAGCCTTGATCTCACAATACATTATCATTCATGTCATATACTCATTCAAGGTGGTTTGTGATTGTTTGTTTATATATGTTTGCTCACATATGAATATTGCACAACTTTTCAATATTAAATACAACAAGAAATCAATAACAATGTTTTTAAACAAGGTTCACTCGCCAACTTTTGTTGACCCAAAATTTCCCCCATTTTACACATGATACAGGTGATCCAGTTGAGGCAAGAAACACATAAGAGGGCCTAGAAGAATAAATCAGTTTAAGCTTTGGATTGTTTTACTTAGTTCCATTTCCTTGTATTTGTATGAATTTGATTTGAACATTTAAGTTGTAATTTGAATTTAATAAATATGAAATATTTTAGTAAACATCATGAGCTTTGGTGATAACCCAATTATGCCCCGACTCTTATTCCACTGCGGGTCGGGGTGTGACATATATAAACAAATGTCTATGTATAAACCAATATCTTATATAGAAAACAAAATTTCTTTGTTTAAACCATATGAAAAAATGTCTTGTATAACCAAAATATCTTGTATAAAACAATGTGTTTGAATGAACAAAGGTCTTGTTTAATCAAAGGTTTTGTTTTATAAAATCATTGCTTTTATTGTGTAGACATATAAATATGGATTGTTGGCAAATACATTCAAGCCTTGTTGTCTATCGGATACACCCTTATAAGGACAAAGGTTTATCAAATGTTCATCGGATTTTGTCATTCCTTAAGGTCACTTCCAAACAAACCTCGGGAACGGGATTGTCAATCCTATAGTACCATTACATATTACCAGTCGGCATGATCAATATTAATGAATGTATCATTGTCGAGTTCAATGCACCAAAATGTCTTGAACAATGTAAGCATGTCGTGAAAATGTTTTGAAATCATGTAAAATATCATTGAAATCACGTGCTAGGTATGCTAAGTAAACATAAGAAGCAAAATTTATTTGAAATAATGCACAAGGAATACCAAGTCAATATACCATGTAAAATGTCTTTGAAAACCATGTACTAAGTATAGTCAACATACGAAGTAAAATGTCTTTGAAAACCGTGTGCTAGGTATGCTAAGTTAACATACGAAGCAAAATATCTTTGAAAAATCATGTATTAGGTATGCTAAGTCAACATACGAAGCAAAAATTTCATTGAAATCATGTACTATATGTACTAGATAATGTATAATGTCATGAAAACATGAAAGTAGTGATAGGCTATGAATCACTCCAAAACATTTGAAAAATGTAAAAGAGGGGACTATGTACTCACGTTGAAAATCATTTTGTATATATAAACCATATATATATTGTAGTGAAATCACGAAATGGTAATAGGCACATATGAATAACCCAAAACATTTGAAAACGTAAAAGAGGGGAACTATGTACTCATGTTGAAAATCATTTTGTATATATAAACCATATATATATATTGTAGTGAAATCATGAAAATAGTAATAGGCACATATGAATCACTCCAAAACATTTGAAAACGTAAAAGAGAGGAACTATGTACTCACTTAGGATTGCGTATAAGTCTTGTTCAAATGATCAAACAAAGCTTAAGAGATCAAGGATTTAAGTGTGTCCTAATATTGGATGACTATGTTAGTGCATCAGCACTTTATTCGGAGGATTGGAGAGAATGAAGTCTTACCAACCAAACGAGTGTTGAAACTCATATGATATGGTTTACTAAACTTAACATTCTAATTTGGAAAAGGATTCTAAGTGCTTTTGACCCGTTATGACTCGTTAAGGTAGTTTATGCTACGTTACCGAGTCATTTGCGTAAACACGTGATCGGATGGTTACACATGTCCTATGATAAGTCTTAAATTCCCAAACATGTTTGAAAATGTTATAACATCAGTTTATGTGTCAAAAAATTGGTTACATATGTTTAAAATGGATTTATGCGCAAAAAGGGTATTTTGGTCATTTCTAAGGAACATAAAAATGACTTATCATAATACTAACCAGACCTTATGACCATAAGGTATAACATCAGTAGGTTATTCCCTATAAAACTATGTTCACAAATATGTGTTTGGTCGGATCTTAAAATCGACCAAACGGGTCGGATTCGAAAGTTAAAGCAGTAGTCAAACCGCTCGACTAACGACCCAAATAAAAGCACTAAACTAGAAGTGACGAGTTAGACATGTTGAAACATGTCTAACTAAGTTATAAAAATTATTTGGTATCAAAACTTGGAGTTTTGATACCCAAAAATAGTTTCGTCGTAAAATGCACATTATGCGCATCTTTGACCGAAACTTTGACTCGCCACTTCAACTAGTAAACGTGGTAATCAAAAGGTAAAATCGCTAGGGATTATAACCTTCGTGATTACGATCACCTTGCAAAGTTCAATTGAACTTTGACTTGACCAAAAATGGTCAGAACAGAAAGTCAAACTGTTTGACTTTTGGCTCAAAATAGCCAAAATAATGAAATAGACTAAGGAAGAGTACTTATTTGTGTTGGGAACACTATAAGAACTCAGTTAGGAGGTCTCTAATTGCTGGAAACAAGATGTAAGAAAGTGGGAGAAAGAATTTGTGAATGAGCAAGTTAGAAGTGAAGAAATCACTTGCTATTTATAGTGTTTAGGAGTTCATTGGATCATGCCAAGTGTCCCATGAGGTGTAAGGATCGTAGGGTGGTCATAACACTTGTCAATTGCAGGTACAAACCAGGAAAATTCATGAACTTGGGGTGCAAGCAAAAGAAAACAAGGGGCTGCACAATTTTGTTTCCAGTGCCTACGTAGCTTACGGTGGCTACCGTAAGCTACGGTGTCCACAAGTTTCATTTTAGGCAGATTTGGCCCCTTGACTTGTATTATCGCATTTTGTCACTTCTAACACCCGTTAACCTAATTTTTAAGATCTATGAGGATGTTAAAGCATATGTGACTTGAATTATGCCCAAATATCGTGGATGTCAGTTCGTTCGGTTATGCGGTTGCGATTTTCACTTAATTACGACGAACGCTATAACGAACACGAAAATGACCGAAATTGTGCAACAATTGATATTTTTGCATTCTCGTCAATAAAATACAAGATTATTATAAAAATTTTTGGATTTGTATATGTGGTTCGTATCTTGAATACGAGAATCGGCAGACTTTCGCAGTTTATCACAAATAGTCCCTAAGCTTGAATACGCATGTTTTTGCCATACCGAACCCCTCAAAACTTATTTCTAAGTTATATAAAGGGAATTTAGGGTATGTTTAGCTTATGTCCTTGTTCTGGAGTGTACGTCGTGTTAAGCTGATTTCATTTGCGTAACAGTTTATGATTTTACTTCCAGAAAAGGTTTGAGAGTTTGAAATTGTACAAGGACTTAAAACGTGCAAATGTCACATGTAATTATACAATCCTGGAAATGAAACACAAGATTTCATTGGATTCGAAATTGTTCAGGATTGTACAATGGTTGAAAAGGCACAAATGTCATATAGTGAGTGTTGGCCAATATTATTTTTTTTTCAACTCCAAACTAAGTGCTTTCACATACCTCACCAATACACCTTTTCATCAAGTGATTTGTTTGAGATGACGTGGATCTTGTTTTGGTCAAAAACTGCTAAGATTGATTTAGTAACCAAATTGAGAAAGTGAGGTACGGTGCTTTAGAAAATGATATGTTTGTTGTTGAGGATCTTGCTATTTGTATTAGGATCCTTGGTTCAAAAACAGTTTTTACAATTGTAAGGCTTAGTAAAATGGTTAATATGTGGTGAATGAAGCTTGAATGCAGTTAATAAATGGGAAAACAAACGATTTGTTACGGGGAAAAGCCCTTGATCTCCTCGAGAGATGATTCCCGGCACAAAAACCCAGGAGCTGGAAATTACCTAGCTCCAATCTATTAAGAACTTGAAAGAAATTACAATAGGGATCTTTGATCGATCTAATTATATGTTTTACGAAGCTTGTTGTGAGTGCAATAAGTGTTTGGTGCAAGTAAAATGTAGTTCCTAAAGTGATCCGATAAAGCTATTTATAGTAAACAAGTCAAAAAAAATATCCTAATTAGAAGTCCGATTTTCTCGGGATCCTCAAAAGACTGAGCCAGTGACCATTGCAAGTTCTTCCACTCTTTTCCACACGTTCCCCCCCCCTCCCCGAACTTCTTTCATGACATACCCATAAGTCTTCATCTTCTAGCCGTTGTACTGGAATATTCTTGCGAATATTTCTTAGAAAGGACAAAACAAACATTAGTAATACCGGGACTCAGGATCCTTAGCCGTGTCAGGATAGTGGAATATTTATCAGGATCTTTAGTGTAAAAAATGTACCCCTAACAATTGTCCCCAGATATTAGGGCTAATGATTAGCAGGTGTATAATTTCAAATATTCAAAATTAAAAAAATGTGGATGAGAGTAAGAGATAGAAATTTGACCCGGTTACCCATATGATTTGACTGTTACCAGCCTCATTATAACCACATTCCCTAACTTCATTCCTCATATCTCGATTGGCGAAGGTTAAAATCAGGTTAGTTATCTCTTTTCTCCTTTAATTTCTCTTTGTTTTTGATCCATCCCCTTCAAGAAACCCGTAAATGGTGAAAATAGGCACCCGATCATCAAGCTTAGCTCAGCTCAGCTGATGTCAATAAGTTCACAGATCATAAGATCGTAGACTCCTGTGAGGGGGAATGTCGTGATTCGAGCAGTTGAAAGCATCTAGTGTTCTCCCTGGGAATGCCATGATTCGAGCCTATGATCCCACTTCCAAAGCCGACCTAGTTTCCAACCAATGGGTGTGTTATCCATTTTACCCCTTTAGCATCGGGTTTACCTTCCCATTTTCTCCCTTGTGAACGAGTTCATTCAAGCCACCAAAATTTGCTACCCTGAAGTGATGCCCCATGTTATGGAGGATCCTATGTCCTTGACAAGCTGAATCAAGCCCATTCCCTAGACATCGGTGCTTCTAAACTTGCTGATTTCTATAAGCTTAGAACCCACGGAGCCTCCCGTTTCATGCTTTAAATCAAATTTGGCCAAATCCCTCTAATTTCGAAAACCAAACAGAACAACAAGGATTAAAGGAGTAAATTCTTCTTCATGCATAGAGATTATATCCCAACGCCCATTCGATGTCTCTCCATTTGGTTAGGAAGGATAGGGTTTAATAGGATCCTTGAGTAGTAGGACATAACTGATATACGTTTCTAACTTTTGTTGTTATGTTCCCATGTAGATTTTGATTTGAGCTGCCGAGCACCTGCAACACAGAATACAGAAGGAAAAATGACAAGCTTGTTAGCGCTATTTGACCCAGAGAGGACCTTCTAGTTGGATCCTGCCTCCAAGAAGTTAGCCTCGATTCCGATTACTCTGAATCCATCATTTCATCAAGTGAGTTCATTTATTGGCCTTATTCTTACATGTATAGGATCCTAATAGAACTTGTTTTGTGCAGGATACCAGAATGCTCTCGGTTAGTTTGATCACTCTAGGATCCTCAACTACATCTCCGGAGACATCTCTATGAAGAAAGAGATGGTGCTCCTTCTTTTACCCTTTGTGGACGAGTTCATTCAAGCCACCAAAATCTACTACTCTCACGTGATGCCCATGTTGTGGAGGATCCTATATGTGCTCGACAAGATAAATCAAGCCCATTCCCTAGACATCAGTGCTTCTAAACTTGCTGATGTCTATGAACTTAGAACCCATGGTGCCTCCTGCTTCATGTTTCGAATCCTGAGGCCACAGCTGGTGGAGGTGTGGGTGAAGCGGTGTAGGTACTCAAACAGGGAAATGATGGATATTATTGCCTAGGCCGGAGCCCTGTTTTTTTATAAAGCTCATTTTGATAGTTGTGTTTGTGGTTGAACAAAAACATTTTACTTTTCTTGTTGCTTTTGATGATCCCCCCCCCCCCTTGAAAGGGGTTTGAACAATATGTGATGGTGGACTGATTGGATGGGCTCAGGAGTGGCTCTCATGCCACTCTTAGGTTTAACAATAGATGGTTCAAGTGGAGGGATCCTTTTTTGGGGATGAAACCTGGATCATTCTCTTTATTTCCTGCATTTATAATAGTAAATATGCATGTTTTTTTACTATTTGCTAGGGTTTGTTTATGATATGTTGTTGTGAATGAGGATCCTTATGCATAGGTTTAGCATATCAAAAACTCA
This sequence comes from Scalesia atractyloides, assembly GCA_947069175.1. Taxonomy (NCBI): domain Eukaryota; kingdom Viridiplantae; phylum Streptophyta; class Magnoliopsida; order Asterales; family Asteraceae; genus Scalesia; species Scalesia atractyloides. The sequence goes on from CAMTDV010000009.1 coordinate 42,190,054, forward strand.
TTACGGGATCCTTGTCAAATTTCTAAGTGATTGAAAACAAGTTTTTAATACTCATGTTTATATAGAATTACATATTTTTCAAAACTCATTACCATGACTTAGTCACTTTTATCCAAAAATTGGATAACCATAAAATATTTAATAAACTTAGGAAAAAGTTTGGAGTGCACTTGATCTTCTTTTCCTAGTGTATTGTCCCCTACATGATATCTTTGGATCTGGATAATGCCATCATCTATGGGATCCTTGATCATGTTATGGATCCTTACTGGTGTCCAGGATCCTTAACGGTGTAATACTTGGGTTTCCCAAACGATTGTTTATGCGTGGTAGTATGCGCTTGTGAGCATAGTTGCGCATAAACTGTGTTTAGTGCTACCTGAGACTTCAAGTACAAGGAAATGGGAATTTCCCCCTCTGGAAGTAACGAAGCCAATTAAGTGGTGGGACCCACATTTTGGGCAGTTGGGGTAGTGTGTTGCTTGGTGCGCCCAACACTACCATGGGCGTGTGTGATCCCACCCTCAGTGAAATTCCCTTCGTTGTACCCGTCAATGTGGGGGGTTTAGACATGCGTGTTGTCTACCCCCACCGCTTATTAAGAGTGTGAACCGAAGGTTGGGAACGGGATACCCTAATTAGCCATGTGATCAACTCAGAAAAGAAAAGAATGGTAAGTAGTAGGAAAAATCAGTGGGCGCCAATAAAGAAACGCCAAGTCTAAACCGCAATGTTTATCCTTGAGGGAATGGTCTCGTCAAGAAGGTTACCCTTAAGCTTTCCTCGATCAACGAATGGAATTGTATCTGCAAAACAGTAACACCATGAAGCTCGTCACGAGGAGATGTGGGGGGTTCTCCTTGTAACCTGCCTCCGACGTGAGAATAAGTATTGTGAAATAAAAATAAACGAGTGTGTGTTAAGAGTAAGGGATTGAGAGAACCGATCCTTAAACCTGTGGTTGAATGCCGGTATTTATAGCCGAGGAGTGTGGAGAAGGAAATAAGGTAGTGGGCCTTGGGCCGGACGTCGTCAACAAGGAATATTCAGTTTGTCCCCTCTGACAGGACCGTTGGTGCTTGCAGAGGATTGAGACGTTGGTGCACGGTGATTGAGCCACATGGCATGCCGATTGTCCTTGTTGTCGAATTCGTCACCAGCTGTGAATGGAGATCATGGAGCAGTGAATGGCGCAAACTGATTGGTTACATGTCGCTGTTTTTTGTACCTTTTGTCTCCTGCAAGATTGGCATCGTGGGAGTTGTATGGGCAGGGCCTGGTGAACGCTTATTGGTTACAACCCCTGCCATCTGTAATATTTGTACTTGTGTTAGCTATCATCGCAATGTGTGCACGAACTATGGCTTGTGCAATAGCTCTGGTAATAACTGAGTGTTGTGTTGCTAAGTCTGAATATGGCCTTCAACGCGCATGACTTGTAACACCTTATGCAATATTTAGGACCATACCCGTCAACTTAGTAAAACTTCATAAGCTAACATACAGTCAAATTGTAAAATGTTACACATTCAACTATGTATATCCCATGAAGCTATCAACACACTACTTTATTTAATTCTCGAATAAAAATAGTTAATAAAAACTGAAAATCATCTATCTATATAATTTTTCGTTTTATGAACAGTACAGTGTTTAGGTAGAGTACAAGAATCCACAATTTAATATACATTTTATTTTTTTGTACATTGGAATCCACTCACAGCAAATACATATTATTTTTGTTTTATTACTATTCTTGATTTTGTAACAAACCATTTTATATTTTGGTTTTCTCTTTTTTTGTAATACCGAGTACGATAACGTCATGAACCAAGGCAGTACTGATTCATTCCTTCCATGCAACAAACCTGCTACAACGTGCAACATGAGTACCTAGTTAGAGAACATAATTAGTTATTTCTTTGAGGCCTTCCATAATGGAGCGTTTATTTTGAATTCACGCACGGAAAACGCCGTATAGACCAGCCCCCTTGGCGTTAGACAGGCTTGTGAAGAGGAGCATTTTTGAAATGACGCCATGTTGAGCACATGGGATTATTGGAAAAGATAAGAAATGAGAGTTTCTTGCCTATCTCTTACCATATTTGAAGATAAAGATGGGTGAAACAAGAAATAAAAGAAAATAATAAGGCTATCTGTAGTGGTAAAACTCCATAACCCCATAACCCCAACACAACTGATATATGTTAAATTACACATACTTTAGTCCCCCATTTTACTCCCGTTTTACGCGTTTTCGGCCATAAAATCGAAGTTTAGGCACTTAATCGTGTATGTTTTGATTTACAGGTCTTAAGCAGTGTACCAGACAAGAAGACAAAGAAAACAAGGATTTTCCAGGCGATTCGGCAAAGATACGAACTTTCTGTCGAGTTCAACACTATTGGCACGACCGTGCCAACTCGAGGATAACGATGACCAAGCCCACATCTCGGACACGCACTACCAGTGCGATCAAGGATGCCAGCTATTCTCGGACACGCATGACTGTGCGCCGACTGGCATGACCGTGCCAGTCAGGTTACCTCGGAAAGCACTGCCAGTGCAGTTGGTAGTGCCGGCTGTTTCTTGGACATGCACGACTGTGTCACCTTTGGCATGACCATGCCACTCTTAATATCTGCCCAGATTTGCTGACGTCACAAGATTGCATGAATAGTGCACGGCAGTGCACTTTATGAGCACGATCGTGCCAAATCAAAAAGTTATAAAAACCAACAGAATGAAAACTGGTCAACAATCTGGATTTTTGGGAGCTTCTTAGGGGATTTTCTGGGCTCCAGAGATAGCGTCTTTTGATCGGAATAAGGCCCCTATAATGCCGAGAAGCTTCGTTACTATCCGAGTCTTCAGTCTCTTGCTTGTTTATGGTTAGATTCTTGAATCTTTCTATGATTTTGATTATGATTCAAGCATTTGGTTGATGTTTATGTAAATATTGTTGCCTACAGGCAAAAACACTAGTATTTCTTGCTTCATGAACAACCATTAGTATGTTAATTATGTTTGTAATGACACTTAACACTTTCCATGTTAATCCTTGATGATTGTTTGACAACCTTGTTTATTGATGTTGGATACTTGATTATAGTTAATTATCTTGGATGATTAGTATGTGGTTAGTTGAGATATTTGCAAAAAGAAGCTTAATTAATCAACTATTAGTAGACTTTTAACTAGTTTAAAATGTTTACACCATGAAACTAGAAATAGATATTGGTTTAATAAGGGGCAATTAATATTAATCAAGAGTGTTTTCCCTCACGGAATGACTCTAGCGGGTTAAATGGTGTTGTTACGAAGTCTTGACATAAGTATGAACTTTGTTAGTTATTTAGGCCAAAATTGCTATTTTGTAGATTTATGTTGAAGATTTCTAAAATGAACTTGGTTGTGATTTAATCTAGTTTATGCTTGTCTCGGTGGTTGCATTGTGTTTATCGGTGTCACTTTCCTTGATTAAGTGAGGTTAGAAAACTCCTAGTGGATAACTAACTTATCTTTAGGGGATTTACATGGATATACGATAGGGTAGACTTGCCCTTTGTGTGTGTTTTAATGTTGAAGTATAAATCATTTTTATAAATTTTAAATCCGAATCATGTGTAAAATTCATTGTAAAAATATTATATATACACACACGTCAATAACCACTCATAACATTTGGACATAGAGGTTAACACCACGTAACCCCACCACATACTGCATAAAACACATTCACCAACTGGAAATCAACCTATTTCTAGCTTACTCTTTGTCCTATGTACATAGATATTTTCTTAACCAATTAGCTCTTTGTTTATAATTTATTAATTTAATTTATTAGCCTATTTTTAGTATAATATAGAAAATTTCAAAGAATAGTAACCAAGTTTTAAAAGTATTTTAATTAGGTCACTCGTATCGTTTTTGTCCCAATTAGATAACTTAACAATCAAATCGAGTCATGTCCTTTTCTCCATTTGTCAAGAAAAACATAGAGAATAAGATGTTGAGGTCGGATTATTTTAGTATAAGAAATTTTTTATATTAAAAATAAAAAAACACTTTAATTACATTAAAAATAAAAAAAAACAAGTTAAAATACATGTTATCACTCGACGTTAGCATCAAATAACAGGGAAAAAAGATACAAAAATCAACATCACCAGGATTACCTAGGAAATAGATGAGGAAATCCTTTATTTTTATGAAAAATGAATATTAAGTGACTAATTAGAATATTTTTAAAACTTGATTGAACTAACTAAAATACTATTAAAATTTAGTTACTATTGTATGAAGTTACCCTTAATATTTTGTGTTACTTTATTTGATTTAATTCACTCATAAAGTTTTAAAAGGTTTTGTTTTATTGATTTTATTTCACATTTTTAGTATTTTCAGGTGTCATTTTTATTTTAAAAACAAATAAATGAAAATTTATTAAATTAGTTAGTAATAATTAAAGGGACGTGAATAGAGCTTGAACTACTACACCATTATTTAGCCAAAAATGGGTATTCTGTTCACATGACAAATATATATATAAAAAAGCGCACCTAAGACTAAGGGGTGTGGGCGGTGGTTCTGGGTGTGGCTGGTCCTTTAACATCGGGTGTTTCATCTCGGTTGGGGTGGCAGTGGGCGTTGCCCCTTTAGCGTCGAAATTCCACCTGACGTGGAGCGGAGGGCAGATGAGCTGGCTGATTTTGATTGGCTGGTCCAATATCCACGTGGTTGGTCACGTCACACAATGCCGCTCCACACCCTACTTTTTGCGGTGGCCTGGTAGAACCAATCTCCACTATGTGTCGACCAAAGGCCCCTACACCATACGGTTTAAGGGTTTGATCCAGTACATAGTCTAACATGATATATACTTCTTTTTTCTTTTTCGAACGTAACATAATATTTACTTTGAATACAATATCTTATTACATTAATTTGATCATAAAACCTCCAAACAAAACATCAAAACGCATACATACATTCACAACGAAAATCAACGTGTTTGCTCCTCAATCTCACCAAAATTCACCCACTCACCGATCGATTAACACAGGAAACCAATGCTTCCGTTACACACATAGAGCGAAGATGGTGAACAAAGTTAGGTTACTGCTGCTGCCGATGCTGTTGTTGATGTTAATTCTGGTTCAAAATGGTGAATCTGTGTGGTTAACTTTATCCAGATCGGGGAACAAGTGCGTGATGGAGGAAATCCACAACAATGTCGTTGTTGTCGGAGAGTATAACGTTGTTATCTTTGAAGGTCTTATTCGTCTTAATCCAACCGTCTCGATCACGGTAATGGTTATATATCTTTGGATTTCAATTGATAGATGATGATGATGTTGTTTATGTGTAATTGAAGTTGATTATTTATGATTATGTGGTTTTAGATTATGAAGTCGTTCGATTTGTTTAATTTCATCAGTTTTTGGAATAGGGATGGGAAATTTTCTACCTAATACTTACCATACAGATATTGTACTGCTACTGGTATTGACCGAACCATGGTTGCAAAAGTCGCTAGGCGCTCCCTCTGTCGAAACCGTGGAGTTGAGAGTACTCGGCCTAGGCGGAGAGTACTCGGACATGTTAAATTATAAAGAATTTAGTTTCCGGAAATTAAATATATGTCAAATAGCATAAATTTACTAATATTTATAACAAAATATGTGAAAATGATATTCATTCTTTGATATGATAGGCATAGAACTTATGTTTTATTTTTTTTTAAGTCAAACTCGGCCCGAGTTGACCTACTAGATCTGATTCTGGCCAAGGTTGACCGCGTTTGATCACTTCCGAGTAATTAGGCGGAGTTGAAGAAAGTCACCTCGGCAGCCTACCTTGTAGCGACTACTCAAGGAGTACTCGGCCTTGGAGACCTTGTTATTAGATAGTATTATCAGATTAGGGTTTATTAGTACGAGCCCACGGGCCTATTAGGTTAGTTAGTGAATGGTTGAGTTACAATATATAGACATTATAACAAAACACTAACTAACCTAATAAGCCCGTGGGCTCGTACTAATAAACCCTAATATGATAATACTATCTAATACTTGTTTTACCGAACACATACGGTAAGCTAGTCTCGGTGTCGTACTATGTACTTTCTAATGGCACTGTACCATAGCGGTACCAATAGAACATATAGGGTACAATTTCAGTTTTGAACATTTAGCTCAATGTAGGTATCGTACTATGTTACAAGGGTATTGGCCGAATATATATATGATACGGTGTTTGGTTTTGGTTTTAACTAAATTCCGGTATCGGTGGTTCGATATGGTACTCATCCCTATTTTGGAAAGCTAGGGTGGGAAATTTCAAGTGATCACATTCATACAATCCCCTATTTTTATAAAACAAATGGTTGATAGTTGTGTGAGGATCCTTTGAAGCTACAAGACTTTTTTTTCTTTTTCCCTCACAAAAGAAGAATTAGGAAGTGGAATGTTTTTCTATTTCTTGATATAAAAATTCAATGTTTTATGTTAATTTCCCCTTGAAAGTTGCAAATTGTTAATTTATGTTTTTAGGTTGGATTATTTATTTTACAAGAAACTGAAGTAATGTTTTAGGTTAGGTTCATCTATTTGCTGAACAAGATATAAATTGATGATGATAATATTTTATTACGTTAGTTCTGATTATAAGTCTGTATTAGTAACACTAATATAAAGGGGTGATATATAAAGTTTGTGTGTTCTTTTTTAGTATATATTTTTTAATTTTTTGAAGAAAAGTTGTGGGATGGGATGGATGCGAAAGATGGCATTTCTATGGTTGATTAATGTTTGTTTTTACTTGATTTTTTCTGTATGTTACCAATATAGAGTAGATAATTTTGTATGTTTTCGAAAACAAAGGAGGTCTAATTTATTGATGTTGTTACGTTTGCAGGTTATGTCACCTTCTGGGAACATAATTCACCACAAGGAGAACGCAACACATGATGAATTTGCATTCACATCAACTGAGTCTGGGCTGTATGCTACATGTTTCTTGGATGACCAACCTGGTGAAGGTGGTAAGTTAATCATTAATATTGATTGGAAAATGGGAGCTGCAGCAAAGGATTGGGATTCCATTGCTAAAAAAGAAAAAATTGAGGCGAGTATTATTAACTTTTGCTTCCAATCAATTAAAGTCTTAAATATGATAAAAGTTTATATTATTACGATGATGATCTTGGGTTTGAAATAGGGTGTTTTATGCGTTTAGAATACAGTAAGGACGACTTTTGACCTGCTTGGCCTGTTTTCACATTCTAATAATAATCATGTGTCGAGTTATTCATAGCAATTTTTGTTGAATTTCTGCACAGGGCGTTGAACTCGAGTTGAGAAAGCTTGAAGGAGCTGTGGAGACCATTCATGGTTATCTGCGATACCATAAGAGAAGGTGATTGATGCAACTGTGTTAATATGTAGAGTGGCAATACAAGTGGGTTGGGTAATGTGTCAAAGCGGGTTGACTTAAATAGGCCAGGTCGGGATGAGCTGCTAACACTTATTGTCCAATTGTCAAAGCAATTATTCAATGTAGAATGTGGATGGATGACTTTCAACCCGTTTGACCCTTGCTTGTTTTATTTTGGTTTGACCCGTTTGACATACAAATACAACCCAAATCGACCTATTAACTTTTTCATCTATGCTAATATAATACTACTGTTTTGTGCACATGTATCCGAATCATAAATTCACAATCTGTATTGTTTTTATGGGTATGCAGAGAGGCGGAAATGAGGGGAGTGAGTGAGACCACCAATTCCAGGGTGGCATGGTACAGCATCTCGTCGTTGGGTATTTGCATTTTGGCTTCGAGTGCACAACTATGGTACTTGACCCGTTTCTTCCAAAAGAAGAAACTGATCTAGAACTTCAACCCCTCATGGCAACGTCACTAGAGGGGACTTAAATTATAGTGTTGTTCGTTCTCTTTTTCTTGATTATGGTGGATTCAAGATTTTAGTTGCCATATTCACTTTTACGATAACTTAATTATAGAAATTATCAATCTAAAAATTTTCGGACATAACTATGACATTCTCCAATGCAAGGGCATGGCACCACCATGAGAGCGTATGCCTGGTGTGGAGAAGCCCATGAAAGATTGTGTGTGTGTGTGAGAGAGAGAGAGAGAAAATCGTGGGGAGAGGAAGGGGAGAATCAGGGAAAGCCGACATGGAGGGTGCTCAATTGTGTCCCTGGCCTAGCGCCGTTGAAATCGCTCGCCACTCGTCGCTCGTTCGGAAATTGCTCGAAAAATGTTCTTTCGATTTGACGCTCGGCTGTAAACGAGCCGCTATGCTCGGTTCGGTTTGTAAATGAGCCAAGCATGAGCAAAGGTCCGCTTGACGAAAAGACTTGAATTTTAAGATTTTATTATTTGTCAATAACATATATACGGAACCGCAATTTGTGACTGGTTGCGGGTTGGCCAAGAAAACACAGTCACCCAACGTTACATGCTTAAGTGATCGCCATTTCCACGACATCGAGTCAAATATATCACAACGATACGCCGCGTAGAACTTTCTCCACCATCTCAAATCACTGCAACAAATAAGGAAAAAAAACGAAGTCACTACATATATATATATATATAGTGTGAGGTTATTGGAGAACACTAAAAAAGTGGGGAATAGTGGGGAACCGACTCAAAGGAACTCTAATTGGACTCATTCTAGCGGCGTTGGAACCGGCTAGTCGAACCCTAACTAGGATCTCTTAACCCTAAATCCTAAATCATAACCCCTAAACCCTAAATATATTAGGGTTTGGATTTAGGGTCTTATATTATAGTTTAGTCTTAGGGTTTAGCTTTAGGGTTTAGTTTTAGGTTTAATCATTAGTATTTAAGGTTTAGCCTTTAGAGTTTAGCTCTTAGGGTTTAGCTTTTAGGGTTTATAGCTTAGATTTTACGATTTAGATTAGGTTTTAGCCTTATTTTTTAGCTTTAGGGTTTAGGGGTTAGGATTTAGGGTTTAAGGTTAAGAGATTCTAGTTAGGGTTCGACGAGCCGGTTTCAATGCCGCTGGAATGAGTCCAATCGGAGTTCGTTTGAGTCGGTTCCCCACTGTTCCTCACTTTTTCAGTGTTCCCCAATGAACCTTCCCTATATATATATATATATATATATATCTATCATACAAGCATGGTTAATCTTCGTTGTTATCTACAGTAGTTGAATAAAATAAGAATGCAACATTCAGTCACATTCTTGTTAATATATTAAGTTAGTTGAATGATTCTTTAGCCATTTATATATGTTTCTAAAAATTTAAACCTTAAATATATAAAGATAGGAGGAGAGACTTACCAGAAAATCTGATGATCTTGTAATGTAGCGACTTCATACCATCACCACAATCGCAAATTTCTGATCTGTATGGTTTCCTTTGGGCCTAGGCAGTGCCAAAACATGTTTAGTTGTGGGTTCACATACATGGTACAAATATTTTCTGCAATTCATAGGATATTAATTCTTGAACACCATGAATTCTTGCTCTGATGTCCTAAGAACTTGAGCATTTACGTTAGAAAAGCAAGATCAAGACTGTTCGATTCAGGTGATGGTGCAAACTCTTTGATGTTCATCCAACCTTTTTTCATGTTTTGTATGAGAAAACTGGATACAATTTTGTTTCGTTCTTTGGTCGCACGACGCATTATGTCGAGAGATTTTAACGAAGCTCTTGACATTATCTCCATGATCATCTCAGAAGAAAGCTTTGAATCCATTAGAGCAAATCAGGGTTTAACAATCGGAGGTTTAGAGGGATGTATGAAGAAGATATATGGTGTACATAACGACTCTTATATATAGAGGAATAGGCCTTGTGGGCCAAGTTATATAAGTTATTGTTTTAAACAAATAACTGACGTATTCGAAACTATGTACTTTCATTAAGATTTTAAATCCTTGCAGGGTTCATCCTCATTCCCCACCTTACAAAATGAGAAGTCGTGATGGCTTCAAAAGGGTGGTCGCTAATCTGTCTGGGCAATGCATCATCTAGTTATACACGTCACGCACACTTACTTTTCTTTCAATTCAATTTCGCATAGGGTTATTGTTTCTATAACGATATGGTTACATGCTTGCTTATCAAAGCTGTCATGAGTATGCATACCGGAAACAATTATGTGTAGTGTAGCATTCCCAACTCATTCTTCATCTCTATCTCCATTCTTTAAAGTTTTGGGAAATCATCTAAAAACATCTGTCCATCCCATCTTCCTATTCCCTATCCCCATACCCCATCCCTATAATTTTAGAGAAAACTAAAGTGAATCCCACTTATTTGGGGAAACCAAAGTAAATTCCTATATTTTTAGAGATGGAAAACGAGATGTGGGGGGTTATTAGAAAAAAAAAAGTGAGATAATAAGCCTATAGAATTGCGATTTTTAGTTAAATTAAAGAAATTTGGATAATGCTCTGAGAGTGACAATAATTTAGTTAGTGTGGAAGATGCATTGGCCATTTATGCTCAACTTCTGGGTGTTGGGTTAGAAGATGTATTTTTTGACTGAGTATTTCACTTTCCTAAAGGGATTTTTGACGATTTGTGTGTTGCTAAAAACCTCTATTTCGTATTAGTGTTAAGATGTAAAAGTTGTAACATCTTGACAAACAAAATGATGTATTTTATAACTTGTAGAAACCTATGAAGTGTTTTATACCTATGAATTATTTAAATCCAAGTAATTGCCTTTTTTAACAACATTTAATTCTACTTTACACAAATTAATCTAAAATATTTATTTTTCCTAAGTTTGAATATGAGACTTTCCCTTTAAGTCACATATGCCTCTATCAAGGTAGGGGGCTTGCCTCACAGTGAGAATGAAATAGCTATAATTAAAATAAAATTGTCTGGTTACATTCAAAGCGTTAAAGATTCCAGAAGCTTACTATGTATTATGAAACGTGACATTATATTTTTTGAGAAAAGTGCCCGGATAGTCCTTGTGGTTTGCTAAGATTTCACCTTTAGTCCCTAACTTTCTAAAATTACAGTTATAGTCCCCAACTTTTGCAATTTCGTTCCCGATAGTCCCTAGGCCTAACATCAGTTAGTTTTCTTAATTAAGTGGGTGTGAAACGACAAAACTACCCTTCATTAAAAAAGTAAAATTATAACAACTCCACTCCAGACTCTCGCTAGACAACCACCACCACCACTCACCACCACACTCCACACTCCACACTCCACACTTTCAGTCAATAACCCATTATAAAGAACAAAGTTAAAACATTCAGAACCCAAAATCCTATGAACTCAAAACGAATCCCTTCTAACCCTCATCTTTCTCACCAGACAGCCACCATCATCACCTACCACCATCGCCTTGCACCATCGTCTTCCACCACAAACACTCACGAACCTTCAGCTTCTTCACTGTCGGAAGATAATCACCAGGGTCGACGTCGGTTGTACGAAACGAGCGTGTTTCAAACAAATTGATGACCGGAAAGTTATATTTGATTTGTCTTCTACCGGAAATACTCACGGACCTCCACTACAGGCAATTTCTATTTCTCTCTCTCTCTCTTTCTCTCTCTCTATCGCTTTATTCTCTCTCAATCGGCAATATCTCTCTATTACTCTCTCTAGATATATGTATGCAGTAGGTTGATAGTGGGGTAAGATTAGGGGTGGAGGTGTTATGGTCGTGGTGGAATTGTGTGGAGTTGGTGTGGAAGGCAGAAGAGAAGGGGTGGGGTGGGATTGTTATTTTGTTTAGGAGACGGTGGGCGATGGTGGTTTAAGGCAGTTGTGGTCGACAGTGGTGTTAGGAGGTTTCTCTGTTTTTTTGTTAGGTGTTTGGAGGTTGCAGAGAAAGAATGAGGAAGAGAGAAGGCTGAAACGGGAGAGGGGGTGGGGGTGGGGGTGGGGGTGGGTAGGAAAAAGGTGGGGCCATTTGTTTTTTAAATATAAATTAGATTTTTAATGTTTTACTGTTATTTTTAATAGTAAGGGTAATTTTGTAACTTAACATCCACTTAACACCAAAAACTAACCCTCATCCGCGCCAGGGACTATCCGGGAACGAAATCGCAAAAGTTAGGGACTATAGCTGTAATTTTAGAAAGTTAGGGACTAAAGGTGAAAAATGGACAAACCACAGGAACTATCCGGGTATTTTTCTCATATTTTTTAGTAAACTACAATTTTACACCCTGAGGTTTACAGTCGGGATCTGCTTTACTCCCTAAAGTGAAAATCTTGCTGCTTTACACCCCGCCGTTTCCTGATTGCATCAATGTTCACCCCTAAGCGTGTGAAAAGTCGTTTTTGCCCCTGATAATAAAAAAGAATTAGAGTAAACTCCACATGTACACCCTGTGATTGACCCGCTTCAACTTTACATCCTGATTTCTTAAAATCGTCTTCTCCGTCTGACCACTGGAGCAAAACCTGCAACAAGTCTTCTCCAGTAACCACCACCTACTACTACCACTCCGTGTAATTTCAACTCGGCTTTGTCGTCAATAACCTTCCGAATCTGAAGATTGTTTAAATATAGCTATTACATACATTATTTTGAAGCTTAGCAAATGAAAAACATAGCTGATAAAGTTTCTATACAGTGTGCACATGTGACACACAAGGAGATGGCAGTTATGGTTAATAAGAGTGTATTATGTATTTAGTTAGAAGAGGCCACAAGCTTGATTAGTTATGTCTAGCAAAGATGCTTCCAGCGAATTTGATAAGAAAAAAATCTACATACATTATGTGACTTTCATGAGACCCGAGAAACAGTAAATTACTTGCTTGCATAAAATCCAAAGTGTGGAAGTATCCTCTATTGTGAAATTAAGTTCATAACGTGCTGCTAATGAACGGGTTATTTCATCTAATACAGGCTCTTTAAGCTTAAAAACAGTCGGTTCCTGTTGTTTCCTATGAACCTGTAACAAAGAGAAGAGCAATTAATAACATCCAGGACTAAGATTCGATTTAAGTTCATTCATGATATTTGATGAGTAAACTTTCATATAATCATACCATAATAAAAACTTAAACTTCCACCATCATATTATACACTCACATAGAGCAAATATTCAATATTTCAGTATGAACTAAAATCAGAATTGTCACCCCTAACAGGTAAGGATGGATCATATTTAGTTCAGATCAAAATAGATCATATTTAACTATGTACCTTATAGTTTTGGCAACAATCATGAAATCTCAACATTATATCACTTGCACGGCCTTCACTCAAAACTGCAAGAGCTTGATGATTTCAGGCTGCAAGTTTTCGTCAAAAGAGGCTTATGTATTTAGTTAAAAGGGACCATTGAAGTTTACTCCGGTGGTCGGAATTTCTTCGGAGAAGACCACTTAAAGAAGACAGGGTGTACAACTGAAGTTTACTCTATAAATATGGGTAAGATTACGAAAATACCCTTCAGTAAGATTACAATTTTACCCCTTGAGAGGTGAACATTAATGGAATCAGGAAATGTTATGGTGTAAAACAACAAGATCTTCATTTTACGGGATAAAGTTGACCCACCTTTAAACATCAGGGTGTAAAATTGTAGTTTAATATATTTTCCTTTATTTTTATAAGAACTAGTTACGTTATTAACATATTATTACATTAAAAATATTTGTTTCAATGATAAAGATTTATCAATAAGATAAAGTTTTATCTAGTTTTTTTCTTGATACATTATAACCAATAAAAAATTTCCGCATTTTGCGGCGGAAATTCAACTGGTATCGATACGGTTCCGGCATTCAGTAGAACAACCTACGGAGAAAACCAAAAAAATAAAATATAATAAAGTCATGTTATACCTAAAAAGATATTGGTACATGTTTTACATAGATCAAAAACCATAAAACGAATACCGGTTTCTGACTACTCGCTATAACTTTTAATACAAAAGAAAATGCTTTATTTCAAATAAACTCCATATGCAACAAAAGTTATACGTAAATGGAGGAAAAAAATAAAACGCAATTACTTATTTATATTTAAAAAGTTGAAGAATGAAAATTATCAAATAAAAAAAATAATAAATAGATATGAAAATGAAAAAATGAATAAACCAGTTACACTAACTTAGTAACTGTGTAATTAATACTAACATTGTGTAATTAATACTAACATTTAAGTTGATAATATAATATATAATAACAATAATAATATAATATTTGTTGCACTAATTTGATTTTTAAACCTCCAAATAATAATAAAAAATGCCTTCATGCAACCCAAATCACAATTCAAACCTCCCACATAACCCGATCGGAACAACGTGTTTGTTCATCAGTCACTCAGCGTTCGATGCAACAAATCAATAGTAATCTTACATACAGAATGAAGATATCCAGTTTACCAGTGCCGATATTGCTATTGATGCTAGTTGTTCTGGTGCAAAATGGTGAATCTGTGTGGTTAAGTTTACCTGAATCGGGAGTCAAGTGTGTGAGGGAAGAAATTCACAACAATGTCGTCGTTATCGGCGAGTACCTCGTCATGACATTCGAAGGTCGCATTCATTCTAATCCGACAGTATCCGTCACGGTAATTCTTATATATGAAGTTGTTTGGATTGTAATGTGCAGATGATGTTGTTTTTAAGTAGTTGAACAGTGGTTTTAGTTTATGAAATGGTTGGATTTAAGTTGTTCGGAAGCTAGGGTTTGTTAATTGTGTGAGAATTGTTTTTTTTTTTTTTGGTATGGTTGAATGTCGGTTAACTCAACATCCAAGTTTTTTTTTAACTGATCAATGTCTGATTACTTGGCTTTCTTTGTATGTAACTAACTAACTAAGATTATTTGTATAGCTGGTACATAACTCTTGTGTGTGTTTGAAAAGAAATGAAGTCGATTTTGTTACCTTTGCAGGTTACATCGCCTAATGGAAACGTTCTTCATCATAAGGAGAATGTAACACATGAAGAATTTGCATTCACATCAAGTGGGTCTGGTTTGTATATGGCATGTTTCTTGTCTGACCACCCTGATATAGGTGGTAAATTAAGTGTTAGTATTGACTGGAGAGTAGGAGTTGCAGCAAAGGATTGGGACTCCATTGCTAGAAAAGAAAATATTCATGTGAGTAGTATTTATTAACTTTTTATTACAATTTTTATAAGTTTGACAATAGCCATACACTATGATGCACTGGGACGGGTCCGGGAACGGGGTACGGGTACGGGGACGGGTACGGGAAACGGAAAAACTAAAAAATTCAAGAAGCAGGGACGGGACAGATACGGGAATAAAAACATATAAAAAATAAATATATATCAAAGATAATGTAACACAAAACCCCAAAATAGTTATATATTGATGTAAAGCTCAAAAATCCCATTTCTTCCTAATCTAATGTAAGGTAGTGAAAATAGAGGGGGTTAAATGTTAAAATACAAAAACTAATTTTACACTTTTTATGTAAGTTTTACAAGTTTTAATGACTAAAAGTAACCTAATGAAAGATAGAGGGGTTAAATGTTAAAACCCATAAACTTATTTAACCCTATAAGCAAAATTGTATTATATCTATATAATATAACAATTTTTTTTTGTAAGTTATATTAATGGCTACATACCGTGATAAAGCTTTCTTGTTGACAACACGAGGGTGAGTCTGAGTTCCTCTTCCCACATTAACATCACCCAAAATTCTCCGGTTATCGCCTCGGAAGCACGGAAACGCCTGGGAGGTGCCGTCACAAAAAGGCAGCCGCTCTTCTTCTTCACAGTTTCCAGCAAGTCTCCAGCAAGTTTCCGGCAGAAATTGCAGGTTTCCGGCCAGAAATCGTCGTCGGAATCCGCTATTTTCACGCTATTCAGTCGAACTATGACCGGAAACTAGCAGGAAACGTTTCCTGTGCGTCCCCATACACCGTCCCCTTCTCCTGCACGCTTCCTGGCCGTTTCCCGGCCGTCCCCGTGCCGTTTCCGTCCCCTAGCAGTCCCCGGGACGGGAGACGGTACCTCCCAGGCGTTTCCGTGCTTCCGAGGCCATACATTCTAACAATAACGATGTGTCGAGTAAACATAGCAATTATGATTGAATATTTCCACAGGGCGTGGAACTCGAGTTGAGAAAGCTTGAAGGAGCTGTAGAGGCCATTCATGAGAATATGATACACCGTATGCGCAGGTGATTAGTGCAACTGTGTTACTCTGTAGAGGTGGCAATACGGATGGGTTGGGTAATGTACGGGTTGACCTTGTTTGTCCAATTTATAGAATTTTTTTATGCAGTAATCAATTTGTTTTCTCTGAGAATGCATCAATATTTGAAACACTGTTAAGGTACTTTTAAAAATTTAGAATATGGGCAGATGACTCACATCCGGTTCGACATAACCCTTTCTTTTGCCAATTTTATTTTGGTTTGACATACGTAAATGAGTTGAATTTTCACCTTTGTTAATATGATATCGTTCTGCGTACGTGTATCTTGATCATAAATTCACAATATGTGTTGTTTTTTATGGTTATGCAGGGAGGCGGAAATGAGGGGAGTAAGTGAGACCACCAATTCTCGGGTGGCATGGTACAGTATCTCATCGTTGGGTATTTGCATTTTAGCGTCATGTGCACAACTATGGTAGTTGACTCATTTCTTCCGAAAGAAGAAACTGATCTAGATTTAAGCCCCTCTTTGTGATGTTGCGAGACCAGACTTAAATCAAAGAATTATTGCTGTACTCTTTTTCTTGATTAAGGTGGCTTTAAGATTCACCGTTGCACTCATGACCCACTCTTTAATGAACGGGTTGATTTGGACAAAAAAATTGCAAATCGGTTTATTTGAATCAACCAAACAAGAAAACTGATCAATTTTGGTCTATTCAAAATTTATAACAGGTCACCTTTATGAAACTCGTCAACTTAAAATGAGTTAGCACCACCCACAACCGTTGTTTGTTTCCGGTACCTACTAGTCGTTGATGACGTCACTACCAGCCCGACACCTCCTTCACTATCGGCGCCATCATTGATGTTACCACCACCACTGCCGACACTACTCACTAGCACGACCACCACTGGCACCTCCCCCACACCCCACCCGTGAACAGTGCCATCGCCTTACCACCACCATCGTTGCCATCTCTAGTTGTCTGTGGTCGATGGCGCCAAAAATATACAAGTAATCTTATTTGATAGTTTTTTTTTTGTTTTTTTAAATGACTATTTCAACGCAAGTCAATTTGATCAGAACCCGTTTTGAATATAACAAAATTATTATTTTTTATAAAACTTGTTTCGACCTTGTTCTGCAAACTTGGTTTTTACTCGAACTCATTTTGGCTTGTCATTCAATCCGACAAACCCACATATTTGCTGGACCCTTTAAAAGATCTAGGTATGTGTATCAATAGCGGTCTCACTAAACTGAATGAAAACGAACAATGCACGACCTCCTCCTATGTATATACAGGAGTCTGGTAATATCATTCCAAAATAACTGCATGACGACTATTTGCTCTAATAATATCCTTCTTCATAATCGCATTTTAGATGGCGGAAAATGGTTTTTTAATCAATTTGATTTAGTAACCAAACGAAAGTAAACACGTATTAAAACATTTCAAACAGCTGAACTGTTAAACAAGTTTGGAATGATATGTGAACAAAGTATAATGAAGTCTGTCAAATGCACAATGGGCAGTGTGGCATAGCCAGAATGATACGCCAAGATTACCGACGTTCGGTGGGTCGATGGCGGCCCCAAGATTATCGACCGTAGGTCGTAGGTAGTCCATTAGAGTACGTTGATCCGCCATTGGGTTTGTTGCCCCGAAGCTTTCTCTTGATTTTTGGCTTTTAGTCTTTTCCTTAGAAACCACGTTTTCCTAAATTAAAAAAAATGAAAAAATAAATAAATCAATCAACATATACTATTAGTATTTGTTGGTAAACAATGAAACGAATAATATGACAGTGTTATATTAAAAAATAATATAACATAGGTAATTAAAAAATGTACCTTTGTAAAGATTCACCACACCGAAGTGAACAGCCAGGACGACATACTTCTCTCAATTTTCATCATTAAAGTAAGCATGCATCCGATTTGCAAAATCATCCCACAGTGTACCAATAACCCAGCTGACCTCTAAAAATGGAGCAAAAGAAAGTATAAGTAAAAATGTAAAATACATGTCATTTATACAATATATAGAAAATAGAAATAAATAAATAATTACTCACTCAAGATCTTTAAGCTTAACATTCAGTCGTTCATCTTTTTAGTGGTGTCTTCAAGATTGAAACGAACCTCCACATATCCTATAAAGTCTATAAATAAGAAAAAAGATGTCAAAATGAATAATAATAAAACAAAAAAACAATAGTACAAATTGCTTAAAACACGTTGAATTAGATAACATACCAACAATGGTGTTAACTTCAATTCGGTTTTGGAAAACGTCCTTGAATTTCACAAAATTGAAGTTATAGTTAGGACCGTTCCAATCGACACTTTTTGAATTTGGTTGAAGAAACTGAAAGTTAACTTCTGATTATTTTTGGTGTAGTGATGGCCTTGATATCAGAAGACACTCATCCAGCTTGAAGTGATCCTGAAGCCTTGGCAATATCCTATGCATACAGCTAGCCTGAATCTTTTGACCCTACAAAATATCAATAACAATTAAGTTATTAAATAAAGAAAAGTTAAAGAGATAAAGACCCATAGTTAATACATAATATAAAAACTTGATAAATCTTACCTCTTCATCCATACATATCATGTCGACACGGAAAGTTTCGGTCAGGCGACCGTGCATCATTTTCCTCCAAAGGCAAATGATCTTCAACTTGAACGTATAGTTGTTTGACAAAGGATTGAGATTGTTCAACATGGTTATGTTTTCAGGTTCCATGTTCAAAACTCTGAATGAGGATGAGGTATTGGAACATGTATACATACTAAAAACTAATGGCAGTTATTTTTAGATATTATACGAATTATAATAGGATAAAGTTAATTTATTAAATTTACCAAAAATAAAATTTGGAAAATGGTAATGGTTTGATTTATAATTTTAGAGAATTTACATTAATAAACTCATATATGTTTTGAAATTTGAATTTTAGAATATAATATATGATTATTCGTTTAAAAAAAGAAATGATAAGTATAGGAGAACGATAATTTGTTACATTTACCAAAAATAAACATTTAAATTTGTTAAGATGATTCGGAATTTACATTTATTTTTAAAGAAATTAGAAAACTTATGACATTAATTATACCAACATGTAACCTTTGAATTTTGAATTTTATTATAAGATAATTCAATTTATCAAAAACTTTGATAATTATAGAAGAAACATAATTTTCTTTAATTTACCAAAAATAATGATTTGAATATGTAACAACTTTTAATTTAAATCTTTAAGAAATATGTAAACGTTTTTATTAAGTTTGAAATTCAAAATAATTTAAAAAATTGAAAGTAATCTGTTACTGTATAGCTACACTTTAGCTTAGAGTTACATTAAACCAATCATTTAAATGGATAATCCGTTTTGTATTGGGTAATCTGAATTTTTAATTACTGTATTGCCTAAATTACGTTAACTTGCACAATACTCCTCATAACCCTAATTCAGTCTCTCTCTTCTCTAGCGAACACGACGACAAAGCTAAATCCAAGACTTTCGATTTAACAAACACTAGAGATCAATACGCTTCTTCTTCATTCTTCGCGCTGAGATATCATCCAAAACTGATCGGTATGTTATTAATTGTTTTGGTCTTTGTTTCTTGATTGTTAATCAAATATATATTTATTTTTTTCTTTCAATTTCATCAACGATGTTACATATTCAACGATCTGAATTCGGCTTGGATCGTTGTTTTCGATTGTATTAATGATATGTAATCGACAACGATTGCTTTGTCCTTCTACTTTGAAGTGTTAATCCGGTATTCCGATTTTAGATTTCTTAGATCTGAAAAACTTTGATCTAATTATTTTGTTGCTAAATCTATTTTAGTTGTTGTCTTGTTAATCTTTGTTATTTATTTCTAAATCTACCATGGTTGGACCGGATTCAAAAACCACATAAGTTACAGTTTTTTTCTCTTAATTTTTTTTTAATGATTTTTGATGTTGTAATATGTTTTTACAGTGGATCTACCACCTTCGGTGCACTCATGTGCAGCAAAAACACATCACAACCTCACATATAATCACTAATCTGAATATATGTAGAAGTTCAACAAGACATGCCTAGATGCAGATTCCATTGTTGGTGGCTTTCTTAGGGATGCAACTGAATTTAATCTACAAGTTCATTCTTTATTTCTCAAGCTTCACTTTCAGGTTTTTTAGTTTCCTTTACTCTAATAGCACATAAAGTTCTGGTTTTTGTATGGCTTTTTATGACGATTCAGTTGGATTTCAGGGTTTTGCTAGATCGATTCTAATAGATAATGTGTTGATTCAGAGAAACTAAGACCTAGGATGCAAAGGCTCAGTTGCAGTTTGTGTTCCGTGGCCCTGGTGTGGTTTCTTATGCAGAGATTTTGGCCATTTCTACTAGAGTTGTTGCTTTTGTATGTTATTTGCATTCTTTCTTCTTTTTTTTTTGTTCTGAATGTCATGTAAATACAACTTTTTGTGTGTTTAACATCCATTTTCGCTAACTTCTTTACTTCTTGTGGTTTTTCTTTAGAGGCAGTTTTCCTTAAAGTATGCCGAGGTGGAGGTGAATCTGAAGTCCAACTCTTGCAGCATGAAGAAAACGACCCAAAATGACATCCGTCATTCTTGGTTCAGCCCGAAGAAATCCACATAGTTTGAGACGAAAGCTAATTATCTTATTCAAGACATAAGCTAATAGTAAGTTATAAGACCCGAGCTCAAGCTAAAGCGTAGTCTATAATATGCTTCATCTGTCCCACAACTTTTTTTAATCCAAATTGTACAGCTTCCTTTTATTCATTTTTTTAACTTATTAATCCGAGTGTGTTAAATATGTTAGAGAAACTTAGTTTATCACATGAAATTTGTTTTCATTTAAATAAAGTGATGTAGGAGCTTTTATGCATTTGTGTGCGCTTTGGATGGTTTTTGACCCACTTATTTTTTCGTTAATTTATAATTTTATATTATCGTTTGTTGATTACTGATTGATTGATTGATTATGTGGTTTATGTTCGTATAACACTGGACTTTTTTTCTTTCATAAAATACTACATTACTTATCTTTTGTCGTGCTTTAGTGATATATATTTTTATGTACACATAATAGATGGGGTTTGTCCTAAATGGGTTAGTCATTATACAGGATATTTTGAGGAAGACCAATGACCTTCACGGGTCAAGAGCTTTACAGGAAGTCCTGTACTGACCAAGTCCCAAACTCGACAAATGCCAATCTTTTATGACGGAAATGTACAAAAAAGTACAATAACTAAAAAAAGGTGAAGAATGATGTTATATTAATATTTTTTTTTTGTAAACAAACCTGGTGTAGTAATACTTTTTTTGTAAATAAGTTCAGCTCATTATCATTACTTATTTATAAATAAATATTATAAATGGCATGATTATGATTAACGGATTGTTCTGACTTTAGTCTTCTTCATAGGCTTGGTTCGCCTTGAAGAATATTTGTCACAAGATCATGTGCATGTTGGTGCGAAAGTGGTGATGCTTCATACTGGCGGTACACTTGGCATGTTCGGCTTAGCTCAACGGTACAAGTCTTACTTCTAAAATTTTGTTCTTCATACAGGTGTGTCATATCATATTGACAACAATTATGTGCTTTTCTAATGGGCAGCTTATAATACACAACCATGCTACACATTAGTTAATGTGTGTCTTTCTTTATATATAATATAACTGTCACATAGACTTGGTTTGAACTTTTGAGCCAAAAAAGAAAACTTTGCATGGTTAAAAGGTAAAATGTAGTGTAGATTTCATTTTCCTTTCTAAACGTTGATGACTAGGTGGTAAGATGAGTGGATTGGGTAACGGGTCGAACCATGTAATTTTCTAAATTTTTAGAATGGACGAACTTGCCTGGATGGTTGGGTTGACATGCATTTATTTTTTGTCAATTTTTTAAAATACTTTTTAATAAAAAAAATAACGTGTTATGTATGATTTCAAATACTTATTTTCACAATAGCAATCCAAATTTTTCAATAAATCATCGAATAAGAATACAATTTGGGCTACTTTCAAACCAAACTTTGATCAGTTTGAAATAAAATATTAACCCAAATCAACTTCTTCTGGATCAAAATTGACTCTAATTTTTTACTAACAAAATCAAAACGTTTAAGTAAAGCTTGTCATAAATGTTTGATTCTCTCTTCCATATTGGGCTTAATTATTATTGAAATGGACAACAATAGCCTATTAGGCTATGGTTCATGAATGAGCTAAAAATGAGATACTGCAACTAGAAAAGAGATGATTAATTCAAACTTTATCATACTAGTGTCATCATTCTTATCATATTTAATGGTTTGATTCATTATTTCTTTTATTTTTGATAGTGTGTTTCTTTAGATTTGATTCATTATCTCTTTGATTTTTGATAGTGTGTTTTTTTATATCTGGCAAGATCAATCTTCATGTCTTTTCCCATGGTTAAAATTGATGCTTTAAAGTTTAAGGTGGTGAAACAAAACGGGTCGAACAATATTGGTAAGTGTAAACATAGGTTGTGGATATCGAATCAAAATTGGATGTAATTTTTAAACTTTGGTCACAAATGAGGAGTTGGTTGGTTGAACATTCATTACATTTTGTTTTGTTTATTATTTTGAATTGTATAAAAGTGTTATAACGGTGTTCCTTGAAAAATACGTTTAATGATGCCACTAGCTTCGTCGCATTCCGGATTATTTGTGGTTTTGGCGTGATTACGTGTCCTGGTTATTGTGTGGTTTTTGCGGGATTACGGTTCCGGATTAGTTATAAAGGTGTTCCTTCAGGTAACATTCTTATGGTGATGAAAAATGTATAGATACTTTCTTATAGTTGACTCTTGGTCTAAGAATGACATTAACTTAACTTATTATATGTTACAGGTTGCATTCTTTGTTAAGGGAGTAGGATTAAGGGATTCCCAAAATTACTAAGTTGCATCTTGAATATTGTGCTTGCAGTGAATATATATGGAGTTTTTTTGTCCTAAAATTGAAGAATTTTTACCCGACTTAGAAAAAAACAACAAATAAAGTATTAAACATCAAACTTAAATAATTGAACTCCATCATACATTCGTATTAACTTTATATACGAGTTGTGCTTCATGGCCTCACCTACATTTAGTCTATGAATTCATTCAAAGATTTGTAGGCATCATGAACTCATAAACGAGATGTATGGCGAAGGTAAGTGGTTATGAAAAGCAACTAAAGTTGAATGTTCTCATGAATTGTCATCATCCAACAATTACTATTGTTTAACTAAATCAATATATCGTTAGGTGATGAGTGCCTTTGTTGGAGTGTTGTAGGTAAGCTACTACTCTAGCGAAATCATTAGCGGATGATGCAGCTCGCAAAAGTAGTCTTAACAGGAAAGAGGAAACTGAGAAGTCGTCGGGAAAAGTCAAGGCAGATGGGAAATCTGACCGATCCGATCGTTCTGAGCCTAGATCTGGAGATTCGCGGAAGCGAAAGTCTGAGAGCTCGAGAAAGGATTCCGATGTGAAGCATGAGAGGAAACGCGATTCGGGGAAAGCAAATGTGGCTAATTCTAGTGGTTCGAGGAAGGATAATGCCAGGGATGGCGGAAGTGGTGTGAAGAAGACTCACGGAGATGAGCAGGGAAAGTGTGCCAGATGTGGTCAAACTGGACATGTTAGTCGCGAGTGCTATTCTAAGAGTACGTCGGAGGGAGTTAAGCTCGAGGGATGCTATGAATGCGGAGAGCAGGGATACTACAAGAGGAACTGTCCGAATGTGAAAGGTCAGAATGCCAGGGGCAGAGCTTTTGAGTTGAATGCTGGGAAGGCACATGATGATCCTACAGTGGTTACCGGTACGTTCCTAAGCAATGACCATTCTGCGTTCGTATTATTTGATACTGGTGCTGACTTGAGTTTTGTTTCGAAAAACTTTGAACCGTTTCTGTGTTCTCAAACAAGTAAAGTAAAAAGTACTCGATAGAATTAGCAAATGGAAAGTTGATAGAGACTAGCGAAGTTATTCGTGATTGTAGAATTCGGTTATGCGATCATAGTTTTTGTATCGATTTATTACCAGTGGAGCTGGGTGGTTTTGATGTAGTCGTTGGGATTGATTGGCTATCCAAGAACGGAGTTGAGATCATTTGTTCGGAGAAACAAGTGCGAATACCTCGTCTTGGTGGTGGTGAAGCTTTAGTTGTTCACGGTGACCGATCGAGTCGGGTGTCAGGAGTTGTTAGTATTATGAAGATGCACAAGATGTTGCGTAAAGGCTATCCTGCGTTCTTGGTTAACGTAGTGGATACAAAGGCTGAAAGCGGAAAGATTGAAGAAATTCCTGTAGTTCGCGATTATCCGGAAGTTTTCCCTGAAGACTTGCCTGGATTACCCCCTGCGAGACAAATTGAGTTTAAGATCGATCTTGTACCTGGTGTTGCACCAATTGCAAAATCTCCTTACAGATTAGCACCGCCAGAGATGAAAGAATTGTCAAATCAACTTCAAGAGCTATTAGACAAAGGTTTCATATGACCGAGCTTTTCGCCTTGGGGAGCACCTGTGTTGTTTGTGAAGAAGAAGGATTGTTCCTTCAGAATGTGTATTGATTACAGAGAGTTGAACAAGCTGACTATCAAGAATCGGTACCCTCTACCAAGAATCGACGATTTGTTCGACTAGCTTCAAGGATCAAGTTACTACTCGAAGATAGACCTGCGTTCGGGATATCACCAGTTGAAGATTGCTGAGGAAGATGTTCCGAAGACTGCTTTTATAACACGTTATGGTCATTATGAGTTCTTAGTCATGCCTTTTGGCTTAACTAAGGCGCCTGCAGTGTTCATGGATCTCATGAACAGGGTATGCAAACCCTATTTGGATAAATTCGTGATAGTATTTATTGACGATATACTAATCTATTCACGAACCAAAGAAGATCATGAGCAACATCTGAAGATTGTTTTGGAGCTGCTGAAGAATGAGAAGTTGTATGCCAAGTTCTCTAAATGTGAGTTTTGAATTCGAGAGGTTCATTTCCTCGGTCACGTCATAAATGAAAAAGGTATACACGTGGATCGGTCGAAGATAGACGCGATTGAGAATTGGGAAGCAGCCAAGGACTCCGTCAGAGGTACGACAATTCTTAGGATTTGCTAGGTATTACAGAAGATTCATTGAGAATTTTTTTCCAGAATAGCGCAGCCATTGACGCTATTAACCCAGAAGGACAAGAAGTTTGATTGGACAGAGAAGCAGGAGAAAGCTTTTCGGTTGTGGAAGGAAAAGTTGTATAGTGCACCTAGGAAGGAAAAGTTGTGTAGTGCACCTATTCTTTTCCTTCCTGAGGGAAATGACGATTTTGGTGTATACTGTGATGCGTCACGTTTGGGCCTTGGTTGCGTGCTTATGCAAAAGGACAAAGTGATAGCCTATGCATCCAGACAACTGAAATTGCACGAGAAGAACTACGCAACTCATGATTTGGAATTAGGAGCTGTTGTGTTTGCCTTGAAGATTTGGGGACATTATTTGTATGGCACGAAGTGTACGATTTACACAGACTATAACAGTCTCCAGCATATCTTTGATCAGAAGGAACTCAACATGAGGCAACCGCGATGGGTGGAATTACTCAATGATTATGAGTGTGATATTCGCTATCACCCAGGGAAGGCCAATGTTGCTGATGCGCTCAGTAGGAAAGAGCGAGAAAAGCCTCTGCGCGTTTGTGCTTTAGGTTTAACCATACAGACGAATTTGACCGATCGAATTCGCAGTGTACAACAAGAAGCTTTGAAAGATGATAATCTGAGTAGAGAAGGTTTGAGATGTTTGGAATGTGAACTGATACCAAAAGCGGAGGAAGTGATATACTTCATGAATCCCAGTTTGGGTTCCGCTTAGAGGTAACCTACGTGAACTGGTTATGAACGAGGCTCATAAGTCCAGATATTCGATTCACCCAGGTTCTACCAAGATGTATCAGGATATTAAGGAGTTTGGTGGCCGAATATGAAGAAAGATATTACGGTGTATGTGAGTAAGTGTCTGACATGCTCAAAGGCTAAGGCTAAACAGCAGAGGCCGTCTGGGCTTCTGTAGCAACCAGAGATTCCTAAATGGAAGTGGGAGCATCTTGTTATGGACTTTATCACCAAATTACCCCGTACGTCACGTGGACATGACACCATTTGGGTAATTGTGGATCGATTAACGAAGTCTGCTCATTTTCTAGCAATTAAGGAGACAGACAAGACAGAGAAGATATTGCAGTTGTATCTTGACGAGATTATAGCCCGACATTGAGTGCCAGTGTCAATTATCTCCGATAGAGATGGACGATTTGACTCCAGATTTCGGCGATCTCTTCAGGAGTCACTGGGTTCTCGTTTAGACAAGAGTACTGCATATCATCCTCAAACGGATGGTCAGAGTGAGAGAACCATTCAGGCGTTAGAGGATATGTTGAGAGCGTGCGTGATTGATTTTGGTGGAAGTTGGGATACTCATTTGCCGTTGGCAGAGTTTTCTTACAACAATAGTTACCACGCTAGTATCAAAGCCGTTCCGTTTGAAGCTTTGTATGGGAGCAAGTGTCGATCACCCCTTTGTTGGGCTGAAGTTGGCGAAAGGCAACTAACCGGACCCGAGCTTATCCAGGAAACCACCGACAATGTTGTCCAGATCAAGGAAATGTTGAAAGCTGCCGCCGTTCGACAGAAAAGTTATGCAGACAACCGAAGAAAACTGTTGCAGTTTCAAGTCGGAGATCGTGTTCTGCTGAAAGTATCGCCTTGGAAAGGTGTTGTGAGATTTGGAATAGGGGGAAAGCTTAGCCCGTGTTATATAGGTCCTTTCGAAGTTCTATCTCGAGTTGGATCAGTCGCGTATAGGCTTAAGCTGCCACAAGATTTGAATGGAGTTCATGACGTGTTTCATGTTTCCAACCTAAGAAAGTGTCTGTCAGATGAGACGCTAATTATACCCCTTGATGAGGTTCAAGTAGACGATAAACTGAGATTTATCTAGGAACCGGTAGAAGTTTTGGATGAGAAGATTCAGAAGCTTAGAAGGAGTCGGATTAAGTTGGTCAAAGTTCGCTGGAATTCTAAACGTGGACCCGAGTTCACATGTGAACCACAGGACCAGATGCAACAAAAATATCCACATCTCTTTAAGTTTAGTGCGAAAATGAAACCTGTAGTGTAAGAATTTCGGGGACGAAATTCCTTAAACAGGGGGAGACTGTGACACCCGGCTATTTAGGCTTTACCGTACAAATGTAACACGTGTCATGAATGAATAAAAGGCCATATTTGAATATTTATGAGGTTTATATATGGTATTTGATGTGTTGGTAAATCCAAAGTTTGATAAAAATTATGTTGGCAATATTAAGATAAACGCTTATCGCGTAATGGATAAAATGCGCAACGAACATCGGTGACCATCAAAAAATGTTAAAATCCTAAATATAGTCCGTTATGATTGAAATAATATTTTTAATCATATTCATGAGGGAAAATAATTTAAAACGCTAAGAACTCTATTTTTCGAGTTTAAGCGCGTACTGCGCGATATTGCGCGTATCTGACAAAATACTGTCAACACAGCCAGTTCAGGGCAACTAATAATTATTATAGTAATAATTTAACAAGTTTATTTTTATAGAGTGATAAAAATAATTAAAATGCTTAAAATCCCTACTTTGCGAATTAAGCGCGTATTGCGCAACACAGCGCGTATACGGCCAAATACCGACAACGTAACCGGACCAGGCAAATAAAATATTGTTCAGTAATATTTTGGAGTGTTTATTTTTATAGTGCATTTAAAATAATTTAAAACACGTTAAAACGTGATTAAAACGCTAGATAAAACATCTGGTATCCAGTTAAATACCAGTTTAAAGCCTCCATATGTAATATATATGTATATATACGTGTATATATGTGAGATTAGGAGGGAGGTGGCAGCCATTTGAGTGTGTTACCTTCTCTCTCTTGCCAAGTGTGGTGAGATCTCTAAACCTAATCATGAAAATCTTCCAAGATCTCCATAAAACAAATTCCAACACTCACAAAAATCTTCATCTCTCTCTCTCTTGCTTATACTCGCCCGCACACACACATACAACACCCACTTTCAAAATTTCAAACTCATTCTTGAAGATTCAAAGGCATTCCAAGGTGTTTCCAAACTTGTATGAAGGTTTGGAGGTGATTCCAAGAAGATTCAAGCAAGAACAAGGCTTCATATCATCATCTTAATAAAAAAACCCACTAGAATCTTGAAGGTATAAAATCATGTTCCTTAAAAATGTTCTTGATTCTTGTTGGTAAAGATGATAGTAGATGAGGTTTCTTGTGTTCTTGGATTTGAACACTAACTTAAAAACAGTAACAAATGGGTTTTCAAAGAAAATGAAATGGATAAGTGTGTGTGTGTGTATGTATATAGGGCCGTGTATGTATATGTGTATATATACATATGAGATTTTGAGTTTTGATGTTTGATTGATTCTTGATGGATAAGGTGTTGAAAGTGAATGCACGTGATATTTAGAATGTTCTAAAAGTTGTTTGATGATTGACATGAGTATGTGAAAAGCATGAACATGGAAAGTTAAATTATGGAAGCATCTATGTATATATATGGTCGTGTATATATATGTATGTATATATGCATGCATGTAAAAATTGATGCTAGTTCATAAATATGTAGGGTTTAGATTCTTGCATTTAAGTCTAATGATGAGATGATAATCATATGAAGATTTAAAGGTCATGGAATATGTGAACATGAAATAAATATGTGTCTAGATTCATATGAGTATATGTAAGTTGAAAGTGATATGTTATGGATGCATTAGGAGCTTTTACATGGACATGCATGTGGGTGTATGTACATGAAATGATAAATAAATTATGTTATGATAAAAATGATTTAAGATCAGATTATACACCTTAAAAATAAGGTTATTTCATGTGTTAAAGTAGTATGAGACTTGTCATAAAGTTTACTAGCTTTGCATGTGTAGTGCTTGAAAAGTTGTAAAATACGTGAAATCGCATGATTTATGTGACATACACAAAACTACACTAATCTGATTGTAACCATCATTTTATTTAGTATATAACATGTATTGTGTTAAAATATGAAGTCGTTTCGAGTTCGGATGGTATGGTAACGTTTGACGCAAAACTATGCGGTAAAAACGGTAAAAATCGTCTTTTTACAAGGTTTTTACGAAACTGTTTTAGATCAGTAACTAAACTGATTTTTTTGATATAAATATAAGTATTTTGACTTATATTAAGTTTATTGGGTGTTTGGTTAGTCATACGTGACTTCCAACGCCCGAAAACATTTCCGAATCGCTAAAATACGCATTTTTTCAACATACACTAGAATGGGTTGTTCATGGGTGAACCTTATGTGTTTAAATGTGTTATGTGATTTAAATATGTGTATATGATAATATGTTAAGTGTTGACATGATAGCGGGAATTAAGTCTATGCATGTACGCTTGTATATTTAAAATGGTAGAATCGGTAAAATCGCGATTAGTCTGTAACTTATTTGTCGAGCATGAAAATTTATACATAGGTTGACTTAATAAGTTATTCATGTATGCATGCTTTAAAAATGATAAAGTGTATGAGTTAACGAGATTTCGCGTGTTATAATATTGTGTAAATGTGCACGTTTATGTATATATATTACGAAGCGCAAATCGTAGATATATAGTACTTATAAACGGGAGTGTTAACGGATATAACATTAAGGTCACCAATAATACGTTCAAGTCGCAAAAATCTTTATATATATATATATATGAACTCATATATATATTAATATGCTAACATAAAAAAATTAATGACTTTTCGAGAAAATCTCAAAGTTATATGATAATTCTAAGTATTGGAGAAACTTAGGAATATTATGAAATATTGGTTATTAAATCGTTCCTACGTATATTAGGACGTGTAGAATCAAATTGTGGGATCGCGCTATTTTAAATACGCACCCAAAGGTGAGTGTCACTAAACCCCCTTTTTTTACGGTTTTGTATATGTTTTGGGGGAAGAACACGCCTTAAAAGGATTAAAGATGTTTTTGAATAAAACATACCTTTGCTTATATAAAATATATTCATGGAGAATATATGATTTTGATGATATCAATATGTTTCGGGTAGAAACGGTTTTGTAAATAAATATGTTTCGGGGATGACGGGGAATTTACGGTGTTTTAGAAAAAACGACCGTGTAGATTTAAAAATGATTAAATCTAAGATTGTGACGAATTGGCTCGGTCTCAAGAGAGTAAGTACCAGGTATGGTTTACGTTTCGGTGGGGACTTCGGGGAATTCGTACAACATGAAGTATTAAATTTATCATTTTAGTAGGATACATATACTATTCATGAGGTAAGCGATATAGATGGCCCGTATGGGCGCATGCGCAAGTATTGCTGTTTAATAATTTAAGTATTAAGCACTTAGAATTGTTGGTAGATCTATCGGGTTGACTACCCCGTCGTGATCGGTCGCTCCGATCAAGTAAAACGATGAATTGATATTCTATTATAGTCTAGTCTAGATTATACCCTTATTGTTAATATACAGTTCGTATTGTCTTGCAAACATACGAGTCTGAACATTTGATGCTATCAATTTAATATGTTAAACTTGGAAAGATGCTTTAGATCGAAGGTTTCAGGGAAACGCTTGCGACGACTGACCCATGGATTTTATAAAGGAAATAAATAAATTTTCGAAAATTTTTTTGGATGTTTTGATAATAAACACATAATTAGAAAGTTTTCCTTGTTTTAAATATGAATATGTGAGATCACCCTCCTTTGTGTTGACACTTGATTTTAATGTGTTCTTCAGGTAATTGAGCATGGCTTCGGGAATCTTTGGCGTGTCTTGTGGTTGTGATGCATTTTTTGTTTAATAATAAACTTTGGACAACTTTTAAAACTTATTTGGAACCGACTATATTAAGATCCATAAGGATCGAGACAACTTAACTACTCTATGGTTGTGGTTTATGTTTAAACTTGTAAACAATGTTTTAATTAAGTAATATGTCCAAAATTAACGATGCATCGTCCACTAAGATATTTATGGGCACCAACTTCCGTCACATTATGTTTGTATTTCCGCTGCGACGTTTTTGGGGTGTTACAGAAGTTGGTATATCACTTTGAATTGGTTAGTATACGGTTATGTAAAAGCAGTTTACTTTTATTATTTTTAAATTTCTAATGAAATAATTGTATTTTGTTTTGGTATATTAACATTTTATAATCATTATTGATGGTACTATTTATATCTAATTTGTTTTGACAAAATTGCTACAAGCTTCAAACTGATAAGTTTGAAATGGCTACAAATACTGGTGTCTTTGGAAAATGGATTAGAGCGCTCATTAGATTGAAGTAACAAGAAAAATCACAAAGTCCAACAGAAGATGGACATGTTAGTATTTATGTCACTTTGTCTTTTTTCAATGTAACCAAGTATTATCATTTGCATATTAGTGAATGGAATATAATGTTGCATTATAATGCTTAAGGGTTTGTTCATCATTTTCATCTATACTTCTTTTTAGATTGTCCATGTAATTGATTGGCTATCTATATTTGTTTATGCACAAATGGTCGGATCCCGAGTTGTGGGTTTTCCAGATTGAATTATGTTTGGTGATGGCATCATTTTTCTGTGTGGTTGCTTGCTCCTCAAGCGTGCCCTTAAAACTAAGACCCGAGAGTTGAGTCACACGTAGGAGAAATCATTCAACCTTAATCGTACTAAGCAACCTTAATCGTACTAAGCGGAATGTAACAAACAATTGGCTTCTACCTTATGTGAAACCGAACGCCGAGCATTCTTCTATTCCGATTTTAAGATAGTATTAAATTTGAACATAAATAATTGGTTTTTGGTTGAAGCCGCGTTTAACGCGCGCATTAGCCTAGTTATAAGATTATTCAATTTATCAATAACTTGATAATTATAGAAGAAACATAATTTTATTTAATTTACCAAAAATAATTATTTGAATATGTAACATCTTTTAATTTAAATCTTTAAGAAATATATGAACGTTTTTATTAAGTTTGAAATTCAAAATAATTTAAAAAATTCAAAGTAATCTGTTACTGTATAGCTATACTTTAGCTTACAGTTATAATTAAAGTACAAAAGGAAAACTAATATATATAACCATTAGTATATTATATAACAATTTTTTACATATCATTTGTCTAATATACGTCCGACATATACACATAGTATACTATACTATGCCTACATATAACAAAATTTTTCAATACAATGATCAAGCACTAAACATACTTACAAAATATAGTCTGATCATCAAACTAAAGAGCTAAACTACCCAACTGATCATAAACATTGAAGAAACTTCAACCAAAAGACGTTATAGTTGATCGACAGAGGAAACTACCTGCAGACCTTAGTCAGTATCAACTTCAACTGTTCCGGACAATAAACAAAAGTGCATTTCTCAGGTGGATTGATACCATTCGGCTTCACCAAAGATGTCACCCACTGATTACCAATATACCTAAAGCAATTTCCATGCTTCTCATCTCGAAACGAAATAACAGTATCCACACCTTCCAGATTCTGCACGGTCATCTTCATGGACATGTCAATTCGAGATTCCTTTGCAATAGGAGCAGGAAGGCGCTTAACAAAGACAAATATGACATAGTTAAAATACCAAATCATACGATAGTACTATTAAATTTGATTGTATCCCTGCTCCCTGCTTCCTGCTGTACGACAACAGTAAAATCAAATGGTAACACCATCAGCCGGAAACGTATCACCGCCACGCCGACCGGCTGGCAAAGGTAAGCACCTCTCTATTCCGTCTCTACTCTTTCTTTCTCCCTATCCTGCCAATCCTCTATTCTCTATTCTCCATATCCATCTCCCCTCCCCAACCGTCATTGCCGGCCGGTCGGAATTGTCGTACCTTAACCTAATTCACCGCCTCCAGCCACTTACATAACAACCAATGTTTTTGTACATTTTTGAAAATTTTCATATGTTTTTGTATTTTCCCAAATATTCCCCCCACCCCCCCCCCAAATCAAAAACATATTTTTTTTGGATTTTAGATTTTTAAGAAATACTAATCTAGAAAGATAAATAACAAACCAATGCGGATTACGTGAACTCGTCGTCCGATCCGTATTCAACCTCAGCTTCCGCACCTGTCAGCAAATTTTTAATACCCTTAAGCCTCATTAGATATTTAAATCTTGTTAAAGGAAATGCTTTGGAATAAAAATCAGCCTTTTGTTCGTCGGTGTGGATTTTTTCTATTAGCACCAACTTCTTTTCGTAGCAATCACGAATGAAGTGATAACGAATTTCAATATGTTTAGTACGTGAGTGATGAACCGGATTTTTGGTTATATCGATGGCTGCTTTTTTATCTACGAATAGTTTGAACAATTTATCCAATTGATCCTCTTTGACGTTCCGAATCAGAAAACTGTCATCAAAGTATAATCTATCAGATTCCTTAACCTTGTACATGATAACGTTAGGATCATCACATAGATCATCTTCCGATGATGTATCGTCATCTTCGGAATTTGTGTCAGGACTGTTCAAACTCGAGGTGACGCTCTCGAAGCTGCCATCATCAGAATCATTCAGAACATTTTCAACCACCTTTTTTACTACCACATTGTCATCATCTGATTTAGTATAGACTACATCAATGTTCTCTGGCAACTCATTTTTCTTTTCAGATAACAACTCAATGTTGAGTGCCTTATCCATTCCATCATGCGACAATACTTCTCGCATAGGGGAGGAGGAACATTGCTGTATTCTTTACCAATTTCCTTTTTAGGTTTTTCTTCCGATGGAATTGTAGGAAGAATGTGTTCAATGACATATGCGTTAGTTGTGTAACTTCTTAAAAGTTGTTGAAAACGTTCTGTTTCAATTTTCATGTCCTGGAGTTGTTGTTTAGTCTCAGCAATGGTGTTAATATAGATTTTTATTGCTTTTTGTTTATCCATTACTGTACCTTTCAACATCCTTACAGTATCATGTTATTCAATATTATTTCTATCGAGCCTGCCATAATCATCTTTCGTTTTGTCATACGCTTCCTTCATTGTACGATGATCGTATTTGAAATGTTCGTTATGTACATTGAGTTCAGCGATGATTTGTGATTTTTCGGCGCATTTTGCACATGGCTCAGTGCATTTTGTACAAGGTTTTACAACCTCTACAACTTGCACTTTGACAACTTCCTCTACCTCTGGACCTACCTTGGTAAGATTTGCCATCATAGCTTTAATGGCAATGTCCTTGAGGTTTTCTGCATTCATTTCTTGAAAAATATCAACAACTTCTTCATTAATCGATTTCTCTTCAACAGCTTGCTCCTGAGAACTTCCGTCAAAGTGACCTGCAAAACTATCACATGAGTTAGAAGATAATGTGCCTTGTTTCTTCATGTGAAGATACTCCTCTTCCTCCTGTTGTTGCAGATACTGTTCCAATAAAATATTCTCTAGAGCTGCTGCTTCTTCGGCAGAAGTATCTTCAACGATCTCATCCATCAATGCAACTCCGGTCTTCTTACCGATATAAGAGTTCCAATCAAAACCGTCATCTTCGTTAGTAGCAACCATTGCCTTATCAGTGTTACTGTTGTTTGGTTTTTCTTGGATCTCAACTTGTGTCTTCTTTGGGAAAGGCTTGTATTGAAGAGATTTCTTGTAATACTCGTTGCCTCCACCGAATGGACTCTGATTTCCCATTGCTTCAGGATTTTGCATTCTCTCTTAAGATTCCCTTTTCGTCGGCATCTGAGACAAGTGACTTTTGATTTGTCGAACCCTAGCTTGTTGCTTGAATTTCCGATATCTCGGCCTGTGAGTGCAACAAACTTTGTCACTCTTTGAATGGTAGAAGCTAATGACCACTTAATGTCCATCAGTTCAAGCTCTTCTTCGTCCACCTGATCATAGTCTTCGACGGTCATTTCGGGATTGCCGATCTT
Organism: Scalesia atractyloides; assembly: GCA_947069175.1. Taxonomy (NCBI): domain Eukaryota; kingdom Viridiplantae; phylum Streptophyta; class Magnoliopsida; order Asterales; family Asteraceae; genus Scalesia; species Scalesia atractyloides. Next base: position 42,225,315 of record CAMTDV010000009.1, read on the forward strand.
TCCAGCTACAAGACTTTCATATGATTCTAGAACAGTGGCGAGAAGTGCCATATGTTGTTTTGCAACTTGCTCAGAAACAACATTATTTAGATTAACAGCAATGTTACACTTGTACACATTTGAATCCGAATTCGTTTGTTGATTATGATTTGTTTGACTCTGATAAGAAGCATTTGACCCTGTGCTTGAGAACGAAGAGCTTTGTGGACTTTGGTCATATTGTGGTTGATTCTGTGGCGAAGAAGTTATGTTTGCATTAAATGCTGTTTGAATCTTTGGGCTTGAAATGTTGTCTTGCATCCCGTTCTTGTAATACAAACCAACATCTTGAACAATCTTAGCATTCTTCGACTTTGCCTTTAGAAGTTCCATTTCATGACATTCGAGTTTGTCGATGAATGTGGGCAGCTTAAAGAATTCCCAGTTCGAACTTTCTTTCAAAACCATCAGATAAGTAGTCCACTCTCCATTAGGTAACACATCTACAAGCTTATCGATGTACTCTTGTTCTGTCTTCTCGAGGCCGTGTCTTCTCATTTGGACTTTCAGATGACATAAGGCGCTCAATCATCTGTTTCATTGTCTCGCCCTTCAACATGTTAAAGATATCGAACTCCTTCATGATGAGAGCTTTCTTACTCTTTGCAGTGATAGCCAGAGATCTCTCGCAGTTGTATATTTGGGCAACAAGACCAGAATATCCTCTTTAACAGATTGTTGAATGAGGCTAATCATCTTTTTCTCAGCAATGTACTCATCCTTTTGAATTATGGAGTACTTGTACTTCTCTAGAACTTGCTGATGTTCGTCTAACGGAACAGTATAACCTCTCTCAATCGACACCCAGCCTTGGAAATGCATGGCCTGAACCCAATAAGTGAATTTCTCCTTCCATCCTTCATACTCGTCCATACTCATTAACTTCGGCGGTTTAGGGACATGCCCATTTTGTTGTCAAGATTGACTTGTTGTATCACATTGGCATTGGATGTACCCACTCCTGACATAAACGCTCTTTGAATATCATCCATCACGAATATCGAGACACGTTCACTGAAAACACGTTAAAACTTTTGAAAAAAGTTAGATTTACTACAAGTTCGGTCGAACTTGCAGTAAAATGAAGAATTTCAGTCTTTTAACCACAAGTTCGGTCGAACTTATGGATTCTGATTGAGAAATATTCCTTGAGAACTTCGAGCGAACTTGTTTGTTTGGAATTTATAAGAAACTCACAAGTACGGGCGAACTTAGCTTAAGATTTCCTGATTTTTATCAAGTTCGATCGAACTTGATAAAATATCAAAGATTCCTTAGTAAGTTCGAGCGAACTTAGCTCAAATTCTCTTAAAAACCTTCAAGTTTGGTCGAACTTGATAAAAACTCACTCAAAAAGTGACTTTTTGAGTCAAGTTCGGTCGAATTTGGCTAACAAGTTCGATTTTCATGAGTTTTGAAAACATGGTTTTTGCAACAATTTGATATCAATTCGTTTAATTTTAGTATCCAAACTCACAGGGGTTTATCTATGATGTATTTAACATGTCATATTCAAAATTGGATGAAATTTGACTGTGAATTCTTCATTTTTGTGTAAAATTTAAGAAAAATAGAAGAATGGAATAGAATTAGAAGTGTTCTTGTCTTGATATCGATCAAATCAGGCTATTCTAGCTCTAATACCACTTGTAGGACCGATCCTGATAGCATAGAAACCTAGATTTGATATCTAATGTCCATAACAGCGGAATTATTACGACATGATTACCAAACAACAAGAATTTATCAATTAATCGTCAATTTTATTGATATAACATCAAGTCTCCAATTTGACAGAGCTCCGCCTCAAAGTGCGCAAAGTTACAAATGATCAAGACAAGCTAGCTATATATAGGAGGAGAAGTTCGCTAGAGATGGATGAAGTTCGGGCGAACTTGACTTCTCAAGCACATTTCAAGCGAACTTGACTCCTTTACACATAAATACTTCGTTTCGCTAGCCTATTCACGTCTAATCTATACAGACTCGATATAAGACTAAGACATAGACATTCTACACTAACAAATTAAGTTCTTGAGTCTTTAGTGTTCTCTTGATCTTTATTTCTTGAATAACTTTAACTTCCTTGATCTTCATAGCATCTACAATCTTTTTCTCTTTTCTTCTCGAGCTTGTCTTGATAGAACTTTAATCACCATGCTCCCCCTTGCTTTGAGCTTTCTGGTATCTTCAATCAACGTGTTTTATCCAACTCCCCCTTAAAATCAACTTCCTGTTTCAAAGTTCCTTAAACATTCAAATAAAACATTTCAGATTCAATCTTTGAAATTTCATAACACAAACATTTCAAATTTTAATCTCCTCTTCAGTTTTTAAACCCTCTCAGTTATTCAAGTCCAAATTAATGACCTTGAATATCTGATTCATGTATCAAGTTCAACTTACTGATCTTGATTGAACGCTTTGACACTAAACTGACTCATTTAATCAAATGTAAGTTTCAACTTAATGAACTATTAAACTTTTTAGATCTTGTTCGGCAACTCTAGACTTTGATTATCAGCTTTTCATCATCAGTGGTCAAAAGCAAATTACTAAGTTTTTATGTAATGAATATCAAACTCTAAGTATGTACAAACATATTTACAAACATATTTTTGTTGAGTTTGTGTTAAAGGATCATATATGTTATTTGAGACATATCACAAGTACCATGACCTCTTCATGGCACTAAGTTTTAAACAAATTTACCTAGATTGTCGATATATTTGTCCTTTTAAACTTTAACACATTTCCCAATTGTTCCAAGATACGTTTTGTAGAATTAAGAAACTTGACTTAACTATGGTTCCCTTTCTTGAATATACCCCCGCATCAAGATCCCCTAGATTTCATCTTACAGGTGAGTATAGCGTAATTGATATCTGTTTCTGGGTTGTGCGAGACCTTGAGAGCTCAGGTTAGTACCCCGTACCGACAAAGAGATGAAGGCTCGACTTAAAGTAGTGTTCCAATTTTGGAATCTTTTGAACTGCAATTGTAGTATCTTTTGATATTTTCAATTGAATGCAGTTTTAGGGGATTTTGCAAAAGGAATATAGAAGTTCTAGGCCATTGCTTACGCAAAATTAGAAGAACTTGTATAATACCCCAGATATCAACTATCTATAAAGACCTCGTATCTCAAAATCAGGCAATCTCTCATACGAAATTTCGAAGTACTAAGTCCATATATCCGAGAGATGTTAAACCACAAGATTAAGCAATTATAAAATTTAGTTTATATCTTAGAAACAATTTACTGAACGTGTAAATCCTATCGAAACATCCTTAGTAAGACTTGCTTATCACTTTTTAAACTTTACAATTCTTTAGCATACTGTGGTAGTCCACTGATGTACTATCATTTCCTTTTTATCCACAAAACTCTTTTTGCCTTTTTTAATGTTTTTGTACTTTTCGTATTTAATATGTTTTTGGATTTTTTGAAAATTTTTTCTCCCCTAAAATTCAAAAACATATTTTTGGAATTTTTGATTTATAGAAAAACATTGACCAACCGATGAGAATCACTTCAATTCTCCATCCATTACTGCTTCACAAATTTTCTTTTAAGTCTTCTACCCCTCATGATGACAAAAACCTTGACACCTTTGTGTTTATAACAATTTATACTCCTAGGTTTTGTCTATTTAACAGTGAGGGTTCTGTGAAATTTTTCAAAAAATTGAAAAAATTTTCAAGTAAACGTTATTTGAATGTATATTCGAAAAATTTTCTCCAAAAATTTTCAAAAAATTATAAAGTAAACGTTATTTAAAATTTCAAATTTTGTAAAAATGGCCTTTATATAAAACTTGTTAACCCAGCCTGTCTTCATTGTGTGCAACGGAACTCCATTCTTAATAATTTACTTTCTCCTCGGAAGCTCCTGCACAAAATTCAAACAATTAGTGAATAGTGACACCCAAGCCTTTGCAGTCTTAGGCGTTGTTTCTTCAACTTTAATTTTGATTTTCTTTACACAATTAGGTTTATTTTGAACTTTCTCATGTTTTGGAAAGTTCTCAAAACTTTAAATTTTTACTGATTGTGTAACTTCTTTTTCTTTTAGCAACCATGATTGATTTTTCGTTAAAGCTTTCTTGAAATACAATGTAGAAACTCTTTGTTCATTACCATTCGAGGATTCACCAGTTTCAAAATTTAAAAACTTAGTAGTAACTGGTTTCACCTTGTTTGTAGTTTCTGTACATTGTTTCAAAACCTGAATTGATACTCCAGAATTTTTGTTATCAGTATGAACAGGTTTGGATTAATTTGTAGACATTTTTAGCAATGTATCCAGTTAAACCATATTTATGACACACCCTGTTATCATATCGATCTTTTCTATCAAACCATATACTCAAATCATAACAGTGATTTGACGCATGGTAGCCAATTTTCCTGCTTCTTCTGTACCTTTGATTTGACGTTGAAGCACTGCGGTCCGACCTGCACCACTTATTCATAAATTTTTGTGAGTTTTGTTTTTCAAATTTGTTTGATTTTTTATAATGACTGGATGATTATACCGATGAACTTTTATTTTTAAAAGTCTTAGAATTTTTAGAACTTTGTTTTTGTTCTTCATTCTACTTAGAAGGTTTTTGCGTTGAGCATTCACCTTTTTCAGAAGATTGTAGAACAGTTTCTTGAAATTTCTCTTTTAGTTTTAAAAATATTTCATGTTTATCATTTTTAGGTCTTTCATCATCGATATCATCATCACAATCTTTAATTATGACATTGTCATAGTTTGTGACATTGTCACTTATTGGGATTTCCTTTTTATTATTATTGATCGGTTTGGACATATATGATCTAACTTTAATGAGGAGGTCACAAAACCTTTCAATAATTTTTCCGAATTAACAGCTTTATTTTTAACAGTCTCAACTTCTTTTTCAAGTTGAGCAATTTTCTCAATATGAGAATTTATTGTTTTTTGATTTTCTATATTTAATTTTTCAAAAGCAATTTTTTCATTTTTAAACATCTTTATTTCATTTTGAAAATCTACTAACATTTGTAATATTTTATTTTACAAAATGTTTATTTTGTTTTCAAAATTCTTTTCATTTTTTTTAGCGTTTTATTTTCTAATGTCAAAGTCTTCAAATCATTCAAAAGTTTGACATTATCTGCCAGATAATCGTTCAGATCTACATCAAATCATTGGCAGACTGGTTTAGAACTTGAAGACTCTTTTCTCTCACAGTTCTTTGCCATTATACTCCCTTCTCTCTTCAACTGAACATTTTCCAAATATTTAGCGCCTAGAGATTTCCACAAATCCTGTGCAGTTTTGTACTCTGGTAACAAAACCAAGATATCTTCTTTTATCGATTGCTGTAACGAGGTTAGGATTTTCTTCTCATGGGAATATGCAGCATTCAGTTGAGTTGTAAACTTTGATACTGAAAGCTCAGCTCCACGTTCATCAACTGGCCATTTAAATCCAGTTTGAATAGCAACCCAACCATAGAGGTGATTTGCTCGTATCGAGTCCTCGAATTTTTCATTCAAGGCTTCATACTCTTCTAATCTCATCAACATTGGAGGCTTCACAAACCTCATTTCATTTTCCAAACTAATTTGTCGTTCAAAACACTTGAAAAATGATTAGCAAACAGACAATTTAAAAAAAAGTTGACTTTTTAATCGAAAATATTAACGTATCGGTTTGCTAAAAACGTTTAAAATTTTTCGGAAAACTGTTTTTACCAGATTAGAGCTTTAAACTCGTCTCGTCAGTACGAATCTAATGATATATAATGTCCAAGACGTTTTTTCAGGATTTTCATGCCTTTTTTTAGAAACCTTGTACAAGTTCGGGCGAACTTGTCACAGCTTGTGAAAATCAGCTACTTAACAAGTTCGGGCGAACTTGTATGGAATTTCAAGAGTTTTAACAAGTTTGGGCGAACTTGCTTAGATATTCAAGAGACTTTACAAGTTCAAGCGAACTTGTAATAGATTTTCGACAAAATTTAATCAAGTTCGGGCGAACTTGATTAAATCTTAATGAAAAGTATGCAAGTTCGAGCGAACTTATCAAAAATCTTGAAAAATCGGCGAACTTGATGAATAGTTATGAACTTTTCAGTCAAGTTCGAGTGAACTTGATGTGAAGTTCGACCGAAGTTGTGATTTTAAACATGGTTTTTTCAATTTTTGGCATGAATTCGTTTGTTTTAAGCTCTGATCTTTTCAAGGGTTTTAGTATAATGGATTTTACGTATTATACTTGAAAATCAGTCCATTTTGTCCGTGAATTGTCCAAGAAAAGTCAAAATTAAGAGAAATGAGTAGAAAATGAGATGTTCTATGTCCAATGTCTTCAAATTATGTCAATCCTGCTCTGATACCACTTGTTGGTCCATTGTACGGATCGTTCTGGTCCTAATTTGGCTAACCTAAGGTAAACGTGCGGAATTCGTTTGCATAGGTGACATTGTAGACAAGTTATTCACTGATTAGTCACTGTTTCATTGATTAGTAAACGTTACAGATCCTTGAAACGCTTGGACAGAGCTTCGCCTCTGTCGTGAAAAAATCTCTGAAAGTTACAAATGAAATGTCAAGACTCCTATTTATAGGAGAACAAGTTCGCTGGATAGGATGCAAGTTCGGGCGAACTTGCTAAGTCAAGTTCGCCCGAACTTGACTACAACATCCTACTTTCAAGCGAACTTGACCCTTTATATACATAAACTTCGGCATTTCGCTCCTACAGACTCGATATTATACGATGACGTAGACAACAGACATATGCATCAACAGTATCTTCAATTAACGTTTTTATCTAGCTCTCCCTTTTAAAATCTACTTCCTGTTTCAAAGTTTCTCAAACATTCAAATAAACATTTCAGATTCAAACTTTGAAATTTCTAAAACATAAACATATCAGTTAATCAAGTCCAAATTAATGACCTTGAATATCTGATTCATGTATCAAATTCAACTTTTTACAATTTTGATCCTGAACTTTCACATGTTTACCAGTTATGAAAATCCAATCAGTTGACCAAGTCCAAGTTAATGACCTTGGTTAGCCGATTTGTCTGCCGAGTCCAAGTTAATGACCTCGGTTTGACCCGTTATGAACAAACTTATGTTTTTCTTCAATTTAAAGTTTCAAATTAATGAACTTTTCATCGTTTTTCGTGTATTTTGATTTAACAGATTAGCTCCCAACCCGTTGTCATCAAGATTTCCAACAACTTGCACCATTTCAAACTCCAAAGATCCGCTTTCCATCATTGGCTGTTGAAAACAATGTAGAAACAAAATCTTTTTGAATTTTCGAAAGTTTATGCTAAAAAACACTAAAATCTTTTTGGCTTTAAATCTGAAATCAAATAAGCTATGTACAAACATATTTACAAACATATTTTTGTGAATTCATGTCTAAGGATCATATCAGTTAATTGAGACATATCACCAGTACCGTTGACCTTTTGATGACTTTAAGTTCTAAACTTGTTTACCTAGATTGTCGATATATTTGTCCACTTAAACTTGACACATTTCTCAATTGTTCCAAGATATTTTATATAGATTTATGAAACTTGACTCAACTATGGTTCCCATCTCAGAATATACTCCCGTATCAAGATTTCCTAGATTTCATCTTACAGGTGAGTATAGCGTAATTGATATCTGTATCAGGGTTATGCGAGACCTTGAGAGCTTAGGTTAATACTACCGTATCGACAAAGAGATGAAGGCTCGACTTTAAGGTGTGTTCCAATTAAGGAATCTTTAAGCATTACAATTGATTAGATCTTTCGATTCTTTCAATTTTTGCTGCAGTTTTGGGGCTTTTTAGCAAAAGCATTATAGAAGTTAGGCCATTCCCAAAATTAGAAGAACTTGTATAATACCCCAGTTATCAATCATCTATAAAGACCTCGTATCTCAGAATCAGGAAATCTCTCAAACAAAATTTCGGAGTACTAAGTCCATATATCCCAGAGATGTTAATCCACAAGTTTAAGCAGTTGTAAATTTAGTTTATATCCCGGAAACAATTTACTTAACGTGTAAAGTCTACCGACACATGCACAGTAAGACTTGTTTAAACTTTTTAAACTTTACAAATCCTTAGCATACTGTGATAGTCCACTAATGTACTATCATTTCATTTTTTGACACAAAAATTCTTTTTGTCTTTTTTATGTTTTTGCACTTTTTGGATTTTTCATACGTTTTTGTATTTTCTGCTTTCATTTCTCCCCCTAAAATAAAAAAAAACATATTTTTTGTATTTTAGTTTTTAAGAAAATCTAATCCTAAAAGATAACAAACCAATGAGGATCACAAGAACTCGTCGTCCGATCTATATTCAGCCTTTGCTTCCGCACCTGTCAAAAGATTTTTCATACCGTTAAGTCTCATTAAGTATTTAAATCTTGTTAAGGTAAAAGCTTTGGTATAAAAGTCAGCTTTTTGTTCATCGGTGTGGATTTTCTCAATTCACACAACTGTCATTCATGTGAAAGCTTTTTTAAGATTCACTCCTTCAAATAAATCATTGTGAACCAAGTGATTCATCTTTCTGAGGTGTATATGACCCATCTTTCTGTGCCAAAGAATTGATTCCTTCTCTGTGGCTTTCGTTACGAAACATTGAGCCGACTTCAAAGTAGTTGTAGCAACACTCATATCCAGCACATAAAGATCATTCTCGCGAGGAGCTCGCATAAGAATCCATTCTTCTGGAATCTTAAAGCCCGGTTTAATGATCATGCACTCCTTGTCATTGAAATGGGTGGTAAACTGCTTATCACAGATCTGAGAAATACTGATAAGATTGTTTTCCAGCTTAGCGATATAGTTGACCTTATCAAACGACACCACACCATTAGATAGCTTTCCTTCTGCAATGATTATACCTCCTTGATTACCCGCGAATCCCACGTACCCTCCGTTAATTGCTTTAATATTGAAGAGTAAGGCACGCATCCCAGTCATGTGACATGAAGCTCCGCTATCCATAATCCACTTTGACAAGATGGATCTTTGGAGCCCCTGCACATGCAACGAAACTATTTAAAGAGGGAAACCCAAGCCTTTCCGGTCTTAGGTGGAATCAGGATATCGTAAGTAGGGATTTTTAAATCAACATTCGGAAATTTCTGATTAGTCTTTGTGTCAATGACATTTTCAATTTTGACTGATCCAGGCTTTGCACTTTCAAATGATGATGATGCTTTCTTCGCAACCCATGATTGAGATTTCATTCGAGCTTTCTTAATGTAGAATTTTGAATCTTTGTTTTCATTTGATTTAGAAGTTTTACCTTTTTCAAAAGTTGATTTCTCAATTTCAGATTCACTTTAGGTTTCACTTCAAAGTTAGATTCATTATTTCGTTTCAAGATCGTTATTGGCTTTACAATCTCTGGGCGCTTAAGTTTCTCATCATCTGAAACTCTTTCTTTGATGATACATAGGCTTTGTTTCGGACACTTGCGAGCAATGTGACCCACTTTATTGTATTTGAAGCAAGTCCGAGTATCAGCAGAATGTCCACTCGTGGGTTTTACTCCACTTGCGGATTTAGTCTTATCACGAAGTTCATTTTCCTTCTTGAACTCATCGTTTAATTCTTTCCAATCGAATTCTCTTCCTGAACCGTGTTAGTCCCAAACACGAATTTCATGTTTTTATTCTTGTATTCGTGAAATGGTGACTTTTGTTTCCTTTTCGGTTCATCTTCTACCTCCAAACCCAAACCCGCTCTCTTTTTTTTTCAAGAAAGTCACCACCATTCCTTCGGTAGTTGTTATAAACTTTCTTGGATTTTGAGTAAAACTTCTTTTCATTTTTCTCTAGATCATCTGATGATACTTCAACAAGTTTGAATAGTTTGTCGATTTGATCTTCTTTCACATTCCGAATCGGAAAACTATCGTCAAAATATAGTCTATTAGAGTCCTTAACTTTGTACATTACAACATTAGGATCATCACTTAGGCTATCTTCCGATGAAGTCTCTTCATTTTTAGATTGTGATTCAGAACTATCTAAACTTGAGTTGGCGCTTTCAAAGCCGCCATCATCAGAATCATTTCCTAAAACATTTTCAACCACATTTTTCACAACTGTTTCACTGTCATCATTTGATGTCGTGTAGACTACATCAATGTTCTCAGGCAACTTATCATTGTTTCTGATAAAAGTGTTATGTTAGTTGCCTTTTCAACACCATCCACTTTCTTGCGGCAGTAACTTGCCCACAATGGAGGTGGAACATTGCTGCACTCTCCACGCTTCTTACCTTTTGGCTTCATATCATTTTCATCCGACGAAATCGTTGGTAGAATATGATCGATGGCAAAAGCGTTAGTCGTATAACTGAGCAAAAGTTGCCTCACCCGTTCAGTTTCAATTTTCATTTCTTGAAGCTCATGTTTTGTTTCAGCAATGGTGTTTATGTACATGTTAATTGCTTCTTGTTTTTCAATTACTGTTGCTTTTAACATTCTTATTGTGGCGCCTTGTTCCAAGTTAGCTTTCTCAACATTGCAATAAGTTCCTTTCATCTTATCATAAGCTTCTTTCATCATACGATAATCGTATCCAAAATTTTCGTTATGCACATTTAGATCGCTTATGATTTGAGATTTCTCAACACATTGCTCACAAGGTTTTGTGCACTTTGTGCAAGGTTTTTCAACCTCCACAACTTTCACAATTTCCTTCTCAATCACCTTTACCTCTGAACCTACTTGTTTCAGATTGGCCATCAGTACTTTATTAGCAATCTTCTTTAGGTTCTGTTCAATCAACTCTTCTGTCACATCAATGATTTCCTCGACCTCTGGTTTCTTTTCTTCAACCACTTGCTCTTGCGATGTAACTCCAAAGCAACCTCCAAAACTATAATTAAAATTAGGAGGAATAATGTTCTTCATCTTTATCTCATGATAGATCATTTCCTCTTCCTCTGTTCTTTGCAGATATTCTTCTAAGATCGCATTCTCTAGAGCTGCAACATCAACCATTGATTCTGATTCATCCACAATCTCTGCCATTAGTGCAACTCCAGTCTTCTTTCCAATATAATTATTCCAATCAAACCCTTCATCTTCATGAGACACAACTAGAGCTGGTTCAGTTGGCTTTGAGGAATTTTCTTGAACTTCTACTTGAGTTCTTTTCGGATATGGCTTGTACTGCAACACTTTCTTGTAATAGTCATTGTTGTTTCCAAAAGGGCTTTGATTACCGCTTGCTTCTTGATTCGTGCATTCGCGTTTAAAATGCCCCTTTTTCTGCATTTGAAGCACATTACTTTTGACTTATCAAATCCAAGCTTATTGCTCGAATTTCCAATGTCTCTTCCAGTGAGCACGACAAACTTTGTGACTCTTCTGATAATCGATGCTAAGCTCCATTTGATATCCATTAATTCCAATTCCTCTTCATCAACCTAGTCGTAATCCTCAGCCATCATCTCTAGATTTCCGATCTTTCCCGCAACTAAACTTTCGTATGATTCGAGTACGGTTGCAAGAAGTCCTATATGTTGTGTGGCTGTTTGTTCAGAGAAAACATTTTTCAGATTAACCGCAATGTTGCAATGAAATACATTCAAATCAGGACTGGATTGATTTGTCTGATTTGACTGATTGGTTTGATTCTGGAACAGAGAATTTGAGCTAGCACTCGAATATGATATGTTCGGAGGACTCTAATCATAACTCGGGCATGATTGAGTATTCGGTTGACTTTGGAACGAGTGATTCGAAGAATTCGTATTCGCACTAAATGCTGTTTGAATTTTCGGACTCGAAATCTCCTGAACACCACTTTTGTCGTACAGCCCAACGTCTTGCACAACATTTGCTTTTGATTTTGCCATTTTCAGCATATCCATCTCATGTCTTCTAACTTGTCAATGAAATCTGATAACTTGAAATGCATCCAACTCGGACTATTTTTCAATACCATCAAGTAGGTCGTCAACTCCCCATCAGGAAGTGCATCAGCCAATTTATCAATCGTATTTTCATCGGTTTTATGAATGTCATGTCTTCGAATCTGAACCATTAATTGACAAAATCTATCGATCATCTGTTTCATGTTTTCGCCTTTGATCATCGTGAATCAAACTCTTTCTTGATTAAAGCCTTCTTGCTTTTAATCATCTTGGCACTTCCTAGATATTTGGCACAAAGAGCATTCCACAGCAACTGTGAAGTACTACATTCAGGTAGCAAGATCAAGATGTCTTCTTTCACTGATTGCTGTATCAGACTGATCATTCTCTTCTCTGCCACATATGCATCTTTAAGTTCTGGCGTAAACTTTACTAATGCAAGATCTTGACCACGTTCGTCCTTTGGCCACGTATATCCGGTTTGTACAGCAACCGAACTGTAGAAGTAGTTCGCTTGAACCCCGTTCACGAACTTCTCCTTCCAGCCTTCAAATTCATCCATGCTTATCAACTTTGGCGGTTAACCGAAGTTCCCATCTCGTTATCCAGATTCATCTGGTTTACCGCGTTTGCATTTGCGTTCGCATTAGATGTAGAAGCCACTGTTGACGCAAAGGCATTATCGAAATCATCTATCTCGACAAACAGACGATTATAACTAAAACATGTTAAAAAACAATCGAAAATTGATTAGCAAACTGACAAGTTCGGGCGAACTTGTGTAGAAAACAAAATTCAGATTCAATTTCAACAAGTTCGGGCGAACTTGTGTGACAAATTCAGAAATCTCACTTTACAACAAGTTTGGTCGAACTTATGATGTTTTCAAGAAAATTTCAAACTCTTTATCAAGTTCGGGCGAACTTGTAAGAATTTCAACAAAAATTTGTTAAGTTCGGTCGAACTTGAACAAAAATTCTTTGAAAAAGGCCCAAACAACTTCGCGCGAAGTTGGTTAAAATCAACAAAAATGATGATTTTAAGCAAAGTTCGGGCGAACTTGATGTACAAGTTCGAGCGAAGTTGAGTTATCAAACATGGTTTTTTGACATTTTGGACATGAAATCGTTTGAATTTAGCTATGAAACTTTCAGGGGTTTGTATTTAGGTGATTTTATGTGACATATTCAAAATTTAGACATTTTTAACCATAGGTACATCAATTTGGTGAAAAAGTGTAGAAAAATGAAAGAAATGGGTAGAAATAGAGAGTGTCTTGTGTAGATCTCAGCAAATTAGGTATTCATGGCTCTGATACCACTTGATAGGATCGCTCCTCCACTGCTTAGGAACCTAATTCGTATCTAAAGTCCATAGTATGCGGAAATTACGTGACTTGTTAATCGAATACACAAGACTTACTGTTTAAATTGTCTGTTTATCAGTACATCGAGAATCCAAACAGACAGAGCTTCGCCGTCGTCAACACAAAGTTCTTACAATGAAAGACCCAAGACAATCTATATATAGAGCAGCAAGTTCCGGCGAAGTGTGGATTGGCTAGATCAAGTTCGGGCGAACTTGATCTACCTTCACACAAGTTCAGTCGAACTTGTGCTAATACACTTAAATACTTTTCAATTTCTAACATATTCAAGCCTTAATGACACAGACTCGATCTTATACGATGACGTAGGCAACAGACATATACATCAATAGTGCCTGTCCCTAAACCTCTACACTCACACTAAAAACACCTTACAAACCGCCACCGGCATCACCTCCGTTCCCAACAGTCAACCACCATCAACATCTCTCTCTCACTCTCCCCCCTCTCTCCTCCGCTTCTACCAAATAACAACTGAACGTCGGGGGCCCGCTCAAATCAGATTTAACCCGGTCAACAGATTCTTTGGTCCTTGTTGTTTGGAACGTTGTTGCAGGTTCCGATTTATTTCCACTGGTGGCTCAAAGGATTCCGGCAGACTTGACAATTCTGTATTTTGGATAAGTCCCAGGTGTTTTCTTTCCTTAACATAAAAATTAGTGTATTATTGTTCCAACTTAACAAATAATTATCCAACTTAACAAATAATTAGTATATTATTGATATTATTTGACTTTTCAAATTTCAAAACCATATACATATCTTAACGTAATATATTTTAACATTGACATAATATACATTTTAACACAGTCAGTATATTTAAACAAATTTGTGTGACTCTTTGTGTATATATATGTACATTTTTTTTGGTTTCCAGTAGTGTTTCTTGTGGTTTAATTTTGGTGGTTTATTGTGGATTATTGTCATTATATTGTATCATCTCCTTGGATTATTGTCATTACATACCCCTGTTTCTCACTATAAAGTATTACTCACTGCTTATTAAATTTTGGTATTTATTGCATGATCTAACTTGCTCTCTACATATTGTTACTCATTGTGTGTTATTGTTACCCAACGTATATCGATACCCTTAAGGTGGTTCTCTTGCTCTTTGTGTGTCCTGGTTGGCTCATTACTCATTATTGGATGCTTGTGTGTCCTTTGTCTTATCTTGTGAATCATTGCAATCATAGACAACAGGAGCCATGACTTTTCCTTGAGATTGTGTCTAAGGACGAGGGGTGTAGAAAGAGAAAGGATACGGGATATAGTTTGCGTGTAGCCTCTTGGAATGTAGGAACCCTAAATGGTAAATTGTTAGAGGTGGTAGATGCACTTAAAAGGCGTAGGGTACATATACCGTGCCTTCAGGAAACTAGATGGAAGGGGCATAGAGGGGAAGTGTAACACCCCAAATCGCGTAAAACAACACGCGGCGGAAACACTTGGGGAGTCACGTTAACAGATTGTTTCAACAACACATGGTATTTGAAGTTTTGTTTTAATTAGATATTAAACATAGGTTATATTGTCATAATTGTCTAGAAACGTGTTAAAACAAACAAACAAACAATACATGCATAATTATTGTCTTTCTTGTTTTATAGTCGCTAAGGCCCGTCCAAATCCTATATGAGCATGCATCAGTATCATCAAGCATTGTTCCCTCAAACATACGTGAAAACGAGTCAGCAAAAATATGCTGGCGAGTACATAGGTTTTATGAGTGTGTCAAGTTCATGGATTTGTATATATATAGCAATATAATCTGACTACTAGAGTCGTAAGTGAAAACCTTGTTTTGAAAGCATTTGATATTGCAACAACTATTCGTCTAAAACAAAAGGGTAAAAGTTTATAAAATGTCGTAGCCATGAACCTTGACTCGAAAACATTTGTTCGTAAATCCAAGTTGTAAATCGTCTTGAAATAACTCGTATGGTTTATATCTTTAATCGAAAATCGTCGTGTGTCATTGTTTGAAATCATTTGTCCAAGTAATGTAAATAACGACACATATGTAATGTGATAAAAGCACTTATATATAGGAAGTACCAGCGGCGTATCCACCATGCTTTTATAACATTACACCCGTTCCATTATCTAAATCACTTATCATAAACCAATTGTCATTAATAAATCGTTCATCGTTCATGGTTCATCGTTCCTTGTTATAAACCGTTGTTCATTCGTTCATCGTTCATCGTTCCTTGTTTTAATTGTGAAAACTTTTGGTCGTTTCGTGAATACATTCAAACCTTTGTTGACTTGTTCGAGACCACCACGGTGTCCCTTAATCGTATAACATACCACCAAAGGGTAAGTTACAATTACAGTTTCAGTCGCTTCCCAAACTTCCCCACAAACCCGGGAAATTTGGTAACGGGATTGTCAGTCCTAGGCGCCGTAACTTACTACTGGTCAGCTTGGCCATTGTTAATGAATGTCATTCTTGTTATGAATATAACACACCAACAAGTTCGTTCACATTATTGAAATCGTATTGTTTAATATAAACCATTGCATTTGTACTTTGAAAGCTTGAAAACCTTTATCGCATATGAATCACCCCAAAATATTTGAAGCATAAAATAAGGGAACTATGTACTCACATATGATAGCAAAGTAACTCTTGGATCAACAAGAAAACCGAAGCTCAAAGATCCGAGAAATCACGCGTGTCCTAAAAATGAATAATAGTGTAAATATCGGGCCTTGAAATCAGAAGATTCGGATAGAATGAGATCTTATAAACCAAGTGAGTGTCGGAACTCATATAATATGGTTTAATAAGCTTACATTCTGAGTTGGAAAAGATTATAAGTGCTTTTGACCCGTAGTGACCCGTTAAGGTGGTTTAAACCACTTTCACGCGTCATTTGCGTAACAACGCATTCGAATGGTTAGATATGAACGTTGATTTGTTTGCGAAAAGGGCATTTTGGTCGTTTTTAAGTAATATTACAATCAATCATCATAACACAATCCAAACATCATGACCATAAGGTATAACCTCAGAGGGTTATTCCCTATATATTTATGGTCACAATTATGTATTTGGTCGGGTCCGAAGATCCACCAAACGGGTCAGATTCGGAAGTCAAAGCGGTGGTCAAACCGTTCAGCTTTTCGATTCAAAATAAGCACTACAATGAGAGTGACGATTTAGACATGTTTTGACATGTCTAAATAAGTTTATAAAAGAGTTTTGGCATCAAAACAACCTGTTTTGACACCCGAATTTAGATCCATTGCAAAATGCGCAAAAATCGCATTTTGACCGAAACTTTGACTTATCAAAACAGCTAGAAATGATGAGAATCAGTAGGCATGATTTTTGTGGATCATAACCACTTTGATTACCATCATAAAGCAAGTTTCAATTGGATTTTAAACTGATCAATTCATGATCAATTCTGGAAGTCAAATAAAAGTCAAATTTTGTGACTTTTAATCAAATTAATCATAAGAATTGAAACAAGCATGAAGGAGATCACTTACAAACACTAAAGATTGATCAAGAACACAAGAGGAAACTCTAAGATGGTTGCTAAATTCGGATTTAGAGCAGGGTGTTGCAAGAAAGTGATCAAAAAGTTCATAAGTGTGATGAACATGGGTATTTATTGAAAGTTTGGATTAATAGGGTCATGCCAAGTGTTTATGACTCATCATCAAAGTAGGTTAGTGTCCACTTATGTGTCAAAAGCAGAGATTAGGTTGGCAAGTTCGAAAGGTGAGTCAAAGAGTGAATAAACAGGCATTTGCCAACAAAACTGGTGTGCTGGAGCACCCGCCAAGGTGCTGGCACAACTTTCCAAAGTTGGCAGAACAGGCCCCTGCATCGTTTCGTCGCGTTTCGGGCACTTCTAATACTCGTTAACCTCGTTTCAAAGCTCCATAAGGACATTATAGTATAGGGAACCTGAAATGTGTTAAAAAATGTTCCAGAGGTCAGTTCGTTTGGTCGTACGATCGCGGTTTTCGGTTAATTGCGATGAAAATCGTAACGAACGCGTGCGTGACCGTAAATGCGTAACGAACAGATTTTTCGCATTCCAATCACTAACATATAATATATTGATGATTAGAAAAATTTTTGGATGTCCGTACATGTTCCGGATAGCGAAATACGCAAAAAGGCATAGTTTCGCGAAATTTGCAAAATAGTCCCTGAAGTTACAAAAGTGTGATTTTGCCATACCGAAGCCTTCAAAACTTATTTCTAAGTTATGTAACGGGTATTTATGGTATATTAAGCTTGTGTTCTTGTTCCCGAGTGTACGTCGCTGCGAGAATCGGCAGACTTTCGCAGCTTGTCGTAATTAGTCCCTATGATCGAATAAACGCGTTTTTAACATACCAAACCCTCCAAACTTATTTATAAGTCATGCAAAGGTTATTTAAGGTATGTTTAGCTTGTGACAATATTCTGGAACATACGTTATGTTAAATTGGTTTCGTTTGCGTATCGGTTCACCGATTTTGCTCATAAAAGCGATTCAAGAGTTCGGAATTGTGCAAGAATTGATTGTGTGCAAATAACAAAACAAATATGAAAATTCACATATACAACATAAAATTTCATTCATTGATAACTTGATTATTGTTGTTACAGGCTTGGATTGCCACAGATATCACAAGAATAGCGAAATGGGTACAAGTTGTTGTATTCGGGGTCGGATGGGGCAAAAAATGGGGTAGGATTTTTAGTGGATGTAGATTGCATAAGAATGTGATTGATGTTATATGAAACAACGATTGAATTATGGTGTTAAGGCTAGTAATAGGTGAAGAAGAAGTTGTAACAGTAATTTGTGCATATGCACCACTAGTGGGATTAGGAGTTCAAGAAAAAGGAGAATTTTGGGATTGCCTAGATACAGTGGTGAGGGCCATACCTAGGGAGGAGAGAATCTTTATAGGAGGCGATTTTAATGCGCATATTGGTAAGGAGAATGATGGATTTCAGTCGGTGCATGGGGGTTTGGGTTGGGTGATAGGAATGACCCTGGAAGGGATCTTTTAGAATTTACAATCGCCCACGAATTAGGTATTCTAAACTCTTTCTTTAGGAAAAGGGAATCCCATTTGATAACTTTTAGTAGCGGGGGAAGTAGCACTCAAATCGACTATATTCTGATGAGGCGTGAAGATTGGCGTTGTTGGAGAGATTGCAAGGTTATACCAGGGGAGACGGCAGTGGCCCGACACCATTTGCTGGTGGCAGATATAGTATTAAGGGATAAGTTGATTATGCGAAAGAGTAAAATGCGACCTAGGATCCGTTGGGGAAATTTGAAGGGGGACAAGATTACAGTGTTCAAGGATAAGTTCATCTCAAGATATCGAGTCAATCAACTCAAGTGGGGGAGGACGCAAACCGGATGTGGGATGCTATGGCGACTAAGGTCACTCTTGTGGCGAAGGAGACTTTAGGCGTCACAACAGGAAAGACATGTCACACCCCGACCCGCAGCGGAATAAGAGCCGGGGCATAATTGGGTTATCACCAAAGCTCATGATGTTTACTAATATGTTTCATATTTATTAAATTCAAAATTACATTCTCAATATTCCAAACAGGTTCATACAATTACAAAGAAAAGTAACTAAATAAACAATCCAAAGTCTAAACCGATTTATTCTTCTAAGCCATCCTATATGTTTCTTGCTGCAACTGGATCACCTGTATCATGTGTAAAAATGGTCAACAAAAGTTGGCGAGTGAACCTTGTTAGAAAACATTTATTATTGATTTCTTGTTATAATTAATATGGAAAAATTGTGCAATAATCATACGTGAGCAAACGTAAATAATCATACAATAACATACAATAACATACAATAACAAACCACCTTGCAATAAATTATGACATGAATGATAATGTAAATGTTGGCAACGTCACGTTCACGCTCATAGGTAATGGGGAACAGACGGCCTATGATGAATGTATGTGCGATCAAGGCTCAATCAAACGGAGCCGATCGTATGTTGGCAACGCCTCGTTCACGCTCATAGGTAATGGGGAACGGCTCACGCTCATAGGTAATGGGGAGCGGCGGCCTATGATAATTTATGTACTGAAAATGCTAAATTTAATCTAAACATTAACCACGCAAACAGTTGATACATATTGAATAGACATTTGATCATTGATATGATGGATGCACAAGTGTTTAAATGTAATAAATAATATGACACATGATACACCCCAAAAACGTGATTAAAACGGGGAATTTGTAGAGATTCACTCACATTGGGTGCGTTCGTTTGATGATGTTGAATGCGCACGAGTTTAGAGGATTGATCGACGAGGATTAACTAACCTAAATAATAACGAAAAGGTACGGTAAATAAGTGGATTTTATTAACAATTTTAATAGGATTTTTTAGATATATTTTTGTGAGTTTAAGACTATTTTCTAACTTTAAAAACATTATTTTTAAGTATTTTTAATTGATTTTTAAATTAAATAAATAAATAAAAATATAAAAAAAAGTGTTGACTTTTTGGGTTGACCGTTGACTATTGACTTTGACTTGTTGACCGGTTCGGTCGTGTATTTGTTTGCGCTGAGTGGGGTTCGAACTTGTGACCTCCCGTACGCGTGCACGCAGCTCTACCAACTGAGCTACGTGTCTAACCCGAAATATTTCTGTTTTTAATTATATTTATATACTATTTAATTTATTCAAAATTCATTTATTCTTAAAAAGGATTTTAATTCTATCGAACCGGTGTGCATAACAGGTCTCGAACCCGGGGACCTGTTGTTTAACGTTGCACACAGTCCACCGCTGGACTGTGTGTCTAACCTGGTTAAAACACTTGTTTTTATTTCTCTTATATACTAACTGGAAGTTTCCATATTTAGGTTTTATAAAAAGTCTGAATATTGTGACGAATCGGAACAAGGACAGACTCGAACCCGGTATCCCTATGATTCAAATGCACACAGTCCACCGCTAGACTGTGTGTCTAACCCGAGATATAATCCGATTTATATTAAATTTATACACAAACTAGACTTCATCTTCTCCGTTAAACAACACAGACAACGACTATTCTACTGATCTTGTTCAATTCAATTAACGGACATATGACTGATTAAAATGAAATGGATAAAGAAGGTTTTGGAAGTGAATGTACCGGAAAGATGATCTTTCTCAGAACTACGGCGAAGTCGTCGGCTCTGTTTTATGAACTCCGTCTGAACGGGCCAATTAATAGTTTGGATTAACCAATTGTGAAATTGAATGACTAAACAAGAGTTATCAGAGAGTTTAGATGATTATACCGATTCACAACGCGATTTAGGAATTTTCAGAAATCTTCCGGCGAGTGCTGATTATCCGATATCGTCGCCTGGGACTGATTCTGGTTGAAGGGTTTGAGTTAGTAAAAGTCTAGCAATAGATAGAAGATGAAAGAGTTGAGAAATTTACCGTTTTGATGAATGACACGGTTTTCCGGCGAAAGTCCGGCGATTTCAGAAAACGTTTCCGACGAACTGAAAATAGAGCGAAAGTGAAATTGTAGGTTCTGTGAGTATTTTTGAGTCGCGAGATGATGATATTGTTGGTGAAAACCAGTAAGTAAATGATTTCGGTTATTAAACCCGAAAATCAAATGAATTCAAGTTCAATAAAAGCTGAATTGATTAAGACGTCGGTCGTAATGATTTCATCGGTTATTATCAGTGATATCGATCACTCAATCGTCTGGAACGTTGAAAGCCGATATCGGTTTCAGTTTTGGCGCAAACAGGTGATTTCACAGGTGAACTTATGTTTGATTTGTTTCCTAGATTACACAAAGACATCAAGTGGAGGATGGGTTACATGTTTGATGATTAAGTCTACCGGCTGACTCGGGTTCGAAACCCGGCAGCCCATTTTTATTTTAGTTGCTTTATTTTTATTTTCTAACAATTTTAATTTCCATATTCTAAAATGTTTATTAGTTATGTATTGTTTAAAATTAAAATAAGCATTAAATGAGCAACGAAAATTTGAAACTGATTATTCGATTAATAAACGAAGCGGGTTTTGAAAACCCGTTTTTCGACGGATGTTACAGTATCCCCTACTTTTAGAAATTTCATCCCGAAATTTAAGTAGTAGTGGTAACAGGAAACATATGCGGGGATTTTTCGCGCATTGAGTCTTCACGTTCCCAAGTAAACTCAGGTCCTCGTTTCGACTCCCAGCGTACCCTTACAATTGGAATACGACTCCGTCTTAAATGTTTTTCTCCGAAGTCCATGATCTCTACTGGTCTTTCAATGAAATGCATAGATTCATCGATCTGAATATCTTCCAGGGGAATATGGAGGTTTTCATCGGCGAGGCACTTCTTTAAGTTTGATACATGGAACGTAGGGTGAATTCTGTTGAGTTCTTCTGGTAGGTCAAGCTTGTATGCTACAGGTCCTACTCTTTCGAGTATCTTGAAAGGTCCTACGTAGCGTGGTGCTAGCTTTCCCTTCTGGCCAAAACGAACTACTCCCTTCCACGGTGATACTTTTAAAAGTACATGATCACCAATGTTAAACTCCAAAGGCTTTCGTCGTTTGTCTGCATAACTTTTTTGACGACTTTGTGCCGCTAGAAGATTGTTTCGAATTTGATGGATCTTGTCTGTTGTTTCTTGAATCAATTCTGGACCGGTGATTTGAGCTTCTCCAATTTCGTGCCAACATACTGGAGATCGGCACTTACGACCATATAAAGCTTCGAAAGGTGCCATGCCGATACTTGAATGATAGCTGTTGTTGTATGAAAATTCAACTAATGGTAGATGAGCGTCCCAATTTCCCTTGAAGTCTATGACACATGCTCGAAGCATATCTTCAAGAGTTTGAATGGTGCGTTCAGATTGTCCATCAGTTTGAGGATGATAAGCGGTACTGAGGTCTAATCGTGTACCCAAAGCGGCTTGTACGGCTTGCCATGTTCGTGAAGTGAAACGACCATCACGATCTGAAATAATGCTTAACGGTACACCATGACGGCTTACGACCTCGCTGATGTAGATACGAGCTAACTTCTCATTCTTGAAGTCCTCGCGAATTGGAATGAAATGAGCTGATTTTGTAAGACGATCAATGATTACCCATATAGTGTCATACCCACCGGAGGTGCGAGGTAACCCGGTAATGAAGTCCATGGTTATGTTTTCCCACTTCCATACAGGTATTTCAGGTTGGACTAGAAGTCCTGAGGGTCTTTGATGTTCAGCTTTTACATTGGAACATGTAAGGCACTTGGAAACAAAAACAGCAATATCCTTTTTCATTCCTAGCCACCAGTAGGTGTATCGAAGGTCTTGATACATCTTGTCGGCTCCTGGGTGTATAGAGTATCGTGTTTTGTGCGCCTCATTCATAAGGAAATCACGAAGGTTATTGTGATCGGAATCCATATGCGATCTAGATAGTACAGAATACCGTCGGATTTAGTTTCAATTTTAAGTTCAGCTCCACAAGACAGCTCCTTTCGCACTTCGTTTTCCGTCACTGAAACATGTTGGGCTTCTCGAATTTGATCTTTGATGTCGGTTATGATTTGTGAACATAGAAGACGAATGGAGTTCGCATAACCCTTTCGACTGAGCGCATCGGCCACCACATTTGCCTTGCCAGGATGATACCGAATTTCACAGTCGTAGTCATTAAGAAGTTCGAACGATTTTCGTTGCCTGATGTTTAACTCCTTTTGGTTGAAGATATGTTGGAGGCTCTTATGGTCAGTGTATATTTCACACTTAGTACCGTAGAGGTAATGTCTCCATATCTTAAGAGCGAACACAACGGCTCCAAGTTCTAGGTCGTGGGTGGTGTAGTTCTTCTCATGCGTTTTGAGTAGTCTAGAAGCATAAGCTATCACCTTTCCTCTTTGCATTAGAACACAGCCTAGTCCTTGCCCTGCCGCGTCGCAATAAACCACGAAGTCATCACAACCTTCAGGAAGAGTGAGAATAGGTGCGTCACAAAGTTTTTGTTTAAGGGTTTGGAAGGCTTCTTCTTGTTTGGGTCCCCATATGAAAGGTTTTCCTTTATGTGTTAAAGCCGTGAGTGGTACAGCGATGCGGGAGAAATTTGCAATGAAACGACGATAATAACCAGCCAAACCAAGGAATGATCTTACTTCGGTTGGTGTACGTGGCGCTTGCCATTCTTGTACTTCTTTGATCTTTGAGGGGTCGACATGTATTCCCTTGTCATTGACGACATGTCCAAGGAATTGTACCTCTTTTAACCAGAATTCGCATTTGGAGAATTTGGTGTAGAGCTTTTCATTCCCTAAGAGTGTAAGGATGAGTCGAAGGTGTCGTTCATGATCAGACTTAGACTTTGAGTAAATGAGGATGTCGTCGATGAAGACTATAACAAAGCGAACGAGATAGGGTTTGCAGACTCTGTTCATTAGATCCATGAAGACAGCTGGAGCGTTAGTTAGACTGAATGGCATGACCATGAATTCATAATGACCATAACGAGTTCGGAAGGCGGTCTTTGGGACGTCTTCTTCATGTACTCTGAGTTGATGATAACCAGAACGAAGGTCGATTTTTGAAAAACAGCTGGCGCCTTGAAGTTGGTCAAGAAGATCATCGATGCGAGGTAATGGGTAGCAATTCTTAACCGTTAACTTGTTGAGTTCTCTGTAGTCGATACACATGCGAAACGTTCCATCTTTCTTCTTCACAAAAAGGACAGGTGCACCCCAAGGCGATGAGCTAGGACGTATGAATCCTTTGTCAGTCAACTCTTGCAATTGGCTGGCTAGCTCTTGCATTTCGGATGGGGCTAACCTATAAGGAGATTTTGCAACTGGTGTAGCTCAAGGTATAAGATCAATGCGGAATTCGACTTCTCTCATGGGAGGAAGTCCTGAAATGTCGTCAGGAAAAACTTGCGGAAAATCTTTTACTACTGGGATGTCTTCGAGTTTCTTCTCCTTGATTCCCTTTTTGACGACATGAGTTAGAAATGCGACATAATTCTTGCGGAGATATTTTCGGGCTTGAAGACAGGACATTAATTTGAGCCCTTTCAAAGGGGTTTCTCCAAAGATTCGTAGGGTCTGACCGTTTGCGAGAGGAATGCGAATGAACTTTTCGTGGCATACCACTTCAGCCTGATGTTGGCTGAGCCAGTCCATACCGATTATAATGTCGAAACTTCCCAACTATATAGGAATGAGGTCAACTGGAAAATCGTGATCGTTTAGAGTGAGGGTACAATTTCGTATAATAGAGTTCAATGAGACAGGTTTTCCGTCAGCAACTTCCACCGTTATGGATTCCATGAGTTTATCACGAGTTTGGTTGAGGATGGGTTCAAATTCTAAGGACACAAAACTCTTATCCGCGCCAGTATCAAATAACATGGATGCATAACTACCATTTATGAGAAACGTACCGTTAACCACGTTGTTGTCGGCCCTAGCTTGATTGGCGTTGATGTTGAAAGCTCTTCCTCTAGCAGGTGGAGGAGCTTGGTTAGCTTGATTCACCGGATTTGCTTGAGCTTGAGCATGTATAATGTTCACCAAGCGTGGACAAGTGTTTCTAAAGTGGTTTGGGTCTCCACAGTTGTAACAAGCCCGCATAGGTTGCACCATGGGATAGTTGGGTTGGTAGTAGGATTGGGCTACATGTTGGGTAGGTGGTAGTAGTAAAGGTTGTTGGGCTTGACCCACTATTTGATGGTGGGTTTGGGTTGAGGGCTGATGGCGGTTCGTTCGCTGAAGTACGCGACAGGTTTGAATGGTGTGACCTGCGCGACCACAGCCGGTGCAATGTTGGTAGGGATGATCAGGAAAGTGATGGTATTGGCAACGGTTGCATTTTGGGTATGGGCCGGAGTATGGCCTTTTATATGGTGCAGGTGAGGGGGCAACTTGAGTGATGGGTTCAGCAGGGATAGGGAAATTTGTTTGTGTGACAGCAAAGTTTCTGGTGTTTCGCTTCCTCTTATTAGCAAACTTTGAGGAGGAGGTGGAATGGTTGGAAGTTTGGCCCTCAACGGGGGCTTTCTTTTTCTTGTCCTTAAATTTGCCGTTGCGAATACGATTCTCGGTAAGCTCGGTAGCTAGTTCCATAGCAGCTTCGAGTGTTGCAGGCGAAGTGCTGAGAATTGAGTCTTGAATTTTCGAGGGAAGGCCTCGAATATAGTGTTCGACTAAGCGGTATACTGGGGTGAACAGGTTGGGGACCATTTGGTTCAACTCTAAAAACCGTTTGTTGTAGGAAGTATGATCTCCCTCCTTTTGCTTCAACGAATGAAATTCATCCTCTAACTTTTTGATCTCGCTTCTTGGACAGAAGCGTCTCCGTCATGATTTCCCTTAACTCCTCCCACGTTAAGGCCATTGTATCTTCAATTCCTCTCTTACCCTTTTCAGTATTCCACCAGGTAAGAGCTACTCCAAATAGTCTCCCGGTTGCGTAACGTACCTTGCGATCCTCGGGACAATCGCAATTGAGGAAGGTGTTTTCCATTTCCTCAAACCAGTGGAGGAGAGCAGTGACACCTTCGGTCCCTTCAAATTTCGGGGATCGCAAGACTTGAAGTGTTTGAATGAGCACTTTTTGGAGGAGGGTTGTCGACATTCTGGTCTTCTTGCTGGGGAGGATTGATGGGATTTGCAGCGAGAGCTTGTTGGACCTGAACTACGATGTCAGGAAGCACCGCGGCCATTGTTTTGCGATTTGGGTGGCCAAGCGCTCGTTTGACCTTCCTGACCTTCTACCCCCACGTTGCTGCTTAGCCGACATCTACAGGAACATTCATAAGAAGATTGTGAGTTGAAGGAGTCTTTTTAGGTGTCATGTGTCTTAAAAATAAAAGTAACATAAACATCAATAATGCAACTATATCCATAGGATGTCTTGGGTTTGCTCATGTTTGGGCCTCCAATGTCCCCCATACCTTCACCTGTATAGTCATGTGGGCCCCCATGACTATTGGCTTAGTAGGATTCACATTGGTGTTGGTGGTTTAGCACTCGCATCACCCGAATGAAAACCATGAAATATGTTTGCGAGATGTATGGTCGGAGGGTGTCCAGGTGTAGACACAATGACAACTCAAAGTGGGGTTAGCTCACACGACGTTTGGTATAGCATGCTTTGGCCTAATAGGTCCTTTATAATCTCATCGTTAGTCCCCAGGTAGGCAAACTGGTCCTTTATTTTGGATTTATACGAATGCCAAGCCTAGACAGGACGTTCCGACTACTGGTACTTGTACCCTTCCAGTTACTACATGCCCGTCATGAGAACTCACTTTGATGTGATTTGAAAATACAAAAATCATTGCAAAAATCATGGAAATGAGGTGGTGTGTGCTCTCACGAATATGATATGTTATGAGGATATGATTCATGATAGGCATTGTATAATAATATGTACTTATGAACATGCTTGCATAACATTGAATGTAACAATAAACATAAAGCATATAAACATCATGAATTTTGCATGTAACACACAAACAATTTAAAAATTCTAATCAACTATAGTATAGGCTCTAAGGGTCTAATAACCTATCCTATATCCCTATAGTCATGGCTCTGATAACAATCTGTCACACCCCGACCCGCAGCAGAATAAGAGTCGGGGCATAATTGGGTTATCACCAAAGCTCATGATGTTTACTAATATGTTTCATATTTATTAAATTCAAAATTACATTCTCAATATTCCAAACAAGTTCATACAATTACAAAGAAAAGTAACTAAATAAACAATCCAAAGTCTAAACCGATTTATTCTTCTAAGCCATCCTATATGTTTCTTGCTGCAACTGGATCACCTGTATCATGTGTAAAAATGGTCAACAAAAGTTGGCGAGTGAACCTTGTTAGAAAACATTTATTATTGATTTCTTGTTATAATTAATATGGAAAAATTGTGCAATAATCATACGTGAGCAAACGTAAATAATCATACAATAACATACAATAACAAACCACCTTGCAATAATATATGACATGAATGATAATGTAAATGTTGGCAACGTCATGTTCACGCTCATAGGTAATGGGGAACGGTTCCGCTCATAGGTAATGGGGAACAAACGGCCTATGATGAATGTATGTGCTATCAAGGCTCAATCAAACGGAGCCGATCGTATGTTGGCAACGCCTCGTTCACGCTCATAGGTAATGGGGAACGGCTCACGCTCATAGGTAATGGGGAGCGGCGGCCTATGATAATGTATGTACTGAAAATGATAAATTTAATCTAAACATTAACCACGCAAACAGTTGATACATATTGAATACACATTTGATCATTGATATGATGGATGCACAAGTGTTTAAATGTAATAAATAATATGACACATGATACACCCAAAAAACGTGATTAAAACGGGAATTTGTAGAGATTCACTCACATTGGGTGCGTTCGTTTGATGATGTTGAATGCGCACGAGTTTAGAGGATTGATCGACGAGGATTAACTAACCTAAATAATAACGAAAAGGTACGGTAAATAAGTGGATTTTATTAATAATTTTAATAGGATTTTTTAGATATATTTTTGTGAGTTTAAGACTATTTTCTAACTTTAAAAACATTATTTTTAAGTATTTTTAATTGATTTTTAATTAAATAAATAAATAAAAATATAAAAAAAGTGTTGACTTTTTGGGTTGACCGTTGACTATTGACTTTGACTTGTTGACCGGTTCGGTCGTGTATTTGTTTGCGCTGAGTGGGGTTCGAACTTGTGACCTCCCGTACGCGTGCACGCAGCTCTACCAACTGAGCTACGTGTCTAACCCGAAATATTTCTGTTTTTAATTATATTTATATACTATTTAATTTATTCAAAATTCATTTATTCTTAAAAAGGATTTTAATTCTATCGAACCGGTGTGCATAACAGGTCTCGAACCCGGGACCTGTTGTTTAACGTTGCACACAGTCCACCGCTGGACTGTGTGTCTAACCTGGTTAAAACACTTGTTTTTATTTCTCTTATATACTAACTGGAAGGTTCCATATTTGGGTTTTATAAAAAGTCTGAATATTGTGACGAATCGGAACAAAGACAGACTCGAACCCGGTATCCCTATGATTCAAATGCACACAGTCCACCGCTAGACTGTGTGTCTAACCCGAGATATAATCCGATTTATATTAAATTTATACACAAACTAGACTTCATCTTCTCCGTTAAACAACACAGACAACGACTATTCTACTGATCTTGTTCAATTCAATTAACGGACATATGACTGATTAAAATGAAATGGATAAAGAAGGTTTTGGAAGTGAATGTACCGGAAAGATGATTTTTCTCAGAACTCCGGCGAAGTCGTCGGCTCTGTTTTATGAACTCCATCTGAACGGGCCAATTAATAGTTTTGATTAACCAACTGTGAAATTGAATGACTAAACAAGAGTTATCAGAGAGTTTAGATGATTATACCGATTCACAGCGCGATTTAGGAATTTTCAAAAATCTTCCGGCGAGTGCTGATTATCCGATATCGTCGCCTGGGACTGATTCTGGTTGAAGGGTTTGAGTTAGTAAAAGTCTAGCAATAGATAGAAGATGAAAGAGTTGAGAAATTTACCGTTTTGAAGAGTGACACGGTTTTCCGGCGAAAGTCCGGCGATTTCAGAAAACGTTTCCGACGAACTGAAAATAGAGCGAAAGTGAAATTGTAGGTTCTGTGAGTATTTTTGAGTAGCGAGATGATGATATTGTTGGTGAAAACCAGTAAGTAAATGATTTCGGTTATTAAACCCGAAAATCATAAGAATTCAAGTTCAATAAAGGCTGAATTGATTAAGACGTCGGTCGTAATGATTTCATCAGTTATTATCAGTGATATCGATCACTCAATCGTCTGGAACGTTGAAAGCCGATATCGGTTTCAGTTTTGGCGCAAACAGGTGATTTCACAGGTGAATTTATGTTTTATTTGTTTCCTAGATTACACAAAGACATCAAGTGGCGGAGTGGTTACATGTTTGATGATTAAGTCTACCGGCTGACCCGGGTTCGAAACCCGGCAGCCCATTTTTATTTTTAATTTCTTTATTTTTAATTTCTAACAATTTTAATTTCTATATTCTAAAATGTTTATTAGTTATGTATTGTTTAAAATTAAAATAAGCATTAAATGAGCAACGGAAATTTGAAACTGATTATTCGATTAATAAACAAAGCGGGTTTTGAAAACCCGTTTTTCGACGGATGTTACAAGACAGGCGTGCATAAGGAGTCGTGGTGGTGGAATGAAGATGTTAAGGCTAAAATAGGGATAAGCATGATAGTCTTAGGGTTCTTTTAAGGTGCACATACGAGGATGAGAAAGTAAGGTTGAGGGAGATATATAAAGTTGTAAGGAAGGTGGCGAAGAAGGTAGTGACAGAAGCAAAGAACATAGCCTATAAGAGGATTTATGAACGCTTAGAAACTAAAGAAGGGGACCATGATATGTTCAAGCTTGCTGTTGATGCATAATGTCTATTGTCTAGGTCTTGGATCAAGTCTGTATGTTTAGAGCTTGAATTGTTAGATTTGTCGAAGTATTTATGTTGTAATCAACAAGTTCGGTCGAAGTTGTAGTCGGCTGATCAAGTTCGGCCGAACTTGATCTAGCCAGGACTAGCTTCGAGCGAACTTGCTTGTCTATATATAGGTGGTCATGGTTCTTTCATTGTAACAACTTTGCGACTTCTATGGCGAAGCTCTGTCAGTTTGGATTTCGAGTTGTAATATCTTTAGACTTAATAAACTGACGATTAAACTGTAATTCTTGTGTATTTGGTTAAACTTGTCATATAATTTCCGCTTGTATGGACAATAGATACAAATTTAGGTTCCCGAGCTGAGGAGGACGGTCTGATCAAGTGGTATCAGAGCTACGGTTATCACCTACGCTCATGAATTTGGACATTTACGGGCATTAGGAGGGGTTTTGGACGTAAAACATGAAATAAACATACAATCCACAGATAAAAATTAAAATTGAATGGATATGATTGTTAGAAAACCATATTCGACCAGAACTATGGTGGAATCATCTCGAAATTCGAAGGAATAAGGATTCAGGATCGAAAAATGTAAAAAAGGGCTGGTTCAAGTTCGCCCAAACTTGTGACTTGGAGATCAAGTTCGCCCGAACTTGTAACACAGTGGACAAGTCGTGACTAGTAATGGGCCTAAACGTTAAATCTGCATTTGTTGATTACTGAAAATTCCAGATTTGAGGGGGAATTTCAGTGAAAATTTCAGTATGGTCAGAATTTGCAAAAATGAGGGGGAATAAAAATTTTACGATATTTGAAGATTCCGACATTTTTGAAATTCATGACTACTGCAACAGTATCCGGGTGGTTACCAATTGCAGATTATCGGGAAATACAGAGATTTGAGATTCATTTGGATTCTGTGATCACATGAAGTTCCGATTTTTCAGACCATGATACAGATTGATGCTTAAGGGTTAGAGTCTTGATCTACGGTGAAGGAACAGTTAGCTGGATTAGCAGTCTTTAGTACCAGTGAGGAACTGAGGACGTTCAAAATGTTCAATGATGATCTTAGGAATTAACGACTAGCTCCGAAGATGGATAATTTCAAAAATTACTGAGGAGATCTGAAGTTATACAAGATATAACTGATGATAGCCTTTGGTGGCCTTTATTTTTAGTCTTCAAGCAGATGAATCATTCTTCTCTTTGGACTAACCGCTGTTGGATTGTGATACCCATGACGAAACCAGGTACACCCAAATTGGTCCTAAACTTAAAGCATGACCAAAACTATAATTGTGAGTAAACCTTGTGAAATTTCATGACTTGTGTGTTGTGCGAAACGATATATGTTATATCTCGGAGGAATCTGAGAGCACGTCATGGTTGACATGACACTACTAAGGACCAACGATGCGAGGTTGGTGTCCTTAGCCTTGAACCACGTGTGACGTTTAACAGCGTATTAAACCTTTGACGTTGATTATTATATCGGTAGCCTTATTTAAGATTCCGAGTTCCAGGAATAACTTAGTTTTGTGCCATAGACTGTGACATAAGGTTTGAAAATAATCAAAGCCCGGGCACGCAAAACGAAGCATCTCCCGGTTGGGGAAATGCATTCGTTCCGGGCATAACATAAGGTAACCGAATGTGCAAGGAACGACCGATCAAGCTTAAAAACACTTAAACGAACGTCAAACGAGTCTTTTATGATTAAAACGTAACTGGGTTTGGATTTTAAGATGGTTATGCATAATTTTTAAAACCGAGTCTTTTGACACTAAGTACGCGCAAAACGGAGTCCGTCACGTAAATCGAGAACGTACGCAGGACCCGAAAACAAACCTATACTTATCCAGAAGATAAACATCATCTTTAAGCACGCGAAACAAAGCACAAGGTGGCCCTAGGGGGACCACCTCCAAACCGCCACCCCCCATGGTTATATAAATATTTTTTTCTTTTTCTTTTTATTTTTAATCAAAAATTCCTTCAAAAACTCTGGTTTCTCTCAGAACTTCAGCTGAATTCCTTCATAAACCAACTCAAATCAAAGGTATTAACTTAAATCCATAAGGTTTCAAGCATGGTTTCTTGAGTAAACATGATTTCTAGCAGAAAAATGCTTTTTCATCCATGAATTTTGGAGTTTTAAACAAGTTTTAGGGCTGAATATGAACACCACATGAAATCCCTGGTGTTATATGTTAGCCATGTTTACTAATCAATGGGGTTTGATACCCTAATCAACTCTTATTCGACAAAAATCGCTTAACTATTCGATCAAACAAAAAACAATGAATTAAAGCTTGATTGATCTAAATTCTGGCATATTTGGGTTGTACTTGGTGTGTAGGTACGGAATGTAGCCTTTACACACTTCTGGGATCAAGATAAACACTTGTTATTGGAAGAATCGTTAGGTATATCATCCGAAAACCGAATCTAGGCTAGGCAGAAAATTGTTTTGCTAATAACTTGGTCCGTGTAACTTGGATTGAGCTGAAATTTGGTGTGGTGATGTAGGGTTGTTTCAGGAAGATTCATGTAAAAGTTTAGAAGTTTTTGAATTTTTTATGATTTTTGGTGAATTTTTAACTGTTTTACCAAAAGAATTTGAGAAAAAGATCAAACGGATTCAATAACTCATTAAATTTTACAGAAACACTAAGGAACATATGGGGAATTATCTAAGAAAATTTGGAGTCCATTGGTTGAGTTTTGATTTAGGTTAAAAATCCGTGTTTTTGCGAGTTTTCGGTAGCCAGGAACGCACCGAAACGAAATTGGAAAAATCTCAAAATTTTTTGAAAAGTTCCTGAACATATATAAGGTGTTCTGGAATTTTTTGTAATTTTTTAAATAATTATGGTATTAATTGGAATTTTGTGGTTAAAAATAATTTTATAAATAATTTGTATAAATAAATAAATTAACAAAATAAATTCCCAAAATTTTTTCCCATAATCTACAGATTTTTACTGATTTATATAAAATTTACATATTTTTATATAAAATATAGATTAAATGGAAATTTATAGAATTGAAAATAGATTATTTTAAAGCAATTTCGGCAGTTTACCGTACAACGAACCTGCCGGAACTGGGAACTGACCCAACCCGACAAATACTATAATTAGAACACCAGGAGTATTCCGGGAGATTCCCGGGCAAATTGGGCACCCTGGGTGTGTCTTAAGGCAGTTCGGGAGAATTCCCGACGGTGAAAATGGAAACTCACCACCCAAACACTCAAACTCCCTTAATGGAAAGTTAATCATTCTTGAATAACCGCGTGTTGGCACTATTGGTATCCCTGTACCATTAGCCGAACACGTTAAACTACTGACTTTGGCTAGCACGCGAATCGGTGCCCGGAAGCCAAACTGAAAACCAATACTACCCTGACGTCCATCACCATACCATTGTCTTATAGACTCAATCCGGAGTAAAAAATCCTGACCATATCCAACCCCCTAAGTCTCAACCTCTTCAGCAGCGACCTCAACAACCAGCACCACAGGTTGCATACCCCCGTGCATGCTTTGGATGTGGCAGCACGGAGCATTTTCGTAATAGTTGTCCGAAGTTAGCCCAGCAGATTGCAGGAAGCAGCACACAGAACCAAACATCTACCTCGAATGCAGCCTAAGGTCGTGCCTTTGTCATGGGACCTGGTGACGCACGCCAGGATCCCAACGTGGTTTCAGGTACGTTCCTTGTTTCCAATCAATTTGCTTCAGTGTTATTTGATACCGGAGCTGATAGAAGTTATGTGTCGATTGCATTTTTGCCACTCTTAAATATGCTTGCTGTTGGCCTGAAACACCCCTATACCGTCGAACTTGCCAGCGGGAAACCAATTACCAGTCACCAACTTATTGTTAATTGCCCTATAACCTTTAACAGTTGCCAGGTTACTATTGACCTTTTACCAGTAGAATTGGGTAGTTTTGATATTGTCATAGGAATGGACTGGTTGTCCAACCATCGTGCGGTGTTATGTGAACAAAAGTTATGAAGATTCCTTTATCCCCCACGGATGCAATTATGGTACAAGGAGAAAAGTTAGGCGCCGCGTTGAACCTTATATCTCACCTTAAGGCGTTGAAGTGCATACGACAAGGATGTGACATGTTCTTAGCCAACGTCACATTGGAGGAGCCAGCTGGAAGCGTATTGAGGACATCCCGGTCGTATGTGAACACCCTGATGCGTTCCCCAAGGAATTGCCCGGATTGCCGCCCAATCGGCAAGTCGAGTTTCGTATCGACTTAATACCGGGAACGACACCTGTTGCCAAGGCCCCATATCGTCTTGCACCTTCCTAGATAGAAGAACTATCGACGCAGTTCCAGGAGTTACTCGATTGTGGTTTTATCCGTCCTAGTTATTCCCCCTGGGGAGCCCCAGTTTTGTTTGTAAAGAAGAAGGACGGTAGCTTTTGAATGTGCATCGATTACAGGGAATTGAATAAAGTCACTATCAAGAATCGTTACCCTCTTCCGAGAATCGATGATCTCTTTGATCAGCTGCAAGGAGCTCGATACCTTTCTAAGATAGATCTTCGGTCAGGTTACCATCAAGTGAAGGTCCAAGAGGACGATATTCCTAAGACAGCGTTTCAAACTCGTTATGGCCACTACGAATTCCTAGTTATGCCCTTTGGGTTAACTAACGTACCCGCGGTGTTCATAGACCTCATGAACATGGTATGTAAGTCATACCTTGACAAATTTG
Organism: Scalesia atractyloides; assembly: GCA_947069175.1. Taxonomy (NCBI): domain Eukaryota; kingdom Viridiplantae; phylum Streptophyta; class Magnoliopsida; order Asterales; family Asteraceae; genus Scalesia; species Scalesia atractyloides. The sequence continues at coordinate 42,259,892 of CAMTDV010000009.1, forward strand.
TCATCGTCTTCATTGACGATATCTTGATCTAATCCAAGAGTAAGGATGAAGACGAGCATCATTTGCGTGCTATCTTGGAGATACTACGGACCGAACAACTGTACGCTAAGTTGTCTAAGTGCGACTTTTGGTTACAAGCCGTACAATTTCTAGGGCATGTGGTGGATCAGTATGGAATTCATGTAGATCCAAGCAAGATTGAAGCAATCAAGAACTGGCCAGCGCTGAAATCTCCAAAAGAAATACGCCAATTCTTGGGATTGGCAGGGTATTATCGTCGCTTCATCGAAAACTTCTTGAGTATTGTCCAATCTCTAACTGCATTGACAGAAAAGATAGGAAGTACGAATGGGGTGAAGACCAAGAAACAACATTCCAGCTGTTAAAGAAAAAGTTATGTGAGGCCCCAATCTTGACGTTACCATAAGGAATATACGACTTTGTCGTATATTGCAACGCATCACGACAAGGGCTTGGATGTGTCCTTATGCAAAGGAATAAAGTTATCACGTATTCTTCTAACAACTGAAGGTGCACGAGAAGAATCACACGACTCATGAACTGGAACTAGGAGTAGTTATATTCGCATTAAAGATTTGGAGACATTATTTATATGGTACCAAGTGTACTATATATATCGATCACAAAAGCCTTCAACATATCTTCGACAAAAAAGACTTGAATATGAGGCAGCGCAGATGGGTGGAATTGTTAAATGATTTTGATTGTGAGATAAAGTACCACCCGGGGAAAGCTAATGTGGTAGCAGATGCGCTAAGTAGGAAGGATCGAATTAAGCCCCTTCGAGTGAGAGCCTTGGGAATGATCGTGCAGACAAGTTTGATAGATCAAATCCGGAACGCGCAGATGTAAGCCCTGAAGGAAAGCCAGTTACCCGGTGAAGGATTGCACGGGAACGAGAAAAGTTTTGTGAGGAAAACGGACGAGGTGTTGTACTTTAAGAATCGAGTGTGGATTCCTGCAAGTTCAGAGCTGAGACGATTAATAATGGACGAGGCTCATAGATCGAAATATTCGATTGATCCCGGTACAGATAAGATGTACCATGACCTGAAAGAGTTCTATTGGGGGCCGGGAATGAAAAAGGACGTGGCCGAATACGTGAGCCAATGCTTGACTCGTGCGTGAGTCAAGGCTGAGTATCAGAAACCCTCGGGACTGTTGCAACAACCCGAAATACCTCAGTGGAAGTGGGAACAAATCACGATGAATTTCGTGACCCATCTTCCGAAAACGCCTCGTGGTCATGATGTGATCTGGGTAATCGTAGATTGATTGACCGAATCTGCGCATTTTATTCTGATTCGCACTACCTATAAGACCGACCAGTTGGCCGAAATTATACTAATGAGATACTAGCTAGACATGGTGTCCCGATTGCTATTATTTCCGACCGAGACAGTCACTTTACTTCGCGATACTGGCAGAAACTACAAGAGGCTTTGGGGACGCGAATTGATTTAAGCACTGCTTATCATCCCCAAACTGATGGCCAATCGGAACACACGATTCAGACATTAGAGGACTTGCTTCGTGCTTGTGTCCTGGACTTCAGAGGAAGTTGGGACAAGCATCTCCCACTAGTGGAATTCTCGTATAACAACAGTTACCACAGTAGCATTCAAGCAGCCCCGTATGAGGCCTTTTACGGTCGAAAGTGCCGATCACCACTTTGTTGGGCCGAAGTGGGTGACACTCAACTGACGGGATCTGAACTAGTTCAGGAAACGACTGATAAAGTCCATCAGATTCGGAATCGGCTGAAAGCCGCTCAGAGCCGACAAAAGAGTTGGGCTGATATACGGCGGAAACCGCTATCGTTCAAAGTTGGTGAACGAGTGTTGTTAAAGGTATCGCCGTGGAAAGGCGTTATCCGATTTGGAAAGACCGGGAAGTTAGCCCCGCGATACATTGGACCCTACAAGATCCTAGAAAAAGTTGGTCTCGTAGCATATCGGTTGAAGCTACCAACCGAGCTTAGTGCTATTCATAATGTCTTCCACATTTCAAACTTAAAGAAGTGCCTTTCGGACGAGGCCACTCAGATACCATTGGAAGACATCCATGTTGACGATAAACTTCACTTTGTGGAAGAGCCGGTGGAAATAGTTGATGGTAGGGTCAAACAATTAAGACATAACAAAATTTCACTGGTTAAAGTCCGATGGAACTCAAAACAAGGACCTGAATATACCTGGGAACGGAAGGATGAATTCCGTAGAAATACCCTCACCTCTTCCCTAGCGTATAAGGTAAATTTCGGGGACGAAATTCCTTAACCAGGGGAGACTGTGATACCCATGACGAAACAAGGTACACCCAAATTGGTCCTAAACTTAAAGCATGACTAAAAACTATAATTGTGAGTAAACCTTGTGAAATTTCATGACTTGTGTGTTGTGCGAAACGATATATGTTATATCTCGGAGGAATCTGAGAGCACGTCATGGTTGACATGACACTACTAAGGACCAACGATGCGAGGTTGGTGTCCTTAGCCTTGAACCACGTGTTAAACGGATACTTGACGTTTAACAACGTATTAAACCTTTGACGTTGATTATTAGATTATCGGTAGCCTTATTTAAGATTCCGAGTTCCAGGAATAACTTAGTTTTTTGCCATAGACTGTGACATAAGGTTTGAAAATAATCAAAGCCCGGGCACGCAAAACGAAGCAGCTCCCGGTTGGGGAAATGCATTCGTTACGGGCATAACATAAGGCAACCGAATGTGCAAGGAACGATCGATCAAGCTTAAAAACACTTAAACGAACGTCAAACGAGTCTTTTATGATTAAAACATAAATGGGTTTGGATTTTAAGACGGTTATGCATAATTTTTAAAACCGAGTCTTTTGACACTAAGTACGCGCAAAACGAAGCCCGTCACGCAAATCGAGAACGCACGCAGGACCCGAAAATGAACCTATACTTATCCGGAAGATAAACATCATCTTTAAGCACGCAAAACAAAGCATGAGGTGGCCCTAGGGGGCCCACCTCCAAACCGCCACCCCCCCCCCCGTGGTTATATAAATATTTTTTTTCTTTTTCTTTTTATTTTTAATCAAAAATTCCTTCAAAAACTCTGGTTTCTCTCAAGAACTTCAGCTGAATTTCTTCATAAACCAACTCAAATCAAAGGTATTAACTCAAATCCATAAGGTTTCAAGCATGGTTTCTTGATTAAACATGATTTCTAGCCGAAAAACGCTTTTTAATCCATGAATTTTGGAGTTTTAAACAAGTTTTAGGGCTGAATATGAACACCAGATGAAATCCCTGGTGTTATATGGTAGCCATGGTTACTAATCAATGTGGTTTGATACCCTAATCAACTCTTATTCGACAAAAATCGCTTAACTATTTGATTAACCGAAAAACAAAGAATTAAAGCTTGAATGATCTAAATTCTAGCATATTTGGGTTGTACTTGGTGTGTAGGTATAGAATATAGCCTTTATACACTTCTAGGATCATAATAAACGCTTGTAATCGGAAGAATCGTTAGGTATATCATCCGAAAACCGAATCTAGGCTAGGCAGAAAATTGTTTTGCCTATAACTTGGTCCGTGCAACTTGGATTGAGCTGAAATTTGGTGTGGTGATGTAGGGTATTTTCAGGAAGGTCCACGTAAAAGTTTAGAATATTTGGAATTTTCTACGATTTTTGGTGAATTTTTAACTGTTTTACCGAAAGAATTCCGGAAAAAAAATCAAACGGATTCAATAAATCACCAAACTTTACAGAGACACTAAGGAACATAGGGGAATGATCTGGGAAAATTCAGACTCCATTGGTTGAGTTTTGATTTGGGTTAAAAATCCGCGTTTTTGCGAGTTTTCGGTAGCCGGGAACGCACCGAAACGAAATCGGAAAAATTTCAAAATTTTCTGAGAAGTTCCTGGACATATATAAGGTGATCTGGAGTGTTTTTAATTTTTTTAACTACTGATGGTATTTAATTGGAATTATGTGGTTAAAAATAATTTTATAAATAATTTGTTTAAATAAGTAAACTAACAAAATAAATTCCCAAAATTTTTTCCATAATCTATAGATTTTTACTGATTTATATAAAAACTTTCAGATTTTTATATAAAATAAGATTAAATGGGAATTTATGGAATTAAAAATAGATTATTTTAAAGCAATTTCGGCAGTTTACCGTATAACGAACTTGCCGGAACTGGGAAATGACCCAACCTGACAAATACTATAATTAGAACACCAGGAGTATTCTGGGAGATTCCCGGGCAAATTGGGCACCCTGGGTGTGTCCTACGGCTGTTCCGGAGAATTCCCGACGGTTAAAATGGAAACTCACCACCGAAATACTCAAACTCCCTTAATGGAAAGTTAATCTTTCTTGAATAACCGCGTGTTGACACTATTGGTATCCCCGTACCATTACCCGAACACGTTAAACTACTGACTTTGGCTAGCACGCGAATCGGTGCCCGGAAGCCAAACTGAAAACCAATACTACCCTGACGTCCATCACCATACAAGTGTCCTATAGACTCAATCCGGAGTAAAAACTCCTGACCAGATCCAAGTTATAACCATTACCAACATAGTACTGATTTGAGTCCATGCTTGCATGTGTGTTGTTAAATTTGATCCAGCTGCTTGATCACTCTTGTGTTGAGACCACTATTTGCACTGTGAGTTTCACTACCCCGCTTTTAGCTGTTTTATTGTTTTACTTGGGGTGGAATGCATGTTACAAACTGTGTTGATTACACAAACTTATGAAGGGAATTTCACTTGCCTAACACATGAATTTGTTACAAACTGTGATCATTGCACCAATTTGGAGTGAGTTTTACTTTCCCACTTTTAAACTGTGATATTGTTTCTGAGATGATTGGTATGTTACGAAACCGTGTTAATTGCACAACATAGGATGTGAATTATCTAACACATGAACTACCTCCCCTCTGCAAGAAAAGTGATTAACGTAAGCCCGTCGACAGTGGATAGTACTATCGGTTTGACCAACCCAGTGCCACGACTGACAGTGTGTCGGCACTAGGCTACTGCACTCATCCTAATTTGGTTGTGTTGTTAGGCATAACTATTAAGGGGCGTTGAACTGCACGTGACACAGTTGGTGGACCGGGAGTGTCTCGGTGACACAGCCTAGGGGAAAAACAGTAAATGTTTCACTTTTAGACTCGTGTAATTCCATCTGCGACTATGACTGTGACCGTCATTGTGATTATGACCAGTGCAATTAAAGTTGTTAACACATACTGTTACACAACAATTAAACCAGTGGAACTCACGCAACGTTTAGCTAACCCTTTTTAAACTAACATGCATTTCAGGTAAAGCGAAGCAAGAGTAAGAAATGTGCGTGTGGATGGCTTTGGGTAGTGAACTGTAGCAGAATAAGAGCTGTGATAGCTTGTAGTAATGTACTTGAACTTATGGTGTGTAATAGGATACTGATAGTATGTTGTAACCGAGGTTCTCTCTGTTTATGATATCATGTTTTTAAACTATGGAGAATTACCACGTGTCTGCCGCACCCTGCATTTGTCTTCCGCTGCGAGTCGGGGTGTGACATGGATGATGATGTTTGCTGACTAAGTGGTGCTGGTCTACCGGAGATAGCTATATATCTGGCATTGTGACTGAAGTGGAAGAATGTGATTTTGGCCATGGACGTGTGTTTCTCAGATTCGATGCGTTACCAGATGATTTGTTTCCGATGAAGATTTGCTGATTGAGCAGATTACCGATTTGCTAATCAAATCTTTCTGAAGGGTGCTTAACTGCAATTATGGAATCAGGATTTCAGATTTTCGAGGGTATTTGTTGATTTGAAGTTTTCCGATTCGGTGATTCGAAGTTTCTATCAATTGCCGGTTGAGTTTTTGATACGTTAAGAGTGTGCGGAATAAACTCTCGATGCTCAGTGCTTATTCAAAAACTGAACTCGGATGTGGTTAACGTTGAAATGGAGAAGCTGCTGCATTGATTAGCTTTGAGTTGATGATTATTCAAGAAAATTTATCGATCAAGCAAATCAGAGGAGGTCGGAAACATTGCAACCAAAGATTTGAACTGGAGTTTTCAGCGGTTTTTTAAAAGTTGATAATGCAAACCCGGATCATCAATTAAGGGAGAATCTGTTGACGCGTTTCGAAGACATCGGCAAACACCTTGATTGAAGTTGTAGAATAATCAAATACGGCTCAAAGATTTGAAGTTCAAGATCAAGCTTCGACAGTATAACGAACAAGGGGGAACTTGTTGATGCATTTTGTGTTCGTCACTTGTCGAATATGCTAGATTGAGCGTGTGTTGAATATTGTATAGGTTATAATTGAACACACGACCAAAATACGGAGCGTATAGTGAAAATGGGAACAAGTTGGCCTGAACTTGGTTTTGGGAGACCAAGTTCGCCTAAACTTGATATGTGAAGGACAAGTTCGCCCGAACTTGTCATATGGTGGACAAGTTCGCCCGAACTTGTCCTATACACACTTCGGGCCAACTTGTTGCCTATATATAGGTGTGTTGTTCATTTGTTACTTAAGTTTTTGCAATCCCCACGGGGAGTGCTGCTGGATTCTCTCCAGGAACTCCAGCAGCTGGACTTAAAGATGTATACTCTTTTGGTATGAATGAAGACTTCCGCTGCATTCTGTTTCTACTCCATTATGTAATAACATTCTACCAAATCGGTTACGTCTACGCACTAACTTCCGTCTAGAACCGCCTGATCACGGACCTTCAATAGTTTCTACTCCTTTTTGTAATAACATTCTACCGAATCGGTTACGTCTACGCACTAACTTCCGTCTAGCACCGCCTGATCACGGACCTTCAAGTGGTATTAGAGCATGGATACCTGTATTTGCTGAAATCAACACAAGAATCATTCTATTTCATCTCATTTCTACCATTTTTCTTAACCTTTTCACATAATTGATGAATTCATAGTAAAAAATGGCTAAAAATTGAATATGTCATAGATAATCACATAATTACAACCCTTGAAAGTTTGAGAATAAGAAGCAAACGAATTCATGACGAAATTGTCAAAAAACCAAGTTTTGCAAACCAACTTCGCCCGAACTAACACTACAAGTTCACTCGAACTTGATTAAAAATCATCAATTTCTGTTGATTTTTCTCATCTTCGCCCAAAGTTGTTCAGTTTTTCAAGAAAATTTGACCAAGTTCGACCGAACTTGATCGTTTTTCTTGAATTTTTTGCTAAGTTCGCCCGAAGTGGAGTAAAATTTGGAAATTTTTTAAAATCAAACACTAAGTTCGCCCGAACATAGATAAACCTGAAATTTTCTCAAAACTTAACAACAAGTTCGCCCGAACTTGATTCTTGTGGAAAAAGCTTGAAGATTTCATACAAGTTCGCCTGAACTTGTTGAAATTGAAATCAAAATCTGGTTTTCTTACAAGTTTGACCGAACTTATCAGTTTACTAATCGGTTTTCGAGTGTTTTTGATCGTGCTTTCAGTTAAGTTGTCAGATTACCAAGATGGATGATTTTCATAACGCGTTTGCTTCACCAATGGCATCAACATCCAATGCAAATGCTAATGCTAATGCGGTTAACCAGATGAACCTCGACAACGAGATGGGTACTACTACAAAACTGCCTAAGCAAATGAGCATGGACGAGTTCGAAGGGTGGAATGAGAAGTTTGTAAACTGGGTTCAAGCCAATCAATTCCACAGTTGGGTCACGATAGAAACCGGATACAAATGGCCAAAAGACGAACGTGACCAAGATCTCACTTTGATTAAGTTCACACCTGCTGATAAAGAAGCGTACGTTGCTGAAAAGAAAATGATCAGCTTGATTCAACAATCTGTGAAAAAAGATATTTTGATATTGCTACCAGAATGTGAAATTTCACAAGAATTGTGGCAGGCTCTTTGTGCTAAGTATCAGGGAAGTGATGAGATGATTAAGAGTAAGAAGGCCTTAATCAAGAAAGAATTCGACATCTTTACAATGACCAAAGGAGAGACCATGAAGCAAATGATCGACAGATATTGTCATCTATTGGTCTAGATGCGAAGGCACAATATTCAGAAAACTACCGAAGAGCAGATAGATAACTTGGCCGATGCACTTCCTGAGGAGGAGTGGACAACTTACCTGATGGTTTTGAAGAACAGTCCGGCTTGGATGCATTTCAAATTGTCATCTTTCTTTCATAAATTAGAAGGTCACGAAATTGAGCTTTTAAAGATTGCAAATCAAAGAATGCAAACCTTGTCCAAGATGTTGGTGTTTACTGTAAAGGAGGTGTTCAAGATATTCAAAATCCGAAAATTCAAACGCATTTAGTGCGAATATGAATTCCTTGAATCATTCGTCACAAAATCAACAGAATACTCAATCATACCCGAGCTGTGATCAGATTCCTCCTAACACTGGTATTCAAGTGCTGGTTCAAATTCTCCGTTCCCAAATCAGAACAATCAATCCAATCAGTCAAATCAGACAAATCATTCCAGTTCTGATCCAAATGTTTTTCAGTGTAATATTGTGGTTAACCTGAAGAATGTCTTTCCTGAGCAAGTGGCTAAACAACTTATAACACTTCTTTCTACTGTTCTAGAATCTTACGAAAGTTTAGTTGCTGGAAAGATCGGTAATCCTAAAATGACAGCTGAGGATTACGATCAGGTTGATGAAGAAGAATTCGAACTGATGGATATCAAGTGGAGTTTGGCATCAATCATCAGAAGAGTTACAAAGTTTATAGCACTCACCCGAAGAGATATTGGTAATTCAAGCAACAAGCTTGGATTTGACAAGTCAAAAGTCACATGCTTCAAATGCCAACCAAAGGGGCATTTTAAACGCGAATGCACGAACCATGAAGCAAGTGGCAACCAAAGTCCTTTCGGAAAAAAATAATGACTATTACAAGAAAGCGCTACAATACAAGCCGTATCCAAAGAGAACACAAGTTGAAGTGCAAGATAACTCTGCAAAGCCAACCGAACAACCTCTCGTCGTGTCTCATGAAGACGAAGGGTTTGACTGGAACAAATGCATCAGCAAAAAGACTGGTGTTGCTTTAATGGCTGAGATTGTGGAAGAATCGGAATCAACAATTGATGACGCCACTATGGAGAATGCGATTCTAGAAGAGTATCTACAAAGAACAGAGGAAGAGGAATTGGTCTATCACCAGACATAGATGAAGAATATCCTTTCTCCTAACTATAATGCTAGTTTTGCAGGTTGCTTTGAGAATACATCGCAAGTGGCTGAAGGAAAGAAATCAGAAATTGAAGAGGTCATTGACGTGACGAAGGAAATAAATGCAGAGAATCTCACAGAGATTGCTAACGAAGCAATGTGGCTAACCTGAAACAGGTGGGTTCTGAGGTAAAAGTGATTGAAAAGGAAATTGTGAAAGTTGTAGAGGTTGAAAAACCTTGCACAAAGTGCATAAATCCTTGTGAGCAATGTGCTGAGAAATCTAAAATCATAAGTGAAATGACCGTGCATAATGAAAATTTTCGAGATGATTATCGCACGATGAAAGAAGCATATGATAAAATGAAAGGCACTTATTGCAATGTCGAAAAGGCTAATCTTGAACTAAGTGCTAATATAAAAATGTTAAATGCAACAGTAATTGAAAAACAAAAGGCTATTAACATGTATATTAACACCATCGCTGAAACAAGGCAAGAACTTCAAGATATGAAAATCGAAATGCTCAGTTATACTACAAAAGCTTATGTCATCGATCACATTCTTCCTACGATTAAGTCGGAGGATATTGTTGAGAAATCAAAAGGTATGAAGCGTAAAGAGTACGGCAATGTTCCACCTCCACTACTTGCAAGCTATTGCCACAAGAAAGTGGATGGTATTGAGAAGGCAACAAACATAACGCTTTTATCAGAAACTAAAGATCAATTTCCTGAGAACATTGACGTTGTCTATACGAAATCAAATGATGACAGTGAAGTGGTTGTGAAAAATGTGATAGAAAATGTTTTGGGAAGTGATACTAATGATGGCAGGTTTGAGAGCGCCAACTCAAGTTTGAACAGTTCGGAATCACAATCCGAAAATGACGATACATCATCGGAAAATGATCTAAGTGATGATCCTAACGTTGTGATGTACAAAGTTAAGGAATCTGATAGATTATATTTTGATGACAGCTTTCCGATTCGAAACGTGAAAGAAGATCAAATTGATAAATTGTTCAAACTTGTGGAAGTGTCATCAGATGATCTTGAGATAAATGAGAAAAAGTTTTATTCAAAACCCAAAAAAGTTCATAATAACTACCGAAGGAATGGTGGTGACTTTCCTGAGAACAGGAGAGCATGTTTGGGTTTGGATGTTGAAGATGAACAAATTAAGAAACAAAAGTCACCATTTCACGAATATAAGAATAAAAACTTGAAATTCGTGTATGGGACAAGCATGGTTCAGGAATAGAATTTGATTGGAAAGCAATCAAATGACGAGTTTAAAAAAGAGAAGGAACTTCGGGACAAGGCTAACTCCGCAAGTGGAGTAAAACCCACTAGTGGACATTCTCATGATACTCGGACTTGCTTCAAATGCAATGAAGTTGGTCACATTACACGCAAGTGTCCGAAATCAAAGCCTGTGTATCACCGAAGGAAACAACTTCAGATGTTGAGAAACTTAAGCACCCAGAGATTGTAAAACCAATCACAATCTAAAAACGAAACAATGAATCTAAAAATGAAGTGAAACCTAAAACTGAATCAAAGTTTGAAATTCAACTTTTGAGAAAGGTGAAACTTTCAAAACGAACGAAAACAAAGATTCTAAATTATATGTTAAGAAAGAAAGAATTAAGTCACAATCTTGGGTTGCAAAGAAGAAAACAACATCATCTAAAATTGCAAAATCTGAATCAGTAAAAAATGATAATGTCATTAAGACACAGACTGATGAGAAAGTTCCAAATGCTGATTTGAAACTTCCGACTTATGATATTCCTATCCCACTCAAGACCGAAAAGGCTTGGCTTTCCCTTTTAAGTAGTTTCTGAACATGTACAGGGGCTCCAAAGATCCATCTTATCGAAGTGGATTATGGATAGCGGAGCTTCTCGTCACATGACAGGGATGCGTGCCTTGCTCTATGATATCAAATCTATTAATGGAGGGTACGTAGGTTTTGCCGGAAATCAGGGAGGAAGGATCGTCGCTGAAGGGAAATTATCGAATGGTGTGGTGTCATTTGACAAGGTTAATTATATCGCGGAACTAGAGAACAATCTTCTAAGTATATCTCAGATTTGTGACAAGCAGTTCACCACACACTTCAATGATAAAGAGTGCATGATAATCAAACCGGGTTTCAAGATCCCAGAGGAATGGATTCTAATGTGTGCTCCGTGCGAGACATGAGCATTGCAACTACTACTTCAAAGTCGGCTCAATGTTTTGTTACAAAGGCCACAAAGAAGGAGTCTATTCTTTGGCATCGAAAGATGGGTCATATTCATTTAAGAAAGATGAATCATCTGGTTCACAATGATCTGGTTGAAGGAGTGAATCTCAGAAGCTTCCACATGATGGATAGTTGTCTTGAATGTAAGAAAGGGAAGCAAATCGAGAAGTCATATCCTAGAAAGATTCTAAACTCCATAAAGCTGCCGCTTGAAAGACTGCACATGGATCTTTTTGGTCCAGTGAACGTTCGAAGTATATATGGAGATCTGTACTGTCTTGTTGTAATAGATGATTATTCATGGTTTTCATGGGTTTTCTTCCAGGAGAGTAAAGATGAAATGTTTGATAATCTAATGATTCTCTTTAGGAAGATTGAAAACTTGTACCATCTCCCCGTTAGACGTATCCACAGTGATAATGGTACAGAGTTTAAAAATGCTCGAATGAAAGAGTTCTGTAATGACAAAGCATCCTACATGACATTGGTGCTCCGTATACTCCACAACAAAATGGAGTAGTTGAAAGGGAGAATAGAACGTTGATTGAAACTGCAAGAACAATGCTTACCGATTCTATGCTTCCGGTCAGCTTTTGGAGTGAAGCAGTCGCAACAGCTTGCTATACGTTGAACCGTGTCTTAAATATCAAACCAACCAAGAAGACTTGATTCGAAATGCTCTACCGAAGAAAACCAAATCTGAAATACTTAGAACCATTTGGCGCACCTTGCACTGTTATTTATCAAGATGGAAAGTTCGGTGCTAAATCTATTGATGGTTTCTTCGTCGGTTATGCATCTCCACTCAAAAGAGTCTATCTTCCAAGTTTAAGGAGAGTGGTTGAAGCCCATCACGTTGATTGCTTTCAGTACACAACGCCTATTCAAAGAGCAGGAGATGCTTGGTTATTCAACTATAGCGAATTGTGGAAATCTTTCGCCTTGCCAGAAGAACCCTCTGAAGAAGACATTACAACGTTATATTATATTCATCAACATGCATATCAAGAGCAGATAATTAGACCAATAGTGGTTAATCAACCATCTGTTGGGTCATCATCTTCTTCTAGTGCAGGTCCAAGTACTAGCGGTGTTCAAGAAACTAATGTTGAACAAGAGACGCCGCCTACAGAACCAGTAAATTATACAGTGGAACCCAATCTTTCTGAAGCACACAACTCTGACTCTAACGAGGCTCCAGCGTTTGACGATGAAGGAGAATCTTCTTCCGATGAAGAATTCGAGCAGAAAATAATCATGTTGAATCAATCTGCTGGCCCAGGTAATCAAAATGAAACGTCTTCTAGTGCTCCTACAGTTGAAGTTGTGGCGGATCAGAGTATCACTAATCAAGAGAATACCATTGAAGTTCCTAGTGAGGTGATGCCAAGGACCTATTCTTATCACCCTTCGAATTCAATAATCGGCGAATTACAAACTGGCGTGCGAACAAGGAGCCAAATTAACAAAGCTTTAAGTTGTTTCTATACTCGAGTAGCTCCAGTTCAAGAGTATTGCTATTATTCATGCTTCATATCCCAAATTGAGCCGAAGAATGTTTCTGAAGCTTTAGGAGATGAAAACTTGGTACAGGCAATGCAAGAAGAATTGCGACAATTTGAAAAGCTTGGTGTATGGAAGCTTGTTGACCTACCTGAGAACCAAAAGGCGATCGATACCAAATGGGTCTTCAAGTGCAAGCGCGATGATAGGGGAGTGATAGTACACAACAAAGCTCAGGTCATTGTCAAGGGATTCCATCAACAGGAAGGAATTGATTATACAGAAGTCTATGCACCAGTTTCTAGGTTGGAGTCCATTTGCATTTTCCTTGCATTTGCCGCTTCGAAAGGATTTAAAGTGTACCAATTGGATGTGAAATATGCTTTTCTGTATGGTAAACTATGTGAGCATGTGTACGTCGGACAACCACCGGGGTTTGTTGTTTCGCTGAACAAGAAGAAAGCTTATCTCCTGGATAAAGCATTATACGGTTTGCATCAGGCCCCGAGAGCATGGTACGAGACGTTATCTCAACATCTGTCAGCAACGGCTTTATTAGAGAAACAGTGGATAGTACGCTCTTTACCAGAGAAGTTGGAAACCATCTGATTATCGTACAAATCTATGTGGATGACATCATATTTGGTTCAACAAATGACGATCTTTGCAAAGAGTTTGAGAAAATCATGAAGAAGAAATTCGAGATGTCTTCTATGGGCGAAATGAAATTCTGTAAGTTGATCAATTGCCAGACGGTATTTTCATTCATCAAACTAAGTATGTTCATGACATCTTGAAGAAGTTTAAAATGGAAAGCTCGAAGCCGTTATCTACTCCTCTTGCTCTCAACCACGGAATTTGCATCGATGAAACAAGAACCAAAGTTGATGATACTCTTTACAGATTGATGATAGGATCTTTGATTTATCTGACAGGCCCAGATATCATGTATCCTACCTGCCTTTGCGCCAGATATCAGTCCAGCCCAAGAATCTCACACATGCAGATCGTGAAGCGAATTTTCAGATACCTGAAGGGATGTCCAAGCACCCGCTTGTGGTACCCGAAGAACGATAACTTTGATCTGACGGGATACGCTGATTCTGATTTTGGTGAAGATAAGTTGAATTCAAAATCAACTACAGCGGGCTGCCAGTTCTTCGGAACACGCTTGGTAACTTGGAAGTGTAAGAAACAGACTACGGTCGCTCTCTCTACCTGTGAAGCTGAGTATATCTCGGCCTCCAGCTGTTGTTCACAGATTCCGTGGATCCAACAGCAGATGAGAGACTATGGTCTGCAATTTCTTGACACTCCGCTTTATGTTGATAATAAGGCAGCTATCGATATAACTAAAAATCCAGTTCATCACTCTAGAACAAAACATGTCGAGATTCGATACCACTTCATTCGTGATTGCTACGAAAAGAAGTTGGTACGAATTGAGAAAATCCACACCGATGAACAAAAAGCTAATTTTTCTACCAAACCATTTACTCTTTCACAGATTAAATACTTAATGAGAATTAATGGTATGAAAAATCTTTTGACAGGTGCGGATGCAGAGGTTGAAAAATCCTCATTGGTTTGTTACCTTTTAAGATTAAAATTTCTTAAAAACTAAAATACAAAAATATGTTTTTGATTTTAGGGGGAGAAATATCACGAGAAAATACAAAAACATATGAATACCAAAAAGTACAAAAACATGAAAATGACAAAAAGAATTTTGTCTCAAAAAGGAAATGATAGTACATAAGTGGACTATCACAGTATGCTAAAGAATTGTAAAGTTTCAAAAAGTATAAACAAGTCTTACTGTGGATGTGTCGATAGGCTTTACATGTTCAGTAAATTGTTTCCTGGATATAAACTAAATTTTACAACTGCTTAAACTTGTGGATTAACATCTCTCGGATATATGGACTTAGTACTCCGAAATTTCGTTTGAGAGGTTGCCTGATTCTGAGATACGAGGTCTTTATAGATGATTGATATCTGGGGTATGATACAAGTTCTTCTGATTTTGCAGAAGCAATTGCCTAGAACTTCTATAATGCTTTTGCTATACACCCCAAAACTGCTTGCAAACTTGAAAGAATCGAAAGATCTAATCAATTGTAGTGCTTAAAAAGATTCCTTAAGTGGAACACACCTTAAAGTCGAGCCTTCATCTCTTTGTCGATATGGTGGTATTAACCTGAGCTCTCAAGGCTTCGCATCACCCATCAATTACGCTATACTCACCTGTAAGATGAAATCTAGGGAATCTTGATACGGGAGTATATTCTGAGATGGGAACCATAGTTGAGTCAAGTTTCATAATTCTAACTAAGATATCTTGGAACAATTGAGAAATGTGTCGAAGTTTAAGTGGACAAACATATCGATAATCTAGGTAAACGAGTTTAGAACTTAAAGTCATCATAAGGTCAACGGTACTGGTGATACTTCTCAATCAACTGATATGATCCTTAGACACGAATTCACAAAAATATGTCTGTAAATATGTTTGTACATAGCTTATTTGATTTCAGATTTAAACCCAAAAATATCTTCAGTATGTTTTAGCATAAACTTTCGAAAAACAAAAAGATTACTTCTACATTGTTTTCAACAGCCAATGATGGAAAGCGGATCTTCGGAGTTCGGAATGGTGCTAAGTTATTGGAATCTTGATGACAACGGTTGGGAGCTAACTGTAAAATCAAAATGACGAAAAACGATAAAAATTTCATTAATTTGAAACTTTAAAACTTGAAATTTGAAAGAAAAACATCAGTTTGTTCATAACGTGTCAAACCAGGGTCATTAACTTGGACTCGGCAGACAAATCGGTTAACCAAGGTCATTAACTTGGACTTGGTCAACTGAGTGGATTCTAATAACTGGTAAACATGTGAAAGTTCAGGGTTAAATTTGAAAATTTTGAATTTGGGGATTAGCTGTATGTTTAGAGCTTGAATTGTTAGATTTGTCGAAGTATTTATGTTGTAATCAACAAGTTCGGCCGAAGTTGTAGTCGGCTGATCAAGTTCGGCCAAACTTGATCTAGCCAGGACTAGCTTCGAGCAAACTTGCTTTTCTATATATAGGTGGTCATGGTTCTTTCATTGTAACAACTTTGTGACTTCTACGACGAAGCTCTGTCAGTTTGGATTTCGAGTTGTAATATCTTTGGACTTAATAAACTGACAATTAAATTGTAATTCTTGTGTATTTGGTTAAACTTGTCATATAATTTCCGCTTGTATGGACAATAGATACAAATTTAGGTTCCCGAGCTGAAGAGGACGGTCCTATCAATTGCTAAAGCTACAGAGCGTAGAAGACAAGATTTACAAGTAGTGACGTTTTATAAAGGAGAGGATGGACGTGTTTTAGTCAAAGAACATGACATTAAGCTAAGGTGGCAAACCTACTTTCACACTCTTTTCAACGACCAAAGGGCGCATCAACAAGAATGCGAAAACCCAACTACTCAAAGGCGAAAACAAAATAACTGCTATTGTCGGGGTATTACGCAGGGAGAGGTGAAGACGACACTTAGGAAGATGGGAAGGGCTAAGGCAGTTGGTCCTGACAACATACCGATAGAGGCGTGGAAGTGTTTAGGGGAGGAGGGAGTTCAATGGCTAACTAGTTTGTTCAACCTTATTTTTAGATCTGGAAAAATGCCAGATCAGTGGAGGAGTAGTGTCATAGTGCCTTTATATAAGAACAAAGGAGACGCCCAATGTTGTGGGAATTACAGAGGGATAAAGCTGCTAAGTCATACTATGAAATTATGGGAGAGTGTAATCGAGACTAGAATTAGAAAAGAAACCTAGGTTACGTTAAACCAGTTTGGTTTCATCCCAGGGCGGTCAACTACAGAAGCAATACACATCCTAAGAAGATTGATGGAAAAATACAGGGATAAGAAGCGGGATCTACATATGGCGTTCATGACCTTGAAAAAGCATACGATAGTGTACCACGTCGATTAATTTGGGATAGTTTGGATGATAGAGGGGTTCCTAGGAAGTATGTTGACATAATTAGAGATATGTATGGTAGATCTGAAACTAGTGTTCGTGCGCCTGTAGGGGATACCGATTTCTTCCCTGTAGAGATAGGACTTCGCCAAGGGTCTGTGTTGAGTCTGTTTCTCTTCACGATAGTGTTGGATGAGTTGTCTAGGTCGATTAAAGAGACAATTCCATGGTGCATGCTTTTCGCAGATGATATTGTGTTAGTGGCGGAGACTAAACAGAGCTTGAATGCGAGGTTAGAGGATTGGCGAGCAGTTTTAGAGGGAAAAGGTTTAAGAATTAGTCGCTCCAAGACTGAGTACCTTTATTGTAATTTGAGTGGTGCGGGCGATGCGATGACACTCAAATTACTATTGACGGTCAAGGGGTTCCGCAGGTTACGAAGTTCAAGTATTTAGTATCGTTTATACAAAGGGATGGGGAGATAGATAGCGATGTAGCACATCGCACCCAAGCTGGTTGGTGTAGGTGGAGAGCAGCCACTGGAGTTTTGTGCGATAAAAGGTTCCCAACTAAATTAAAGGCGAAATTTTATAGGGTTGCGATTAGACCTGCTATGTTGTATGGGACAGAGTGTTGGTCCATTAAGAAAGCACAAGAGCGCAAGATGGAGGTAGCAGAAATGAGAATGTTAAGGTGGATATGCAGGCACACAAGGCTAGACTGGATAAGAAATGGGGATTTTAGGGAAAGGTTAGGACTAGCTACTATTTCGAATAAGATAAGGGAAGGAAGATTGAGATGGTTTGGGCATGTAAAGAGGAGGCAATTGACAGCTCCAGTTAGAGCAATAGAAGGCCTAACTATGGAAGGGAGGAGGAGTCGAGGTAGGCCAAAGTTGACTTGGGATGAGCGGATTAGGAAAGATTTGCTAGAGTTACACCTCTCTAAGGACATGGTCCAAGATAGGGGTTTATGGAGAAGTAGGATTAAGGTTAAGGACTTTTATGAGTAGATTCATTAGCTCTGAGCTTTGTGGTAGTTGCTTAGCTTTTCTTTATAGTCTAGGCGGGTTTTACGTTGATTTTTTTTCAAATTGCTTAAGTGGGATCTTGTGATTTAAAATGTTTGTTCTATTCCACTATGTTACCTATCCACCACTTCTTTGCTGATTAGTAGTGCTAGTGTTGTGTTTATAGATTTGTTTGGTTTCTCGCTTTTCTACTATATGCCTTTGGTGTCGGGGGTCTCTCTGGAAGCAGCCTCTCTATTCCTAGGGATAGAAGTAAGGTGTGCCTACATCTAGCACTCCCCAGACCCTACCAATAGCTTTGCTATTTGTGGGATTTACTGGGTATGATTGATTGATTGATTGATATGTTTGTAAAACGATTGATAAATCATAACAAAAATTTACTTACAAAAGGCTGATCATATTCCCAATCAAACTTAAATGGGTAGTAGGTAGGATCAGTTTTAAGATTGTCCGAACCACCGTTAGTAACGCTTTCTTCATCATCATCGATAAACTCTTCATCATCATCGATTGACTCTTCATCATCATCGATTAGCTCTTTATGATCATCGATTGGCTCTTCATGATCATCGATTGGCTGAACCGTACTAGAAGTAGCATCCACGTCATCAACCAAGTCTACATCATTTTTGGACAAATCCTTGTACCTAGGATTAGCATTAGTTGGTACATCAGATTGAAGTTCACAGAGATGATCAGACACTTGCAATGTGGGGAAAGACCATTGTACTCATCAGCACCCCTAGGTACAATGACCTCGCAACTAGGGCTGTCCAAACTGCTCGACGATCGCTCAAAAATGCCCAAAAAATGCTCGTTCGATTCCCGCTCAGTTTGTAAATGAGCCGCTCGGCTGGGTTCAATTTGAAAACGAGCCAAGCATGAGCAAAGGTCTGCTGGCTCGTCGATCACTCGGTTTCGTTCGAATTATTTTTATTAAATAATTAATATATATATATATATATATATAGGGGGGGTTATCTTGAGAACGCTAAATATCGCGAGAATTGGGAGAACGAATGAAAAAACTAATCAAAACCAATTTTTTTTAATACAAACGTCATTGTAATTAAATTACAACATAAAAAAAAGAATTTACAACATCAAATAATTTATTTATTCTCTCAAAATCACTCTTATTAGATTTTTTACATATGTATAAATATAACAAATTTACACATGTGTAAATGGAGAACTTACACATGTGTAAATTTTCTTTATACATGAATTTACGTAAATTTAAACGTGTAAATAAAATTTCTAACATTGTATTCGAATAATAATGATAAGTGTAAAAAATTGATTTTGAATTGTTTTTGACCAAGTTTTCACAGTTTTTTAATTCATGCTCACGGTTCTCACAATATTTAGCATTCTAATTTAAACCTTCCCATTAATATATATATATATATATATATATATTAAGGGGATGGTTTAAATGAGAACGCTAAATATCGCGAGAACCGTGAGACCGAATGAAAAACCATGAAAACTTGGTCAAAAACAATTCAAATTTAAAATTTCTTTTTACACCTATCATTATTATTCGAATACAATGTTAGAAATTTAATTTACACGTTTAAATTTACGTGAATTCGTAAATAATTTTTTTTACAAACATGTAATTTTGTCATTTACACGTGTGTAAATTTATTATATTTACACATGTATAAAAAATCTAATAAGAGTGATTTTGAGGAAATAAATGAATTATTTGATGTTGTAAATTCTTATTTTGATGTTGTATTGTAGTTACAATGAGGTTTGTATTAAAAAATTGGTTTTGATTGGTTTTCTCATTCGTTCTCACGGTTCTCGCAATATTTAGCGTCCTCAAGATAACCCTCCCCTATATATATATATATATAGGTAGAGGATCCTGTAAAAAAGGCCTAAAGGGTGTGAGAAGGGTAAGAAAGAATCTAAACCATTAGATCTTTAATCTAATGGTTGAGATCTTGATGACAATCTTGTAAATAGTATAACAATTAAAATAATTAATTTTCTAGATTAAGGGCATAAAGGTAAAATTAACAATTTTAATTTTAGAAAGTCACATGCAATCCACATGCAAGTTCCCCTTTTATTTTTTAAACGCCAATAACTTTTTACACGTAACTCATTTTTTTTAAAAATTACACCATAATAACGAGTGTTTTTTAATCTTTAATATGAGTATCATATTACTATACTTATATACAGAAAAAAATTACGTTCAATCGAATGTTTTAGTTAATAGTTTTTTGTTTCAGTTCATGGTGTTATATAATTATTGAATGGTGTTATATACTTATTGAATGGTGTTATATAATTATTGAGTGGTGTTATATAATTATTGAATGATGTTATTTATGCATTGAATGGTTGTTGCAGTGTTATTCGTAGTGTTTTTATAGAGATCTTTAAAATGGTGTTATATACTTATTGAATGGTGTTATATACTTATTGAAGGTTGTTATATAATTATTGAATGGTGTTATATACGTGCTAAATGGTGTTTGCAGTGTTATTCAGTATTCCTATAAATTAGGGTGGCGGTTTATGGAAGGTTTTGAATTAATTAAATCAATGATAGAATTACTTGATTATCTTTTTCAATTAATTTAGATCTAATGGCTGAGATTCTTTCTTACCTTTCTCACACTTTTGGTCTTTTTTACAATAACCTTACCCTATATATATATATATATAGGACAAGGATCCGTTAGGAACCACCCTTTATTACGAGAACCATGAGAACCAATGTGAACACAAATAGTAATACTTAAAAAAATCCAAAAAAATACCAAATTTTTTTTTTAATATTTGTTTTTTGAAAAAGTTGCTATATTTACTCAACAATAAAAAAATTTTCAAAAATTTTTTTTAGTACCAACTATCCATGCACATGTGCATTTTCGTCATTTCTTTGACAAATCCCATAATACATTACAAACATTAGACAATTGTACTTTCATTTACACTACCATGTGTAACACACTACTTTTTACGTTACCAATATTAGCAATGCACATGTGTATCTATATATATCAACATGAAATAAGGTGTTTTGGTACACTAATTTGAATACATTTTCTCTTTCATCTATCATACCATCCATAATACAGTACCATGCACATGTGCATTTTCATCATTCCTTTGACAAATTTCGTAATACATTACAAACATTAGACAATTGTACTTTATTTACACTACCATGTGTAATACACTACTTTTTACGTTACCAATATAAGAAATGCACATGTGCATCTATATGTATCAACATGAAATAAGGTGTTTTGGTACACTAATTTGAGTACACTTTCTGTTTCATCTATCATACCATCCATAATATACTTCCATTACCTCATCCCATCCATAATACAATACCATTACCTCCTACCATTTATAATACAATACCAATACCAATATTTTCACTTTATTACATGTATATCAACACCGTTTATACCACACAATCAACATATTACATCATAAAGTGACAATTATAATGAACCCATCAACCACTAGATATAACTAACCAAAAAACATATATATGAGCCTACTTCATCATTCAAAATCACAAACTTTTTGTACCAAAACACGGTATATAATTGTTATACATAATGATGCACATGTGCATTTAATGTAGAATTGAGTGTATTATGGATGGTATTGTAAATTAAAGTGCAATTGTCTACTAGTGAGATACATATGCACATGTGCATGGATAACTGTTACTCGAAAAAAAAGTTTTTTTTTTGGTAACAAAATATAACGATTTTTATTAAAAAATATTTAAATTTTTTTTGAGTGCTTTTTTATTTCTTTAGGTTTTATTTTGCAATAAAGGTGGTTATCGCGGTTCTCACAATAAAGGTGGTTCTCGCATGAACCTTACCCTATATATATATAGAAACGGATCAGGAGAAAACGATTTGAAGTTTGAGAACTGTGAGAACGGATCCTGCCCTAACACGTGGCATGGGCTCGCTAAATGGGACGCGGGGTACGTTGTCATTATTCAACCCGCTTAAAAGATGTTATCATTATTTCAATGGCGTTTTAATGTCTATTTGTTTTCAAAGCAATTTTTATGAAAAATGTCTTCATTTCTTCAACCCCGCCAAATATATGGTGTTATCCTTGGTTTCATTATATATAAGTTGTTAATGGCGTTTTAGACCTTTTTGTTTTGAAAATCTGATTAGTTTGTTAATTGTAAAAACAAGTTTTTTTTCTATTTTTATGGCGTTTTACGTTTTTTTTTTGCAAATCTGATTAGTTTGTTAATTGTAAAAACAAGTTATCTATTTTTTATGGCGTTTCATTATGGCATATTACGTTTTATTTTTTGCATATTTTGATTAGTAAATGTAAAAATCAGTTCTTCCTATTTCGTAACAATTCAAGTTATGGCCTTTTAATAAGAAAGAAAGAAATTCATGGCGTTTTAATATGTAGTAGTCTAAAACAAAACACATTAGCCTACAATAGCATCATGAAAATTACAAAAAGAAAGAAATCCATGGCGTTTAACTTAATCTATATACTCTGCCATCCTTTGTTCTATTTTTCTGAATCCCTTTTCATACAATTTATTAATTTTTGTTGGCCCTAACTTCAAGAACTTTTTTAAAGATTTGACCACCCTTTTTTGGTGTTCATTTTTGTAATGCAGCAATAGTTTTGCAATGTATTTAATCATGAGATTATTTGCCAGACCACATCGCCAACCAATCATCTCCCCCATATACGTTTCCATATGCCTCATTGCAAAAATCACACAGTCGATCACGTTTTTCTCTGTCCTCCAATCCATTTTTTGCCTGATAATAGGCGCATTCTTCATGATCTGGGCCTCATCACCCTATGGAGTTCTGACACACCATCGATCTTGAACACTATACTACTGCAAAAGAAATAGAAACAGGACATGGCGTTTTAGTTATTCTCACTTATGTCCACACAAGAAATGGCGTTTTACTATAAAGGAATGTGCATACTCATAATCTCCGCATCCAGTGAATATGTACTAGGAAATGCAGGTTTCTTGGTTCTCTTTTGGTGTATTAATAACTACTTGCCTTCTGACATGAGGCGATAAAGATGCTCTACTATTCTTTTGTTCTCTATTCTTCTATTCTTCCACAGTCTTATCCTTTTTATTATTAACATCATCATCATCATCATCATCATCATCATCTTCATCATCCACTTCATCACAAGGCATTTTTTCTGGGTTTAGAATGGTGTTACCTTGTTGGGGTGTGCCGGTACGCTTCGATTCGGTTTTGGGCAAAATCAAAACCGTAACCGAAATGTCGGTTTTCGGGTTTTAAAAAACGTTTGCTTTCGGTTTTTGTCGGTTTCGGTTTTTTCGGTTTTTATGTCGGTTCGGGTCGGTTTTTTCGGTTTTTGAAACAAAATTATGTAAGATTCAAAAAATAAAAAGTATAATTTGTATTATAACAATCTTTTTATATGTTTACATTTAAGTTATTAGAGTTAATCTCTTTAATTAATATTGTTTACATAAACCTAACATTCTAATCTATTTTTATGTTTCTTCAAAGTTTTTATTAAGGCATTTTATTTTATAATAATTTGAAGATCATTTAATTTTTATATTAAATTTTGTTATATCTTATAGATAATAAATAACATTTCAATTATAAATAAACATGTAATGTTTTTATTATAAACACCTAACATTCAAGAATAAAATTAACATTTTCTACTAGCATTAGGTTAAACACTTAAACAATTTAAACTTAAACATAAAAATTTATGGATTGTAACTTATCGGTTCGGTTCGGTTTTTTCGGTTATTGAAAATGTTTATTTGAAAACCGAACCGAAATTTTCGGATATCAAAAATCCGAAAACCGAACCGTCGGTTTTGCTTCGGTTTGGTTTTTTTGGTTCGGTTATTCGGTTATTTCGGTTTTCTTACTCACCCCTATTACCTTGTATAAGCTTTGTGATGTCTGGCGTTTTGTTTCCATCACCCTTCTCATGCATATCTGAACTTTTTGGCGTTTTGAGATGTGACATTTCAGTGGCTTCTTTATCCAGGGTTTTCAGGGGTGTCGCCTCGTCTTCGAAACTTTGCATGAGGTTTTCCTACCTTCATGGGGTGGATGTTGACATCTTGTTTCACAACGACTGTACCATTCTGGTCAACACTTTTGCTCATTATCTCCCCTTCTGTTTTTTCTAGTTGTAAAATGAAGCCAACACTGAACTATGTCTCTGTCAGGGGTATGTTTGGCGTTATGTCTTTGACTGGGTCAGTTAATTTTTTGAGTTCAGAGACGACCCTTTGAGTGTATTGTGTTTTTGTTAGGGAGATATTTGGTGTTTCATCAAATATTGGTATACTTGGCGTTTCTTCAGCAGGCTTCAGGTGGTCTTTTATAGCTTTGAGCATTTCATTTACCATACTTGAACAATCTAAACCTTCTTTTATTTTAATCATTTGGTTTAGGTCTTCCCTAGGCAGTTCCAAAACCTCAGCAATATTCCTTTTAGTTATTTTTTCGCCATTATATCTGAGAATATGATATTCACGTGTTTTGAAATCACAATCCCACCGTTCAATATCATTTTCATTGATATCTTCTTCATCTGTACTTTCGCTACCATTAGCCACTTCATTGGCGTTTTCACCAGCCACATTTTTGTTGCCTTGACCTTCTTCCCTCTCAGCTTCTTCCCTCTCACTAGCCAATTCATTGGCGTTTTCATCTTCTTCCCTATCAGCCGGCACTTCATTGGCTTCCTCAGCTTCTTCCCTCTCATTAGCCAATTCATTGGCGTTTTCACTTTCTTCTCTCCCCTCAGGCAACTCATTGGCGTTTTCACCACCAATTACTGTCACTCCCTTATCCTGACCATCAGTTACCTTTTTGGCGTTTTCATCACCTTCACCATCCAATCCAACCTCATATTCATTTTCACTTTCTCTTCTTTGACACTCAACATCCACTCCAACCTCCTCTACCTCTTCCTCTTCTCTTTGCACTTCGTTTTCACCACCTTCAACTCCCAACCCAATCTCAAATTCATTTTCTTCTTCTTCTATCTCATCTGGCACTTCATTGGCGTTTTCAGCAACAAATGTTGACATATTCTTTAACAATGTCAGACATTGTGAGTATTTTATGTGTACTGTTAGGGATAGAATTTTATTGCTTCTGGATCATGAATCCTTTATTGTGCCTGGATCACGAATCTTTAGGATTTGGTGCAGGAAAGCTAAGGATCAAGGATCCTCATTGATATTCTATAAACTAATAATTGTTTCCAATATATTTTGGACTTGTATTGCAGGTACATATTAGAGAAGACTTGTTCTAACCGAGAATCACGGAGAATATGCTTATACTCCCGGCACGTGCATAAGCTAGTAACCGTTGGTGATGAACGTGGATGCATGGCGAGATTTTCGGGTAGTTAGTTAGGATATTTTCGGCTATGTTATTAGGGGTATTGAGCTGAGTAGAAAGACTTGCACTTTTTTCTTTGATCAGACGACATACGCAAACATTCTCACAGACACACACACTAGTACTCATTGTAACAACCTCAATACTTCCAGAGTTGTAATTTTCTTATGCAATATAGTTGGTGATCGGTAGTTTCCATCACCCGAGGTTTTTTATGCCGGAGGTCATTCATTGATCAAGGGCTTTTTCCTCGTATAAATCTTGGTGTTCATCAGTGATTACATTTCTTGTTTTTCAAACATTCATTCGTTATTCAAGCACTCAACCTCACAAAACCAGATTTGGTTACATTATCCTTGTTGTGATTTTTTACCAAAACAGTTTGGCGCCCACCGTGGGGCAACCGGTGCTTCAATTCTAAAAATCCTGTTCATTTTATTCATTTCTATCCATTTGCATTAATCACATGGCTTCTTTATCCACGGTTACTGACAGTGATGTTTATACAGGATCGAACATCTGCTTCAAGTGCCATGCTGGCGGTTACCTCATCCCAGACTTGTGCATCAATGCCTCAGAAGAAAACTACTCCTGTTTATATAGGATCGAAAAGCTCCACTGTTTCTTCATCCACGGTTACTAACAGTGATGTTTCTACTTTGATTTTGTAGATGAAGAGCTACATGAAGCAGCAGGATAAAACCAACCAAAGGATCCTCAGGGAGATTGATGAAATCAAGAAGCAGAAGAGATCAGTGGAGGATCACTCTCCACTGATACCCAAATCATTGGATTTCACTTCTCCAGCATCAACAATCCAGCATTCCAGGGGATCCAGTGTTCAAGTTCAAGGATCCTCCAATTACCAACAAGGATCACTGGCGATGACACAGGCTCAAGGATCCTCATCTCAAGTTCAAGGATCCTACTTCCAGCCTCAAGGATCATCTATCCTTCAGCGAGGATCACTGGGGATCACGGAGCCTCAAGGATTCTTCTATGAACCAGGAGGATCACAAGAGATGTACAAGTCCAGAAGATTTTATGCACCACATCAAGGATCCTCATCTCAAGTTCAAGTATCCAACTTGTTCCAGGATCAAGGATCCTTAGGGAGCCAACCATCCAGGAACTTTGAAGTTCATACAGGAGACTTCATTCCTATGCAGACTATTACTTCATCTGGCCCATCCATCATACTAGATGCCCATGGTCTCGGATATAACCCTGGGATACCGGCTCCAAACCAATCAGGAGGTAACAATTTCAATACTTCTTTTGGTACTAATTATGGTTCCATGCAGGATATCATTTTTAGCAAATCATTTATGCTTATCAATACTTATACAGTAGGCAACAAAAAGCGATTCCTGAATAGGGTACTTAACCCTTACAAGGAACGTTACCGCCTCGAACAAAAAACTTAAACCCTTATTTTTCGAAGCATACAACTGTCAAACAAAACATCATCATCCTTTTAGTCAAAATATATCATTATTTAAATTTCGGGACGAAATTTCTAAAAAGCAGGGGATACTGTAACATCCGTCAAAAACGGATTTACCAAACCCGCTCCGTTTATCAACCGAACAGTCAGTCAAAAATTTCGTTGCGAATTAAATGCCCAAAATATTTTTAAACGATACGTAATCGATTATTATACGGGAATATATATTTAGTTTTTGAAAAACTGTTGAAAATCGCAAAATAAAAATAAAAGTACTCTGCCGGGTTTCGAACCCGGGTCTGTACCGGCTCATCAAACAGACTTAGCACACACACACAAACCACTGCGCCACTTGTATTGTTTGGTGAATATTAGAATCATTTAATTCATAAAGTAACGTTACAAATTCAAAACCGGCGCCCAATAGTTCAGTCGTCGGAATCCCGGTAAACTCGCGAGCTTTTAACGACAATTTACGTTATAACGTAAACCATTAACAAGACATCGGTTATAACCGACGTCTGAGTCCGCGACCAAAAATTATAACCGCCGGAGAAATTTAAATCAATGAATCCAGTTGGAAATCGGGCCAAATACATCAACGATTTACCCTATAAATTCACCCACAACCCACTGCAAACTTTTTCGCTTAAACCCACACCTTTTCTCGGCGTAATTCCACTCGCCGGAATTAAACTGTTCGTCGCCGGAAAACCGGTTTCCCCATTTCCGAGCCTTACTGAACCTCCTAAGTTTATACCGAAGTCACCCTTACCTTTTCCAAGCTTTCCGGAGACTCGCTGCTGCAAGACACCTGACGCCGGAGCTGATTGCTGTCGCCGGAGTTTCTGCCGGAAAACAGAGGGTCCAGTCGGTATACCTCTTCGCTTATTTTCCTTTTCTTTTCACCTTTATCTCACCATAATGAACTGGAAAACACTAAATAACATGTTTTAAAAACTTCGAACCAGACTGTTACCGATTCTGATTAAATCTCAACGAGGAAGACGATGTTTCGGTAGTTTATAAGTATAATTAAAATCAACTTATTACTCGGGTTAGACACACAGTCCAGCGGTGGACTGTGTGACATTACGCATACAAACGTCTCGAGTTCGAATCCGGTTTCACACACGTCGCCTTAATAAAAATCATTTTTTTGTTAAACTGAACCGGAGTCGCCACAAATATATGTTAAGTATATTAATAACCGGAATAATAACCAAGTTAGACACACAGTCCAGCGGTGGACTGTGTGTATGTTTATATCACAGGTCACGAGTTCGAGTCCGGTCTTCTGCACCGACTCGGACAATTATCTATTCTTTTTAAATAAGGCAGAAAAGGAAATAACTAATTTGTATTTAAGTATAATAAAAATCGGATTATATATCATGTTAAACACACAGTCCAGCGGTGGACTGTGTGTTAGTTTAAGCCACAGGTCCCGGGTTCGAGACCTGTGGAGTGCACGTCCGATTCGCTTAAACTGTTTTTAAAATAAAATGATTTTCGGTTTAAACTAATTAATATATATATATAATTAAAATCAGATTTATAACGGGTTAGACACGTAGCTCAGTTGGTAGAGCTGCGTGCACGCGTACGGGAGGTCTCGGGTTCGAGCCTCACTCAGCGCACTTGTGTTCCGATTCGAATCGGTCAACGTCAGGTCAACGGTCAACGGTCAGGTCAACGGTCAGAAAAAAATCAAAATTTTTTATTATTTTATTTAATTATTTTAATTAAAAATCAATTAAAAATACTTAAAAATAACATTTTTAAGGTTAGAAAATAGCTTCAAACTCACAAAAATACACCCAACAATCCTACTAAAATAGATTAATAAAATCCGTTTACTTACCAAACCATAATGCGATTTATCTAGGTTAAACTCACTCGTGGTTAAAACCACTTTCGCGTGCATTCAACATCATCAACCGAACGCACCCACTGTGAGTGAATCTTACAACTTCCCCTTTTAAATTACACGTTTTGGGGTGTGTCATGTGTTATGAAAATAATTAATTTATTTATTTAAACTTGTGCCATACCACATCATGACCTAAACTTAGATTGTTTTTATTGTTTGTGTTTACTTATTTCCTTATGCCAAATCATATGAAACTCATTCATTAAGCCCATCAGTTCCTCGTGAGAGACGAGTTGAACAACGCGTGCTTCAAATCAAATTCATTATTGTTCATGTGTGTATCATTGAGTTTATATTGGTTGTAGTTGTGTCATTCATATTATCATGTTATGCAATTCATTCATTAGGCCCCTCAGTTCCTCGTGAGAGACGAGTTGAGCATCGCGTGCCTCTAATTTTTCCATTATTGTTCATGTGTGTTTCATTTAATATCTTATGATTGTTGTTTAAGTTTACATCTATTTTTACTCATGTTTGGTTGTGCACATATTTCATAATCAATTTAAATAAATTTGTTCAAATGTTTTCCATAGGATTCACTCGCCAACATTATGTTGATCCAAAAACCCTTTTACACATGATACAGGTGAACAGGTTGAAGCAAGGAAAACATAGGATATGCCTTAGAAGAGAACAAAGAAGTTTAGATTGTCAGTTAGAACATGTTGTAACATCTAATGTAAATTTCCATTTAATTTGTATTAATGAATATGAAACGCATAATAAATGTCATGAGCTTTGATGATAACCCAATCATGCCCCGATCACCTTTTCCGCTGCGGGTCGGGGTGTGACAGATTGGTATCAGAGCCATGACTATAGGGATATAGGATAGGTTATTAGACCCTTAGAGCCTATACTATAGTCTGCCTAAATTTTAATTGATTAGGTGGTTACATACAAACTTGTGATATTTATTTGTTTCATATTTGTTTACATTTCAGTCAAACATACATGCTTATATACATATTCATTATACATATATACATATTCATTATACATATATCGATGTTCATGTATTCAATTTATTTTCATATTCTCATTATCCAAAGATTTTGTGCAATTTTCAAATCTCATCAAAGTAAGTTCTGCGACGGGCATGTAGTAACTGGAAGGGTACAAGTACCGGTAGTCGGAACGTCCTGTCTAGGCTGGCATTCGTATAAATCCAATATAACGGACCAGTTTGCCTACCTGGGGACCAACGATGAGAGTACGAAGGACCTATTAGGCCAAAGCATGCCACACCAAACGTCGTTCGAACTAACCCTACTTTGAGGTGTCACCGTGTCTACACCTGGACACATTCCGAATATCACACGTTGTATACATATTTCTCGATTTTCTCCGGGTTTTTGTGTACGCAACCTGGCAAACCCGTGCGAACCATATGAAAAACCGGTATTCATGGGGGCCCACATGATTACACAGGTAAAGTATGGCGGCATGTAGGGCCTAACAGCGAGCAAACCCAAGACATCCTACGGATGTAGTAGATTTATTTATCTATAATTATTTTATGAATGTTCATTCCTAATGCGACCCATGAACCCAAAAGCATCCAACTCATACTCTTGTCATGTATTCCTTGTAGATGTCTTCTAACCTCGCCCGTAGGAAGACGAGAGCAAGAAAAGCCCGCGAGCGCATGGCTGCCTTAATCGCTCAACAAATGGCTGCCGTAATACCCAACATTGTAATCCAAGTTCAACAAGCACTTACCGCAAATCCTGTCCATCAAGCAAACCAAAACATTATCAACTCTCCCCCAAATACCACTAAATGCACCTACAAGCATTTCAAATCATGTGACCCTCCGAAATACAAAGGGACTGAAGGCGTCACCGCACTCCTCCATTGGTTTGAAGAGATGGAGAACACATTTCTAAATTGCGATTGCCCTGACGATGCAAAGTGCGATATGCTACCGGTCGATTATATGGGATAGCACTTACTTGGTGGAACACAGAGAAGGCCAAACGAGGTGTGGAAGATGCTATGTCCTTAACTTGGAACGAATTGAAGGAAATCATGACCAGACGATTTTGCCCAAGGAGCGAAATCAAGAAGTTAGAAGATGAATTTTACTCATTGAAGCAAGTGGAAGGAGACCACATCACCTACAACAAAAGATTCCTCGAGTTACATCAAATGGTTCCCAACATGTTCACTCCCCTCTACCGTTTGATCGAGCACTACATTCGTGGTCTTCCGTCAAAGATCCCAGACCCTGTAATAAGTACCAAGCCTGCAACTTTGGAAGCAGCAATGGAGCTAGCAACAGAGCTCACCGAGAACCGAATCCGAAACGAAGACTTCAAGGAGGAGAAGAAGAAGGATAAAGAACCGACTGAAACTTCCGACTCCACTTAAACCGAATCCCCTTCTCAACCCAATCCTAAGAGAAGAAGAGTCGGGCGACTTTTCGCTGCTACCCAACGAAATCCACCAGTTTTACACGCCATACCCATCTGAGCTATCCCAATCACCCAAGTGGCACCCAACTCAGCTTACCCAAATAAGAAACCATATCTTGGACCTCACCCTCGATGCAACAACTGTTTTTATCACCATCCCCATACCCTACCTTGTCGTCTATGTGCAACTTGTGGACGCTATGGTCATTTGAGCAATGTTTGTCGCACCTTTCAAGACCAAACCTTTTCCCCTACTCAAACCATAAACCAAACCTATCAACAACCCCAATACCCCATGTTCCCATATGCTCGAGCTTGTTTCAATTGTGGCGACCCTACCCACTTTAGAAACACATGCCCTCAATTGGTTAACGTTATCAACACTCAAGCCCAATCAAACCCAGTTAACCAAGTAAACCAAGAAAACCCAACCACTATGCCGCCAACAAGAGGAAGAGTCTTCAATATCAACGCCAATCCTGTCGAAGATAATGACGGCCCAAATGAAGATACTCAACTAGTCCTCTTCGCCGAAGATCCAGATTCAACTCCTATCGTTTAGTTTTGTGTTTTTCTTTATCACATAGAACCAAACATAACTTAAGGATAAAGCCAATGAAACTTTGACGAGAATACGGTGGATACGCCGATGGTACTTCCTATATATAAGTATTCTTGTCAAAGGATCAGAAGCATTATCTGGCGGTTATGAGAGGCTCCATGTGTAGACTGTTAGAGTAATTATTGTATATTATATATTGTTTTCAGTATATGCATTTGCCGAGGCCGTGGCTCCCCATCCATCGAGGTTGAGTTGGATCCCCATTTAATTATGCGGTTGATCTTGGCGTGCCCGCACGATCGGCTCCGTTTGTTTGAGCCTTGATCGGTTATTTCATTTTACATTTCAATACATGCAATACGTTCGGCTCCGTTTGATTGAGCCTTGAGCGCACAGACAATTTCATTATCAGTATCTTGTGGTTGTGGTGTTTGTAGTAGAGTCGCATCGAACTAACCATAACTTGCGGATAAAGTCAATGAAAATTTGACAAGGATATGGTGGATACGCCGCTGGTACTTCCTATATATAAGTATTCTTGTCAAATGATCGGAGGCATTATCAGGCGGTTATGAGAGGTTCCATGCATAGGGTGATTGTGTGATGGTTGTTTAGATTAAGTTGTTCAATTTCAGTACATTCAATACGTTCGGCTCCGTTTGATTGAGCCTTGAGCGCACATACAATTTCATTCAATACGTTCGGCTCCGTTTGATTGAGCCTTGAGCGCACAGACAATTTCATTATCAGTATCTTGTGGTTGTGGTGTTTGTAGTAGAGTCGCGTCGAACTAACCATAACTTGCGGATAAAGTCAATGAAAATTTGACAAGGATATGGTGGATAC
The DNA here is from genome assembly GCA_947069175.1 of Scalesia atractyloides. Classification (NCBI taxonomy): domain Eukaryota; kingdom Viridiplantae; phylum Streptophyta; class Magnoliopsida; order Asterales; family Asteraceae; genus Scalesia; species Scalesia atractyloides. The sequence continues at coordinate 42,292,518 of CAMTDV010000009.1, forward strand.
GCCGCTGGTACTTCCTATATATAAGTATTCTTGTCAAATGATCGGAGGCATTATCAGGCGGTTATGAGAGGTTCCATGCATACGCTGTTTGTGTGGTTAAGTTATTCATTTTCAGTACATGCAATACGCTCGGCTCCGTTTGATTGAGCCTTGAGCACACAATTTCAATTTCAGTACATTCAATACGTTCGGCTCCGTTTGATTGAGCCTTGAGCGCACATCCATTTCATTTTCAGTACATGCAATACGATCGGCTCCGTTCGATTGAGCCTTGATCGCACAGATATATTTCATTTCAGTATTTTATGTTTGTTGTATTGGTTGTAGAGTTATAGGACTAATCATAATTCACTGATAAAACCAATGAAAATTTGACAAGAATATGGTGGATACGCCGCTGGTACTTCCTATATATAAGTATTCTTGTCAAAGGATCAGAGGCATTATCGGACGGTTATGAGAAGTTCTATGTAGGATTTATTAGTTTCTTGGTAACCAATCATAACTTGTGGATAAAACTAATGAAAATTTGGCAAGAATATGGTGGATACGCCGCTGGTACTTCCTATATATAAGTATTCTTGCCAAAGGATCAGAGGCATTATCAGGCGGTTATGAGAAGTTCCATGTAGGATTTAGTATTGCCTTGGTTGGAATTTGTGTTACATTTATATCATCATGTTATTTAAGAGATTGGATTGTGTTCCATTTCTACATAAACTAACCTCTCCATCATAACAAACGAGAGAGGAACTTCTACCATTCAAACATATATGCTATCAGAATGTGGATTCAAATATTTGCAGTCGTGTTTATTCATGTTCAAATATTCGCTGTTGTGTTTATTCATGTTCGAATATTAGCTGTTGTGTTTTTATTTATGTTCCCTATAGGTTGTAGTGTTAGAAGTTTTGCCTTAGTATATAACCCTACTTTCCCAAACGTATCTAAACTCTTATGCATGATATCATTTTTAGCAAATCATTTCTGCTTATCAATACTTATACAGTAGGCAACAAAAAGCGATTCCTGAATAGGGTACTTAACCCTTACAAGGAACGTTACCGCCTCGAACAAAAAACTTAAACCCTTATTTTTCTAAGCATACAACTGTCAAACAAAACATCATCATCCTTTTAGTCAAAATATATCATTATTTAAATTTCGGGACGAAATTTCTAAAAAGCAGGGGATACTGTAACATCCGTCAAAAACGGATTTACCAAACCCGCTCCGTTTATCAACCGAACAGTCAGTCAAAAATTTCGTTGCGAATTAAATGCCCAAAATATTTTTAAACGATACGTAATCGATTATTATACGGGAATATATATTTAGTTTTTGAAAAACTGTTGAAAATCGCAAAATAAAAATAAAAGTACTCTGCCGGGTTTCGAACCCGGGTCTGTACCGGCTCATCAAACAGACTTAGCACACACACACAAACCACTGCGCCACTTGTATTGTTTGGTGAATATTAGAATCATTTAATTCATAAAGTAACGTTACAAATTCAAAACCGGCGCCCAATAGTTCAGTCGTCGGAATCCGGTAAACTCGCGAGCTTTTAACGACAATTTACGTTATAACGTAAACCATTAACAAGACATCGGTTATAACCGACGTCTGAGTCCGCGACCAAAAATTATAACCGCCGGAGAAATTTAAATCAATGAATCCAGTTGGAAATCGGGCCAAATACATCAACGATTTACCCTATAAATTCACCCACAACCCACTGCAAACTTTTTCGCTTAAACCCACACCTTTTCTCGGCGTAATTCCACTCGCCGGAATTAAACTGTTCGTCGCCGGAAAACCGGTTTCCCCATTTCCGAGCCTTACTGAACCTCCTAAGTTTATACCGAAGTCACCCTTACCTTTTCCAAGCTTTCCGGAGACTCGCTGCTGCAAGACACCTGACGCCGGAGCTGATTGCTGTCGCCGGAGTTTCTGCCGGAAAACAGAGGGTCCAGTCGGTATACCTCTTCGCTTATTTTCCTTTTCTTTTCACCTTTATCTCACCATAATGAACTGGAAAACACTAAATAACATGTTTTAAAAACTTCGAACCAGACTGTTACCGATTCTGATTAAATCTCAACGAGGAAGACGATGTTTGGTAGTTTATAAGTATAATTAAAATCAACTTATTACTCGGGTTAGACACACAGTCCAGCGGTGGACTGTGTGCACATTACGCATACAAACGTCTCGAGTTCGAATCCGGTTTCACACACGTCGCCTTAATAAAAATCATTTTTTTGTTAAACTGAACCGGAGTCGCCACAAATATATGTTAAGTATATTAATAACCGGAATAATAACCAAGTTAGACACACAGTCCAGCGGTGGACTGTGTGTATGTTTATATCACAGGTCACGAGTTCGAGTCCGGTCTTCTGCACCGACTCGGACAATTATCTATTCTTTTTAAATAAGGCAGAAAAGGAAATAACTAATTTGTATTTAAGTATAATAAAAATCGGATTATATATCATGTTAAACACACAGTCCAGCGGTGGACTGTGTGTTAGTTTAAGCCACAGGTCCCGGGTTCGAGACCTGTGGAGTGCACGTCCGATTCGCTTAAACTGTTTTTAAAATAAAATGATTTTCGGTTTAAACTAATTAATATATATATATAATTAAAATCAGATTTATAACGGGTTAGACACGTAGCTCAGTTGGTAGAGCTGCGTGCACGCGTACGGGAGGTCTCGGGTTCGAGCCTCACTCAGCGCACTTGTGTTCCGATTCGAATCGGTCAACGGTCAGGTCAACGGTCAACGGTCAGTCAACGTCAAAAAAATCAAAATTTTTTATTATTTTATTTAATTATTTTAATTAAAAATCAATTAAAAATACTTAAAAATAACATTTTTAAGGTTAGAAAATAGCTTCAAACTCACAAAAATACACCCAACAATCCTACTAAAATAGATTAATAAAATCCGTTTACTTACCAAACCATAATGCGATTTATCTAGGTTAAACTCACTCGTGGTTAAAACCACTTTCGCGTGCATTCAACATCATCAACCGAACGCACCCACTGTGAGTGAATCTTACAACTTCCCCTTTTAAATTACACGTTTTGGGGTGTGTCATGTGTTATGAAAATAATTAATTTATTTATTTAAACTTGTGCCATACCACATCATGACCTAAACTTAGATTGTTTATATTGTTGTGTTTTACTTATTTCCTTATGCCAAATCATATGAAACTCATTCATTAAGCCCATCAGTTCCTCGTGAGAGACGAGTTGAACAACGCGTGCTTCAAATCAAATTCATTATTGTTCATGTGTGTATCATTGAGTTTATATTGGTTGTAGTTGTGTCATTCATATTATCATGTTATGCAATTCATTCATTAGGCCCCTCAGTTCCTCGTGAGAGACGAGTTGAGCATCGCGTGCCTCTAATTTTTCCATTATTGTTCATGTGTGTTTCATTTAATATCTTATGATTGTTGTTTAAGTTTACATCTATTTTTACTCATGTTTGGTTGTGCACATATTTCATAATCAATTTAAATAATTTGTTCAAATGTTTTCCATAGGATTCACTCGCCAACATTATGTTGATCCAAAAACCCTTTTACACATGATACAGGTGAACAAGTTGAAGCAAGGAAAACATAGGATATGCCTTAGAAGAGAACAAAGAAGTTTAGATTGTCAGTTAGAACATGTTGTAACATCTAATGTAAATTTCCATTTAATTTGTATTAATGAATATGAAACGCATAATAAATGTCATGAGCTTTGATGATAACCCAATCATGCCCCGATCACCTTTTCCGCTGCGGGTCGGGGTGTGACAAATCAAGCAATGGAATGAGAACTACAAAAGTTAAGGATATGATATCCAACGTCCCAAGAGTGATTAAGCCCATTCCTGAGATCCCAGATGGAAGTTACAGGGTGTCTCATTTTGCACCTCCTATCTGCAATGCTGAGATACCAAAACGCTTTCAAACCCCTAACATGAAGCTGTACGATGGTACAACTGATCCGGAGGAGCATGTGGCACAATACCGGGAGAGAATGGAGATCAACCCCATTCCAGAAAGATTAAAGGAAGTCTGTCTTTGTAAGGGCTTCGGATCCACACTCACTGGATCAGCATTGACATGGCTGCTAAGTCTTCCTCCTTACTTAATTACTTCATTTTCTCACCTAGTTAATTTGTTCAATAACCATTCTTCATGTAGTAGAACCTTTGAACGATTAACTAGTGATTTATATAGGATAGCCCAAGGCCGTGATGAATCATTAATAGATTACATCACAAAGTTTAGTAGAGAATCCTTAGAAATCCCTAATCTGGATATTGCCACTGCTGTGGAGGCATTCAAAATGGGATTGCTGAAGGATTCCTCATTCTATGATGACCTTGTTATGACACCTTGCAGGAATTTAGATGAAGTGAGGAGCAGGGCATTGAGATTTATTCGTTTAGAGGATGATAAAAGGATCCAGGAGGGCTCTCAGGATCCTCGAAACAGGAAAAGCAAGGATCATTCTTTAAGAACAATCGATCCAAGTTATACTTTAAGAATGACAACCACAATGTGCATGCAGTTGAACAAGATGAAGACGATGAGGATTATCCTCCTATAACTGAATATTGTTTTTCTGTTGATAATCATGAACTAATTCTTGCTATGCAGAATCTAGGTGACAAAGCTAGGTGGCCTAGAAAAATTGAGAAGGCCACAGCCAATAAAGACAAGTCCAAATGGTGCGCCTATCATGAGGACTTTGGTCATCTTACTGATGAGTGTATAGCGTTGAGGAAGGAGATTGGCAATCATCTCAGCAAAGGATACTTGAAGGAATGCTCGGGGGGAAACGATCAAGGACCCATGATTCTGAAAAGATCCCTGAAAGAGCTCAGATATATGTGGAACTACATTTCGGAGGCTCAAATCATTAATTTCATCGAGGCTCAGATATATGTGGATCCTCATTTCGGCAGCAATAGACATACCAAAGTGTAGGTCCGTTGTACGGATCGTTCAGGTCCTAATTTGGCAAACCTAAGGTAAACGTGCGGAATTCGTTTGCATAGGCGACATTGTAGACAAGTTTGTTACTGTTTAATCACTGTTTCATTAATTAGTAAATGTTACATCTCCTGGAAACACTTGGGCTGTCACACCCGGTCAATAGCGGAAGCGCAGTGTGAACTTGATTAGTTTTCATCGCATACGATATAAGTAAACAACTATATTATTAAAACAAACACGATGTTCATCCATTGATATAAGTAATTAAATACACATCATAAGTTGTTCAAATACTAGACAACATAAGTTATAAGATTTACAAAAGACAAGTTCAACATAGGTTTTAGAAGCAAACGCTTTGCATCCTATATCTCATTGAAGATGAGATATACGGACAAAACCCTTCCAAACATGGATGACATCGACTACTTGATAACCTTGAACGCTTGTAACCGACCGTGCTAAGATCAACTTAGTTTCCTGAAATACATGTAAGTTTGAAAACATCAACAAAAGTTGGAGAGTTCATGTGTTTTAAATGCGCATCAAATGATCTTAAAAACATTTGAAATATCGTTCTATGAAAAATGTGGTATGTAAAGCGTAAATGAACTTGATGATCATTAATTTTTTGCAAGGACTAATATGTGTGACGACATAGGAAATACTAAACGCTAGACGATTTCCTCCGGTCCATCCGGTTGGGACAACAAAAGCACTACATGTGGCCACACAAGGACCCATGTGTGGGGCTCGCCTACACCCGATATATCTACCACTCTTGTTCCACGATCTTAAAAAGATTAATGGCACTTAAGTTTCACCCGATTCTCACATGATCTAATATTTCCATAGCTAAACCATACCATCAAAACATGTATTTCCCCCGAGAGTTGTAAAAACGAAAACGTTTAAGAGAAAAAGAGGACACGAACTCACTGATTTGCGTCCGTGCGATTGTGCTAGCAAATGGGTATCCAAAAGCGTGTGGTAACCTACAAGTGCTCTAACTCGTCAGACACTTGGGATTATGTTAAAAGTGTACACGTTGTTATCTTGAACGTTGTAGTATTTGGATTTCCTTAAGTATTTTAAATACGCTGGCATTTGTTTCTTGTGTTCGTTTTAGTATATATATACTTCTTTTATATACATTTCATATTCATCAGTTGTTCGAACGGGCCTCGCCCTTTGGAGTCTTCATGCCTCTCATGAGTATTTGTGGGCCTAGCCCATAAGAGTCTTTGTGCCTCGCACAAGTGTGAATGAGCTAGCCCATTTGAGTCTCTGTGATCCACACGGTAAAAGTGGGCCTAGCCCGTGAGAGTCTTCGTGCCACGCACGGCTTACGTTTGTTATATATATTCTGAAAATATATATCTCAAGTCTAGTGAACCTCGTTTACTTGTAACATCATGTTCAGTTGGAGTATGAGTACTTGTTCTTTAATTTATATACTTTTGATAGTTATAAATATTAAAAAAAATTTATTTTTAACTTCATATATAATTGTTGATGTATTTGTGTACTTTATTACTGTGAAATTTGTACCATATTTATTTTGTATTTATACCGTATCTATACTGTATTTATACATGTAGGTATACCGTGCAAATACCGTATTTATGTACCTTATTATTGGTATTTTTATTTAATTAGGCCTAGCCCAAAGAAGTTAAATATGAATGCGCCTAATCCATTTAAGTTATGTAGGTGGGCCTAGCCTAAAGTGTTATTGGATGATGGGCCTAGCCCAATTGATGTGTTAATGGGTCCAACCCATCTTATTATACAAATGGTGTTTTACTAGCCCATTACAAATCCAAGTATTCTTGCATTTCACATGTGTATTTTTGAGCGTATCTTATACGTATTATCCATACACTTAGAAATGTTTACCTTGTTCTTTCTGGAAAATTTTATAACTGTTACCTTGTATTTATTCTCCTCTTGTAAAAAATAGATACTATATATTTTTTTTGAGTTTTGTCGTAGTGTCGAATAAGTATATTTTCATGTCGCAAGTGACCATGCGTCGTCCGTGATGTGTACACTTTCCGGGTCGATACGCTAGATTGGTCGTTACCGATGTCGACGCGCTTGGTTCAATAGAGCGTTTATGGTTATGTATATGTGCGCTTTATGTGTAGATGCTTAGCGTATTTTCCAAGTGAACCGTATTTAAGTTTTTGGTGCGTATTCTTCCTATGACTAGTATACACATAATATACAAATAACCTTCATCAAATGTGGTATTTAACATAAATTCATATAATTTTATCAAAAATTATATTTAATGTCATGTTTATAATTTTTACCCACCTTTTATTTATAAAAATATCTTTTTAAGTACTTATAAACTTCTGGGATGGTTAATACTTAACCATTGTCATTAGGGTTTGACTAATCACTATTAGGGTCGCTAATCACAATTAAGATTACTAATCACGATTAACCATGCTAATCACCCCGTTAATCCTATTTTAATCGCGATTAGGGTTTTAGAAAATTTCGCCATAGTTTCCCCTAAACTATGGCGTTTTCCACGTTTTTAAAACGTATTTTAAACATGTTTAAACCACTTAATCATATTCAAACTCAAACCTAGTTTCAATCTACCAACTTTGCATGATTAAACTTACACCTAAATACCTCATATTCCATGAACTCTTATATATTTTCTTACTACTCTTTTAAAAATATATGGTGACATTTTCATGTTATTAAACAAGATCATAAAAAAATATCAACTTATCTTTATGAACTTCCATCTCATTCATCTATTTAAACAACTTGTTTAAACTACTTTTTAACATGTCTTTATTGAAAATCATGATTTTTAATTTCTATAAAAGTCACATATATGTTGTAACTTATTTTTAAATCGTAGTAAGTTCATAGATCATGAGATTGATGATCTTGTTTAGATTTAAATATCACAATGTTTAAATCATACTTTTCACTCTTAATCATGCAAGATCATTCATTTAAACAACTTACTTTAACATAACCAACATTACTATAAACATAATCTAACACATAACAATATTTATAATCAACACATTATAGTTCATATTTAGTATACTTTTAAGGTGGGGGTTAGGGTTTTAAGCTTTTATTCTTTGATGTTCAAGATGATCAATATGGATAATACTAAACTACGTAGTATAATAAGCTTAAAATGAGTGGAATAAAGTCTTACAACTTTGCAAGTGATTAAGATGAAGATTAAGGAAAAAGGTTAAGCTCCAAGGTAGCCCTAATGGTCCTCCATGCTAGAACCTTTCTTCCGTGGTCTTAAAATGACTTAGAAGGGGTTAAAATAAGGAGTTTAAGGATGAATGGAGGTGATGTTTAGGAGGGGTGGTGGTGTCGTGAGGTTAGGGGCGGATATGGAGGTGTGTTGATGATTTTTTTTTGTAATGTTAAGAATAATAGGTGTTGAAGTAGTTTTTATAATGAGCCTATCTTTCTAGGTCAAGATCAAATCCATGGCACCATACTTAAAACTCATCTATCATCATCAATAGTGGGCAAGGGGCATGTGAACCCCTTGTGTTGACCATAAATTGGAAGGGGGTAAAAGGTGTTGGAAATTAACGAAAAATAATATTATATTAATAATTAATATAATAATTATTTAGTGATTAAAGCAATTGAATGTGAGATTATAAGCTTTAATTATGTGTTGGAACTTTAATGTGTGGGGAATGGTGCTTGTCCCACATTGGTGGAGAGATAAATCTTTTGTAGATTTATAATTAGAATTCTCTACACTAATGTATTCTTGTGTGACAACTCACACCCAGTGGCAGCCAGGAGGGTGCGAAGCACTCGACATGCGCACGCGCCCGGGCACGGGCACGGGACAGGGACGAGGGCGATGGGCGCAATGTGGCGCTTTGATGGCGTACTTTGCACTTCGCACGCTCGCATCGCCGCGAGCCGCTTGGAGCCGCCTTTAGTATTTTTTAGATGGGTCTTGGTGTGGTCAGCTAGAGCCTTTTCAAGTTCCTAACTGACAAGTGATTAAGTCTCAGAATTCATTGTGTAATTGAATTCTAGAGGTTATTTTTATTGAATTCTGTATTCAATAGGGACTTATCACTTCAAATTATGTTCAGTTGTTATATACAAAGCTTTGTGCTTTGTTTTAGATACCAGAACATAGAAATCGTATGGTTGATACAACACACACAAACGAATTCCCTAAATTCGATTCTCTGCGCACTCTTGTTTCAGGTATACGTGCAGGTGCTAGGCTAATCCCGGCAGTACAATCTGCTTAGGCTGTTGTACCCTGGGAAGCAACGGGTTCACCTGGGTGGCCCGAAATCTGTTTTAAGGGAAGCGTGATCTTCACGTGCCTCAGTCACCATTTGTTTTCGTGTTCCTTTATTTCTTTGTAATATGTTTTTCTATAGTTTACATTTCTTTGTATTTCCTTCTTTTTGGCTCTAGCCATTTTGTGTATTGTAATCAGAATCGTGATTAATAAAATTGTTATTTTATTTTTTTATGAACGGGTGTCCTACAAGCTTAAAACAGATTTTAAAAACCCGTTCACTATTTTGGTTTTTAAAAGTTTTTATAAACTGTTATTTTTTATTAGCAAACTTTTGTAGTATGCATTGGTTTATGTAAACCAATTTATTTCTGCCTTCTCTAATTTTTTGTATCTTGTTTCAGAAATGATTACTGTTCAAGTAACCACATCAACCACTGTTGGATCCACATCCACTACCATGGGACCATTAGTTGGTACCCAAGCAGCCCAAGGTGTGGCTAACCATGCTGAGAAGCCAGAAAAGTTCACTGGCTTGAACTTTAAGAGGTAGCAACAGAAAATGTTGTTTTATCTGACCACCTTGAACCTTGCGAGGTTCTTACTGAGACTCCTCCTGTTCTTGCAGAAGGGACCAGTGATGCCCAATCTGTGAGTGCAGTTGATGCATGGAAATATTCTGAGTACCTATGCCGCAACTATGTGTTGAATGCCTCTCAGATGCATTATATAATGTGTATTTCAAGGTTCCAACTGCCAAAGAATTATGGGAGTCTTTGAAACGCAAATACAAGAATGAGGATGCGGGTACTAAGAAGTTTGTTGTGGCAAGATTTTTGGACTATAAAATGATTGACTCAAAAACTGTTATGAGTCAAATTCAAGAATTGCAGATTATTCTTAGTGACATTTTGTCTGAAGGAATGAATCTTAGTGAAACATTCCAAGTGGCAGCAATTGTTGAAAAGTTGCCTCCTAGTTGGGTGGACTTCAAGAACTACCTTAAGCATAAGTGAAAGGAAATGACAATTGAAGACCTTATGGTTCGTCTTCGTATTGAGGAAGACAATAGGCTGTCACACAAAAGAAGTCAAGTTGAAGCTTCAGTAAAAGCAAACCTTGTGGAACATGGTCAATCCTCAAGGGGTCACAAGGGTAACAAAGGCCACAAGTTCAATGGCAAGGGAAAGAACAAAGGTGTTTACCTTGGGCCAAAGAAAGGTGGTGTGAAGAAGAATGTTGGTCCCTTTAAAGGGAAGTGTTACAATTGTGGACAAACTGGTGACCGTGCTGACCAATGCAAAGAGCCTAAATGTGACAAGGCTCTTATGGTTGATGATATATGCCATTAGTGGCCATGATTTCAGACCTCACTGCCATGATGGAGGAGGTAAATTTGGTGGGTAATGAGCCAAAAGGGTGGTGGGTTGATACTAGGGCAACCCGCCATATGTGCCTAGACAAGAGCCTCTTTAATACGTTTAAAGAGGTGGTGGGAGAAGAGAAGCTGTACATGGGAAATGCTGCTACAGCTGATATCAAGGGAGAAGGTGATGTGATTTTAAAGTGGACTTCTGGGAAAGAGCTCACTTTGAAGAATGTGCTTTATGTTTCTGACCTACGCAAGAGTCTTGTGTCGGGTTGGATGCTTAACAAGTTTGGTTTTCGTTTGGTTTTTGAGAGTGACCAGTTTGTTTTAAGTAAGCGTGGTATGTTTGTTGGAAAGGGATATGCCCAAAATGGCATGTTTAAACTTAATGTAATGGCTATTAAGAAAAACATGAATAAAAATGCTAGTACTTCTGCTTACTTGGTTGAGTCTCCTAATGTTTGGCATGGACGTCTTGGTCATGAAAATTTTGATTCGATACGTCGTTTAATTAAATTAGATTACATACCAAAATTTTCCATTGACTCTAGAACAAAATGTAAAACATGTGTTGAAGCCAAACAAACAAGATCATCCTTCAAATCAGTTGAAAGAATAACTGAACCCCTTGATCTGATTCACACTGATGTGTGTGGCTTAAAATCAATTCCTACAAGAGGCGGTAATAAATATTTTATTACTTTTATCGATGACAATACAAGATATTGTTATGTTTACTTACTTAGGAGTAAGGATGAAGCAATTGACAAGTTTAACTTGTATAAAGCTAAAGTTGAGAATCAACTCAACAAGAAAATAAAGCGTGTGAGAAGTGATAGAGGAGGTGAATATGTTTCACCATTTGGGGAAGTATGTGCACAAAGGGGCATCATACACGAATATACCCCTCCTTATACACCCCAATCAAATGGTATTGCGCAACGAAAGAATCCTACAATTAAAGAAATGATGAATGCCATGTTGATAAGTTCTGGACATGTGGAGGGAGGCCATTTTATCGGCCAATTTTTTGTTGAATAAAATACCTTTCAAGAATAAGGATGTAACACCTCATGAGTTGTGGTGGGGACATAAATCATCCTATAAATACTTGAAAGTGTGGGGGTGCCTGGCCAAGGTGATTGTTACACCCCCTAAGGCACTTAGAATAGGGCCCAAAACTGTTGATTGCATTTTCATTGGATATGCCAAAAATGGTAGTTCACATCGTTTTCTTGTATATGAATCTAAGAATCCTGATGTGCACAAGGACTCTATCATAGAGACAAGGCCAGGAAATGTGACTTACTTTGAAGAAGAGTTTCCTATGTTAGTACAAACTCATACGAGTTCTTCAAATCATGCAAGTTCATCAACAATGGTTGATGAGATTGTTCGAGAGGAAACTCAAGACCGATCAGAGGTTGAAGAGGGTGAGCAAAGAAGAAGTAAAAGGCAAAGGATTGAGAAATCCTTTGGACCTGACTTTCTTACATACATGGTTGAGAGTGAGCCTCAAACCTATCGAGAAGCAGTTACCTCTTCAGATGGACCTCAATGGAAAGAAACCATCAAGAGTGAAATTGATTCTATCTTGCAGAATCATACTTGGGAGTTAGTGGACCTTCCACCAGGGTGCAAGCCACTTGGATATCGATGGATATTTAAGAAAAAAATGAAAGCGGATGGCTCTGTTGACAAGTATAAGGCAAGGCTTGTGATCAAAGGGTTTAGACAAAAGGAAGGCCTTGACTATTTTGACACATACTCGCCTGTGACTAGAATAACCTCTATTATGTTGGTGCTTACAATAGCATCTTTGAGAAACTTGGAAATACATCAAATGGATGTAAAACACCGCATTTCTCAACAGGGAATTAGAGGAAGAGATTTACATGGAGTAACCAGAGGGTTTCTCTGCTCCTGGCCAAGATGGCAAAGTGTGTAAACTCGTCAAGTCATTATATGGCTTGAAGCAAGCTCCAAAACAATGGCATCAAAGGTTTGACCAAGTTATGCTTAACAATGGTTTCAAAATAAATGAATGCGATAAATGTGTCTATGTGAAGGACACTTCTAAAGGTTATGTGATCTTATGCCTTTATGTAGATGATATGCTTATCATTGGGAGTGATGATAAGATGATCAGATCTACTAAAGACATGTTTAAAGCAAGATTTGACATGAAAGATATGGGTCTAGCTGATGTGATTCTTGGAGTAAAGATCATTAGAACCCAAACTGGCTTGGTGCTAAGCCAATCTCATTATGTTGATAAGATCCTTCAGAAGTTCAATCCAGAGGACACGAGTGTAGCTCAAAATCCAACTGATACCTATCAACATTTGTAAAAAATAGAGGCGAGAGTGTTGCTCAATTGGAATACTCAAGGACCATTGGCAGTCTTATGTATCTCAAGTCATGTACTCGGCCAGACTTGGCATATGCTGTGAGCAGGCTAAGTAGATATACTAGTAATCCTAGTTCAGAGCATTGGAAGAATATAACAAGATTATTAAGATATTTGAGATACATGAGAAATTATGGACTGCATTATGGCCAAAATCTAGCAGTTGTGGAAGGATTCAGTGATGCCAACTGGATATCCGATCAGAAATCTAGATCTACAAGTGGATATGTGTTTACCCTAGGAGGTGCAGCTATTTCTTGGAAGTCGTCCAAGCAAACTCTTATAGCTAGATCCACGATAGAATCTGAGTTTATCGCGTTAGATAAAGCTGGAGAAGAGGCAGAATGGTTACGTCAATTCTTAGAATATGTTCCAAGATGGCCTAAGCTTGTGACGGCCATCTGCATACATTGTGATTGCCAATCAGCTATTGGTAGAGCTCAAAATGCAATGTATAATGGCAGATCAAGGCACATACGACATCGGCATAACACGATACGACAACTACTCTCAACTGGAGTTATCACGATTGACTATGTGAAGTCAAAGGATAACATTGCGGATCCGCTTACAAAAGGCTAAAGCAGAGAGGTAGTACATAAGTCGTCGATGAGAATGGGACTAAAGCCCTTGGAGTAAGTTTGTACAACGGAAAACCTATCCTAGAAGATTGGAGATCCCATGATCTAGGCTCAATAGGACCACCTAACTGTACGAGCTAAGGTCACTGTGGGGGAGTACCTCAATTTACAAAAGGGAGTTACAAACTTCCTAGTCCATTCCTACATGAAATCAGTGATATCAAGAGAGTTTAAGCATATGGCTTTTAATGATTTGTAAATCACCTATGTTAGAGAGAAGTGGGGTCGCTTCGAATGGAATTGGGGGCACAATTCCTAGAGCTCTCACAAAACCAGGATGGTGTTCTATGACCATAACGGACACAACTATGAGGGGTTAGCCAGACCAGGAAGAGAAATGCGTGATGTGTAATAACGTCTACGTAAAAAAGGGTTGGTTCAAGGACATCGCGTCTACTAATCGCTAGGAGACTAAGTATACATCACAAAGGAGGGTTCAAAAGGAAACCTACCTATCCTGCATTACTTAACCGCTGAAATTTTATCGTGACACTTGAGTGTGTGGGATGATCTCCATTCATGTGAGGGATTGTTGGAAATTAATGAAAAATAATATTATATTAATATTTAATATAATAATTATTTTGTGATTAAAGCAATTGAATGAGAGATCAAAAGCTTTAATTATCTGTTGGAACCTTAATGTGTGGAGAATTGTGCTTGTCCCACATTGATGGAGAGTTAAATCTTTTGTAGATTTATAATTAGAATTCTCTACACGAATGTATTCTTGTGTGACAACTCACACCCAGTGGCAGCCAGGAGGGTGCGAAGCACCCGACACGCGCACGCGCCTGCGCCCCGGCACGGGCATGGGACCGGGACCAGGACCGGGACGAGGGCGATGGGCGCAATGTGGCGCTTTGATGGCGCACTTTGCACTTCGCACGCTCGCATCACCGCGAGCCGCTTGGAGCCGCCTTTAGTATTTTTTAGATGGGTCTTGGTGTGGTCAGCTAGAGACTTTTCAAGTTCCTAACTGACAAGTGATTAAGTCTCAGAATTCATTGTGTAATTGAATTCTAGAGGTTATTTTTATTGAATTCTGTATTCAATAGGGACTTATCACTTCAAATTCTGTTCAGTTGTTATATACAAAGCTTTGTGCTTTGTTTTAGATACCAGAACTTAGAAATCGTATGGTTGATACAACATACACAAACGAATTCCCTAAATTCGATTCTCTGCGCACTCTTGTTTCAGGTATACTTTTGGTTGCTAGGCTAATCCCGGCAGTACAATCTGCTTAGGCTGTTGTACCCTTAGAAGCAGACGGATTCACCTGGGTGGCCGAAATCTGTTTTAAGGGAAGCGTGATCTTCACGTGCCTCAGTCACCATTTGTTTTCGTGTTCCTTTATTTCTTTGTAATATGTTTTTCTATAGTTTACATTACTTTGTATTTCCTTCTTTTTGGCTCTAGCTATTTTGTGTATTGTAATCAGAATCGTGATTAATAAAATTGTTATTTTATTTATTTTGTGAACGGGTGTCCTACAAAAGGTTTTTATGTTTTTTTTTGTTATTCATATGTATATTAATATGTCATATTTGGATATTTAGGTAATTAGTAGAATTATTGCATCGTTAGGCCACTAATGATATTTAGCGTGTTAATTAATCTTAACTAGTTCATTAGACTAGTTGGTATAAATTTTGGATGGTAAGAATACCACTAGTTCGCCGTCGGTTCGATATCTGGTGTTATATAAAAGATGTTATATAATACCGGGAGCTGTGGTTTTAATTTACCATCGATACCATCGTGTTTACTCAAGGTGTTTACGACGCCAAAATATTGCTAACTAGTTTGCTAGCTTCTTAGTTTAGACAATTGGATGCTAGAAATATAACTTGTTCGCCTAGCGGTTCGAATATGGGTAATATGTAAAAGTTGCGGCGTAACACCGGGAGTTTATGTTTCGGGTATCCCATTGATATCCCTAAGCTTATTTAGGATGTAAAATATTATTTACAAGTTCTACAGGAAATAAAATGTTGTATTTTAGTGTTGCGGGCAATTTATTTTTGTTATATTTTAGTGCGGATTGGATGACTTTTAACGACATATATTTTCTGGAAAGTTAAAGTGTTTTTATGTTTTGTGTCCCTAATTAGGGATTTTTATTTGTATTTTATCCGTAGATTGCTTTCGTGCCATGCATTGCTCGTTTAGACAATTTTCTGAACTTGCTGGCATGAATAGTGTGTTCAGGTGAATATTGCTTTCAGCACTTTGCCAACATATTCGGACATTGTTTGCGTTTTCTCGTGACGCGAAGAATGTAATAATATTACGTGACATATTTAACCATGTCCTATGATTGCTAGACTTTTCGTGATCTAATCATGCAATAATTAAGTCGTAATGAATGCAGTTAAATATATAATTAAGTTGTATGGAAATTACCATTATTTTGCCGATTTTAACATGGACAGAGCTTCGTCGTCTAGGTTACAAAATCTCTGAATGTTACAAATGAGAAACCAAGACTCACTATACATAGGCATGACAAGTTCGCTTGAAAAGTGTCATGGCCAAGTTCGGGCGAACTTGTCCCTAGACATAAATAAATTTCGATATTCGCTCCTAAATACAGACTCGATATTATACGATGACGTAGGCAACAAACATATGCATCAACAGACTCCCCCTTAGATGTTGCCGTAGTCATCAGCTTCAATTAAATTCCAGAGTCTTTAAAATTCTCTTGATCTTTATTTCTTGAATAACTTTTAACATCCATGATCTTCAAATCTTCTTCAATCTTATTCTCTTTTCTTGAGCTTGTCTTGATAAAACTTTAATCACCATGTTTTATCCAACTCCCCTTTAAAATCTATTTTCTGTTTCAGAATTCCTCAAACTTTCAAATAAACATTTCAGATTCAAAATTTGAAATTTCTAAACACAACCATTTCAAATTTTAATCTTCTCATCAGTTTTAAACTCTATCAGTTAATCAAGTCCAAATTAATGACCTTGAATATCTGATTTATGTATCAAGTTTAACTTAATGATCTTGATTAAACATTTTGACACAAACTGATGTATTTACTCAAATGTAAGTTTCAAATTAATGAAACTTTTCAGAACAATTTCAAGCATTTTTTTAGATTTTGTTCAACAACTCTAGACTTTGAAAATCGGCTTTTCATTATCAGTGGTCGAAACTAAAAAGATAATAAAATCTTTTTGTTTTTATAAAATGAATATCAAACACAAACTATGCACAAACGTATTTACAATCATATTTTTGTTGAGATTGTGTTAAAGGATCATATCAGTTTTTGAGACATATCACTAGTACCGTTGACCTTATATGACTTTTAGTTTTAAACAAATTTACCTAGATTGTCGATATATTTGTCCACTAAACTTCAACACATTTCTCAATTGTTCCAAGATACGTCAGGTAGAATTAAGAAACTTGATTTAACTATGGTTCTCATCTCAGAATAAACTCCCGTATCAAGATTCCTTAGATTTCATCTTACAGATGAGTATAGCGTAATTGATATCTGTATCTGGGTAATGCGAGACTTTGAGAGCTCAGGTTAGTACCACCGTACAGACAAAGAGATGAAGGCTCGACTTAAAGGTACTATTCCAAATTTAGAATCTTTTATACTGCAATTGTAGTATCTTTCGATATTTTCAATTGGATGCAGTTTTAGGGTAAGTATTCTACAAGTTCTAGGCCATTGCTTACGCAAAATCAGAAGAACTTGTATAATACCCCAGAAATCAACCATCTATAAAGACCTCGTATCTCAGAATCAGGAAATCTCTCAACGAAATTTCGGAGTACTAAGTCCATATATCCGAGAGATGTTAATCAACAAGTTAAGCAGTTGTAAAATTTAGTTTATATCCCGGAAACAATCTACTAAACGTGTAAAGCCTATTGACACATCCACAGTAAGACTTGTTTAATTCTTTTAAACTTTATAATTCTTTAGCATACTGTGATAGTCCACTAATGTACTATCATTTTCTCTTATCCACAAAACTCTTTTTGTCTTTTTCAATATTTTGAACTTTTTGCATTTAATATGTTTTTGGATTTTCTGAAAAAAAATTTATCCCCCTAAAATTCAAAATCATTGACCAACTGATGAGAATCACTTCAATTCTTCATCCATTACTACTTCACAATTTATCTTTTAAACTCTCTCCCCCTCATGATGACAAAAACCTTGACACTTTTGTGTTAATAAAATATTTATATCCCTGAGTTTCGTCTGTTCAATAGTGAGTGTTCTATGAATTTTTTTCAAATTTTCTTAAAAAATTTGTAAAATTTTCAAGTAAACGTTATTAAAACATGTTTTCGAAAAATTTTCTCCAAAAATTTTCAAAATTTTAAAGTACACGTTTTTGGAATTTCAAAATTTTGTAAAAATGGCCTTTATGTAAAACTTGCTATCCCGGTCCATCTTCATTCTTAGGTGTGCCACGGAACTTCACTCTAAGTAATTTTCTTTTATCTCAGAAATTTCTGCACAAAAATTCAAACAATTAGTTGAACAGTGACACCCAAGCTTTTCAGTCTTAGCCGTTATTTCTTCAACCTCAATTTTAACTTTCTTTTCACAATCAGTCTTATTTTGGACTTTCTCAAGTTTTGAAAATTCCTCTAAACTTTCAATTTTCACTGATTGTGTAACTTCTTTTTCTTTCACCAACCATGTTTGATTTTCATTAAAGCTTTCTTGAAATACAATGTAAAACTTTTTGTTCATTACAACTCGAGGATTCACCAGTTTCAAAATTTGAAAATTTAGTAATAACTGGTTTCACCTTGTTTGTAGTTTCTGTACATTGTTTCCAAACCCGAGTTGGTACTTTCAAATCCTCCGAATTTTTCTTATCAATATGAACATGTTTAGGGTTAAATTGTGGACATTTTCTAGCAATGTGTCCATTTACTCCACATTTGTGACACATCCTGTCATGATACCGATCTTTTTTAACAAACCATACACTCAAATCATAACATTGATTTGATGTGTGGTAGCCATCTTTTCTGTTTCTTCTATAAACTTGATTTGACTTTGAATTACTGTGGACCGACCTGTACCACTTATTTTCAAATTTTTGTAAGTTTTTATAATAATTGGATGATCGTACTGATTAACTTTTATTTTTCTTTTGCAACTTTTTAGGATTTCTAAAACTTCGTTTTTCCTTTTGTTTTCGTTCTCCATTTTGCTTAAAAGGTTTTGCATTGAGCATTTACATTTTTCAGTAGATTGTAGAACAGTTTCTTGAAATTTCTATTTTAGTTTCAAGAATATTTCATTTTTATCATTTTCATCATAGGTATTATCATCACAATCCCCAATTATGACAACGCCATAATTTGTGACATTGTCACTTATTGGAATTTTCTTTTTATTTTCATTGATCGGTTTTGGACATACATGATCGAACATTAATGACGAGGTCACAAAACCTTTCAACTTCTTTTCTAAATCAACAGCTTTATTTTTAGCATTCTCAACTTCATTTTTAAGTTGAGATATTTTCTCAAGATGAGAATTTATTGCTTTTTGATTTTCAGTATTAATTTTTTCAAAAACAATTCTTTCATTTTCTAAAATTTTTATTTGATTTTGAAAATCTTATACAATTTGTAGTTTTTCATTTTCTAAATTTTTTATTTTATTTTCAAAATTCTTTTCATTTTCTTTTAACGTTTTATTTTCTGATGTCAAACTCTTCAGATTGATCAAGAGTTTGGCATTATATGCCAGATAATCATTCAAATCTTCTTCATAGATCGGGCATATTGGTTTAGAACTTGAAGACTCGTTTGTAGATGTACTTAAAACTTTTTCTTCACAGTTCTTCGCCTTTATACTTCTTTCTCTCTTTATCTGATCATTTAAACTTTGTGTTTCAAGATCGTTTCCTTGATCACTAAATATACCTGCAGAAGATTTATCAACTTCAGAATTATTATCCTTCTTTAGTTTTAAAACTTTCATTTTTCCCTTACAGGAATGTGATCGCTAATTTTGCTCACAAATTCATAAAGATGATAGATTTAAAATCTAGGCTCTTTTTTAATTCGTTCAAAAAATCATTCCATTCTGATGGTAATGCATTTTCAAATTTCAAAATCTCATCTTCAATATTGATTTGACACCCGTGATTAAATCGATTTAAATGCATAACCTTGACACAAAAACGTTTAAATAGTTTAATTACAGATTCATCCTTTTTGCATTTAAACATTTCAAATCTTTTATACCAAATGGTTATACATTCATTAGGATTCAAATCAGAAGATAACTCTTCCCAATCATTCATTATTTCAAAATCAATGTCTTTCATTTCCGACTCAAAATTTGGTTTTCAAAGACTTTATGCAAAATTTGACTTTTTAATCGACAATTTTAAACGTACCGGTTTGCTAAAAATGTTTAAAATTTTTCCGAAAACCGTTTATACCAGATTATATCTTTAAAATCGCCTCGTCGATACGAATATAACGATATATAATGTCCGAGACGTTTTTGGAGATTTTTTTTAGAAGAACTTCGTCCGAACTTGTAATGGACAACTTCGCGCAAAGTTGTTCACTTTTGGACAAGTTCGGGCGAACTTATACACTTTTGTACAACTTCGAGCGAACTTGTATACTTTTGGACAAGTTCGAGCGAACTTGTACACTTTTGGGCAAGTTCGAGCGAACTGTTCAGTAAGTTCGGACAAAATGAGTTTCCAAAACTTATTTTTTGTAAATTTCGACATGATTTTGATCGTTTTTAGCTCTGATCTTTTCAAGGGTTTTAGTATGATGGATTTTACGTATTATACTTGAAAATCAGTCCATTTTATCTGTGTAATGTCCAAGAAAAGTTTAAAAAGAAAGAAATGAGTAGAAAATGAGATGTTCTATGTCCAATGTCTTCAAATTAGGCCAATCCTGCTCTGATACCACTTGTAGGTCCGTTGTACGGATCGTTCAAGTCCTAATTTGGCAAACCTAAAGTAAACGTGTGGAATCCGTTTGCATAGGCGACATTGTAGACAAGTTTGTTACTGTTTAATCACTGTTTCATTGATTAGTAAACGTTACAACTCCTGGAAACACTTGGACAGAGCTTCGCCATCCAGGTTACAAAATCTCTGAATGGTACAAATGAGAAACCAAGACTCACTATATAGAGGCATGACAAGTTCGCTTGAAAAGTGTCATGGACAACTTATATCTTTAAAATCGCCTCGTCGATACGAATATAACGATATATAATGTCCGAGACGTTTTTGGAGATTTTTTTAGAAGAACTTCGTCCGAACTTGTAATGGACAACTTCGCGCAAAGTTGTTCACTTTTGGACAAGTTCGGGCGAACTTATACACTTTTGTACAACTTCGAGCGAACTTGTATACTTTTGGACAAGTTCGAGCGAACTTGTACACTTTTGTACAACTTCGAGCGAACTTGTATACTTTTGGACAAGTTCGAGCGAACTTGTACACTTTTGGGCAAGTTCGAGCGAACTTGTTCAGTAAGTTCGGACAAAATGAGTTTCCAAAACTTATTTTTTGTAAATTTCGACATGATTTTGATCGTTTTTAGCTCTGATCTTTTCAAGGGTTTTAGTATGATGGATTTTACGTATTATACTTGAAAATCAGTCCATTTTATCTGTGTAATGTCCAAGAAAAGTTTAAAAAGAAAGAAATGAGTAGAAAATGAGATGTTCTATATCCAATGTCTTCAAATTAGGCCAATCCTGCTCTGATACCACTTGTAGGTCCGTTGTACGGATCGTTCAAGTCCTAATTTGGCAAACCTAAGGTAAACGTGTGGAATCCGTTTGCATAGGCGACATTGTAGACAAGTTTGTTACTGTTTAATCACTGTTTCATTGATTAGTAAACGTTACAACTCCTGGAAACACTTGGACAGAGCTTCGCCATCCAGGTTACAAAATCTCTGAATGTTACAAATGAGAAACCAAGACTCACTATATAGAGGCATGACAAGTTCGCTTGAAAAGTGTCATGGCCAAGTTCGGGCGAACTTGTCCTTCAAAGGATAACTTCGGGCGAACTTGTCCATGTACCTTACAAGTTCGGGAGAACTTGTCCCTAGACATAAATAAACTTCGACATTTCGCTCCTAAATACAAACTTGATATTATACGATGACGTAGGCAACAGACATATGCATCAACACAAAGAAACAAAGATGGAAAATGGAGAAAGACTAATTCGAACTTCAACACTGACTCAACCGAAAGTATAATACGTAAAATCCATAACAGAGAAACCCTTGAAAAGATCAAAGCTTAAAAAAACGAATTCATGCCGAAAAATTGAAAAAACCATGTTTGTCAACACAACTTCGCTCGAACTTAACATCAAGTTCGCTCGAACTTGACTGAAAAACTCAAATTTTTTATCAAGTTCGCCCGAACTTGACTGATTTTTCAAGGTTTTTACTCAAGTTCGCTCGAACTTGACTGTTTTTTCATCATTTTTAGTCAAGTTCGCCCGAACTTGATAAAAATTTGTTGAAAGTCTATACAAGTTCGCCCGAACTTGCTATCTCTTGAAAATTCACATAAGTTCGATCGAACTTGCTATTTTTCATAACATCTCAACACAATATCCTTTGATGAGGATGATCGTGTCGACATACAGGATCTTCATCATGACGGTTTAGTTACTACCTTGTTTATTTCTAACCATTTTGTGTGTAGGATCCTTATTGATGGAGGGAGTTCAGTGAACATAATTTAGTTGGATGTCCTCAAAAAGATGAACATTCCTGAACCCGAGATATCCCAAGTTCATCGGTGCTTGTGGGATTCAGTGGGGAAACCAAGAATACATTGGGGGATATCAAACTCCCGATTTATATAGAAGGGGTGAGTTCTATCCAAAAATTTTGTGTAATAGATTGCTTATTTTGTTGTAATGTTATCCTTAGCAGGCCATGGATACATGATATGAAGGCAGTTCCCTTGGCATATTACCGATGTGTCAAGCTCACAAGTCTATGGATAATAGTCAAGATAGACAGTGATCAGCATGAGGCAAAGGACTGCTACACCTCTTCGATGAAACCAGCTTCCAAATCCATGGAAGCATAGAAATTAAAGTATCTTTCGAGAGACGTCATGGAGGCTAGAGTGTAGGACCGATCCTCGATGCTTAGGAACCTAAATTTGATATCTAACGTCCATAATAGCGGAAATATTACATCGTGTTTACCAATAGACAAGATTTAATCAGTTAATCATCAGTTTTATAGACCAAACATTCTGGTTACAAACTAACAGAGCTTCGCCTCTGAAATACCAAAGTTACAAATGAGAGATCTAAGCTAGGTATTTATAGCCACACAAGTTCGGCCTAGGTGATACAAGTTCGCCCGAACTTGCATAAGCAAGTTCGGCCGAACATGCTTACATGTGTTACCATGGGCGAACTTGGCTAAGCTTAAACATAAATACTTCAAAACCTAGCCTATTCAGCTCTATACAATACAGACCCGATATAAGACTAAGACATAGACATTATGCACCAACAGACTCCCTCTTGGATATCGTCTACGTCTTTTATCAGTCTTCAAAAAACTCTGTCTTCATAAAAACGTTAATGTACACGACCGAAGAAGTTCTTGAACGGCTTCCTTCTTCGTTCTTGCTTTGGATCAGGCGTTTGATCAGTTGGCGGTGGTCTTTTAAAGTTAGCCATTCTTAGCGAACTTTGCCATACCGCTTTTTCCATTCTTCCTTTAATCGCCTCATTTCTGGTTTCTTCTTTTGGAAACTCAACTCTCTCCAGATCCCTCCACTTCGTTTGCCACATTTTTCTAGAATTTACTTCACGTGCATAACAAACGTTCACAACCTTTTGAAACTGCATAGCTTGTACCTTTTCACGTTCTTCAAAAACAATCTTATTGTAGAACAAGGTTTTGATATCTTCTCTCGAGCAGTTCACAAGCCACATAGGATCTAGAATCCTTATCGTCCTCCATAAACCTCTCATTCCCTAATAACCCATCACTTCAACCCGTTCCTTAGTAATATCCAGGTGATCTTCAATTTTTAACACAATCACTGCTTCGCAAGTAGCTGGATCTATCTGCCACCACTTGAATAAAGGATAGAAGTTCTGTTCGATCGGCATAAGTGGCATATTCCTCATGGCTCTAGGACGTTTAATAATTAACGTTATGTCCTTTTCCCCTGTAACCTTATTGATCTTAACCCTTCGTCCTGGAATAAACGGCTTCCAGTAATTCCAACCTTTAATCGCTTCATACTTAATCATTTTCCATAATAACTGATCAATCGGCTTCATGTAATATCTAACATTCACCGTCTGTACCAACTCTTCAACATCCCAATACGGTAATGTCTTGAAATCAGCAAGATATTTGAAGTATTATACTCCAAACTCCCTCTTGATTGCATATACGTTAATCTCTTTAAACCAACCCCAGCTCAAAATATCTCCAAAAGAAACATCTTTGTCTCTGGTATAGAATGCAAGAGGACTTCGAAACTTGCGTTCGCGTGGCATTTCTTTAAACCAAGACTTTCTCGCTTGAGCTATCTCTTATTTGGTCATGGGCTTAGGTACTTTACCCTCTCGAACTGATTCAGCAATCCTATCTTTCAACATATCTTCATCAAGATGTTTGTACATCTCTTCAAAAGGAGGAAAACTATCTGAATTAGAACCGACATACTTTGCTTTCTGATCTGATTAGTCATCTGAAGACCAATCTTCCACAATTACTCGATTGTATTCATCAGCTTTGAATCGTCTTTGGTATTGATAATCATTTGGCTCGAAAGGATTTACAATCATCACATCCTCCTCAAAATCAAACTCTAACGATTCAGCTTCAACTTCGATCAATCTAGCTAAATCCTCCTTCGTGTAGTTATGTACATATTCACCTTCCTCCATGTTGTGCTCTAACATTAACATTAAACGCTTCGCAGGAATAGCAGCAACTGGCTTTGCAAAACGATCAACATTTGCCATATCTATATCATCATCAGTTGGCCCTTTCTGCCCTGACTCCCACTGAGTTTTATCTTCCATTCTATTCGATTCATCATCCATTAGGCAGTAAAATCAAAATCATCAGAGATTTTGGCTCAAGAAACTCTAATACCAACATTACCCTGATCATCGTCATCATCATCATCCTCACCAACATTCCAATCCTCTATCCCCTCTTCCTCTTCATCTTCATCCTTATCTTCCTTTTCAGCTTCATCATCGTCTTTTTCTTCAGTAACAATGATAGAATCGGAAGGCTTGACAGATTCGTCAACCTTTTGGATATCACACTCAGAAGCTTTTGAAATATCTTCAACTGGTTTCTCAGGAACATCAGAAGACTTCTCAGCAGTCTCAGAAGATTTAGAGGCTTCACCATCAACATGCTTTCCTTTACCACTTTCAGCTAATTCTTTCTCAGCACGCTCTTTTGCTTCCTGACGATCCAGACGATCGTATTCAGCAATGAAATCAATGTTAAGATTGTTTGCTAACACTTTCTGCAATCTGTTGAATCTTTTATCGTTCAGTGCTTGAATTGTTTTTAACTCTGCAATCTCTGTCTGCAATTTCTCATTAGCATCCTGTAGACTTTCTATCAATGCCTTGAAGTACTCTCGCTCATTTTCCACCACATTTACTTTATCATCAAGCAACTCTTTTTCGACCTCGCTTTGATTCACCTTCTTAACAAGCTCAGCCTTTTCAACCTTATTCTGTGCAACTTTCTCTTCTAACACCTTCACGCGCTTCTCCAAAAGTTCAACATTTGTTTCTGGGAAGAAATTCTTTAGATCCTGCAAGCTTATAGGATCATTGTGCATATCACCAAACACATAAGGCCCTCCTGGAGTCTTCGGTGTTGACTTTGGTGTTGCAAATTTTGGTTTTGACTTCTTTGGCGTAGAACTTTCAGGAACAGAAGTCGTTGGAGCAATAGGAGATTCAAGGATAGGAACTTCAACAAAGCCAGACAGAGGAGGTTCTTGTGTAACTCCTGGTCTTTCAATTTCAGCATGAACAATAACAGGAGGTTCTTGTGGAGGAGGTTCTTGTGTGACTCCTTTCTCCTGAGCACCAGAAGGTTCTTGTGGGGCTTCTTTGCTTTTCAACTTGCTTTTGTACCTCTTGCTCACAGCTTTCTGAGCTTTCTTCTCTTTTCTTTTACCCTTCATCTGAGGAGACCTGGTAGTTTTAGTTGAAGATACAGTAACATACTTTGAGCGTTTAACTTTTTTCTTTGGTCTCTCTTCATCTGATTCTTTTTCCTGACTCGGATCGAAATCAACATCCGTTTCTTTTTCTTTCTCTGCTCTAATCTCAGCCTCAGTCTTTTCTGGCTCTTTGGCAGGAATTCTTTATCAGAATCATCTTCATTTTCAGAAGTAGCAGATATAACATCATCTTGATTCGTTTTCACAGTTTCTTGACTCTCAATAACAACTGAAGCGCTCGATCCAACAACTGCTTCAACGTTTTCAGATTCTTCTTCGTCAACGAGCATCGTTTCTACTTTCTTAGCAGCTCGCTTCTTTTTCGACTTATCAGCTTCAGCCTTCAAAAACCATTCACTCCTTGCCTTAGGTTTGAATTCTTTGAATCGTCGTCGCTACCATCTTTTCTCCACTTGTTATCTGGCGGCGATATATAATTCGAATCTTTAATGGCTCCAAATACCAGCTTGGCAACAGGAGCTGAAGCTTGTTTCTGGAACTTGATAAGCTTCTTCACAATAGTTTCATCAAGATGAACTAAATACAACACATAATTTGGATCTCGTGCAATGTTGACATACTTCTCGTCGATCAACATTTGTACAACCCTCGGATATAAGCACAATCTAGAATCCTCCATGTTTTTCGAAATATGTGTAAAGACAAGCTTTGAGAAGTTAAACGGCTTCTTTAGAATCAATGTCGTTGCCATGCAAGCTAAGTAATCATGAACATCATCTAATCCGGCCTTGCGATGGCTGAATGTATGAATAATGGCATGCATTAGAAGCTTGTAGGGGTTAGGCACCTCCCCTTTCTTCAACGTAGGTTTGTTTACACTCCCCTTGTATCCCATACGAAAGAAACAGCCACGGACCATCTTTTTGTCTAGATGAATCGGATTATCTTTGTTGTCATTGAAATGCAAAATCCTTCGAATATCATCTTCAGTTACTGTAATCAGCTTGAGCTCATTTCCAACTTGCACTGTTGAAGAAATCGTCTTCCCATCAGCGCTAAGGCTTATATGTGAACGATACGACACTGTACGCTCTGTTATGGCTCTGCATATAGGGCTTTTTTTGAGAAACTTCAATATACTATCATATTCCTTCAGAGACGAACAAATCATTTTATCGAGCGTGATACACGTGTTGTGAGTTTTGGAGAACTCAACAGAGATTACACACGCTGGTACTTGTGCCTAAAAATGACGCAAAACAATTAGCACGCATTAACACTTTATCAAGTTCGGGCGAACTTGATTGAGTGTTAATCAAATTGTTTTGATCAAGTTCGCCCGAACAAGCTATATCAAACATGTTCATTATACTCTAAACAACAATTCAGAATTTCAAACCTAAGTTCGGTCGAAGATGCATCTTTTAATCAGTTTATTCACATTTAATGCAAGTTCGGAACTTGTCGTCTTCTCCAAAAATCCAATCTTATACAACATGCTATTTATCCATTTCAGTTCAATCAAACATGATTATACGGTCGATTTTATGCATATATTCATAATCTAAGTTCAAGTTTAACCAACAACTCTTAGATTTATCAGATTTTAAACTTTTAGATCTATTTAGTTCATACACGGTCAAAACATGGTTCAATCTCGAATCAGTACCTCTGCCATAGTGATTGGTGTGCAAATCACCAAAAACTAATGAAAATCCGGCAGCCTAACGGTATGAAATTGCCAAAATCACACAAGTTCTCTCAAAGTTCAAGTTCGCTCGAGAGTGTTTGAAAGCAGTTAAATGAGTTCAGCCGAACTTACTCAGGTATTTATACCTAGATAGGTTCGGGCGAACTTATTATAACAACTCGAAAATTCGATTGTTATCGTTTCTTTTATTTTCCGTTTATCTATCCTTTGTAAATCCGAGATTCGGTTAATAATAAAGGTTATGTAAATTAATTATGGTATTGTACGTTATTATCGCATCTAATCGCTTATTAAATCGCATCGCTAATCTATCACATCGCAAATCGTAGTTAATTATGTGGTTTTTATATTATTTATGTGTTATGTGTGTTTGTGGTTATGTTTACGCTCGCTATCGCATCGCTCTCGCACTCTCGGATCGCTAAATCGCACTATTATATCAACTACAACGCTTAACGCTTTAATTTAACGCTTAATATAACTATCTAATGCAAACCGAATAACCAAACGAACCCTTAACGCGAAATCAGCAAACGGAACTTGGTCACTAGGCCAAGTTCGGCCGAACTTGACTACCACAAGTTCCCCCGAACTTGCCTGGCAACCCGGAACCCCTTTGTTTTATCAAGTTCGCGCGAACTTGCATGAGTATATGCAAGTTCGGCCAAACTTACTCATAATTCTTCCCAAGATCCATCAAGTTCGCGTGAATTTGCATGAATTTCATGCAAGTTCGGCCGAACATGCCTCCACCAGCTCTCCTCCTATAAATACCAAGCTCATTTCTCTCATTTGAACTTGCTGCAAGTTCGCCCAGAGCTCTCTCAACCTGAAACCTTCGTGTTCTAAGTAAGAATCAACCCGATTTCAGAACAACAACGTTTATCGACTTTTTACAAACGTTTACAACGATTTTGGCACAAGGCATAGCCTTCGTTTTCATCAAAACTCATTCTTTTACGAAAATCTTCATCTTTTTCTTCAAAACTTCTGTTTTAAGCTTAGATCTACGCAATACGAGTTCGCTTGGTGATAGTAGAGACTTCCCAAACACGAGATCTGTGAGATCTCGGCTTATAAGTGATAGATCTGAGAAAAACCTTTGAAAACCCTTGATTTTGACACAAGATACGGACGTTGATGATGTTTTGTTCATTTTCTGGTATGAAATGTAGCGTCTATCATTCAAGATCCCAGCACAGGAATGTTTGGACGGTTTACACAAGCCGGACTAACCCGAACGAACCCCGAGTTCGTCCGGATTAGCCCACGCTTTTGTAAAACGGCTAAAACTGCTCTGAAAAGACCTCTCTGACCTAAGTTCGCTCAGTAGCACAAGGTTGGAGGGATGAACACTTGACTTATTCAGCAAACGACGCAAAAACGCAAGATTTTGGACTCGGAAACACCAAGTTCGCTCAAGATTTCAGCAGCTTCTGGTCATGTCTCCTCAGTAAGAAAATCTTACAATTTCGCCCGAACTTGACAAGATTCCCAAGGATCTCCTCAAGTTCGACCGAACTTGAGTTCAAGATCACTAAAACAGCATAAGTTCGCTCGAACTTGTGTGACTACACACAAGTTCGCCCGAACTTGCTTACTGCCAAACTCTAAAGTTCACCGTTTTGGCTTTTCGGAAGATTGATGCACTTCTGCTCGTTTACAGGCTGATCTGGCGCACTCCGCAACTCTTCGCAGAATCTCCAACTTACCCTAAATGCACCCACAGTGAGTATACTTGACCCATTTTTGCTTTAACGCACTTTTTGGGTGTTACATACGTTCCTATATTAAAATTACATCACAAATCAAAACTGTTTATCACACGCGAATAATCTGATTGTATATGCTCACTACGTGATACTAGAAACATGTGACTAGGAATTATTTTCGTTAACTTACCTCCTTAGCTAGTATGGTACTATATTTTGGCTAACACCCGACAGGGTCTAGTTAGGATGGACGCGCAAGCCTTCTCACGGTAGTTAGCATGAGAAATGAGCCTATGTTATGTTAAGTGTTTTGGTGTATCATGATATGTAATTAGATTGTTTCGCAAACGCTTTCTCGACTATGCTAGTATTATTCAAACTCGTATGCTCACCTTTACTTAATTGTATTGACTTGTATTTTAAATGTATGTAATAGGTTGAGGATTTAGCTATGGACGCTTGGAAGATTGCATGCTTAGCTTAGTTTATTTTCTTTTGTTTTGATTAGTTGGAATGTAATAAATCTAGGGGAAATCGAACCGTTTTGTTTTTATGAGAAAACTTTGGATTTTGTAGCGATTATTTAGAATATTATGTTTAATAGTATGGGATGTTAAACGTTTAGTAATGTTGTGAATAATTGTTATGGAATTTCTCGTGAGAACAATCTGGTCGCCTAGTGCCACTAACCCCGGTGATTCCGCCATCGGCCGGGGTGTGACAGATTGGTATCAGAGCGCCATAACTTTAGGATAATAGGTAGAATTGCCATGATTCGACCTAATAGCATGTTTAAGTACCCGATTGACCTATCTTTGACTTAAATGTTAAACTACTTCCATAAATGCTTAAATGTGCATGGCTAATACAATATACACGATTATGAAACGCTCGCATCACACCAAACGAGTGATCAAGTCGAGAATAGGTGTGAAAACCGAGAACTCTCGACGAGATCATTCACTCCACGCATTCTCTCTCACGAGATATCTTCGTTGAGTTAGGAGTGACATCCAAACCTCGACGAAAATCTCCATTTCTATCTAGGAATAAAGTTGCTAAGTTAGGGGTGAAACCCGCATCTTAGTAACTAATTCCGCAGTTTGATTTCAATCTCACCAAAGTCTCGGTTATGCTGATGGTTTGGAACACGTATTAACTGGAAGGGTAAGCGTCGTTAGCCGCTTGCGGTGAGAACGTTTATCTATTAGGCCAAAGCGTGGGTCCAAATGCAAAGGGTCGTCGAACCACTTTGGCGTGTCAAAAGTCTCAAAACCCCGGACACTCCCAATTGATTTAAGCCTATATCATCGATTTACGCATCATCGAGTTTATTACTATTTATGTGTTTAAAATTTTGAGAATTTTCGCTTTATTCGATTTCTCGCTTTGATGATTTATCATATCATCGGTTTCTCGATTTATCGCATTTACGCTCCATCGAATGTATACACAACTCGCACAGCTCGCGAAATCTAAAACGCTAAATTAATAGCCAACCAAACTAATCGCTTAACTCGCTTACGCCTATGAGGACATGTGTTCCTCATGCGCGGTATTATCTCGCTTATATATCTCGCTATTATATCGCATCTCGAACGCGCTACTTATAAGAAGGTGAATATGTGCAAAGTGTATGCTTATGTGCTGACGTGCTTATGTTCTTATATGCTTATGTGCTTACGTGCTTATGTGGATATGTATTTATGTAAATATGTGCCTTGTATGAATGATAATAATAATAAATATTTAAACATAACACTATTATAATCGAATCTCTTCTGATCTAAATCCTTCGTGTAGATGTCTTCAATGGGGTCGCACACCCGTAGGAATCTCCAGCGCAACAACGCCGACAAGTCATCCTGCAAATCGTCTCAGAAATCCATGATGTGAGCAGTAACTCGTCAGTTAACTCGAAAGCTGAGAACCCCAAGTCACAGTTCAGCTTCAAAAACTTCAAAGCTTGTGCACCTCTCGCCTTCACGGGCAACGATGGACCGATAACTATGTTCCATTGGTTTGACGCCATCGAGGTCACCTTTAGGCAAAGTGGATGCCCCGATGACCTCCGCACAGTGAACGCTACCGGATTCTTCCAGTCCCGTGCTCTTGACTGGTGGACCGCCGAAAGGAATAGGCGCGGAAATGATGAAGCCTACAGTCTATCTTGGGAGGAACTCAAGGAAGTGATGTTGAAGGAGTTTTGTCCTCCGCACGAACTGCAAAAGCTCGAGAATGAGTTTTGGGGAATCAAACAGGATGGTCCCGACAATGCTGGATTCACTACTCGGTGTAAGATTTTGAGCATCATCTGTCCCAGCCAGGTTGATACGACTGAGAAAGCTATCAACAAGTACATCCGTGGGTTGCCTGAATGTGTTGCAAATTTTGTGAAAGTTGGTCGTACTACAACCATCGAGGAAACCTTCATGCCCGCTGCTGAGATCAATGATCAGCGAGTCCAAGATAGGTATTTCAAGAATCATGCGAAAGTTGCCAATCAAGCTATCGTCGAACCAACTGCTGCTATCAAACCACCAAGTGACCCGAAGGGAAAGCGTTAAGGACGCAAGAGAGAAAACCTGAGTAAGAACTATGCTCTCACCGCTCCAGCGAACCCTCAGCCACTCCAGTCACCAGCACCAAACGCATCGTCAGCAAAGCATGCGTACACTGGCCCGCACCCTATGTGCCCTAAGTGCACATATCATATGCCGTTGGAGGCAATTGCTGTTTTTGCACGAACTACAACATCTACGGCCACTTGACTATCAGCTGCCGTAGTGGTCCTCACCAGCCAGCTCCTCAAGCTCCCGCAGCTCCAGCTTTACCTGCTCCTCCTCAATCCAACCAGCAGCATGCTCCCAAGGCACGAGCGTGCTTCTTGTGTGGTGATCCAAACTACTTTGCTAATGTTTGCCTAAACCGCACTTTGAAACAAAAGCCACAGTAGCAGCAGCCACCACCGCAGCCTCAGCAGCAACAACAAACTGTGGGTGGAAGAGCCTTCAATCTCAATCACCGCCAGGCTCAGAATGACAACAATGCTGTCAATGGTACGTTTCTAGTTATTGGTATTTATGCTTCATGCTTATTTGATACTGGTGCCGATAATTGTTTTGTATCGTTAGAAATCGAAAAGGTTTTAAAATGTAAGCGCGCTAAACTCCCAAAGACTTTCGATGTGGAAGTCGCCACCGGAAGAACCGTTACCGTTGATTCCGTCATACGTGGTTGTAATCTCGATCTCAACAACCATGTCTTCTCGATCAGTCTCATACCTATGCAACTAGGTAGCTTCGATATCATAATAGGCATGAATTTTCTTCGTGAGAATCATGCTGAAGTTGTATGCTTCGATAAGATGATTCGCTTCCCTCTCCCTAACGGTGATTAACTCCATGTTTATGGTGAAACTCCCTCAAAGAAGTTGATGCTTTTGTCATGTACTCGAGCATACAAATGCTTGCAAAAGCGATGTGTTTCTTTCCTCGCCCATATCGTGAATCCGGAGAAAGAAAAGAAGACTTACAAAGAGGTTCCCGTTGTTTGTGAATTTCCTAAGGTCTTTCTTGACGATCTACCCGGTTTACCCCCTACTCGAGATGTTGAATTTCGTATCAATTTAGTTCCCGGAGCTACTCTTGTTGCTAAAGCTCCTTATCGTCTCTCACCATCCGAAATGCACGAGCTATCTGTCACACCCCGACCCGTAGCGGAAAAAGGTGATCGGGGCATGATTGGGTTATCATCAAAGCTCATGACATTTATTATAACGTTTCATATTCATTATTACAATTTAAAGGGAAACATACAATCTTAATTTCATCATGTCCTAAACATCATTCTAGACTTCATTGTTTTCTTCTAAGGCATTTCCTATGTTTTCCTTGCTTCATCCTGTTCACCTGTATCATGTGTAAAAATGGTTTTTGGATCAACAAAAAGTTGGCGAGTGAATCCTATGAAAAGCATTTGAACAAGTTTATTGAATTGATTATAAAATAAAGTGCACAACCACATATGAGTAAATATAGATGTAAACATATTCATAAAACACTTAATATCAGATAATGCACACACATACAATAATAAATTGTTTTGAGGCACGCGTTGCTCAACCCGTCTCTCACGAGGAACTGATGGGCCTAATGAATAAGTTTTGAGGCACGCATTGTTCTACGAACTGATGGGCCTAATGAATGAGTTTGCATACAACTTGACAATATGAAATACATAACTACAAACAATATATACAATCTAAGTTTAGATCACAATATGGTATGGCACAAGTTTAAATAAACGAGTTAATTTTTGTGACACATGACACACCCAAAACATGTAATTAAAAAGGGGAGTTGTAAGATTCACTCACATTGGGTGCGTTCGTTTGATGATGTTGAATGCGCATGAAGTTTGATTTAACCACGAGTGAAACTAACCTAGATAATAACATAATGGTTCGGTAAATAAGTGGATTTTATTAAATCAAATTTTGTAGGATTATTGGATATATTTTTGTGAGTTTAAGGTTATTTTCTAACTTTAAAAATGTTATTTTTAAGTATTTTTAATTGATTTTTAAATAAAATAAATAAATAAAAATAATAAAAAAATGTGGACTTTTTGACCGGCTTTATTGTGTAATTGTGTGCGCCGGGTGAGGCTCGAACCCGAGACCTCCCGTTCGCGTGCACGAAGCTCTACCAACTAAGCTACGTGTCTAACCTGAAATATTTCTGTTTTTAGTTATATTTATATACTAATTGAATTAATCTGAAAATCATTTATTTTAAAAACGATTTTAATGTCTCGCTCGGTGCTCTCCACAGGTCTCGAACCCGGGACCTGTGGGTTAGTTTGGCACACAGTCCACCGCTGGACTGTGTGTCTAACTTGGTAAATAATCTGGTTTTTATTATACTTATATACAAACTAGATAAATTCATTTCTGCTTATATAAAAAGTTTGATAATTGCCAGAACCGGTGCGGTAGTCTGGACTCGAACCCGAGACGTATGGTTTAAACGCGCACACAGTCCACCACTGGACTGTGTGTCTATCTTGGTTATTATTCCGGTTTTTATTAAACTTAACATCTTTTTGCAAGTGAATCCGGTTCAGTTTTAAAAAGGAACATTTTTATTAAGGCGAGTGTGCGTGGGACAAGAATCGAACTCGGGACGTATGCGTGTTTATTTGCACACAGTCCACCGCTGGACTGTATGTCTAACCCGAGATAAAACTTGATTTAAATTATATATATATATAACTGAAAACTTCATCTTCTTCGTTAAACTTAACCAGAACCGGTGTCCGACTGTTTTGACAAAAATAATCAGTTTCTTTAGTGTGTTGTGATTAGCTACATGTGAGATTAATAAAAACGAGAGAGATTAGGTGTAAGATATACCGAACAGAGATCCTTTGTTTCGCTGGCGAAATTCCGGTGATAGCAAGTTATTCCGGCGACGTGTGTCTTGCGGCAGAGGGTCTTCAGGGAGCTTGAGGTGAGTGTGGGTGGCTTCGGTATGAGCTCTAGGTGTTCAGTTTTAAGAGTAAGGCACAGAGTGGAAGGGGTTCGGTTTTCCGGCGAGTTGCAGAAGGTTTCCGGCGAGTGAAATTACGTCGGGAAAGGGTGTGATTGTGAGCGAAAAGGCTAACAGAAGTTAGAGGGTGTATTTATAGGACAGAAAATCGACGAATTTGGTCCGTTTATCGTCTTAATTCGTCGGTCAATAATTTTCCGGCGGTTATGACCAAAGTCGCAGACTGGACATCGGTTATAACCGATGTTGAGGTTAATGCTTACGTTAAGACAGAAGAAACCGTCCAATCTCGGCGAAATCGTCGGGATTTCCGACGACTGCGATTGGGAGCGTCAGTTTTGAATTCGAGTTTGATATTTGAATTAATTGTTTTTGATCTGTTACTAAAGAACACAAGTGGCGGAGTGGTTTGATGGATGAGAGTTAAATCGTTGTTGACCAGGTTGACCCGGCTGACCTGGGTTCGAAACCCGGCAGCCTTGTTTTATTTTTAAACCACTATTTTTAATACTTTTTCAAATATAACTTTTATATTCCAATATACTTATTAATTATGTATCGATTAAAATTAATTTGAGCATTAAATACGCAACGAAATTTTTAACTGATTGTCGGTTAATAAACGGAGCGGGTTTGGTAAATCCGGTTTTTGACGGATGTTACACTATCAAGCCAACTTCAAGAGCTTCTTGATAAAGGTTTCATACACCCGAGCACTTCGCCATGGGGCACTCCTGTCCTTTTCGTGAAAAAGAAGGACAGATCTTTCCGTATGTGCATCGATTATCGTGAACTTAACAAACTCACGATAAAGAATCATTACCCTCTACCTCGTATCGACGACTTATTTGTTCAGCTTCAAGGTTTCTAAGATCGATCTTCGTTCTGGTTATCATCAGTTACGCGTGTTGGAAGAAGACATTCCTAAAACCGTCTTTCGTACTCGCTATGGCCATTTCGAATTCGTGGTCATGCCTTTTTGTCTTACCAATGCACCCGTGGTTTTCATGGATTTGATGAACTGTGTGTGTAAATCTTTCTTATATCATTTCGTCATTGTTTTCATCGATGATATCCTTATCTATTCGAAGTCGAGAGACGAACACGCGCGTCATCTCCGTCTAGTCCTCGAACTTCTTCAAGGGAATTGCCTTTATGCTAAGTTCTCTAAATGTGAATTCTGGCTTGAAGAAGTCCAATTTCTCGGCCACATCGTTAATAGTCAAGGAATTCACGTTGACCCTTCAAAGATTGAAGCCGTCAAGTGTTGGATTACACCGAATAATGCCTCCGAAATCCGTTCATTTCTTGGATTGGTGGTTATTACCGTCGATTCATCGCCGACTTTTCGAAATCGCCGTTCCGCTTACCGCTTTAACTCATAAAGACAAACCTTTTGTTTGGGATTTCAATCAAGAGGAAGCTTTTCAAACACTCAAGCGTATGATATGCAACGCTCCTGTCCTCGCTCTTCCCGACGGAAACGACGATTTCGTTGTTTACTGCGATGCCTCAAACCTTGGTCTTGGTTGTGTTCTCATGCAACGAGACAAGGTTATCGCGTATGCGTCTCGTCAACTCAAGATCCACGAGAGAAATTACACAACCCACGATCTCGAACTCGGTGCAGTTGTTTTTGCATTAAAGATATGGCGACACTATCTTTACGGTACAAAGTGTACGGTCTTCACCGACCATAAGAGCTTACAACATATCTTAAATAAAAAAGAACTAAACATGCGAAACGATGATGGGTTGGACTTCTCAACGACTACGATTACGAAATACGCTTCTATCCCGGCAAAGCAAACGTCGTCACCGATGCTCTCAGTTGACGAAGCTATGTATATAGTATTCGTGACTCTCAAGCTTGTGCTAAACTTGAAACTCTCATCCGTGCCGCTCAGCACGCATGTTTTAACGAGAATACTTTGGAAGAAGAAATGAAATGTGGTGCCGAAACTCAGCTTGTATCTAAATCTGATGGTATTTATTACTATCTTAATCGCGTTTGGATTCCCAGTCGTGATAATCTCCGTAATTTGCTAATGACCGAAGCTCATAAATCTCGATATTTCATTCACCCCGGTGCCGACAAGATGTACCAGGACCTTCGTCCTAAGTACTGGTGGCCGGGCATGAAAAAGGATATCGCCGTGTATGTCTCAGAGTGCTTAACCTACTCTAAGGTTAAAGCCGAACATCAAAGGCTCTCTGGCTTGCTTGAACAACCCGAAATCCCGATGTGGAAATGGGAAAGTATAGCCATGGACTTTATTACCAAACTTCCCCGCACTTCATCCGGTCATGATAGCATTTGGGTTATCGTTGATTGTCTCACTAAATACGCGCACTTTATTGCTATACGAGAAGACTTTAAGGTCGAACGATTAGCCCGAATCTATACCGACGAAGTTATATGTCGACACGGGACGCCTCGTGACATCATCTCTGACCGCGATGGTCGTTTTACCTCACGTCTCTGGGAGACCTTTCAATCCGCTCTCGGTACTTTGCTTAATCTAAGTACCGCTTTTCACCCTCAGACCGACGGTCAGACTGAGCGCATGATCCGCACCCTCGAAGACATGCTTCGTGCGTGCATCATAGATTTTGGTGGTAGCTGGGATACGCATTTACCCTTAATCGAATTCTCGTACAATAATAGCTATCATACCAGCATTCAAGTGGCTCTTTTTGAGGCACTGTATGGAAGAAAATGTCGATCGCCTATTGCATGGCACGAGATCAGAGAAGCATAAATCACCGGTCCCGAGCTAATTCAAGAAACGACCGACAAAATCCTCCAAATCAGAGACAATCTCTTGAAAGCTCGGAGTCGCCAAAAGAGTTACGCCGACAAATGACTCAAGCCCCTACAGTTTGAAGTGGGAGATCACGTTCTCCTAAAGGTTGCACCTTGGAAGGGAGTGGTCCGCTTCGGCAAGAAAGGAAAGCTAGCGCCTCGATACGCTGGACCCTTTAAGATTCTGGAAAGAATCGGTAAAGTAGCCTATCGTCTTGAATTACCAGAGGAACTCAATAATGTACATCCGACATTCCACGTGTCAACCTCAAGAAATGCCTAGCCGAATAAAATCTTCATGTACCTCTCGAAGATCTGCAAATCAACGAGACTCTCCATTTCATGGAAAAGCCTGTGGAAATCATGGACCGAGAGACCAAGAAACTCCGACGCTCTCGCATCCCTATCGTGAAGTTCGATGGGAGGGCAAACGCGGCGCCGAGTTTACTTGGGAATTGGAAAGTGATACGAAGGCCAAGTACCCGCATCTATTTGTTACAACTACTACTTGAATTTCGGGACGAAATTCCCTAAAGTAGGGAGACTGTAACAACTCGAAAATTCGATTGTTATCGTTTCTTTTGTTTTTCGTTTATCTATCCTTTGTAAATCCGAGATTCGGTTAATAATAAAGGTTATGTAAATTAATTATGGTATTGTACGTTATTATCGCATCTAATCGCTTATTAAATCGCATCGCTAATCTATCGCATCGCAAATCGTAGTTAATTATGTGGTTTTTATATTATTTATGTGTTATGTGTGTTTGTGGTTATGTTTACGCTCGCTATCGCATCGCTCTCGCACTCTCGGATCGCTAAATCGCACTATTATATCAACTACAACGCTTAACGCTTTAATTTAACGCTTAATATAACTATCTAATGCAAACCGAATAACCAAACGAACCCTTAACGCGAAATCAGCAAACGGAACTTGGTCACTAGGCCAAGTTCGGCCGAACTTGACTACCACAAGTTCCCCCGAACTTGCCTGGCAACCCGGAACCCCTTTGTTTTATCAAGTTCGCGCGAACTTGCATGAGTATATGCAAGTTCGGCCGAACTTACTCATAATTCTTCCCAAGATCCATCAAGTTCGCATGAATTTGCATGAATTTCATGCAAGTTCGGCCGAACATGCCTCCACCTGCTCTCCTCCTATAAATACCAAGCTCATTTCTCTCATTTGAACTTGCTGCAAGTTCGCCCAGAGCTCTCTCAACCCGAAACCTTGGTGTTCTAAGTAAGAATCAACCCGATTTCAGCTACAACAACGTTTATTGATGTTTTACAAACGTTTACAACGATTTTGGCACAAGGCCTTCGTTTTCATCAAAACTCATTCTTTTATGAAAATCTTCATCTTCTTCTTCAAAACTTCTGTTTTAAGCTTAGATCTACGCAATACGAGTTTGTTTGGTGATAGTAGAGACTTCCCAAACACGAGATCTGTGAGATCTCGGCTTATAAGTGATAGATCTGAGAAAACCTTTGAAAACCCTTGATTTTGACAGAAGATACGGACGTTGATGATGTTTTGTTCATTTTCTAGTATGAAACGAAGCGTCTATCATTCAAGATCCCAGATCTGGAAGCACACGGACGTTTGTGACGGTTTACACAAGCCAGACTAACCCGAACGAACCCTGAGTTCGTCCGGATTAGCCCACGCTTTTGTAAAACGGCTAAAACTGCTCTGAAAAGACCTCTCTGACCTAAGTACGCTCAGTAGCAAAAGGTCGGAGGGATGAACACTCGATTTACTCAGCAAATGACACGAAAACGCAAGATTTTAGACTCGGAAACACCAAGTTCGCTCAAGATTTCAGCAGCTTCTGGTCATGTTCCACCGAACTTGTACCCAAATGGGTCAAGTTCGACCGAACTTAGGCTAAATTTCATCAAATTCCTACCAAGTTCTACCTAACTTGCTTAGTTTCATAAGAAACTACACAAGTTCGCCCGAACTTGTCTCCTCAGTAAGAAAATCTTACAAGTTCCCCCGAACTTGACAAGATTCCCAAGGGATCTCATCAAGTTCGACCGAACTTGAGTTCAAGATCACTAACACAGCATAAGTTCACTCAAACTTGTGTGACTACATACAAGTTCGCCCGAACTTGCTTACTGCCCAACTCTAAAGTTCACTGTTTCGGCTTTTCGGAAGACTGATGCACTTTTGCTCGTTTACAGGCTAATCCGACGCACTCCGCAACTCTTCGCAGAATCTCCAACTTACCCTAAACGCACCCACAGTGAGTATACTTGACCCATTTTCGCTTTAACGCACTTTTTGGGTGTTACATACGTTCCTATATTAAAATCACATCACAAATCAAAACTGTTTATCACACGCGAATAATCTGATTGTATATGCTCAATACGTGATACTAGAAACATGTGACTAGGACTTATTTTCGTTAACTTGCCTCCTAGCTAGTATGGTACTATAGTTTTGCTTACACCCGACGGGGTCTAGTTAGGATGGACGCGCAAGCCTTCTCACGATAGTTAGCATGAGAAATGAGCCTATGTTATGTTAAGTGTTTTGGTGTATCATGATATGTAATTAGATTGTTCGCAAACGCTTTCTCGACTATGCTGGTATTATTCAAACTCATATGCTCACATTTACTTAATTGTATTGACTTGTATTTTAAACGTATGTAACAGGTTGAGGATTTAGCTATGGACGTTTGGATGATTGCGTGCTTAGCTTAGTTTATTTTCTTTTGTTTTGATTTGTTGGAATGTAATAAATCTATGGGAAATCGAACCGTTTTGTTTTTATGAGAAAACTATGGATTTGTAATGATTATTTAGAATATTATGTTTAATAGTATGGGATGTTAAACGTTTAGTAATGTTGTGAATAATTGTTATGAAATTTCTCGTGAGAACAATCTGGTCGCCTAGTGCCACTAACCCCGGTGATTCCGCCATCGGTCGGGGTGTGACACTTATATGCCCATTAACAAAGCCCATATGAGTTCGAGCGAACTTATTTCTTAAACACAGCCATCTACAAGTTCGGTCGAACTTGCTGATTGTTAAACTTGATTTGTTTTAGCAAGTTCGGCCGAACTTGCCAAACCCTTAAACAAGTTTTTAATTTTTCATTTTAACCCTTGAACTTTCCAACTTTTTACCAGTTATGAAAATCCACTCAGTTGACCAAGTCCAAGTTAATGACCTTGGTTAACCGATTTATCTGCCGAGTCCAAGTTAATGAGCCCGGTTTGACTCGTTACGAACAAACTGTTGATATTTTCAAAATCAAAGTTTCAAATTAATGAACTTTTTATCTTTTTGGCTTTTCAGTTTTAACAGATTAGCTCCCAGCCCGTTGTCAAAGAGATTCCAACCAGTTCTAGCATCTTACCAGACTTTGAAGATCCGTTCTCCAACATTGGTTTGCTGAAAACAATGTAGAAATAAAATCTTTTTGTATTTTTGTAAGTTTATGCTAAAACACACCAAAAATCTTTTTGATTTTAATATGTAAAGCTGAAATAAAATGTAATAAGCAATGTAAACTATGTACAAACATATTTACAGACATATTTTTGTGAATTCGTGTCTAAGGATCATATCAGTTGATTGAGACATATCACTAGTACCGTTGACCTTTAACAGACTTTAAGTTTTAAACTCGTTTACCTAGATTGTCGATATGTTTGTCCACTTAAGCTTTACCACATTTTTCAACTGTTTCAAGATATGTTAAGGTAGAATTCATGAAACTTGACTTATCTGCGGTTCTCACTTCTTGAATATACTCCCGTATCCAGATTCCCTAGATTTCATCTTACAGGTGAATATACCGTAACTGATATCTGTATCTGGGTTGTGCGAGACCTTGAGAGCTCAGGTTAGTACTGCCGTACAGACAAAGAGATGAAGGCTCGTCTTTAAGGTGTGTTCCACTTAAGGAATCTTTTTAGCACTGCAAATGATTAGATCTTTCGATTCTTTTCAATATTGCATGCAGTTTGGAGGTTTATAGCGAATGTATTATAGAAGTTCTAGGCCATTGCTTCCGCAAAATCATAAGAACTTGTATAATACCCTAGATATCAACTATCTATAAAGACCTCATTTCTCAGAATCAGGCAATCTTTCAAACGATATTTCGGAGTACTAAGTCCATATATCCAAGATGTGTTAATCCCCAGATTAAGCGGTTGTAAAATTTAGTTTATATCTCGAAAACAGTTTACTGAACGTGTTAAGCCTATCGACACATCCACAGTAAGACTCGTTTATCACTTTTAAAACTTTACATTTCTTTAGCATACTGTGATAGTCCATGATGTACTATCATTTCCTTTTAAGACACTGAACTTTTTTTTGTCTTTTTCAATGTTTTTGTACATTTTGAATTTTTCATATGTTTTTGGATTTAAAATTTTTCGAATGTTTTTGTATTTTCTCTAACATTTCTCCCGCTAAAACCAAAAACATCTTTCTTCTTTTCTTTCTTCTTTTTTTTAATTTTAGTTTTTACAAAATTCTAAAGTAGAAAGATGTTTACAAACCAATGTGGATCACGTAAACTCGTCGTCCGATCCGTATTCAACCTCAGTGTCCGCACCTGTCAGCAAATTTTTTATACCGTTAATTCTCAGCAAGTATTTAAACTGTGACAAAGAAAATGGTTTGGTATAAAAATCAGCCTTTTGTTCGTCGGTGTGAATTTTTTCTATTCGCACCAATTTCTTTTTATAGCAATCACGAATGAAATGATAACGAATTTCAATGTTTTTGTGCGTGAGTGATGAACCGGATTTTTAGTTATATCTATGGCTGCCTTGTTATCAACATACAGCGGAGTGTCTAGAAATTACAGACCATAGTCTCTCATCTGCTGTTGATTCCACAGAATCTGTGAACAAC
Source organism: Scalesia atractyloides (assembly GCA_947069175.1). Taxonomy (NCBI): domain Eukaryota; kingdom Viridiplantae; phylum Streptophyta; class Magnoliopsida; order Asterales; family Asteraceae; genus Scalesia; species Scalesia atractyloides. The sequence continues at coordinate 42,335,145 of CAMTDV010000009.1, forward strand.
AGCTGGAGGCCGAGATATACTCAGCTTCACAGGTAGAGAGAGCGACCGTAGTCTGTTTCTTACATTGCCAGGTTACCATTCTTGTTCCGAAGAACTGGCATCCCGCTGTAGTTGATTTTGAGTTCAACTTATCTACACCAAAATCAAAATCAGCATAGCCTGTGAGGTCGAAATTGTCGTTCTTCGGGTACCACAAGCCGTGCCTGGGCATCCTTTCAGGTATCTGAAGATTCGCTTCACAATCTGCATGTGTAAGATCCTCGGGCTTGACTGATATCTGGCGCATAGGCAGGTTGGATACATAATATCTGGGCACGATGCCGTCAGATACATCAGCGATCCAATCATCGATCTGTATAACGTCTCATCAACTTTGGCTCCAGTCTCGTCAACGCAAATGCCGTGATTTAGAGCAAGAGGCGTAAATAAAGGCTTCAAGCTTTCCATTCCAAACTTCTTCAAGATGTCATGAACATACTTAGTCTGATGAATGAAAATACCATCCGGAAGCTGATCTACTTGCAAACCAAGAAAGAACTTCATTTCGCCCATCGAGGACATTTCAAATTTCTTTTTCATGATTCCCTCAAACTCCTTGTAGAGACTATCGTTTGTAGATCCAAAGATGATGTCGTCAACGTAGATTTGAACTATAATCAGGCCATCAACTTCTCTGGTGAAAAGAGTACTATCCACAGTTCCTCTGATAAAGCCGTTTCCGACGAGATGTTACGATGACGTCTCGTACTAAGCTCTCGGGGCTTGGTGTAGTCCATAACGAGCTTTATCCAGTATGTACGCTTTCTTCTTGTTGAGTGGATCGACAATCCCTGGTGGTTGTCCAACGTACTCCTTCTCGCATAATTTGCCGTACAGAAAAGCCGATTTGACATCCAATTGATAGACCTTAAATCCTTTCCATGATGTGAAAGCTAGAAAAATTCGAATAGATTCCAAGCGAGCTACTGGTGCATAGACTTTCGATCCCTTCCTGCTGGTGAAATCCCTTGACAACAAGCCTAGCTTTGTTACGAACAATAACCCCTCTATCATCACATTTACACTTAAAGACCCATTTTGTATCAATCGCTTTCTGATTTTCTGGTAGGTCTTCAAGCTTCCACACTCCCAACTTCTCAAACTGCAATAGTTCTTCTTGCATTGCTTGTACCCAGTTTTCAACGGCTAAAGCTTCATTAACAGTCTTTGGCTCTATCTGAGAGATGAAACATGAATAGAAGCAAAAGTTCTGGCTTGGAGCAACGCGAGTGTAGAAACAACTGAGTGCTTTGTTAATTTGATTTTGAATTCTAACACCAGTTTGAAGTTCTCCGATAATATTTGTTGACGGATGGTAGGAATATGATCGCGACAATTCTTCACTTGGAACATCTACTGAGTTTTGCTGATTCGTAATGTTGAGATCAACGACCAATTCAATGTTTGGAGAGCTTGATGAAGCTTCATTTTTGTTGCTCGGGCCTGCAGATTGATTAAGAAGACTTGTTATCTGCTCCACTTCCTCGTCTGAAGAAGATGATTCCCCATCAGCATCAAATGGTAGTGCTTCATCTGAGTCAGAATTTTGATTCTGAAGCATACTGGGCTTCGTTGTTGTATTCACTAGTTCAGTAGAGGCATTTGTTGGAGGAGTAGCGGGTGTTGTTAATGTTTCAGAAACATTTTTAGCCGAAACACCACTATTGCTTGAACTTGCGCCAGAAGAACATGGATCCAACATGGGTTGATTAACCACAATTGGTCGAACAATTTGTTCTTGATTCGCTGACTGGTGAAGGTAGTATAACGCCAACTTCTTCGTCAGTCGGTTCTTCGGGCAAGTGAAATGACTTCCAAAGGTCTTGATAATTAAACAGCCAGGCATTGCCTTTCCTTTGAATAGGATCCGTGTAGTTGAAACAATCCACGTACTGTGCTTCAATAACCTTTCTCAATGAAGGAACATATACCCTTCTCAACGGACTCGCATATCCGACAAAGAAACCTTCAAGAGATTTAGCTCCGAATTTGCCATCTTGGTCTATTACGGTACATGGTGCACCGAATGGTTCTAAGAACTTCAAATTTGGCTTCCGTCGGTTTATCATCTCAAAACATGTTTTCTTTGTTTGTTTGACAGTGAGAACCCTGTTTAGCGCGTAGCAAGCCACAGCAACCGCTTCACTCAAGAAGCTGATAGGAAGTTTAGAATCTGCAAGCATGGTTCTCGCAGTTTCAATCAAAGTTCTGTTTTTCCGTTCAGCTACTCTGCTTTGCTGTGGATTATAGGGAGCATTAAACTCGTGCAAAATCCCTTTTGCGTTGCAGAATTCCTTCATTTTGTTATTCTTAAACTCTGTGCCGTTGTCACTTCTAATGCGTCTGACCGACAGATGATAAAGATTCTCGAGTTTCTTGAATAGAATAACCAAGTTCTCGAACGTTTCGTCTTTTGATTCTTGAAAGAATACCCACGAATATCTCGAATAGTCATCTCACGACCAAGCAATATAAGTCTCCTGAGATGCTTCGAACATTTACAGGACCAAATAAGTCCATGTGGAGACGTTCTAATGGCAACTTGATTGAGTTTAGAATTTTCTTTGGATGAAATTTCTTGATCAGCTTTCCCTTTTGCATTCCAAGCAATGATCAAACATCTGAAAACTTCAAAGATTTACGCCTTCTACAATGTCACACCCCGACCCGCAGCGGAAAAGATGATCGGGGCATGATTGGGTTATCATCAAAGCTCATGACATTTATTATAACGTTTCATATTTATTATTACAATTTAAAGGGAAACATACAATCATAATTACATCATGTTCTACACATCATTCTAGACTTCATTATTTTCTTCTAAGGCATTTCCTATGTTTTCCTTGCTTCATCCTGTTTACCTGTATCATGTGTAAAAATGGTTTTTGGATCAACAAAAAGTTGGCGAGTGAACCTTGTTAGAAAACATTTATTATTTATTTCTGGTTGTATTTAATATGAAAAATTGTGCAAAATTCATATATGAACAAACGTAAATAAACATACAATAACAACAATTAGCATACAATAACAAACCATTAGCATACGATATCAAACAACAACAAAACAATAACATACATTAACAAACCAACAACATACAATAACATATCAACTTGCATAAATATATAACATGAATGAAACTGTGCGATCAAGGCTCAATCAAGCGGAGCCGATCGTATTGCATGTACTGAAAATGATAAATGTCTGTGCGATCAAGGCTCAATCAAACGGAGCCGATCGTATGTTGGCAACGCCAGGTTCACGCTCATAATATAATGGGGAACTGCTCAACGCTCATAATGTAATGGGGAGTGGCGGCCTATGAAATTGCATGTACTGAAAATAATAAATTAACTCTAAACAATAACCACACAAACAGTTTATACGAACTGAATACACATTTATTCATGATATGATGAATGCACAATGATTTGAATATAATAAATAGTAAGACACATGATACACCCCAAAAACGTGATTTAAACGGGGAATTTGTAGAGATTCACTCACCTTGGGTGCGTTTGGTGAATGATGATGAATGCGCACGAGTTTAGAGGATTGATCGACGAGGAATAACTAACCTAATTAATAATGAAAAAGTAAGGTAAATAAATGGATTTTATTAACAACTTTAATAGGATTTTTGGGTATATTTTTGTGAGTTTTAGGCTATTTTCTAACTTTAAAAATGTTATTTTTAAGTATTTTATATTGATTTTTAAATAAAATAAATAAATAAGAATAATAAAAAAAATGTTGACTTTTTGACCATTGACCAATGACCGTTGACCGGTCCGGTCGATTATATATGCGCGCTGGGTGAGACTCGAACCCGTGACCTCCCGTACGCGTGCACGCAGCTCTACCAACTGAGCTACGTGTCTAACCCGAAATATTTCTGTTTTTAATTATATTTATATACTAATTAGATTAATCCGAAAATCATTTATTTTAAAAAGATTTTAATGTAACGACTCGGTGCACTCCACAGGTCTCGAACCCGGGACTTGTGGTTAAGTTTGGCACACAGTCCACCGCTGGACTGTGTGTCTAACTTTGTAAATATCCTATTTTTTATTATACCTAACATATTACTGAATTAACCCGGTTCAGTTTAAAAAAAAAGGTATTTTATTACAGCGAATGAGGTTGGGACAGGAATCGAACTCCCGTCGTGTGCATATTGTTTGCACACAGTCCACCGCTGGACTGTGTGTCTAACCCGTTTATAATACCGATTTTAATTAATCTTATAACATTCACAACTTCGTCTTCTTCGTCCAAAACACAGACAACGGTTAACTAACTGTTATTGGTTTAATTCGGTTAACGAATAATATGAACGAGTGAAAAGTATTGAACAGAAAAGGGTTTGGGGAATGATTGTACCGAATTGATCGTCTTTCTTCAGAAGTCCGGCAAAGACCGTCGGCTCTGTTTTGGGAGCTCCTTCTGTTCGAATTTAACAATCAGTTTGGATGAAATAGATGTGAAATTGAACCATTGAGTAACGATTATCAGTAGGTTACATGATCATACCGGTTAACAGCGGGATTCTGAAACTTTCAGAAGTTTTCCGGCGAAAACAGAAAAATCCGGCAATGTCGTATGGGGTTGATTCTGAGTGATGGAGTGATGTTAGAATTTGTATAATAATGGAATGAAACAGAAAAATCGAGGTAATTACCGTGTAGATGAAAGTCCCGGTTTTCCGGCGACTTGTAGAGAATTCTGGCGAGTGAAATTTCTTGCGACAGAGATTCTTCAGAGGTTTAAGGTGAGTGGGAGTGATGTCAGTATGAGTTCTATGATCTTATTTTTTGGTAAAAAGAAAGGATGGATTGAATTCGGTTTTCCGGCGAAAATTTCCGGTATTTTTTCAGAGAATTCCGGTGACTTCCGGCGAAGTTTTCTGAGCGAAATGATGAGTGTAAGTTGAATATATTCGCGAGCTTAACTGATGAACAAGGTATAATCCCGGATTTGAATTGTATTTTCGGTTTCACTAGAAATTTAAGGCAATGAATGAAATTGATGGTTTTATTTCGGTTATAACCGATATGGCTATAAATGCGTCCGTTATGACAAAAGAAAAACGTCAATAATTGACGAATTCTTCGGGATTTCCGGCGAGAGCGGATTTAGGCGCGCTGAGTAACTGGGTTTTGATTTCCAGATTGATTTATGTATTATTTGCATCAATATGTTAACAAACAACACAAGTGGCGGAGCGGTTGTAGGGATGTGTGTTAAGGCTTTGCTGGCTCTCGGCTGACCCGGGTTCGAGTCCCGGCTTCAGCATATTATTTTTAATTCCCTATTTTTAGTACATTTTCAAAAATAAATTTTATATTCTAATATACTTATTAATTATGTATCGTTTAAAATTAATTTGGGCATTAAATACGCAACGAAATTTTTAACTGGTTGTTCGGTTAATAAATGAAGCGGGTTTGGTAAATCCGGTTTTTGACGGATGTTACAGTATCCCCTACTTTTAGAAATTTCGTCCCGAAATTTAAGTAGTGGCATATTTGTCTAAAAAGGATGGTGTTTTAATTTGACAATTACATACTTAGAAGAGAGTAAGAGTTTAAATTTTTGTTTGAGGCGGTAACGTTCCTTGTAAGGGTTGAATACCCTGCTACAGGAATCGCTTTTTGTTGCCTAAAGTGTATGAATACGGAACATGGATACACAGAGTTGATTGACTAAGTATGATTTTATGCATATGAGTTTGGGTACGTTTGAAAGATTAGGTTATATCCTAAAACAAAACTTTTACTACTAAAACCTACATGGAACTTCTCATAACCGCTTGACAATGCCTCTGATCCTTTGACGAGAATACTTATATATAGGAAGTACCAGCGGCGTATCCACCATATTCTTGTCAAATTTTCATTGGTTTTATCAGTAAGTTATGATTGGTTCTATGATGTGACTCTAGAACCTAAATAAACACAACAACCAATGTCTGAGTCCTAATTCTGATAGCATACATGTTTGAATGGTGACACAATCCAATCCCTTTAAATGATGAGATGATATGAATGCTAAATCAGTGAGTATAACATAAACTTCAATCAAGACAATACTAAATCCTACATGGAACTTCTCATAACCGCCTGATAATGCCTCTGATCCTTTGACAAGAATACTTATATATAGGAAGTACCAGCGGAGTATCCACAATATTCTTGTCAAATTTTCATTGGTTTTATCGGTAAGCTATGATTAGTCCTATGTGACTCTAAAACATAAACAAACACAACAACCAAAGCTTGAGTCCTTGAATGATGAAAATACCTCTCTCGTTTGTTATGATGGAGAGATTAGTCTATGTAGAAAATGGAACACAATCCAATTTCTTTAAATGATGAGTTGATATGAATGTTAAATCAGTGAGTGTAAAACAAATTTCAACCAAAACATTACTAAATCCTACATGGAACTTCTCATAACCGCCTGATAATGCATCTGATCCTTTGACAAGAATACTTATATATAGGAAGTACCAGCGGCGTATCCACCATATTCTTGTCAAATTTTCATTGGTTTTATCAGTAAGTTATGATTAGTCCTATGTGACTCTAAAACATAAATAAACACAGCAAACAGTGCCTGAGTTATAATTCTGATAGTATACATGTCTGAATGATGACAGTACCCCTCTCGTTTGTTATGATGGAGAGGTTAGTCCATGTAGAAGTGAGACACAGCTCAACTTCTTTAAATGATGACACTGTGATATGTTCGTGAGGTAGGATGATATGAATGTTAAATCAATGAGTATAAAAACAAAACTGAAATAGTAATTCGCATTAAGATCCTTGGATAAATTTCCAATTTAAAATTGAGACACGTGAAAATTGAGATATTCATAAAGAAAAAATATAAAACTAAGCGGTTGGAGTTGAATCTTGATTTTCGGTGAAGGGGACTAGTTGGGTGTTTTCGTTTGGGCCGTCATTATCTTCAACAGGATTGGCGTTGATGTTCAAAACTCTTCCTCTTACTGGTGGCCTAGTAGTTGGGTTTTCTTGATTTGCTTGGTTAACTGGGTTTGCTTGAGCTTGGGCGTTTATGATGTTAACCAATTGAGGGCACGTGTTTCTAAAGTGGGTAGGGTCGCCACAATTGAAACAAGCTCGAACATATGGGAACATGGGGTATTGGGGTTGTTGATATGTTTGGATCATGTTTTGAGTAGGGGGTGAGGTTTGGTTTTGAGGGGTGCGGCAAACCTTGCTCATATGACCATAGCGTCCACAATTCACACATAGTCGACAAAGTAAGGTAGATGGATGGTGATAAAAACAGGTGTTACATCGAGGGTGAGGTCCAAGGTATGGTTTCTTATTTGGGTAGGTTGAGTTGGGTGCTACTTGAGTGATTGGGATAGCTTGGAGGGGTATGGCTTGTGAAATTGGTTGATTACGTTGGGTGACAGCGAAAAGTTGCCCATCTCGTTTTCTCTTAAAAATGGGTTGAGAAGGGGATTCGGTTTGGGTGGAGTTTGAAGTTTCAGTTGATGCTTTATCCTTCTTCTTCTCCTCCCTGAAGTCTTTATTCCGGATGCGGTTCTCGGTGAGCTCTGTAGCTAACTCCATTGCTGCTTCCAAAGTTGCAGGCGTGGTACTTATTACAGAGTCCTGAATCTTTGACGGAAGACCTCGAATGTAGTGCTCGATCAAATGGTAAAGAGGAGTGAACAAGTTGGGAACCATTTGATTTAACTCGAGGAATCTTTTTTTGTATGTGGTGTGGTCGCCTTCCTTTGCTTCAACGAATAGAATTCATCTTCTAATTTCTTGATTTCGCTCCTTGGGCAAAACCGTCTGGTCATGATTTCCTTCAATTCATCCCAAGTTAAAGTCATAGCATCTTCAACACCTCGTTTGGCCTTCTCAGTATACCACCAAGTAAGTGCTATTCCAAATAAACGACCAGTAGCATATCGCACTTTGCGATCATCGGGGCAATCGCAAGTTAGAAAAATGTTTTCCATTTCTTCAAACCAATGGAGGAGAGCGGTAACACCTTCAGTCCCTTCGTATTTTGTAGGGTCGCAGGATTTGAAATGCTTGTAGGTGCATTTAGTGGTATTTGGGGGAGGGATGATAACATTTTGAACTTCTTGATTGACGGGATTAGCGGTAAGGGCTTGTTGGACTTGAATTACAATGTTGGGTATTACGGCAGCCATTTGTTGAGCGATTAGGGCAGCCATGCGCTCGCGGGCTTTTCCTGCTCTCATCTTCCTACGAGCGAGACTAGAAGACATCTACAAGAAATACATATCAAGAGTATGAGTTGGATGCTTTTGGGATCATGTGTCGTATTTAGGAATGAGCATTCATAAAATAAACATAGCAAAATAAATCTACTACATCCATAGGATGTCTTGGGCTTTGCTCGTAATTAGGCCTTGCATGCCGCCATACTTCACCTTCGTAATCACGTGGGCCCCCATGATTACCGGGTTTTTCATATGGTTCGCATGTGTTAGCCTGGTTACGTACACTAAAACCCGGAGAAAATCGAGAAATATGTAACGTATGATATTCGGAATGTATCCAAGTGTGGACGGTGACACCTCAAAGTGGGGTTAGTTCGAACGACGTTTGGTGTGGCATGCTTTGGCCTAATAGGTCCTTCGTACTCTCATCGTTAGTCCCCAGGTAGGCAAACTGGTCCGTTATATTGGATTTATACGAATGCCAACCTAGACAGGACGTTTCGACTACCGGTACTTGTACCCTTACAGTTACTACATGCCCGTCGCAGAACTCACTTTGATGAGATTTGAAAAATGAAAAATGCGACAAAATCTTGAATAACGGAAGTATGAAGATGATTTGAATATGTGAATATTGTAACATGTATGATGAATATGTATGTAAGTAGTTATGTTTGACTGTAAGTATAATTCACTAGATATCACAAAATGTAATATTGGAAATATTTGCATGCATTTGTGTATGTAATAAATATGAAGCAAATAAATATCATAAGTTTGCATGTAACCACATAAACAATTAAAATCTAATCAACTATAGTATAGGCTCTAAGGGTCAATAACCTATCCTATATTCCTATAGTCAAAAGCTCTGATACCATCCTGTTTACCTGTATCATGTGTAAAAATGGTTTTTGGATCAACAAAAAGTTGGCGAGTGAACCTTGTTAGAAAACATTTATTATTTATTTCTGGTTGTATTTAATATGGAAAAATTGTGCAAAATTCATATATGAACAAACATAAATAAACATACAATAACAACAATTAGCATACAATAACAAACCATTAGCATACGATATCAAACAACAACAAAACAATAACATACATTAACAAACCAACAGCATACAATAACATATCAACTTGCATAAATATATAACATGAATGAAACTGTGCAATCAAGGCTCAATCAAATGGAGCCGATCGTATTGCATGTACTGAAAATGATAAATGTCTGTGCGATCAAGGCTCAATCAAACGGAGCCGATCGTATGTTGGCAACGCCAGGTTCACGCTCATAATGTAATGGGGAACTGCTCAACGCTATAATGTAATGGGGAGCGGCGGCCTATGAAATTGCATGTACTGAAAATAATAAATTAACTCTAAACAATAACCACACAAACAGTTTATACAAACTGAATACACATTTATTCATGATATGATGAATGCACAATGATTTGAATATAATAAATAGTAAGACACATGATACACCACAAAAACGTGATTTAAACAGGGAATTTGTAGAGATTCACTCACCTTGGGTGCGTTTGGTGAATGATTATGAATGCGCACGAGTTTAGAGAATTGATCGACGAGGAATAACTAACCTAATTAATAATGAAAAAGTAAGGTAAATTAATGGATTTTATTAACAACTTTAAAAGGATTTTTGGGTATATTTTTGTGAGTTTTAGGCTATTTTCTAACTTTAAAAATGTTATTTTTTAGTATTTTATATTGATTTTTAAATAAAATAAATAAGAATAATAAAAAAATGTTGACTTTTTGACCGTTGACCAATGACTGTTGACCGTTGACCGGTCCGGTCGATTATATATGCGCGCTGGGTGAGACTCGAACCCGTGACCTCCCGTACGCGTGCACGCAGCTCTACCAACTGAGCTACGTGTCTAACCCGAAATATTTCTGTTTTTAATTATATTTATATACTAATTAGATTAATCCGAAAATCATTTATTTTAAAAAGATTTTAATGTAACGACTCGGTGCACTCCACAGGTCTCGAACCCGAGACCTGTGGTTTAGTTTGGCACACAGTCCACCGCTGGACTGTGTGTCTAACTTGGTAAATATCCTAGTTTTTATTATACTTAACATATTACTGAATTAACCCGGTTCAGTTTTTTAAAAAAGGCATTTTATTACAGCGAATGAGGTTGGGACAGGAATCGAACTCGCGTCGTGTGCATATTGTTTGCACACAGTCCACCGCTGGACTGTGTGTCTAACCCGTTTATAATACCGTTTTAATTAATCTTATAACATTCACAACTTCGTCTTCTTCGTCCAAAACACAGACAACGGTTAACTAACTGTTATTGGTTTAATTCGGTTAACGAATAATATGAACGAGTGAAAAGTATTGAACAGAAAAGGGTTCGGGGAATGATTGTACCGAATTGATCGTCTTTCTTCAGAAGTCCGGCAAAGACCGTCGGCTCTGTTTTGGGAGCTCCTTCTGTTCGAATTCAACAATCAGTTTGGATGAAATAGATGTGAAATTGAACCATTGAGTAACGATTATCAGTAGGTTACATGATCATACCGGTTAACAGCGGGATTCTGAAACTTTTAGAAGTTTTCCGGCGAAAACAGAAAAATCCGGCAATGTCGTCTGGGGTTGATTCTGAGTGATGGAGAGATGTTAGAATTTGTATAATAATGGAATGAAACAAAAAAATCGAGGTAATAACCGTGTAGATGAAAGTCCCGGTTTTCCGGCGACTTGCAGAGAATTCTGGCGAGTGAAATTTCTTGCGACAGAGATTCTTCAGAGGTTTAAGGTGAGTGGGAGTGATGTCAGTATGAGTTCTATGATCTTATTTTTTGGTAAAAAGAAAGGATGGATTGAATTCGGTTTTCCGGCGAAAATTTCGGTAATTTTTCATAGAATTCCGGTGACTTCCGGCGAAGTTTTCTGAGCGAAATGATGAGTGTAAGTTGAATAGATTCGCGAGCTTAACTGATGAACAAGGTATAATCCCGGATTTGAATTGTATTTTAGGTTTCAGTAGAAATTTAAGGCAATGAATGAAATTGATGGTTTTATTTCGGTTATAACCGATATGGCTGTAAATGCGTCCGTTATGACAAAAGAAAAACGTCAATAATTGACGAATTCGTCGGGATTTCCGGCGAGAGCGCATTTAGGCTCGCTGAGTAACTGGGTTTTGATTTCCAGATTGATTTATGTATTAATTGTTTCAATATGTTAACAAACAACACAAGTGGCGGAGCGGTTGTAGGGATGTGTGTTAAGGCTTTGCTGGCTCTCGGCTGACCCGGGTTCGAGTCCCGGCTTCAGCATATTATTTTTAATTCCCTATTTTTAGTACATTTTCAAAAATAAATTTTATGTTCTAATATACTTATTAATTATGTATCGTTTAAAATTAATTTGGGCATTAAATACGCAACGAAATTTTTAACTGGTTGTTCGGTTAATAAACGAAGCGGGTTTGGTGTCACACCCTCAATTTCCACTTGCGGAGTTTTACCGCGAGGCGTGTGAACAAACCAGAATCTGAAACACTAGTACGTCGAACGACTCTATATGATTTGATAATACGTTTTCCAAAAATCATTTGATTAACCAATTATCGTAGATTTTAGATTGTCTTAGTTAGTTACCAAAGTTTAGCGGAAGAATTAGTTTAAGTGGTTGAGCGGAAGCATAAAATAAGTAGTGAAGCGGGCGCCAACACAAACGCCAAAACAAATGAAAACCCAAAACAATATTTGTAAATGCGACTCGATAAAAGATGTCTTGTTCAATGCATGTGAGTGCACCTAGAGCTCCTAGCGTCCTGAGAAACATGTAAAGAAACAAGTGTCAACATTAAAGATGAGTGAGTTCACAGGTTTTTATAAATTCGTTTGTTCGGTTATGAGTTTGTTTCCCCCGTTATCCCTAACCCGGGATAACGATTTAGTTCCATTATTCCAAACCCGGAATAATAAGTTGTTGTTTCCATTATCCTCAACCCGGGATAATATAGTTGTTGTTTCCATTATCCTCAACCCGGGATAATATAGTTGTTTCGTAATCAAGTTCAATGTTAACATATATAGGTAGCTAGCCTAAAGTTATGTCACGTAAGAGTTCGCGATCGAAGCTGACTGTTATGCCTCCGTGTTGCCAGGCCTATCACTGACCATGGCGAAGTTAGGCCAAATTATTCACCCGTTGACCATACCCGGTCGGCTAGCGTGACTAGCTCGGATGGGGCTTGTCGGGCCCAGTAGTACTACTTATAATTCCCCCGCTATTAAAACCCAATACTAACGATCCGAGAGATTGACGAGGACTTAAGTGATATAGCTGCTTAGTGACCATAACATTACATTAACATCAACTTAGTTACCGAATAGTTATGTGACGTTAATTTCGTATAACGTAAAGAGATTGAGTTTGAAGAGTGTATACATGTTTCTCCCCCTGTTGTTTAAAAACCGGATAAAGTTAGGGGCCGTAAACTCACCTTTAGTTGCTCGGTTAGTGTAGCAAAGAAGTTGTAAGGGATGAGACCGCTAATTGCGTTCTAACAAACCAATTGATTTCAAGTCAGTGTGTGAACACACCAATACAGATTCTACACTTAATTTACGCACAAAATGATACACACAAACAACATACCTAACACTCATACATGCATGCAAGTATCCTCATGTGATCATAGTAATCAAAACAATTTATCATAAACATAATCCAATCCATGCAACACTTTGGTGCACACAATCACAAGTTATCAAATTTCAGCTTAATACTCATAATTCAGCTGTTTTCTAGGATTTTTATAAAATAGTTCCAACGTTCCAAAAATTCCAATTATTTTACAGCAGGTGACATTTATAATGTAGAAATTTATATAAATTTTCCAAGTCCTAAATCTTTACCAATTAACCATAAATATTAATATACTAGGCTGCAGTCAGATTCATCGCTTTCTGACTGCAGTCCACGGAAGAATTTATTTAAAAATCACTGATCGTCCAATTAACAAAATTCCAGTTGGAGTTGCCCGGAAAGTTTCATACCTAGTTGCTGTACAAAATTCATGACTCGACTCCCTACTGATTATAAAATCCAACTCGATAAACAACTAACAAAATTTCAGGATTTTCACAGCTTTAGTTACTGAACTTATTTGGCCATTTAAAAATATCAAACGACTTCAGAAAAATATGAATCCAGTGCCATTAGATTCGTTATTCAAATCTCTACGTTCTAGACATCAGAAAATCCATTTTTCAACAACTAATGACCGAGTTACAGCCAGATGAAATCGGCTGTAACTATTACTCAGCAAACTGTTTCAGCATTCTATCGCATAAACCGTCCATATAATTAACCTAGGCAATCAAGAACCGGTTTTTTTTCTAATCATAGATCAATACATATAACATATCCATGCAAACCCTAATCAACATCTCTAGTTTTTATAAACAAATACAGCCTATGATTTCATATTTTCGAACAAACATCCAACTTTCAATCTAGCCTTAACAATCCGAAACAACACACTCACTTCATTCAATCATACAATCCGAAAACAACAAAATCAAAACACATGTATCCGAATATGATCTTGTAACATATGATAAATTCTAATCTTTTAATGATAAGGTAAACGAACCGTGAGTAAGATAAGGAACCGGTGATCAAAGATGCTTGCGACCGAGAGATGATGATGAAGTAGGCTGTTTGTGATCGAGGAAGTGAACAATGGGCTGATCTCGCGACCGAATGGAATGTAACAAGGCTGATCACGATTGATATGATGAAGGAAGAAGCTGCTCACGATCAATGGAACAAGAGTAAGGCTGCCGACGGCTGGTTTGCTATTAGGGTTTTGTGTGTTGTGAAGGAAGCATGCATGTGGGTTTGTATATATAGCGCAAAGAGAGATAAGGGTTACGGTTTGGGTTTGATCTCGTGGCCGAGGACTTGGGTTGGTTCGGTTTGGGTTTGATCTTGCGGCCGAAGACTTGGGTTTAAGGTTTGGGTTGCACACAATGGGTTTGCGGTTTGGGTTTGCACACAATGGGTTTGCGGTTTGGGCTTGAACTCGGTTCACTCCTAGAGTCACAAGGAGTTTAAGGTTTGGTTCGTGTCGCGGTTCGGTTCAGTTCGTGTACATATTTACCATAATTATTTTATAACTAAAACAATCACATAATCGCAACATCACGTATTCACTAACTTGTACACGTTTAATACGTAGCATATAATTTATTCGACAAGTGTTGCATTTAAGTTATCCGAAAAACCGGGATGTCACATTTGGTAAATCCGGTTTTTGACGGATGTTACATACAAGATCATTATGAACCAAAAAATTCCTTTTTCGCAAATGAATATGCCCCATCTTACGATGCCAAAGAATAGAATCTTTTTCAGTAGCCTTTGACACAAACATTGTGCGGATTTTGATGAAGTGGTAGCGACACCCATATCAAGAACATATAAATCATTCTCTCGAGGTGCTCGCATCAGAATCCACTCATCTGGTATTTTGAATCCCGGCTTCAAGATAATACACTCTTTGTCGTTGAAATGGATTGTGAATTTCTTATCACAAATCTGCGATATACTCGGAAGATTGTTCTCAAGTTCTGCAATATAGTTCACGCGATCAAATGAAACTACGCCATTGGAGAGCTTTCCCTCGGGGACTATCCTTCCACCTTGATTTCCTACAAATCCAACATATCCACCATTGATAGCTTTAATGTTGAATAGCAACGCCTTCATTCCCGTCATATGCCTGGACGCTCCACTATCCAAAATCCACTTAGAAACTACGGATCTCTAGAGTCCCTGCACATTTTAACAATCTACTTAAAAAGCGAGACCCAAGCCTTTTTGGTCTTGGGTTGAATTGGATAACCATCATCAAAATCAAATTCACATTCATCAGCATAATCGAATCCACGCTTATCTACAGAATAAACTTCCCATTCTTCATCTGAATTTTCTATGATGTTTATGTTTGGAAACTTTAACATATTTTTATCTTTTGAATTGTTACCACTTGTATTTTTGACAGTTTCAGATGTGGTTTCAATTATGATTTCAGATTTTGATTCTTTCTTGCTATCACTAGTCTTAACAGGCTCAGACTTAGTGATTTCAGGTTTAGATTCTTTCGTGTTATCAGTCTTTACCAGCTCAGACTTAATAACACCAGATGTTGTTGACCTTTTCTTGGTAATCCAGGCTTAAGATTTGATATTAGTCTTCTTGATATAAAATTTGTTTTCGTTTGCCCTAAAAGTTTCTCCTTTTTTGAAAGTAGAATTCTCAAACCACTTTTCTATTTTAGGTTTAACTTCTGGCAAAGATTCATTTCTTTTCAAAATCTTGATTGGTTTTTCAAACTCTGGATACCTTGGTTTTACAACATTTGATTCTCTTCTTCGAGGATAAGCTGGTTTTGATTTCAGACATTGTCGTGCAATATGACCCATTTCATTGCACTTGAAACACGACCGATTATCAAGTGGATGTCCTTTAGTGGGTAGTTTTCCCCCACTTGATGTTTTGGCACCACTTGTAACCTTGGCTTTATCTCGAATTTCTTTCTCCTTTTTAAACTCATCATTTGATTGTTTACCAATCAAACTCTCTTCGTGAACCGTGTTTGTCCCATATACAAAATTCATGTTTTTGTTTTTATATTCATGAAATGGTGACACTTTCTTTACTGGTTCATCTAATTCTTCTAGACCCAACCCTGCTCTCCAGTTTTCTGGATGATCACCACCATTCCTTCAGTAGTTGTTTCTTTTAGGTTGGAATAGAATTTTTGTTTGTTAATTTCCAATTCCTCTGATGTGACTTCCATGAGTTAAAGAATTTATCAAGCAATTCTTCCTACACATACTGAATCGGGAAGCTATCATCAAAGTATAGTCTATCCGAATCCTTAATTTTGTACATTACAACATCAGGATCGTCACTTAGACCATCCTCTGATGACTTATCGTCATTTTCAGACTGTGAATCGGAATTCTTTGAACTCGAGTCGGCGCTTTTGAAGTTGCCTTCATCAGAATCACTTAGAACATTTTCAACCACTTTGTTAACCATAGCGTTGTTATCATCATCAGATTTAGCATAGATTATATCAATATTCTCTGGCAACTCATCTTTTTCTCGGAAAGTAACTCAACGTTGAGTGCCTTATCCATCCCGTCTGCGGTTTTGCGACAGTACTTCTCGCAAAGGGGTGGGGGAACATTGCTATATTCTTTGCCAATTTTATTTTTAGGTTTTTCTTCCGTTGAGATTGTCGGAAGAATGTGATCAATAACATATGCATTTGTGGTATAACTTCTCAACAACTGTTGAACTCTTTCAGTTTCGATTATCATGTCTTGAAGTTGTTGTTTGGTTTCAGCAATGGTGTTAATATAGGTGTTAATTTCCCTTTGTTTAATCATTACTGTTCCACTCAACATCCTTATATTATCATGTTGTTCGATGTTATTTTTGTCGAGTCTGCCATAATCATTTTTCATTTTGTCATACGCTTCTTTCATTGTGCGATAATCGTATTTCAACAATTCGTTATGCACATTGTTTTCAACGATGATCTTTCATTTTTTGGCACATTCGACACAAGGTTCAGTACATTTTGTACAAGGTTTCTCAACCTCAGCAACTTGTACTTTAACAACTTCTTTCTCGACAATTTTTACCTCTGGACCTACCTTGGTTAGATTTGCCATTAAAGCTTTATCTGCCATGTCCTTGAGTTCTTCGACTTTCACTTCTTGAGTGACATCAATGATCACTTCATCAATCTTTTTCTCCTCAACCACTTGTTCTTTCGAGCTGCCATCAAAATGACCTGCTAAACTGTCACAAGAATTAGAGGATAAAATTCCTTGTCTCTGCATGTGGATATATTCCTCTTCTTCTTTCTGTTGATGCAAGTATTGTTCCAGAAGAGCTTGTTCGATAGCTGCTGCTTCTGCTGCTGTCGCTGCTTCAGCTGCTACCGCTGCTTCCTCTGTAGAATTATCTTCAACTATCTCCGCCATCAAAGCAACTCCGGTCTTTTTCCCAATGTAAGAATTCCAATCAAAACCATCATCTTCACTGGATGCCACCATAGCTTTCTCAGTGGTGCTATTGTCAGGTTTTTCTTGGATTTCAACCTGAGTTTTCTTCAGAAATGGTTTATATTGAAGTGCCCTTTTATAATATTCATTTCCTCCTCCGAAAGGACTTTGGTTTCTGGTTGCTTCGGTGTTGTTACACTCTCTTTTAAAATGCCCCTTTTGACGGCATATAAAGTACGTGACTTTGGTTTTGTCAAAACCCAATTTGTTGCTGGAATTTCCTATGTCACGGCCTGTGAGTGCAACGAACTTTGTCACTCTCCTGATGATCGAAGCTAAGGACCATTTGATGTCCATTATTCGAGTTCTTCCTTGTCTACCTGTCATAATCTTCTGCGGTCATCTCGGGGTTTCCGATCTTACCGGCAACAAGACATTCATAAGATTCTAATACGGTAGCGAGTAGTGACATATGTTGTTTTGCAACTTGTTCTGAAACAACATTGTTCAAATTCACTGCTATGTTGCATTTATATACATTTGGATCAGAACTTTGTTGTTGATTCTGATTCGCTTGGCTTTGATAAGTTGAATTTGAACCAGTGCTTGAGTAAGAACTTTGAGGACGCTGGTCATACTGAGGTTGTGATTGATTCTGATTCTGTGGAGAAGCATTCATGTTTGCACTAAAATCCGTCTGAATTTTAGGACTCGAAATACTATCTAGCATTCCAGCTTTGTAATACAGACCGACGTCTTGAACAACATTAGCGTTTTTTTACTTCGCCATCTTCAGAAGTTCCATTTTGTGGCCTTCGAGTTTATCGATAAACGTCGACAACTTGAAAAATTCCCACTTATCAATGTTCTTCAGAACCATCAAATACGTAGTCCATTCACCCTTTGGTAGTGCGTCAGCAAGTTTGTTGATGTATTCTTGTTCTGTGTTTTCAAGACCGTGTCTTCGCATTTGCACTTTAAGATGACAGAAACGCTCGATCATTTGCTTTATGGTCTCATTCTTTAGCATAGTGAAGATATCGAACTCTTTCAGGATAAGTGCCTTTTTGCTTTTGATCATTTCGGTGCTGCCTAGATACTTCTTCTATAATGATAACCAAAGATCTCTTGTAGTAGCATACTCGGGTAGTAAAATCAGGATATCTTCTTTGACAGACTGTTGGATGAGACTGGTCATCTTTTTCTCGGCGATATATTCTTCTTTCTGAACCGTCGAGTAGTTGTACTTTTCAAGAACTCGATGATGTTCATCTACCGGAACAGTGTAGCCTCTTTCAATTGACACCCAACCAGCAAAGTGCATGGCTTGAACCCAATAGGTAAATTTCTCTTTCCATGCTTCGTACTCGTCCATGCTCATCAGCTTGGGCGGTTTGACAGTCGTTCCCATTTCATTATCAAGATTACTTGATTGATCACATTGGCATTTGACGAACTAGCTCCGGACATAAAAGCTCTTAGTTGATCCTCCATTGTGAATAACGAAACGTGTACTCCGAAAATTTCCAAAAACTTTGAAAACAATTAGTCCTACTACAAGTTCGGTCGAACTTGTAGTATCAAATGAAGAATTTTCAGATTTTCTAACAAGTTCGGTCGAACTTGTTAGATTTGTTTTTGAAAATTTTGATTAAACTTCGGGCAAACTTATGTCAAAAACCAAACACAGATCTTCGAACGAACTTGTATTAAAAATTTGATAAAACTCAAGTAAGTTCGGGCGAACTTACTTAAACTTTTCTTGATTTTACACAAGTTCGGTCGAACTTGGTGTAAAATCAATGAAAAAGGAGTAACTTCGAGCGAACTTAGTCTAGATTCCTTCAAAAATACCTCAAGTTCAAGTGAACTTGCTAAAAAATCACTTGAAAAGTGATGTTTTAGGACAAGTTCGGCCGAACATGGCCAACAAGTTCGATCCTGGGGGTTTTCAAAAACATGTTTTTTTCAAAATTTTGACATGAATTCGGTTGAATTTGGCCTCCAATCTTTCAAGGGTTTATCTTTGTTGTATTTTACATGATATATTCAAAGTTCAAAAGATTTTGACCGTGAATTCTTCATTTTATGTTCAAAAGTTAAGAAAAAGAGAAGAATGGAATAGAAATAGAAGTGTTCTTGTCTTGATACTATCAAATCAGGCTGTTCTAGCTCTGATACCACTTGTAGGACCAATCCTCGATGCTTAGGAATCTAAATTTGATATCTAACGTCCATAATAGCGGAAATATTACGTCGTGTTTACCAATAGACAAGATTTAATCAGTTAATCGTCAGTTAAACGTTCTGGTTACAAACTGACAGAGCTTCGCCTCTGAAATGCCAAAGTTACAAATGAGAGATCTAAGCTAGGTATTTATAGCCACACAAGTTTGGCCTAGGTGATACAAGTTCGCCCGAACTTGCATAAGTAAGTTCGGCCGAACATGCTTACATGTGTTACCATGGGCGAACTTGGCTAAGCTTAAAAATAAATACTTCAAAACCTAGCCTATTCAGCTCTATACAATACAGACTCGATATAAGACTAAGACATAGACATTATGCACCAACATAGAGAACAAGACGTCAAGGATATTTTCTTAGACCCTGAGGATCCTGAATCCAAGGTGTATATAGGATCCGGGATCCAAGATAGCATAGAGCAGGATTTAGTATCCTTCCTGAAACGAAGAAAATCTACCTTTGCCTGGAAACATGAAGACATGACATAACGGATGTTATTACTCATAAACTTGGTATTGACAAATCTTTCAAGCCAATACACCAAAAAAGGAGAAAATTCGCACCTGAAAGAAACGCAATTATCCAAGAAGAGGTAGACAAGTTACTGAAAGCAGGTATGATTAGGGAAGTAAAGTATCCAAGGTGGTTAGCCAATGTGGTTGTTGTTCAAAAGAAAAATGGAAAGTGGAGGGTGTGTGTCGATTTTAGTGACTTGAACAAGGCATGTCCCAAGGATCCTTTCCCTTTACCTCACATTGACTCTATGGTGGATGCTACGGCGGGTCTTGAGTTGTTAACTTTTATGGATGCTTCATCTGGATTTCAGCAAATTCAGATGGAACCATCTGATCAAGAGGATACAGCATTCATGACACCCACCGGCATATTATTGTTATATTGTTATTCCCTTTGGTTTAAGAAATGCAGGTGCTACATACCAAAGACTGTGAATATGATGTTCAAGGAGCAACTTGGACACACGATGGAAGTATACATAGATGATATGGTGGTCAAGTCTAAAAGAGCTAAGGATCACTTAAAGGACCTTGAAGAATCATTCAATATCCTTGACCAGTACAACATGAAGTTGAATCCTTCCAAATGCCATTTCAGGGTTATAGCTGGAAAGTTTTAGGATATATGGTGACCAAGAGGGGAATTGAAGCGAGTCCTGTTAGTACAGTATGTCTATGTCTTATTCTTGTATCAAGTCTGTTTAGAATAGGTGAGATCGCGTTAGAAAAAGGCGTATTTATGTATGTAAAGGGTCAAGTTCGCCCGGAATTCAACATGTGAACAAGTTCGGCCAAACTTGTTCAAGACAAGTTCACCCGAACTTGTTGACACCCCAAGCGAACTTGAACTTCTATAAATAAGTGCCTTAGGATTTCATTTGTAAGAATCAGAGATTTTGGCACACTGACGGCGAAGCTCTGTCGGATCCGGAACTTGAACGTTTATGAACATTGATCAATAAACAAACAGTTAAATGAGTAATTCTTGTTATTTGATTAACACGTCATTAGTTTCCGCCTAATTGGACATTAGATACAAATCTAGGTTCCTATGCTAATCGAGGACGGTCCTATCAAGTGGTATCAGAGCCTGGATACCTAGATTTGCTGAATTAATAACAAGAATCTCTCTAATTCTACCTCATTCTATCATTTTTCTTAACTTTTTCACACATTTGAAGAATTCACGGTTAAAAATGGCTAAAAATGAATAAGTCATGTAAAATACACTTGTGATAAACCCCTGAGAGTTTGAATATCAAATTCATACGAATTGATATCAAAAAGTTGAAAAAACCATCTTTCAAAAACTTGTTTTGGTCGAACTTAGGATCAAGTTCGCCCGGACTTGATTAAAATTCATTGATTTTAATCAAGTTCGCCCGAACTTGACTGATATTTTCAAGGATTTCCATACGAGTCCGCTCGAACTTACCTATTTTACTTCAATTTTTATCAAGTTCGCCCGAACTTGATTAAATTTTGTTGAAAAACTAGCATACGTTCCCCCAAACTTGAGATCTCACTTGAAAGTCTGGACAAGTTCGGCCGAACTTGCTTGTTCCATAAAATTTCTTAACAAATCCGACTGAACTTCATCAGGGATAAATTTTTTCAAATTGTCAACACAAGTTCGCCCGAACTTGTGTAAAAACAAAATCTGATTTTTCAAAACTACAAGTTCGCCCGAAATTGTGTTAAAACAAAACCTGATTTTCTCAAACTGCAAGTTCGCCCGAACTTGTGTAGAAACAAAATCTGATTTTTCAAAACTACAAGTTCGCCCGAACTTGTGTTAAAACAAAACCTTATTTTCTCAAACTGCAAGTTCGCCCGAACTTGTCAGTGTACTGTATTTTTCGAAGGTTGTGAACGTGTGTTTTTCAGATAAATCGCCTGATTTTTAAAAAAATGGAAGATCTTCATAACGCGTTTGCTGCTGGAGTAGCTCAACCTTCAACGTCTAATGCTATTGTGGTTAACCAGATGAATCTCGACAATGAGATGGGTACTACTACAAAACCGCCTAAGCTAATGAGTATGGACGAGTTTGAAGGATGGAAAGAAAAGTTTGTAAACTAGGTATAAGCCAATCAGTTCCACAGCTGGGTTGCGGTAGAAAACGGATACAAATGGCCAAAAGATGAACGCGAACAAGATCTACCTTTGGTTAAGTTTACACCTGTCAGGATCTAAGTTTGAATTGATTGCTGTTTTTGTTTCAAATAATGAAAAATGATTGGAAAACAGAGAATAAGTGCAGCGGATTTATGGAAAACTTTTACAACAATCAATCGGTCGTTTGTTTTCATCACCATCATGCTTTCAAGTAATTAAATTATTGCATGTGATTCTCAAACTCCCCCTTAGACCAATAACGATCGTTTGATAGTAAGAAATGAAGAAGATATGCGAAATTGATCTTTTTAAGAAGACAAGTAAAACTGTTACATTGAGCACTTATTTATACTAGCTATCTAACCACTGATCGTCTAACAATGACGTCATGGTTGATAGTGACAGCTAACAAACGTAACTAACTACAAACACTGCTTAAACTAAAATTATCAGTGCATAGCACTGTTACATTAATTAAACTAAAACTAGACTAAGCACTGCTGGCTATCCTCTGATCTTGTGATCTTCTATCAGCGGTTGGGAGTTTCTTCTGTCAGAGGATAGGAATCAATGTGATTATTGGATGCAGTAAATGCCCATCAGAGGATAGAACATCTGATGGTTTGACCAAAGCTCAGATGGTGTATTTTGACTTTGTATCATCTGTTCCTTTCCACAGGTTCAATCCCAACAACACCTGCTGATAAAGATGCATATGTGGCTGAAAAGAAAATGATTAGCCTGACACAACAGTCTGTGATGGAAGATATTTTGATATTACTTCCTGAATGTGAAACATCACAAGATTTGTGGCAAGCTCTTTGTGACAAATTCAAAGGAAGCAATGAGATGTTAAAGAGCAAAAAGGCGTTAATCAAGAAAGAATTCGAGATCTTTACGATGATCAAAGGAGAGACTATGAAGCAAATGATTGACAGATATTGTCATCTAATGGTTCAGATGCGAAGGCATGGCATCAAGAGAACTACCGAATAACAATAGAAAAGTTGGCTGATGCACTTCCTGAGGGAGAGTGGTTAACTTATCTGATGGTTCTAAAGAACAGTCCGGCATGGATGCATTTAAAGTTGTCATCTTTTATCGACAAACTAGAAGGTCACGAAATGGAGCTATTAAAAATTGCAAAGTCAAAGAATGCAAATTTTGTTCGAGATGTCGGTGTGTATTATAAAGGAGGTGTTCAAGATACTCCGATTCAAAGTCCGAAAATCAAACAGCTTTCAGTGCTAATATGAATTCAACAAATTATTCGTCACAGAATCAGAGTTCTCCAAACACTGGATATTCAAACATGGGTTCAAATTCTTCATTTCAAAATCAGAACAATCAGTCACATCAGACAAACTAATCCAGTTCTGATCCAAATGTCTTCCAATGCAACATAGCAGTGAATCTCAAGAATGTCTTTCCTGAAAAAGTGGCTAAACAGCACATAGCACTTCTTTCTACAGTTCTAGAATCTTACGAATGTTTAGTTGCTGGGAAGATCGGAAATCCTGAAATGAATGCTGAGGATTACGAACAGGTGGATGAAGAAGAATTGGAACTGATGGACATCAAGTGGAGTCTGGCTTCGATCATCAGAAGAGTTACCAAGTTTGTAGCATTAACTGGCAGAGATATTGGTAATTCAAATAACAAGCTTGGTTTTGACAAGACAAAAGTCACATGCTTCAAGTGCCGACAAAAAGGGCATTTCAACGAGAGTGTCCAAACCAAGAAGTAAGTGGAAATTAAAGTCCTTTCAGAGGTGGCAAAGATTACTACATGAAAGCATTGCAATACAAGCCATTACCGAGGAAAGTTGAAATCCATGATCAATCATCTAATACTTCAGAAAAAGTAATGGTTGCTTCAAATGAAAATGAAGGTTTTGATTGGAACATGTATATCAATAAGAAGACTGGAGTTACTCTTATGGCTGAGATTGTGGAAGATCAAGATATGTCCGCGGAGAATGCAGCTCTGGAGAACGCAATTATAGAACAATACATGCAACAAAGAGAGGAAGAGGAGATTTATCATCACACGATGATGCAGAATGCTACTTCTTCTAATAATGTGTCTAGTTTGCAGGTTGTTCAGATGCAACATCTTCTGAGATGATGATTGAAGAAAAGAAACCAGAGGATGAGAAGGTAAATCCTGAGGTAAGAGTTATTGACAAAGAGATTGTGAAAGTTGTGGAGGTTGAAAAACCTTGCATAAAGTGCACAAATCCTTGTGAGAAATGTGTTGAGAAGTCTTAAATTATAATCGAAATGACTGTGCATAATGAAAATTTTCGATATGATTACAGAACAATGAAAGAAACGTATGAAAAATGAAAGGAACTTATTGTAATGTTGAAAAAGCTAATCGAGAATTAAGTGCTAATGTAACAATGTTAAGTGCAACAGTCATTGAAAAACAAAAGGCAATTAACATGTATATTGTTGATGCACTATTGTGTTCGTCACTTGTTGAATAGGCTAGATAGAGCGTGTGTTGCATATTGTATAGGTTAGAATCAAACACACGGCCGAAATACGGAGATTTCAGTGTAAAAGGGAACAAGTTAACCCGAACTTGACCTGTATTGGTCAAGTTCGCTCGAGAATGCTCTTAGGAAGTCAAGTTCGGCCGAAATGGAGATTTCAGAGGAGTCGGAAACCACGCAACCAAAGATCTGAACTGGAGATTTCAGCGGTTTTGAAAGTTGTTAATGCAAACCCGGATCATCAATTAAGGGGGAATCTGTTAACGCATCTCGACGACATCGGCAGACACCTTGATTGAAGCTGCAGAAAATATTCAAACACGGCTCAAAGTTTTGAAGTTCAAGATCAAGCTTCGACAGTAACGAACAAGGGGGAATCCGTTGATGCACTATTGTGTTCGTCACTTGTCGAATAGGCTAGATAGAGCGTGTGTTGAATATTGTATAGGTTAGAATCGAAGACACGACTGAAATACGGAGATTTCAGTGTAAAAGGGAACAAGTTCGCCCGAACTTGACCTGTATTGGTCAAGTTCGCTCGAGAATGCTCTTAGGAAGTCAAGTTCGCCTGAACTTCCATACACTCCACAACGAACTTGTCTCCCTATATATAGGTGTGTTGTTCATTTGTCATTTAAAGTTTTTAGCATCCCTACGGGGAGGTGCTGCCGGATTCTCTCCAGGAACTCCGGCAGCTAGACTTATAAAGATGTATACTCTTTCGGTATGAATGAAGACTTCCGCTGCATTCTGTTTCTAATCCTTTCTGTAATAACATTCTACCGAATCAGTTTACGTTTATCCACTAACTTCCGTCTAGAACCGCCTGATCACGGACCTTCAATTGGTATCAGAGCTATGGTTATCACATACGCTCATGAATTTGGGCATTTATGGACATTAGGAGGGGTTTTAGACGTAAATCATGAAATAAACCTACAATCCACGGACAAAATCCAAAATTGAACAGATAGGCTTGTTAGAAAACCATTTTGACCAGATCTATGGTGGATTCATCTCGAAATTCGAAGAAATAAGGATTCTGGATCGAAAAATGTGAAAAATGGGCTGATTTGGGGGATTAAGTTCGCCCGAACTTGACTTATATTGGTCAAGTTCGACCGAACTTGTACCATTTTTGATCAAGTTCGCCCGAACTTGATCAAGTCCGCCTAAACTTAACTCAAGTTCGCCCGAACTTGTGAGTTGGGAGACCAAGTTCGCCCGAACTTTGTCCAATGCCTAAAAACAAATTTGGCGATAGAAATTTTTTCGAGTTTTCGAAGATCGAACCGGCATGTTCGGGGACACCGTCTAGAGCTTCAGAGTACAGATTTGGTGATACGGGCAAAGAATTTTGAAGATAACGGGAGAGTCATTGATACCGATGCAGAACGTTGATCATTTGGGTGTCGTGACTAGTAATGGCCTAAACGTTAAATTCGCATTTGTTAAAAACTGAAAGTTCCGGATTTCAGGGGGAATTTCAGTGAAAAAATTCAGTATGGTCAAAATTTGCAAAAATGAGGGGGAATAAAAAAATTTCAATATTTGAAGATTCCGACATTTTTGAAATTTGTGACTACTGCAACAGTATCCGGGTGGTTACCGATTGCAGATTATCGGGAAATGCAGAGGATTGAGATTCATTGGGTATTTCAAATTGATGTCTATTTTGAAAGTGGGAGGTTACATAACTGAGTCTTGGAGGAGTTGTTTATCAGATTCTGAGGTCATAGTTGTGGATTGACACCTGAGTCGCGCATATGGTTTGGAAGCACACACGACTGCCTATCTTTAACTCTGCTTTGCACATGAACTATTGACTAGACTAACCGCTAGGAGATAGGGATGCTCTATAGTTTCAGTTGCCCCGAGTTGTACGCGGTACCATGATTAAAGAAGATGATTTATGGGATGGATCTTCCGGATAAAGCTGTGTATACCACTTGCTGATGAAAGAGATTATATATTTGGGATTCTGTGATCACAGGAAGTTCATATTTTTCAGATTGTGATACAGGTTGATGCTTAAGGGATGTAGGATTTAGGTCCTAATCTCCGATGTGGGGTTGGTGCATACACGACTGCTTATCATAACTCTGCAAAGCAAATGAACTATTTTGATTGGGTAAGCCAGAAATAGGGATGTTTTGTAGTGTGAAAGCGCCAGGTTCAGCGGAGATAACTATACATCTGTCATTGTGACTGAAAAGAAGAATGTGATTCTGATTATGGACGTGTGATTCTCAGATTTGATGCATTACCAGATTATCTGTTTCTGATGAAGATTTGCTGATTGAGCAGATTACCAATTTGCTAATCAAATCTTTCTGAAGGGTGCTTAACTACGATTACGGAAATCGGGATTTCGGATTTTTGAGGGTATTCGTTGATTTGAAGTTTTCCGATGCGGTGATTCGAAGTTTCTATCAATTATCGGTTGAGTTTTTGATACTTTAGGAGTGTGCGGAATAAACACTCGATGCTCAACGCTTATTCTAAAACTAAACTTGGATGCGGTTATCGTCGAAATGGAGAAGTTCCTGCATTGATTAGCTTCGAGTTGATGGTTATTCGAGAAAATTGTCGGTCAAGTAAATCAGAGGAGTCGGAAACCACGCAACCAAAGATCTGAACTGGAGATTTCAGCGGTTTTGAAAGTTGTTAATGCAAACCCAGATCATCAATTAAGGGGGAATCTGTTGACGCATCTCGACGACATCGGCAGACACCTTGATTGAAGCTGCAGAAAATATTCAAACACGGCTCAAAGTTTTGAAGTTCAAGATCAAGCTTCGACAGTAACGAACAAGGGGGAATCCGTTGATGCACTATTGTGTTCGTCACTTGTCGAATAGGCTAGATAGAGCGTGTGTTGAATATTGTATAGGTTAGAATCGAAGACACGACTGAAATACGGAGATTTCAGTGTAAAAGGGAACAAGTTCGCCCGAACTTGACCTGTATTGGTCAAGTTCGCTCGAGAATGCTCTTAGGAAGTCAAGTTCGCCTGAACTTCCATACACTCCAACGAACTTGTCTCCCTATATATAGGTGTGTTGTTCATTTGTCATTTAAAGTTTTTAGCATCCCTACGGGGAGGTGCTGCCGGATTCTCTCCAGGAACTCCGGCAGCTAGACTTATAAAGATGTATACTCTTTCGGTATGAATGAAGACTTCCGCTGCATTCTGTTTCTAATCCTTTCTGTAATAACATTCTACCGAATCAGTTTACGTTTATATCCACTAACTTCCGTCTAGAATCGCCTGATCACGGACCTACATATATTAACACAATCGCTGAAACAAGTCAAGAGCTTCAAGACATGAAGATTGAAATAGAGAGGGTAAGAAAATTGTTAAAAAGTTACACCACAAACGCATATGTCATTGATCACATTCTTCCTACCATTAAGTCGGAGGAAAATGATGATAAACAAAAAGGTCCAAAGCGTAAAGAATACGGAAATGTTCCACCGCCACTACTTGCGAGTTACTGCCGCAAGAAAGAGGGTGGTATTGAAAAGGCAATAAACATAACGCTTTTATCAGAACCTAAAGATCAATTGCCTGAGAACATTGACGTAGTCTATACGAAATCAAACGATGACAGTGAAGCGATTGTGAAAAATGTGGTAAAAAATGTTTTAGGAAATGATTCTAATGACGGCAGCTTTGAAAGCGCCAACTCGAGTTTGAACAAATCCGAATCACAATCTGAAGATGACGATACATCATCAGAAAATGATCTAAGTGATGATCCTAATGTTGTCATGTACAAGGTTAAGGAATCTGATAGATTATATTTCGATGATAGCTTTCCGATTCAGAATGTGAAAGAAGATCAGTTTGATAAACTGTTCAAACTTATAGAAGTTTTGTCAGATGATCTTAAAAAGGATGAGAAAAGATTTTACTCGAAACCCAAAAGGAACTTTAACAACTACCGAAAGAATGGTGGTGATTTTCCTGAGAATAGGCTAGCAGGGTTGGGTTTGGAGGTAAGTGAAGATGAGCCGAAAAAGAACCAGAAGTCTCCATTCCATGAATACAAAGGTAAAAACATAAGGTTTGTGTATGGGACAAATACGGTTCAAGAAGAAAGTTTGATCGGTAAGCAATCAAATTATGAATTCAAGAAAGAGAAAGAACTTCGGGATAAGGCTAAATCCGCAAATGGAGTAAAACCCACTAGTGGACACTCACTTGATACTCGACATTGCTTCAAATGCAATGAAGTTGGTCACATTGCTCGCAAGTGTCCGAAGTCAAAGCCGGTGTATCACCGAAGAAAAATAACAAGAGATTGTGAAACAAATCACAATGTTAAAAAGAAACAAAGAATCTAAATTCGAAGTGAAAACTAAAATTGAAACAAGGTTTGAAAATTCATTTTTTGAAAAAAGTGAAACTTTAAAATTTAATGAAAACAAAGATTCTCGTTTCTATATCAAGAAAGCAAGAAGCAATTCACAATCCTGGGTTGCTAAAAAGAACACATCATCTGAAAGTGAAAAGTCTGACAAAACTAAAAATGTCAAATCAAATAAGTCAGTAATCAAAAATGATCTTTCAACATTAAATTTTTCAAAACAAAAAAAGAAGGAAAAGGTCGATAAGTTTTCAAAGTTGACATCGGACGATATGTTTGATGATAATTTTGATTACTATGATGATGAATTTGAAAGTGATTACGATGATCATTATCAAGTTAAACCCAAGACCAAAAAGGTTTGGGTTTCTCTATTCAAGTAGTTACTTTTCATGTGCAGGGCTCTATAGATCCACATTGTAGCGGAGCTTCATGCATCTTAACTTATTCCGAAAATGTCATATCTTTGTCATTTTGAGGGGGAGAAGTTGAAAGGAAAATTTGTGAAAATCCACAATGTTGAACAGAACACTGATTTTATGTCAAAACCATTTATTCTATCACGTAAATGAGCTTAATGGTTTATTTGTTGAACAGGTGCAGATGCAGATGTTGAAAATGGGATCGGACGACGAGTTCTCGTGATCCCCATTGGTTTGTTATCTTTTTAAGATATAATTTCTTAAAAAATAAAATCCAAAAATATGTTTTTGATTTTAGGGGGAGTATGAAAAAACATTTGAAAAATAAAAAACATATGAAAAAATTGAAAATTCAAAAACATTTGGAAAATTCAAAAAGTACAAAAACATTTGGAAAATTCTAAAAGTACAAAAAATATGAAAAAATTGAAAATTCAAAAACATTTGGAAAATTCAAAAAGTACAAAAACATTGAAAAAGATAAAAAGAATTTTGTGTCTAAAAGAAATGATAGTACATTAGTGGACTATCACAGTATGCTAAAGAATTAAAAAATTTAAAAAGTGATAAACAAGTCTTACTATGGATGTGTCGATAGACTTTACACGTTCAGTAAATTGTTTCTAAGATATAAACTAAATTTTACAACTGCTTAATCTTGTGGATTAACATCTCTTGGATATATGGACTTAGTACTCCGAAATTTCGTTTGAGAGATTGCCTGATTCTGAGATACGAGGTCTTTGTAGATGATTGATATATGGGGTATTATACAAGTTCTTCTGATTTTGCGGAAGCAATAGCCTAGAACTTCTATAATGCTTTTGCTAAAAACCCCTAAACTGCATGCAAAACTGAAAAGTATCGAAAGATCTAATCATTTCCAGTGCTTAAAAGATTCCTTAAGTGGAACACTACCTTATAAGTCGAGCCTTCATCTCTTTGTCGATACGGTGGTATTAACCTGAGCTCTCAAGGTCTCTCATAACCCAGATACAGATATCAATTATGTTATATTCACCTGTAAGATGAATCTAGGGAATCTTGATATGGGAGTATATTCTGAGATGGGAACCATAGTTAAGTCAAGTTTCATAATTCATACCTAACATATCTTGGAACAATTGAGAAATGTGTTGAAGTTTATGTGGACGAACATAGGTAAACGAGTTTAAAACTTAAAGTCTCAAAAAGGTCAACGGTACTGGTGATATAACTGATATGATCCTTAGAAACGAATTCGCAAAAATATGTTTGTAAATATGTTTGTACATAGTTTACTTGTTATTAGTTATAAATAGTTCTGTACATAGTTTATCTGCTTTAC
This sequence comes from Scalesia atractyloides, assembly GCA_947069175.1. NCBI lineage: Eukaryota > Viridiplantae > Streptophyta > Magnoliopsida > Asterales > Asteraceae > Scalesia > Scalesia atractyloides. The sequence goes on from CAMTDV010000009.1 coordinate 42,366,027, forward strand.
AAATTTAAAACCAAAAAGATTTTCAGTGTGTTTTAGCATAAACTTACAAAAATACAAAAAGATTTTGTTTCTTCATTAGTTATACAAGCCAATGATGGAGAACGGTTCTTCGAAGTCTGGTAAGGTGCTATAATAGTGAATATCTTGATGACATCTGTTAAAAACCAAAAATGATCGAAAGTGTTGAAAAGTTCATTAATTTGAAACTTAAAATTAAAAAAACATCGGTTTGTTCACAACGGGGCAAACCAAGGTCATTAATTTGGACTTGGTAGACAAATTTGGTTAACCAAGGTCATTAACTTGGACTTGGTTAATTAAGTGGATTTTCATATTTGATAAACATATGAAAAATCAAGGTCTTAAATGTGATAGTATTCAAGGTCATTTATTTGGACTTAAATAACTGAAAGGTTTGAAAAGATTATAAAGGAGATTAAAATTTGAAATGTTGATGTTACAAAAATTTCAAAGTTTGAATCGAAATGTTTATTTGAATGTCTAAGAACTTTGAAACAGAAAGTAAAGTTTTAGAAGGAGCTGGATAAAACGTTGATTAAAGATACCAAAAAGCTCAAAGCAAGGAGGAGTTTGAAGATTAAAAGCTTAAATCTAGTGGGAGCATGGTGATTAAAGTTCTATCAAGTTAAGCTTAAAGAAATAGAGTTGAAAAAGATTTGTAGATCAAGGACGTTAAAGTTTATTCAAGACTAAAGATCAAAAGAATGATAAAGACTCAGGAGCTTATTTGAAGTCAAATGACAACGGAAACATCTAAAGGGGAGTCTGTTGGTGCATATGTCTGTTGCCTACGTCATTACATTAGAACGAGTCTGGAATGAACAAGAGCTTCTGAAGACGGATCAAGACAAAGACGATATCCAAGGGGGAGTCTGTTAGTACAGTATGTCTATGTCTTGTATCAAGTCTGTTTAGAATAGGTGAGATCGCGTTAGAAAAAGGCGTATTTATGTATGTAAAGGGTCAAGTTCGCCCGGAATTCAACATGTGAACAAGTTCGGCCGAACTTGTTGACACCCCAAGTGAACTTGAACTTCTATAAATAGGTGCCTTAGGATTTGATTTGTAAGAATCCGAGATTTTGGCACACTAACGGCAAAGCCTTGTCGGATCCGGAACTTGAACGTTTATGAACATTGATCAATAAACAAACAGTTAAATGAGTATTTATTGTTATTGATTAACACGTTATTAGTTTCCGCCTATTGGATGTTAGATACAAATCTAGGTTGCTATGCTAATCCAGGACGGTCCTAACAGTCCGGAGCAAATAAAAGCCATAGTCAACATCAAATCTCCTGCCAATGCTAAGGATGTTCAAAGATTGACAGGGAGAATTGCAGCTTTGAACAGATTCATCTCAAAATCCTCTAAAAAATGCAATGATTTTTACGATATTCGGAGGAAGAATAAGAAGTTTGAATGGACTGAAAAGCATGAAGCTTCTCTACAAGCCCTAGAGGATTACTTATCCTCTGCACCAGCTTTAATGAAACTAGAAAAAGGGGAACAATTATCCTTATACCTAGCTGTCTCAGGTAAAGCGGTAAGCGCGGTCCTAGTTAAGGATCATGAAGGCCAACAACATCCGGTATACTATGTAAGTAAAAGTCTACTTGTTGCTGAGGCAAGGTAATCTCATTTAGAGAAGCTTATTCTTGCTTTAATCATGGCTTCTATTAAATTTAGACATTATTTTGAAACTCATACTATAATTCTTAAGACTAACTTTCCTATCAAGAATGTCCTCAGGAAGCCTGAGATGTCTGGCAGGTTGGCAAAATGGGCAGTTAAACTTAGTGCATATGACATCAAATATGAACCAAGGACTGCCATCAAGTCTCAAGCTTTGGCTGACTTTGTAGCTGATTTCAGTAGTGATCTACAAAGGAAAGCTGAGTTGGAAGTGCAACAACTTGAGGAGCCCAAGGATCCTTGGACACTCTTCACAGATGGATCTTCAAGCGTCAAGGGAACTGGACTAGGTCTACTACTAAAATCGCCACAAGGGGACATTATACCCCAATCTATTGCATGTGAATTCCAAGCCACTGATAATGAGGCTGAATATGAAGCCTTAATAGCAGGTTTGCAACTAGCTAAAAATATGAGGATCAGGTATCTTCAAGTAATTGTAGATTCTTTACTAATTAATAATCATTACAATGGATCCTATGTGGTTAAAGGTGAAAAACTAATCAAATACCTGGAGATAGTCAAGAGATCGGCAGATTTTTGCTTTTTTCAGTTTAACACAGGTACCTAGGGAGGAAAATGCAGATTCAGATGCCTTAGCCAATCTAGGATCCTCCACTAAATATGCCAGAGGATGTGAAAATACCCATCATCCATATTCTGACTCCTGCGATTGAGGAGAATGAAGCAATGGAGATAGTGGAAGATGCTGCAATTATACCTAGTGATGATGCACAATCAATTCCAGGATCATGGATCCTTCCAATCCTGAACTATATTCAGAAAGGGGAAGTTCCCATTGGGAAAACCCTAGATCCTTCAAGATAAAGGTATCCCAACTATAATTAATAACATGTTATATAAGAGATCTCTTGCAGGACCCTATCTACGATGTATTGAGGATCCTAAGATCCAAGAAGTCTTGAAGGATTTTCATGAAGGAGATTGCGGAAATCATACTGGGGGCAGAGCACTATTTTTAAGGATCCTTAGAATAGGATATTACTGGCCTACAATGAAGAAAGATGTTGTGGAATACGCGAAGAAATGTGATGCTTGCCAAAGACATAGCAATATTCTTCATCAGCCAGCAAAACCTCTGCATCCTATATCCTCTTCTTGGCTATTCATGAGATGGGGAATGGATATAGTAGGCAAGCTCCCCAAGGCGCCAAGAGGAAAAGTGTTCATGTTGGCTATGACAGACTACTTCTCCAAATGGATATAAGCTGAAGCTTTCGCCCAATTCAGATAAAAGGAAGTTATATCCTTTATTAAAAGAAATATCATTACTAGATTTGGTATTCCTTCTGAAATTGTTTGTGATAACGGATCCCAGTTTATTGGGAGTCGTACTACTAACTTTTGTGACAGCTGGGGGATTAGGATGATAACATCAACATCAATCCACCCACAAGCTAATGGCCAGGCAGAATCATCCAACAAGATCATTATCAACAACTTGAAGGAGAAGCTTGGATCCAAGAAAGGCAAATGGGCTGAGGAAATTCCTTATGTCTTATGGGAAGATAGAACAACTCCTAAGAATGCTACGGGTCAAACTCCTTTTTCCTTAGTCTTTGGAGCTGAAGCGGTGATTCCTACAGAAATGGTAGTACCCACAGCCAGAACAAGCATCCGTGATCCTGAAGCGAATGTTGAGACTCTAACCCAAGACCAAGACACTGTGGAAGAACTTAGAGACTTGGAAAGGATAAGGTTGGCTAGTTATCAACAAAGAATGGCTGGAGCTTATAACAAGAATGTCAGGGTGAGAAGATTTCAAGTTGGTGACATGGTATTGAGGAAGGCATTCTAGAACACCACGAATCCTTCTGATGGTAAGTTAGCACCAAAATAGGAAGGCCCCTATCTTATTGAGGCTAAAGCTGGAAAGGGGGCATATTGTTTGCTAACTATGGATGGTAACCTTCTACCAAGAGCTTGGAATGCTATCAACCTAAAGAAGTATTTTATGTAAAGATTAAGGATCCTTAAGCACTCTAATGTTCCGTTCAAATTGAAGAATCCTCAAAGGATATATGATCCTTTCTTTGGTAACATTTACTAGTTCTTTCATATCATATTTATTGCTTAAGGAAAGGATGTTGAATTCTCAACATCCAATTTTATCTAGTTTTAAGCTTTTGCAGAATTTACTTAAAGGATCTAGAGGTTGGCCACCTCTCCGAGACTTTGGGCATGTCCCCAGCTTAAGGTATCCAATACCTTCTAAGGTTTAAAGGTTTTCACCTTTCACACGAATTGGGTTTCAACACCCCGCCTGTAGTGCACGTTATCCGAGTTTAGAGGCAATGGGACCAGTACCCGCTTTAGGGGCTGACAATTTCATTGTTGTTGGCTATATTTAGGATCCTAAGTATAATGGTAGACGTACCATACATTTGTTCCTAAGGTTTCTAACGTTTTCACTTTAGCTAAGGTTTTGGCATTTTCATTTCACTTACGATTGGTTAGTCGCCAGTTTGGGCCATACACTAGTATCCTAAAGTTTCTAACGTTTTCACGTTAGCTCAAGTTTATTGGGCTTGTCCCCAGTTTGTCGGGCTTGTCCCCAGTTTATTTGGGCTTGTCCCTAGTTGTTTGGGCTTGTCCCTAGTTTGTTTTGTTTGGCTTAGTCCCAAGTTGATTTCAACAGGTTTTGAAGCTTTGAAGACTCACAAGTTGATTTAAAAAGGTTCCTGGATCCTTGACGTTTATCTAACGGTGACTTGTTTGTTTGTACAAAGTTAGTTCCTAAGGATATAAAATCCTAACTTGGATTTTCTAGTATGCATTATTCCTACTTGTTTATCTTATTGACTTCACCCTGAACCTTGCAATTAAGGGTATATGACTTATTTACTTGTTTATAATCAGATTTTGTCTATGATTATTATATACAAGAATTGCAAAATTTGTAACGACATGATTTTTTCTAAATCCTTATAAGACCAGATTTATGATTTTTCACAAACAATCTATATAAATGTGGAAACACAAGCATATCAAATGAACTCTACCAAACAATTGAACAACACCGGATACAGTTAAAATTCTAATATTATTAGGCCCGTTAATATTTACCAAAATATCCGGCCCGGCTTCACCAGCAAAACATGGACCATCCATCCAGGCTAGATCGGGTTTATCTAACAGTTAATGTTCATGCAGAAAAGTAAAATGCAGGAAATAAAGAGCAGGATAACAAAGGCTTCATCCCCCAAACAGAGGATCTCTCCACCTTTGTCATCCTACCCTATTGTCCGGAGGATCGGTGATCCTTAAACCTAGAGTTACTGTTTAACAGTTACAAACCACAAATTGTTCAAACCAACCAACCAAAAGACATAATAAATGGGCTCCTGCCATATCTAGAATTTTCCATCATTACCCATTGGTGTAGCCTACTCCTTCGCTGCTTCATCACCTTTAGCTTCATCACCTGCACCACTGTCGCCAGCCGCTGCCTTCTCAGGATCCTTGGTGCCACTTGGGGTAGCCTCCAGCATGGATGTCTCCTCCGACTCCTCTTCATCCCCCAGCTCCTGTAGCCTTTGCTTCCAGCCAGCAGTGTCCCACTCAGCCCTGTCGAAGGAAGGATCCGCAACCTCCTTTGCCATCTTAGTTTAGCCTTTAAAATCACAATAGCAGCAGATACCTTAGCCTCTTCAGTGACCTCCAACCGATCCTTGTTAGCCTGGATTTCATTCACCAAGATCTGCTTCTCCAAGCGGCCATTCTCTTTCTCCAACTAGGCGATTTTTCTTGTCCATTGCAGCAGCGATGGCACGAAGGTCAGCCACCGTTTCCTCAGCCTCAGTAAGACGCTTGCTCTGGATGGCCTGGATCTCAACAAGTTTCTGTTAAGAGGAAGTTGTTAGAATTTGTGATGCTCAAATATCTTTAAAAGAAGGATCTGTGATCCTTACCTCAGAGATGAAATCATGTATTTGCTGCACGAGATGAGGAACCTCACTGGATGGCTCACTGGGCCTCTTCCTTTTAGCTCTGGTTTTAGCTTTGTTGGTGGTGCTTCTGGTCCCAACTTGGCTTGGGCCTGTGGCTAGCTCTTTCTTGATGGATCGGGAGACATGATACCTTCGACATCTCCCATGCCGAACTTGGTGGCTGATTTTGATGAAGATTTAGCAGCGCCTACGAACACAGAACTCAGATAAGTATTCATTTTTATTTTTTACTAAATAATTAATCATATATGTACATAGATACTTACTTGACATGGTGTAGGAGGCTGATGTTGCTTCTTCTGAATCTTTGACTTTGGGATTAAATGTTCTAACAGTTGAGTCCAATGCCCAAAAAGCAGCAACTCTTCCAGCAGCGGTAGGAAGGTCCGTCAGAGTATTAAGAATAGGCCCTTCACAAAGAAAATCCAAGGATCACTTATCCTCTGATCAAAGTAGGGAGTTGTCTACAGAGCTACTCTATGGATCCTATATCCTACCCCCTACGTTCCACTTTTTAGGAAGGTGGTCCCCGTTGGGAATGGAATCCCTCCTGACGAAGAAGAATTGATTCCTCCAGTGAGAACCATTCTTGGTGGTTTTGAGTATTGGGTCGGGTTGCTGAGGTTTGGCTTTAAAAAGGAACCGGTGAGATTCGTGGCTAACCAAGTTGTACAGGTGACTTAGTTCAGCGAGACGAAGCTCTATGCCCTCTTTAGCGATGATCTGCTCAAGGGTATAAAGAACCCTCCAGAGCATGGGCATGCCCTGAATGTAGCACAGGACGGTAAGGTTAAATAGCTCTGGGTAAAGGCTGAAAAAGGGTAAGAGAAACCTATTTGAAAAGGGGTAGCAGGGAGACACACCCATGTGGAGGATATGCAATCGCTTTTCATTGAAGAATCGAAGGGCCTAAAAATAGTACCTTCCGGGAAACAGGGATGCATATGTTCGATCTCAGGATCAGTGAATCGGCAGAGTTCTTGCGAAGGTTCTTTTAAAAGGTTTTGGCTTTTAGGAGGACTGTTTTTCTCTTGATCCTTATGTGGTGAGGATCAGATCATGGCTTTGGTCATGATGAACGAAAAGGACGAGAGGATTAAAACAGAAATTCGAAATAGAAGGAGAGAAATATTACCTGTAAATCTTCGAATGATAATTTAAAGAAAGGAGATATTGGATTTAAATGGAGATTTCATCCCTATCTCTAATCTATTTATAATCATTATTTGTTGCAGGTAGTTGCTTCAGCTGACGTAAGCCTTCTAACGACTATATCTGTTAGCAACGGCTGGTCTCAATTAAATGAAACATTACTTATTCGGTTCATATCCAACCCGTCATGTTTGGGGGCAATTGTTAAGGATAGAATTTTATTGCTTCGGGATCATGAATCCTTTATTGTGCCTGGATCACGGATCCTTAGGATTTGGTGCAGGAAAGCTCAGGATCAAGGATCCTCATTGATATTCTATAAACTAATAATTGTTTCCAATACCTTTTGGACTTGTATTGCAGGTATGTTTTAGAGAAGACTTGTTCTAACCGAGAATCACGGAGAATATGCTTCTACTCCCGGCACGTGCATAAGCTAGTAACCGTTGGTGATGAATGTGGATGCATGGCGAGATTTTCGGGTAGTTAGTTAGGATATTTTCGGCTATGTTATTAGGGGTATTGAGTTGAGTAGAAAGACTTGCACTTTTTTCTTTGATCAGATGACATACACAAACATTCTCACAAACACACACACTAGTACTCATTGTAACAAGCTCAATACTTCCGGAGTTGTAATTTTTCTTATGCAATATAGTAGGTGATCGGTAGTTTCCATCACCCGAGGTTTTTTATGCCGGAGATCATTCATTGATTAAGGGATTCTTCCTCGCATAAATCTCGGTGTTCATCAGTAATTACATTTCTAGTTAGTCCAAACATTCATTAGTTATTCACGCACTCAACCTCACAAAATCAGATTTGGTTACATTATCCTTGTGGTGATTTTTGACCAAAACATGTACCAAGAGGCTGTTTTGATGTTCAATCTTTGCCTGATTTAACAATGTTGTCATTTTATTGTAACACTTTTCTATTGTATGCCCCATCCTGCCTGATAAACAAAAAAGAAAAGGAATTAATATGTATGGCGTTTTGTGTTTATTGGTATAGTTATCATTCGAACAACATACCTCCTCAGCTTCATTGTTTTGTTGTTTCTCACCAGCACTATGGTCTTCATACTGTGTTAGTGCTCTTATTAGAGCATGGTTCCTTGATGTAGAAACTTCAAACATCCTTTTCTGCTTTCTAAATCTTCGGCCACAACCTTTTGAATGAAAGCCTCTTCTCTGTCACCATCAATCATCATGGTGTTTTGAACTTCAAGGTCGGCTTCAGCATCATCATAATTATCATCATGACCCAAACCATCATCATCATCCACCTCATCATGATCATCAACATCGTCATCATTCACCTCATCATGATCATCACCATCATCATTATCCACATCATCATCATCATCATCATCATCATTATCAGCATGATCATTATCATCATCATGTTCTAATGGATGGGTTTAGGAATGTGATTTATATGTGTTAAATGTCTAATCTTATGTATATTTGATCGTTTATACATGTGGAATTGAATAACTACGAGAAAATGGTGTTTTGTAGGTTAAATACGAATATTGGGCGTGTTTTGAGGAAACTAAATGGAGTGGACTTAAAGATCTTAAGATACAGAATGATAGAGGGTTGAATTACGAACGCGTGGGCGAAAATGGTGCGTAAAACGAGCTATAACGAAGAAGTTATGAAGAAAACGGTTTTTGAACGAATCTGTCCAGTGACCAGAAAGTCCAGACCGTCACAGATGGTCCCTGGCCGTCAGTGACGGTCCCGATTGACGGAAAAACGCGGATTTTTGGTATTTTAAAGATATTATGGTTTGGAAAAGAGATTATTCATAATCTTATAAACCAAGGACGACCTAAGGCACTCTGGAGCTCTAGAGTTCAAGGCTTTTCCATCCTATTCATCAAGATTCTTCACCAAATCATCAATCTGATCATGAAATCTTCATCAATCCAAACTTTTGTTGATCTTGTGTGTGAGATGAGCGGCTAAACAATTGTGGCTTCCTTCGGATGGAGGGCTTTGTAAGTTAACAGATTTTATGTGTTTTGTGACAATCGTTTGACTCAGTGATCTAAGCATTCGATGCTTTTCACTTATGATTTAGATAATTAATTGTAATCGATTGCATTTGCTTAACCTTCTTCTTTGATCATTCAATTCCCGAGAGTTCTAGTAATTGGGATATATTTGTTATGGGATTAGGGTTGGTAATTGTGATTGGTAATCATTAGATAACCTCCTGTTATGTATTGACCGGAGTACTTAGTCTTTGGTTATCACAATTCGTTAACTAGGTTATTCAACTTATGTCTATGTAAGTGTTCGATTAAACACATAATTGAAATTAACTGCAAAATCTGAAATCCGAAGGAACCATTGTTTCTTCCATTGATTAAAACCTTGTTTTTTTAGTAATTTCTAGTTAATCAAACAACCAAACAAACCGAGTTTATATTTTCAGTAGTAGTTAACTGATACTTTTCATTATAACACTTTCCATAATCCTCCTCTGGTTCGATACCCAACTTACCCTACCTACAGAGTTAGTTGGTTTTTGCAAGACACTAACGAAAGTCATCAAAATGGCGCCATTGCCGGGGAGGCGGCGCAAAGTGTTTAATGTTAAATTTTTAGTAAAAAAATCCAAAAAATAGTGTGAGAATAATCCTCCACAACCTCCTCCTCCATGTGAGAATAATCTCTAATATCATCAGGTAATGGTGAGAGACGCTCTTTGTCACACCCCGACCCGCAGCGGAATAAGAATCGGGGCATAATTGGGTTATCACCAAAGCTCATGATATTTACTAATATGTTTCATATTTATTAAAGTCAAAATTACATTCCCAATAATCCAAACATGTTCATAAAAATACAAAGAAAAATAATCAACTAAACAATTCCAAGCTCTAAATCATTTTATTCTTCGAGGCCAATCCTATGTGTTTCTTGCTGCAGCTGGTTCACCTGTATCATATGTAAAAACGGGGGGTTTTGGGTCAACATAAGTTGGCGAGTGAACCTTGTTAGATAAACATTTATTATTGATTTTCTTGTTATTTTATCAAGGAAATATTGTGCATAATCATAAGTGAGCAAATGTAAATAATCAAACAGTAGCAATAACAATCACAAACTATAACATACAATAACATATAATAACATACAATAACATACCAACATCATACAATAAATAACATGAATGAAACTGTGCGATCAAGGCTCAATCAAGCGGAGCCGATCGTATTGCATGACTGAAAATGATAAATGTCTGTGCGATCAAGGCTAAATCAAACGGAGCCGATCGTATGTTGGCACGCCAGGTTCACGCTCATAATGTAATGGGGAACATGCTCAACGCTCATAATGTAATGGGGAGCGGCGGCCTATGAAATTGCATGTACTGAAAATAATAAATTAAATCTAACAATAACCACACAAACAGTTGAAACAAGCTGAATACACATTTGCTCATGATATGATGTATGCACAATGATTTAAATATAATAAATGGCAAGACACATGATACACCCCAAAAACGTGATTAAAACGGGGAATTTGAGAGATTCACTCACATTGGGTGCGTTTGGTTGGAGATGGTGAGATGCGCAAGAGTTGGAAGGGTTGAACAACGAGATTTAACTAACCTAAATAATAACGGAAAATATAGTAAATGAGTGGATTTTATTAAGGATTTTAATAGAATTTTTTAGATATATTTTTGTGAGTTTAAGGCTATATCCTATCTTTAAAAACATTATTTTTAAGTATTTTTAATTGATTTTTAAATTAAATTAAATAATTAAAAATATAAAAATATGTTGACTTTTTGGGTTGACCGTTGACTTTTTGACTTTGACTGTTTGACCGGTTTATTGTGTAATTGCATGCGCTGGGTGAGGCTCGAACCCGAGACCTCCCGTACGCATTCACGCAGCTCTACCAACTGAGCTACGTGTCTAACCCGAAATAATTCTGTTTTTAATTATACTTATATATTAACCCAGCTTATCCAAAATTTTTTATTCTCAAAAACATTTTAAATCATCGAACCGGTGTCACTTACAGGTCTCGAACCCGGGACCTGTGCTTTAATGTTACACACAGTCCACCGCTGAACTGTGTGTCTAACTTGGTTAATATACAAATTTTTATTATACTTAACAACTAACGTAAGTTAACCCGTTCCGTTAGAAAAATAAAACGTTTTTTTTTACAGAAAGGGTGTGTGTATCAGGGATCGAACTCGCGGCGTGTGATATGTATATGCACACAGTCCACTGCTGGACTGTGTGTCTAACCCGAGATAATATCCAGATTTTATTAAACTTATAATCAAACTATCATCGTCTTCTTCATCACAAAATTACAGACTGCGATTACCCCATTGTATCTTGTTTAATTCGATTGACAAACATTGAACAGACTAATATGAAATGGCAGAGACGATATTTAGAAATAAACATACCAGTGAACGATTTATTTCAGAATTCCGGCAAGTCGTCGGCTCTGTGTTTACGGTTTCTACTGAATGAATAAATTAACAGTTTTGATTAGCTAATTGTGGAATTGAAGTGCTAAACAAACGTTAACAGAGTGTTTGAATGTCCATACCGTTTTACATCGGAAGATAAGAACTTCCAGAAGTTTTCCGGCGAACTGGAATTATCTGATATTGACGTCTGAAATTGATTTCAATTGAAGGGTCTGAGTTAGGAATAGCTTAACAATTGATAGACCACGAAGGTATTGAAAGACTTACTGTTTTGATGGAGAATACGGTTTTCCGACGAACAAATAAACTTTTCTGATAAACTGAATGTATGACGAAAAGGAAATGGCAGGTTTGTAGAATGTTTCTGAGTCGCGAGAGAGGTCTTTGATTGAAGTAATTCAGATATTTAATATTTTCGGTTATAGAACCGATCATCATCAGAATTTAAGTTAATTCAAGTCTGAATTCATTAGAATCGTCGGTGCATCGGTTATAAACCAGAATTCGCGATTATTCAAACGTTTTAGACGGTTGAATATCCGATTACGGTTTTCAGTTTTGGCGCAACCGGTTGATCTATGATTTACTATAAAACTCATTTGTTTCCTAGAGTTGACAGAAAGCAACAAGTGGCGGAGTGGTTATGCGTGTGAGTGTTAAGTCTTTGAGTTCTCTTCCGGCTGACCCGGGTTCGAGTCCCGGCAGCCTCATTTTATTTTTAATTATTTTATTTTTATTTTTTATCAATTATAACTCTTATAGTTTAGTTTGTTTATTAATTATGTAACATTAAAAAAATTAAAATAGCCATAAATACGCAACGAACATTTATAACTTGATATTCGATTACCAATGGAGCGGGTTTGGAAAACCCGTTTTCGACAAATGTTACAGTATCCCCTACTTTTAGAAATTTCGTCCCGAAATTTAAGTAGTAGTAGTAGTAGTAGTAGGAAAAAGATGCGGGTATTTTTCGCGCATTGAGTCTTCACGTTCCCAAGTAAACTCAGGTCCCCGTTTCGACTCCCAGCGTACTCTAACAATAGGAATGCGACTTCGTCGAAGACGTTTTTCTCCGAAATCCATGATCTCTACTGGTCTTTCAATAAAATGCATAGATTCATCAATCTGTATATCTTCCAGAGGAATGTGGAGATTTTCATCAGCGAGGCACTTTTTCAAGTTTGATACATGGAATGTGGGATGAATCATGTTGAGTTCTTCTGGTAGATCAAGCTTGTATGCTACAGGTCCTACTCTTTCGAGTATCTTGAAAGGTCCTACGTAGCGTGGTGCTAGCTTGCCTTTTTGACCAAAACGAACTACTCCCTTCCACGGTGATACTTTTAAAAGTAAATGATCACCAATGTTAAACTCTAAAGGCTTCCGTCGTTTATCTGCATAACTCTTTTGACGACTTTGAGCCGCTAGAAGATTGTTTCGAATTTGATGGATCTTGTCTGTGGTTTCTTGAATCAATTCTGGACCAGTGATTTGAGCTTCCCCAATTTCGTGCCAACATACTGGAGATCGGCACTTACGACCATATAAAGCTTCAAAAGGTGCCATGCCGATGCTTGAATGATAGCTGTTGTTGTACGAAAATTCAACTAATGGTAGATGAGCGTCCCAATTTCCCTTGAAGTCTATGACACATGCTCGAAGCATATCTTCAAGAGTTTGAATGGTGCGTTCAGATTGTCCATCAGTTTGAGGATGATAGGCGGTACTGAGATCTAATCGCGTACCCAAAGCGGCTTGTACTGCTTGGCATGTTCGTGAAGTGAAACGACCATCACGATCTGAAATAATGCTTAACGGTACACCATGTCGGCTTACGATTTCGCTGATATAAATACGAGCTAGCTTTTTGTTCTTGAAATCTTCGTGGATAGGAATAAAGTGAGCTGATTTTGTAAGTCGGTCAATTATCACCCATATAGTGTCATACCCACCAGAAGTGCGAGGTAACCCGGTAATGAAGTCCATGGTTATGTTTTCCCACTTCTATACAGGTATTTCGGGTTGGACCAGAAGTCCTGAGGGTCTTTGATGTTCAGCTTTCACCTTGGAACATGTAAGGCACTTAGAAACAAAAACAGCAATATCCTTTTTCATTCCAGGCCACCAATAGGTGTATCGAAGGTCTTGATACATCTTATCGGCTCCTGGGTGTATAAAGTATCGTGTTTTGTGAGCCTCATTCATAAGAATTTCACGAAGATTGTTGTGGTCAGGAATCCATATGAGATCTAGATAGTACAGAATACCGTCGGATTTAGTTTCAATTTTAAGTTCAGCTCCACAGGACAGCTCCTTTCGCACATCATCTTCCGTTACTGAAACATGTTGGGCTTCTCGAATTTGATCTTTAATGTCAGTTATGATTTGCGAACATAGAAGACGAATGGAGTTCGCATAACCCTTTCGACTAAGTGCATCAGCCACCACATTTGCTTTGCCAGGGTGGTACCGAATTTCACAGTCGTAGTCATTTAGAAGTTCGACCCATCTTCTTTGCCTCATGTTTAACTCCTTTTGATTGAAGATATGTTGAAGACTCTTATGGTCAGTGTATATTTCACACTTAGTACCGTAGAGATAATGTCTCCATATCTTAAGAGCGAACACAACGGCTCCAAGTTCTAGGTCATGGGTGGTGTAGTTCTTCTCATGCGTCTTGAGTTGTCTCGAAGCATTAGCTATAACCTTTCCTCTTTGCATTAGAACACAGCCTAATCCCTGCCCTGACGCGTCGCAATAGACCACGAAGTCATCACAACCTTCAGGAAGAGTGAGGATTGGTGCATCACAGAGTTTTTGTTTAAGGGTTTGGAAGGCTTCTTCTTGCTTGGGTCCCCATATGAAAGGTTTTCCCTTATGAGTTAAAGCCGTGAGTGGTACAGCAATGCGGAGAAGTTTGAAATGAAACGACGATAATAACCAGCCAAACCAAGAAAAGATCTTACTTCAGTTGGTGTACATGGCGCTTGCCATTCTTGTGTCGCTTTGATCTTTGAGGGATCGACATGTATTCCCTTGTCATTGACTACATGCCCAAGGAATTGTACCTCTTTTAACCAGAATTCACATTTGGAGAATTTGGCGTAAAGCTTTTCATTTTCTAGGAGTGTAAGGATGAGTCGAAGATGGCGCTCATGATCAGAGTTAGACTTTGAATAAATGAGGATGTCGTCAATGAAGACTATAACAAAACGATCGAGATAAGGTTTGCAGACTCTGTTCATTAAATCCATGAAGACAGCTGGAGCGTTGGTTAAACCAAATGGCATGACCATAAATTCATAATGACCATAACGAGTTCGGAAAGCAGTCTTTGGGACGTCTTCTTCATGCACTCTAAGTTGATGATAACCGGATCGAAGGTCGATCTTTGAAAAGCAGCTGGCACCTTGAAGTTGGTCAAGAAGATCATCAATGCGAGGTAATGGATAGCGATTCTTGATTGTTAACTTGTTTAGTTCTCTGTAGTCGATGCACATGCGAAACGATCCATCTTTCTTCTTTACAAAAAGGACAGGTGCACCCCAAGGCGAGGAGCTAGGACGTATGAATCCCTTGTCAGTCAACTTTTGCAATTGACTGGCTAGCTCTTGCATTTCAGAGGGGGCTAACCTATAGGAGACTTTGCGACTGGTGTAGCACCAGGTATAAGTTCAATACGGAATTCGACTTCTCTAACTGGAGGAAGTCCTGAAATGTCGTCAGGAAAAACTTGCGGGAAATCTTTTACTACTGGGATGTCTTCAAGTTTCTTCTCCATGGTTCCCTTTTTGATGATATGAGCTAAAAACGCGACATAATTCTTGCGAAGATATTTTTGAGCTTGAAGACAAGACATTAAGCTGAGCCCTTTTGACAAGGTTTCTCCAAAGATTCGAAGAGTCTGACCGTTTGAAAGAGGAATACGTATAAACTTTTCGCGACATACAACTTCTGCCTGATGTTGACTGAGCCAGTCCATACCAATTATGATATCAAAACTTCCCAACTTCATAGGAAAAAGGTCAACTGAAAAGTCGTGGTCGTTTAAGGTGAGTGTACAGTTGCGTATAATAGAGTTTAATGAGACCGGTTTCCCGTCAGCAACTTCTACCGTTATGGATTCCATGAGCTTATCCCGATTTTGGTTTAAGATAGGTTCAAACTCTAAGGACACAAAACTTTTATCCGCGCCAATATCAAACAACATAGATGCATATCTACCATTTATAAGGAACATACCGTTAACCACATTGCCGTCAGCTCTAGCCTGATTAGCGTTGATGTTGAAAGCTCTTCCTCTTGCAGGTGGAGGAGCTTGGTTCGCTTGATTCACCGGATTGGCTTGGGCCTGAGCATGAATAATGTTTACCAACCTTGGACAAGTGTTTCTAAAATGGCTTCGGTCTCCACAATTGTAGCAAGCCCGCATAGGTTGTACCATGGGATAGTTGGGTTGGTAGTATGTTTGGGCTAAATGTTGGGTAGGTGGTAATAGTAGGGTTGTTGGGCTTGGCCCATTATTTTTTCGTGGGTTTGGGTTGAAGGCTGGTGGCGGTTCGTTCGCTGAGGCATGCGGCAGGTTGAACAGTATGACCTGCGCGACCACAGCCGGTGCAATGTTGGCAGGGATGATCAGGAAATGGTGGTATTGGCAACGGTTACATTTTGGTAACGGGCCAGAGTATGGTCTTTTGTATGGTGCAGGTGGAGGGGCGACTTGGGTAATGGGTGCAGCAGGAATAGGGAAATTGGTTTGTGTAACAGCGAAGTTTCTGGTGTTGCGCTTCCTCTTGTTAGCAAACTTAGAGGAGGAGATGGAATGGTTTGATGTTTGGCCCTCAATGGGGGATTTCTTCTTCTCCTCTTTAAACTTACCGTTGCGAATTCGATTCTCGGTCAGTTCAGTCGCTAGCTCCATAGCAGCTTCAAGTGTTGCTGGCGAAGTGCTGAGGACTGAATCTTGAATTTTCGAGGGAAGACCTCGAATATAATGCTCGATCAAGCGATAGACTGGGGTAAACAAATTAGGGACCATTTGGTTCAACTCTAAGAACCTCTTGTTGTAGGTGGTATGATCTCCCTCCTTTTGCTTTAAAGAATGAAATTCGTCCTCTAGCTTCTTAATCTCACTTCTAGGACAGAATCGCCTCGTCATGATTTCCCTTAACTCCTCCCATGTTAAGGCCATTGCATCATCAATTCCCCTCTTCCCCTTTTCAGTATTCCACCAGGTGAGAGCTACCCCAAATAGTCTCCCGGTGGCGTATCGAACCTTGCGATCCTCAGGACAATCGCAGTTGAGAAAGTGTTTTTCCATTTCCTCAAACCAGTGGAGGAGAGCAGTGACACCTTCGGTCCCTTCAAATTTAGGAGGATCGCAAGACTTGAATTGTTTGTATGAGCACTTGCTGGTAGGAGGGTTGCTGATGTTCTGGTCATGTTGTTGGGGAGGATTAGTGGGATTTGTGGCGAGAGCTTGTTGTACTTGAACCACAATGTCAGGAAGCACCGCGGCCATTTGTTTCGCGATTTGTGTGGCCAAGCGTTCGTGAGTTCTTCCTGATCTTTTACCCCCTAGTTGTTGTCTGGCCGACATCTACAGGAACAAACATAAGAAGATTGTGAGTTTATGGAGTCTTTTTAGGTGTCATGTGTCTTTAAGAAAATGAAAATAACATAAATATCAATAATGCAAGTACATCCATAGGATGTCTTGGGTTTGCTCATGTTGGGCCTCAAATGTCCCCCATACCTTCACCTGTATAGTCATGTGGGCCCCCATGACTATTGGCTTGGTAGGATTCACATTAGTATTGGCGATTTAACACTCGCATCACCCGAATGCAAACCACAAAATATGTTTACGAGATGTATGGTCGGAATGTGTCCAGGTGTAGACACAATGACAACTCAAAGTGGGGTTAGCTCACACGACGTTTGGTATAGCATGCTTTGGCCTAATAGGTACTTCGTACTCTCATCGTTAGTCCCCAGGTAGGCAAACTGGTCCTTTATATTGGATTTATACGAATGCCAGCCTAGACAGGACGTTCCGACTACCGGTACTAGTACCCTTCCCGTTACTACATGCCCGTCATGAGAACTCACTTTGATGAGATTTGAAAATACAAAAATCATTGTAAAAGCAATCATGAAAATGATGTGGTGTGTGCTTTCATGGATATGATATGTTATGAGAATATGATTCATGATAGGCATTATATGATAATATATACTTATGAACATGCTTGCATAACATTGAATGTAACATTTAACATAAAACATATAAACATCATGAAATTTGGCATGTAACACACAAAAATCTTAAAAATTTCTAATCAACTATAGTATAGGCTCTAAGGGTCTAATAACCTATCCTATATCCCTATTGTCATGGCTCTGATACCAATATGTCACACCCCGACCTGCAGCGGAATAAGAATCGGGGCATAATTGGGTTATCACCAAAGCTCATGATATTTACTAATATGTTTCATATTTATTAAAGTCAAAATTACATTCCCAATAATCCAAACATGTTCATACAAATACAAAGAAAAATAACCAACTCAACAATTCCAAGCTCTAAATCATTTTATTCTTCTAGGCCAATCCTATGTGTTTCTTACTGCAGCTGGTTCACCTGTATCATATGTAAAAATGGGGGTTTTTGGGTCAACATAAGTTGGCGAGTGAACCTTGTTAGATAAACATTTTTTATTGATTTTCTTGTTATTTTATCAAGGAAATATTGTGCATAATCATAAGTGAGCAAATGTAAATAATCAAACAGTAGCAATAACAATCACAAACTATAACATACAATAACATATAATAACATACAATAACATACCAACATCATACAATAAATAACATGAATGAAACTGTGCGATCAAGGCTCAATCAAGCGGAGCCGATCGTATTGCATGTACTGAAAATGATAAATGTTTGTGCGATCAAGGCTCAATCAAACGGAGCCGATCGTATGTTGGCACGCCAGGTTCACGCTCATAATGTAATGGGGAACATGCTCAACGCTCATAATGTAATGGGGAGCGGCGGCCTATGAAATTGCATGTACTGAAAATAATAAATTAAATCTAACAATAACCACACAAACAGTTGAAACAAGCTGAATACACATTTGCTCATGATATGATGTATGCACAATGATTTAAATATAATAAATGGCAAGACACATGATACACCCCAAAAACGTGATTAAAACGGGGAATTTGTAGAGATTCACTCACATTGGGTGCGTTTGGTTGGAGATGGTGAGATGCGCACGAGTTGGAAGGGTTGAACAACGAGATTTAACTAACCTAAATAATGACGGAAAATATAGTAAATGAGTGGATTTTATTAAGGATTTTAATAGAATTTTTAGATATATTTTTGTGAGTTTAAGGCTATATCCTATCTTCAAAAACATTATTTTTAAGTATTTTTAATTGATTTTTAAATTAAATTAAATAATTAAAAATATAAAAATATGTTGACTTTTTGGGTTGACCGTTGACTTTTTAACTTTGACTGTTTGACCGGTTTATTGTGTAATTGCATGCGCTGGGTGAGGCTCGAACCCGAGACCTCCCGTACGCGTGCACGCAGCTCTACCAACTGAGCTACGTGTCTAACCCGAAATAATTCTGTTTTTAATTATACTTATATATTAACCCAGCTTATCCAAAATTCTTTTATTTTCAAAAACATTTTAAATCATCGAACCGGTGTCACTTACAGGTCTCGAACCCGGGACCTGTGCTTTAACGTTACACACAGTCCACCGCTGAACTGTGTGTCTAACTTGGTTAATATACAAATTTTTATTACACTTAACAACTAACGTAAGTTAACCCGGTTCCGTTAGAAAAATAAAACGTTTTTTTTTACAGAAAGGGTGTGTGTATCAGGGATCGAACTCGCGGCGTGTGATATGTATATGCACACAGTCCACTGTTGGACTGTGTGTCTAACCCGAGATAATATCCAGATTTTATTAAACTTATAATCAAACTATCATCGTCTTCTTCATCACAAAATTACAGACTGCGATTACCCTATTGTATCTTGTTTAATTCGATTGACAAACATTGAACAGACTAATATGAAATGGCAGAGACGATATTTAGAAATAAACATACCGGTGAACGATTTATTTCAGAATTCCGGTAAGTCGTCGGCTCTGTGTTTACGGATTTCTACTGAATGAATAAATTAACAGTTTTGATTAGCTAATTGTGGAATTGAAGTGCTAAACAAACGTTAACAGAGTGTTTGAATGTCCATACCGTTTTACAGCGGAAGATAAGAACTTCCAGAAGTTTTCCGGCGAACTGGAATTATCTGATATTGACGTCTGAAATTGATTTTAATTGAAGGGTCTGAGTTAGGAATAGCTTAACAATTGATAGACCACGAAGGTATTGAAAGACTTACTGTTTTGATGGAGAATACGGTTTTCCGACGAACAAAATAAACTTTTCTGATGAACTGAATGTATGACGAAAAGGAAATGGCAGGTTTGTAGAATGTTTCTGAGTCGCGAGAGAGGTCTTTGATTGAAGTAATTCAGATATTGAATATTTTCGGTTATAGAACCGATCATCATCAGAATTGAAGTTAATTCAATTCTGAATTCATTAGAATCGTCGGTGCATCGGTTATAAGCCAGAATTCGCGGTTATTCAAACGTTTTAGACGGTTGAATAGCCGATTACGGTTTTCAGTTTGGCACAACCGGTTGATCTATGATTTACTATAAAACTCATTTGTTTCCTAGAGTTGACAAAAAACAACAAGTGGCGGAGTGGTTATGCGTGTGAGTGTTAAGTCTTTGAGTTCTCTTCCGGCTGACCCGGTTCGAGTCCCGGCAGCCTCATTTTATTTTTAATTATTTTATTTTTATTTTTTATCAATTATAACTCTTATAGTTTAGTTTATTTATTAATTCTGTAACATTAAAAAAATTAAAATAGCCATAAATACGCAACGAACATTTATAACTTGATATTCGATTACAAATGGAGCGGGTTTGGAAAACCCGTTTTCGACAAATGTTACACTCTTTTATTTATATCTTCATTTTTAACTTCTGACACTTGGAAAGTAGACAGTTGATTCGATCCTCATCGGAAAGGTTGGGTGTTGATAAATACTGCTCGAGTTTGGACAAAATCACTTCCAACATAACAAGCTTTTTCTCCTCCTCGGTCTGATAAGTATAGACACCCTCAGGCTCAGAATATTCCTCGGGATGATACTGTCGGTATCCTTGAAACGGTCTTGAGATGTACGCATTCATCATTTTTTTTGTTCCAATACTTTGGATTTTCCAAACACACCGAGCACACAACATAATCATAAATATGATCACGACCGCAACAGAAATATCGTCCATCTATTCTTGGCTCATAATAAGCATCCTCGTCCCGATCCCATCCGTCAGAGTAATAACCATCCTCCATCGTTGTATCAGAATCATAGAAATATGGTGGATGGGAAGGATTCTCATAGCAAGGCATCAGTGGTTCTTCCAATTTCGCTTTTTCCCATCTAAATCGGGCCTCTTGGCAACCGATACACGGGTGAAGTGGTTCCCCGCACAATTGCATGTATAAGAGCCGCAAAATATGGTAAGATCTGTCATCCTGACCAAACACCGAAACACAAGCACCAAGCATAAATCTGAATAAAACAAAACTGACACTATTTTTTGGATTTTTTTTACTAAAAATTTGACATTAAACACGTTGCGCACGCCTCCCCGCCTGTCGTTAGTGTCATGCAAAAACCAACTAACTCTGTAGGTAGGGTAAGTCGGGTAATCACACCAGAGGAGGATTATGGAAAGTGATATAATGAAAAGTATCAGTTAACTACTACTGAAAATATAAACTCGGTTTGTTTGATTAACTAGAAATTACTAAGAAAACAAGGTTTTAATCAATGGAAGAAACAATGGTTCCTCCGGATTTCAGATTTTGCAGTTAATTTCAATTATGTGTTTAATCGAACACTTACATAGACATAAGTTGAATAACCTAGTTAACGAATTGTGATAACCAAAGACTAAGTACTCCGGTCAATACATAACGGGAGGTTATCTAATGATTACCAATCACAATTACCAACCCTAATCCCATAACAAATATATCCCAATTACTAGAACGCTCGGGAATTGAATGATCAAAGAAGAAGGTTAAGCAAATGCAATCGATTACAATTAATTATCTAAATCATAAGTGAAAAGCATCGAATACTTAGATCACTGAGTCAAACGATTATCACAAAACACATAAAATATGTTAACTTATAAAAACCCTCCATCCGGAGGAAACCACAAGAGTTTAGCCGCTCATCTCGCACACAAGATCAACAAAAGTTTGGATTGATAAAGATTTCATGATCAGATTGATGATTTGGTGAAGAATCTTGATGAATATGATGGAAAAGCCTTGAACTCTAGAGCTCCAGAGTGCCTTAGGTCGTCCTTGGTTTATAAGATTATGAATAATCTCTTTTCCAAACCATAATATCTTTAAAATACAAAAATTCCGCGTTTTTCCGTCAACCGGGACCGTCACTGGACAGATTCGTTCAAAAACGTTTTCTTCATAACTTCTTCGTTATAGCTCCTTTTTACGCACCATTTTCGCCTACGAGTTCGTAATTCAACCGTCTATCATTCTATATCTTAAGATCTTTAAGTCCACTCCATTTAGTTTCCTCAAAACACGCCCAATATTCGTATTTAACCTACAAAACACCATTTTCTCATAGTTATTCAATTCCACATGTATAAACGATCAAATATACATAAGATTAGACATTTAACACGTATAAATCACATTCCTAAACCCATCCATAATGTTCCTCACACCCTGTATTTTTTTTGCTCTCCTTTTGCTGACTTGTTCATGAACATTGTAACTCTGTTTTCTTAGTCGTTTTAACAGTTTTCTTCTTAATTTCTTTGCCATCTTGGTGTTTTGGCTCTCCACCATCTTTCCTTTTAACTAGTATACTCTCAAACATGTCAAGAGTGCTTTGTTGTAACCCACTCAATTGGGTGTCCTTTTTCACGTGGCAGCTTTTTTCTATTGCAAGCATCATTCACCAAGGTAAGGTGTAACACAATTAAATTCGAATTTATAAAATTTGTTATTATTTTGTTAAAACTTTTTTGCATATTGAAATTATTTTTTCTTACCGCAGGTACAATCAATAGTCCTGTGAAATGCTTTTTTGGAGACCATGCGGTTTTGGCGTTTTGCAAGCATTGGATGAGATAACCGCACCAGTTTAGTTGGTTTATTTGAACGTCTAATGTAACGTGGTGCAAGAACAGTTGGTTGACGACTTCGTTATCACTTACATGCCCAATTACAGTGAAGAATGCCATAAGGAAATTTAGGTAGAAGCTTCTACCAAAGCTGCGAATCTGAGGCAAGATGTTATCAAAGTAGATCTTCACACTTGGTATGTCAATCCAGCCAGTTTCTTTGAACGGTGCTCTCCACTCATCCACTACTTTGTCTTTATTTGTTAACCTTTTTTTCCCCTTCACGGCCACGTTTCCATTTGGTATACCCATTAAAGAGTTTACCAATTCGTCATTGATGTCTATTGTATGGTTGCCAACATTTAGATTGTTTGTGCTTTTATTATAATTTTCAACCAACCAGTACCCAAGCATTGTGGGTATGCTGTCTATTTTCATCTTCAGCGCATCACCAAACCCCATCTTGTTTATAGCCTGCCTTTGGTCTTTATTAAGATTTATAAACCAACCAGTTAAGTTTGTATGTTTTACTCTTAACAAAACTCTAGGCCCAGTGAATTGAAAAAAAGGTTCTTCAACATCAACATTCTGACTTAAGGCTTTCCTCTTATTGGCGTTTTGGGTTTTGACTGTCTGCCTATTTATTGTTATCCTTAAACCCTCTTTGCATGTGAAACAAGTTTAATCTAACGGCGTTTTAGTACCAGTAAAAAGAGTTATAGAACAACCAGTACAATATAGACAACAATGTGCATTTTATGGTGTTTTAATAATACAAATGATGCAAGTAATTTGGCGTTCTCATACAGTCAAAACATATCATAAAGATTCATTTATTTTGGTGTTCTGAAACAAACTATAAAAGTTTAATTTAACGGCGTTTTAGTACCAGTAAAAAGAGTTATAGAACCAGTACAATATAGACAACAACGCGCATTTTATGGCGTTTTAATAATACAGATGATGCAAGTAATTTGGCGTTCTCATACAGTCAAAAACATATCATAACGATTCATTTCTTTTGGTGTTCCGAAACAAACTATTAAAGTTTAATTTAACGGCGTTTTAGTACCAGTAAAAAGAGTTATAGAACCCGTACAATATAGACAACAACGGGCATTTCATGGCGTTTTAATAATACAAATGATGCAAGTAAATTGGCGTTCTCATACAATCAAAAGATATCATAACGATTTATTTATTTTGGTATTCAAAAACAAACTATCAAAGTATATTACATGATATATGAAATTTTACAGATAAATACTATAAAAAATAACCATATGTACCATGTTTGCCTGTTTTCTTCTGCTCGGTGGTTTTTTTGGCGTTTTGGAGCAGGCGACTCCCCGGATTCCTCATTCATGGAAACTGCAATTAATGATAAATGTGAAACGCCTTAACATCATTAAACTAGTATAATGTTAATCGAAGTTAACTTACTGTGTTTGTTGCTTCTAGATCTTGTTTGACGGTTCAACGGCATAATCTTCTAGGGTTCGCGTATTCTGGGGTTTTCGCGTTTTCGATGGAATTGTGGGAGGTTTCTCTAGCAGTTATATGTTTTGGTCCCGTGTTGTATGGGTTTTGCAGGTGCACAATTACCTTTTTGCCCTTAATGAAGCACGTCCATGTTTGAAAGTTCATGTTATTTATGAAAACGCCATCGTGCCAATCTAATCCATTGATTGTTTTAATCCAATGGCCGTTCTCACCGTTTCACACTTTAAACTGTTTTCTCTAAATCCTGGCCCTATATATATATATATATATATATATATTATATAGATAAGTAGCCCAAGAAAAATTAAAAGCCAAGAAACATACTAGCCCAACTCAATACCAAAACCTAGACCTAATTCCTAAAAATTCAAATCAGCACATAATCTCTTGACCCCTGCTACATACCTCCTGCCACATACCTCGTTGTTGCTCAAGTTCAACTCATACGGATATGGTACAATCTCCTACCCTCGCTGCTCAGTTTGGAAATTGATGTGTTGGCTCCAGACGGGTATGATAATAAATAAAAGGTATTTTTATATTTAACAAACCATAAAAGTTATTATGTAATGTGTTAAACTTAATGGTTTTGTTTAATTCTTGTGTTTATAGGTTATATATGTTGATTGAAGTTGAATTCTGTGGATGGAAATGATCAAGTTTAAAGAAGAAGTTTATGGCTTTTGAGCTAAATAACAATTTGTATTTCGTACTTTATTTTGTGCTTCTTGATATTGTTAAGAACATTTTAGAATCATGATTTTAGTTATGTATTGCTTTTGTTAGTAAGGTCTTGCACATGTTTTAATTAAGTTAGGATTTTTTTTGTTGGATGCAGCCTTGTAATAATCTTGATTTCAGTTTTTTTTTGTTGCTACACATGTTTTTATTTCGATGCTGAGAAAAACCGAGCGAAACAGAGCGAAAACGATCCGCTCGATTCAAATTCAATCCAAGCACGAGCATCACTTT
Organism: Scalesia atractyloides; assembly: GCA_947069175.1. NCBI lineage: Eukaryota > Viridiplantae > Streptophyta > Magnoliopsida > Asterales > Asteraceae > Scalesia > Scalesia atractyloides. The sequence continues at coordinate 42,391,116 of CAMTDV010000009.1, forward strand.
TGTGCTCGGTTTTGAAAATTGGATCCGATCATATCATGTCAGTTGTAATTCAATCCGAGCACGAGCAAACCCTCACTCGGATCGGATCGACTCATGAACACCCCTACTCGCAACCATCCCAATCAAAGGAAGTCAGCAAGTGTTCGGTCTAAGTTTGAATTAGTTGTGATTTTTGTTTAAAAAATGGAAAGTGAATGTTAAAATCAAAGTTTAATGCAGCGGAAATATGGAAAACTTTTGTCACAACTAATGGTCATTTGTTTTCATCATCATCATGCTTTGAAACTTATAGTTTTGTAGCTGATTCTCAAACTCCCCCTTAGCCCAATAGGAATGATTGATAGTATAGAAATGCATAGAAAATGATAAGTGAATGATCTTTTAGATAGATAGAAATTCAGTACAACGAAGTGACGTATTTATACAACACTTCTAACCTCTGAGCATCTTTGATGACGTCAGGGTTGATAGTGACATTTAACAACTATAACTAACACTAAACACTGGTAGCCTATCCTCTGATCAGTGCCAAGCACTGTTACATTGAATATAAAAATTATTTAAGCTAAACAATGTTCTCTATCCTCTGCTTGAGTCTTCTGGCAGACCTTTGAGCTTTGTCGTTTAGTGAGAGCAGATGATAGATGGAAAACTTTAGGCTTAGCAGAGTTTATTCATTAGAGCTTGTAAACTCTGATCTTGGAATCAATCATCTGATGTGTATTTGGCTTTATATCATCTGTTCCTTTTTGCAGGGTTCAATCCCAATAATCTCCCCCTGGAACAGATGATGCCAAAAACATTTATTTTTATCTTTATTTCTCAACAAGAGTTCTCTTATTTGACCCTTGAACTGTAGTTCAAAGTTAAGAGACTCCATATCATCAGCATCTTTTTCAAGTTCCAGATTCATCAGATCATTGAGGTCATCTGCATTTAACCCATATGCATCCTCCATGCTTATCTTGGAAACTTTGCCATCTGATTTAAGCAATGTCAATTCATGGTTGTCTTTGTTGACCTTCCATTTTAGAATTTTTTTATCAGTTGGCTTTCTAGGATGATCTTTATTTGTTGAGAGTTGTAATTGAGCTGATATGCCAATTTAGATAAAGTTTCTCTCAGAACATTGCTTGCATCATCAGTGTGAAATTGGATTTGATCCATGATTCCTTGCTTGATGAGGTCATGCTCATACCTTCTCTCATCTTCTTTTGACATCTCTCTCTGCCTTCTTTGTTATAAGGCTAGGATGGATTGAGCTGATGTTGCAGAAGATTTTTGTGAAGGTTGGGTCCGATGAGCTGTATCCTCTGTTGCATACACAGGCTTCTTTGGCAGTGTAGGATCTGTTTTTCTTCTTTTTTCAAGCCTCTTGTATGTTTCTATCACCTTAACCTTTGTCCACCTTGTAATTTGGTTCTTTGACCTATAATGAGCAGCTATTAGTTCTTCCTTCATTCTTCTGAGCTTTAAAATTTTGTCAGGCACATTCTTCTTATACTTGTTCCAATCTGGAGGAGTAGGCTTTTTAAGAGGATCCTTTAATATCCCTTGGATTCTTTCCACCTCTTCTTTTAACTCACTCACAGTCCAGTCTTTAAACTGTACTCTTGTTGCCTTGTATTGCTTATTATCAATAATGTGATCAATGTAATCACTCTTTAAGCTCTCATCCTCTCTCTCTCTCTCTCTCTCTGACAGCTTTTAGCACAAGTCTCTTGAGAAGTCTTCTAACCTTCTGACTTTGCTAAGCTGGAACTGCATACAATTTGCACTTCTCAGTCAGTTCTTCCCTTTGTATCCCTTTTGGTGATATCCTATGCTTGTTTAGCCTTCAACTTCAAATATTCTTCTACATTCCTTGGCTTGGGATATCCTTCCAGAGACAGAATTTCCCTTTTGTCTGGATCTTCTTCTGAGAAGAAAGACTTCATTTCTTCTCTAACAACTTGCAGATCCAATGGGAATTGAGTAGTGAGAGGCAATAAAGTCATCTTTGTAATTTGAGAAGAAGGAAGTGTAACAGCAGTTGTGATGGTCAGTGGTTGTGATGACAATGGTAATGGAGAAGGGATGATCTTGTCATCTAGTACACATTTGTGGTTATCCTTCTCTTAAAACTGAGTTTGGGTGATTGTGGTTATGGAATTCTTGTAGGTGTGGAGATTGGTTGAGTAGTGGTTGAGAATGTAATCATGGCAGTGGTTGGGTTAACATCTGCTATAACCACTGATGTATCAACAGATGTTGACACAGCAGCAGTTCTAACATCTGTTGTGGTTGTGGGTGGTGTTTTGTAACACCTTGAAAATTTCATCCAATAAAATTCTGGCACGTGTCCCGAAATTCTTGGTGACCATATGTGACCGAGAGGGACTAAGGACGCCGTCATGTTATTTTAATAATCTCTGAACGAGCGTCTGACAAGTCGGAAGACCAAAGTGGAAAAATGCCAAAATTTTCCTTTCTGGAAGGTCCTTACGGACCGTAAGGCAGCCAAAACATTTTTTCAGTTAGGCGGTTACGGACCGCAAGCCTCAATGGTTACGGTCCGTAACCAATTCAAATCTGTGGGCGCCAGAGGTCCTTACGGACCGCAAGGCTTAACCCCTTACGGTCCGTAAGGGGACTGCAGCTAGCAGATTGTTGGCAGCCAACATGTTTGCCACCTTTCTCACAAACTTGAGCCTTTCTCCTGCCTGTTCCACGACCCTAGACACTTGTACTCATCCCTTAGCTCTTGCCAACACCTGGATCAATCCTATGAAGCATCTCCAACTATAAATACCCTTGTATTTGCAACATGGAGACTTGCTCATTTCTACATTCTTTCCTCTCATCTCATCTGGAGGTTCCTGATCCTTGGGGACTTCCTAATTAGTCTTATTTCATGCTAAGGACCTTGTGTAAGTGTTCTTAGCCCTCCTTTTCAGTTTTATTAAGTTTAAAGCCAATGTCAAAGCGTTGACGTAAAACGCTTTGACTTTGCGCTAAGACCATTATGGTCCAGCCAATGTTCGTAACGAACATGGCTACATGATCTTAATAAGGTAGGTGTTAATCCCTCAAGAGGGCACCTCCTGATTACCACGTTTGCTTGGTCAATTGACGGGTCAAAGTTATGTTAATAAAAGTCAATCCGGTTAGTTTTGAAATAGAATCATAACTAGCAATGTAGATGTTATAAAACCTGTTTTGACACTCTAATAACTTGGTAATAATTATAAGAACATGTAGGAACATGTTCGGCTCGTCAATTCCAGGTCTAAGGTTAGTTCGCAACCGAAAGTCACGAAAGTTTACTTTTGCTTTGACTTTCAGTTCTGACCCGATTTAGCAACCTTAGCTATTGTCCCTAAGTTGCATTATGACCATGTTATAGTATACTATAATCCTCTAGAGTTATAGGACATGGTCATGTAGTATTCCGAGTCATTATGCAAGTATCCGTTAAATATGCCTAAAACGCCCTTTTTACGTATAAAATGGTTTAAACCTAAACTTGACATCAAAACTCTATACCTACTGATGTAATATCATTATTAGGATTATTTGGGATATTAATTCAGGTTGCAAACTGAGTTCAAGCTATAGTTTGCATATTATGTCCTTAAATGACGATGTTGCCCTTTCGGCACTTAAAATGAGTTTTAAACATCAAATGGACCAAAACCTTATACTTAATGATGTAATATATATATATATATATATGAACATATTTGGTCATTTAAACCTGGGCACAACAACAGTTTCATTTAAATACCGTTTAAATCGTAATTTAGCGACTTAATCGCCGTTTCGGCGCACAATATGGTTTAAAACCATATTAGAGCATTAAGGCTTGATACCTACTGATTTCAAAACATATTATTCAACTTATTAATAGTAGGTACATGTCCCAAACTCAGATTCCCAAACAAGTTATCAATTATGTGTGAATGACCAAAATACCCTTTTTGGGACATAGTTTGGTCCTAAACTATAACCCACACATATAATTGATATCCTACTGACATAACATCATAAAGTAAGTATTTTTACAGAATGTTTATGATATTAACATAAATTTACTTGTAAGCTTGTTTATTACATTTTTAAAATGACGAAATTGCCTTTTTAAGGCGTAGTTTGCTTTTAAAACCATAACGGGCCAACATATTAATAACCTACTATTATAATAACATATTTTAAACTTAATGGCATATGGAACTTGTGTAAGAATCACCCGGTTACCTAGTTTTGCTTATATGCATACGGTTAAGCCTACGTGACTAGTTTACGCAATTTAACCGAAACAGGTTTAACCATATCAAAATATTGTCAAATTCCAGAATGTAGAATGGTAACCCATATTATACAAGTCTTAGTACTTGTCGGGTCCAAAATGATTTTTTTCCAGTCATTGCTTAATCTAGCATTTTGTACCATTATCTTTATCTTAAAAGTAAGCCGGTCTAAGTCAATGACTAAATAAAGACCCGCTAACTAACTAATCTGTAGGAACGTCCACGATTAGCACGGGAACCTAAATTTGTTATCTATTGTCCGATTAGACGGAAAATAATGACGAGTTAACCAAATAACAAGAATTACTCATTTAAAGGTTGTTTTCATTGATCTAAAGTTCAATACATTCGAGAACCGGATCCGACAGAGCTTCGCCGTCTCTGTGCCAAAATCTCTCCTTACTTTTACAAATGAATCACCAAGGCACCTATTTATAGGACATAAGTTTGCTAGAGGGCATTGAAGTTCGAGCGAACTTGACTTAGTCAAGTTCGGCCGAACTTGTCTTCTCAAGACCAACCTCGAGCGAACTTGTCCTCCAAACAACATAAATATGCCTAGTTTCTAACAGATTAAGCCCTATTCACTCAAACTCGATACATAATGACGTAGGCAACAGACATATGCACCAACAGTTTTTGCTTTTCATCTTTTGATTCGGTTTTTCTTCGAGGAAACACAGGCTTTAGATTCAGACACTTGCGAGCAATATGACCAATAGTATTGCATTTAAAGCAAGTCCGATTATCAGAAACATTTCCACTAGTGGATTTCACTCCACTTGTGGACTTTGTTTTAGCATTGTCCCGAAGTTCTTTTTCTTTCTTGAATTCATCATTCGCTTTCTTACCGATCATACCTTCTTCTTAAACCGTATTTGTTCCATACACAAACTTCATGTGTTTACCTTTGTATTCATGAAATGACGACTTCTAGTTCTTTCTTGGTTCTTCTTCACTTTCCTCCAAACCCAATCATGCTCTCCTGTTCTCAGGAAAATGACCACCAACCTTTCGGTAATTGTTAGCATTTCTTTTAGGTTTCGAGTAAAATTTTTTCTCATTTTTCTCAAGATCATCTGATGAAACTTCTAAAAGTTTGAAAAATTTATCAAGTTGATCCTCTTTCACGTTCCGAATCGGAAAACTATCATCGAAGTATAATCTATCAGATTCCTTAATCTTGTACATGACAACATTAGGATCATCACTTAGATCATGTTCTGATGATATATCGTCATCTTCAGATTGTGATTCCAAGTTTTTCAAACTTGATTTGGCGCTTTCAGAGCAACCGTCATCAGAATCATTTCCCAACATATTTTAACCACATTTTTTTACCACCGCTTCATTGTCATCATTTGATTTCGTAAAGTCTACGTCAATGTTCTCAGGCAATTTATTTTTCTTTTCTGACAAAATGAGTAAATTAAATGCCTTTTCAATCTCATCATCTTTCTTGCAGGAATAACATGCAAGAAGTGGTGGAGGAACACTTCCGTATTCTTTACGCTTTGGTTTATCACCATTTTCCTCTGATTTAATCGTAGGTAAAATGTGATCAATGACATATGCGTTTGTGGTATAGCTCTTTAGAAGCTGTTTTACCCGTTCCGTTTCTATCTTTATGTCGTGAAGCTCACGCTTTGTCTCAGCAATGATTGACATTAGCATTTAGCTCACGATTAGCATTATCAACATATTTATATTTGCTTAATATTTTTTCATAAGCTTCTTTTATGGTTCTGTAATCATAACGAAAGTTTTCGTTGTGTACAGTCAGTTCTCTTATGACTTTGACTTTATCAAGACATGGTTCACAAGGACTTGTACACTTTGTGCAAGGTATTTCAACCTCCACAATTTTCACAACTTCCTTTTCAGACATTTTTTACCTCAGCTTTTACCTTTTTTGTCTCTGATTTCAAAGCTTCTTGCCTTTGCATCTCAAGGTAAGCTAATTCTTCTTCCTCAGCTCTCTGCCTATAACCTTCCAGAATGGCATTTTCCAAAGAAGCGTCGACATATGATGTATCAGATTCATCCACTAACTCTGTTATCATAGCAGCACTAGTTTTCTTTCCGATGTATCTGTTCCAGTCAAAACCATCTTCTTCATGATTAGCAACAAGAGCTTGTCCGGCTTTCTTTGCAGGTTTATCTTCTACTTCGACTTGTGTTCTTTTTGGATATGGCTTGTATTGAAGAGCTTTCTTGTAGTACTCATTGTTGTTGCCGAAAGGATTTTGGTTTCCACTTGCTTCTTGATTGTTGCATTCTCGTTTGAAGTGCCCTTTTTGTCGACACCTGAAAAATGTGACTTTAGACTTGTCAAATCCAAGCTTATTGCTTGAGTTACCAATATCTCTTCCAGTGAGTGCCATAAATTTCAAAACTCTTCTGATAATGGATGCAAAGCTGCATTTAATATCCATTAGCTCCAATTCTTCTTCGTCCACCTGATCATAATCTTCGGCGGTCATCTCTGGATTACCAATCTTTCCAGCAACGAAACTTTCATATGATTCAAGAACGGTAGCGAGAAGTGCTATGTGTTGTTTAGCCACTTTTTCTGGAAATACATTCTTCAAATCAACTGCTATGTTGCACTGGAAAACATTTGAATCAGAACTAGCTTGGCTTGTCTGATTTTGAAATGATGAGCTTGAACTTGCACTTGTATATCCAGCATATGGAGAATTTTTTACTTGGAGAAGAATTTGTATTTGCACTAAATGCTGTTTGAATTTTCGGGCTTTGAATCGGAGTATCTGGAACACCTCCTTTGTAATAAACACCGACATCTTGAATAACATTAGCATTCTTTGATTTAGCAATCTTCATCAACTCCATTTCATGACCTTCCAATTTGTCAATGAAAGATGACAATTTGAAGTGTCTCCAAGATGGACTATTCTTCAGAATCGTCAAATATGTTGTCCATTCTCCTTATGGAAGTGCATAAGCCAACTTCTCGATTTGCTCTTCATTAGATCTTTTGATATCATGTCTCCGCATCTGAACCATGAGGTGTCAATATCTATCGATCATCTGCTTCATTGTTTCACCTTTAATCATCGTGAAGATCTCGAATTCTTTCTTGATTAAAGCCTTTTTGCTTTTGACCATTTCATCACTTCCTTTGAATTTTTCACAAAGAGAATGCCATAATTCTTGCGAAGTGTCATATTCTGGAAATAGTATCAAGATATCTTCCTTCACTGATTGTTGTATCAAGCTGATCATTTTCTTCTCACCAACATAATTATCTTTGTCAGTATTTGAAAACTTGTTCAGCGGAAGATCTTGATCACGCTCATCTTTTGGCCATTTGTAACCATCCTCAACTGCAACCCAGCTTTTGAATTGATTCGCTTGTATCCAATTCACAAACTTTTCTTTCCATCCTTCAAATTCATCCATGCTCATTAGCTTTGGCGGTTTCGACGTAGTACCCATTTCGTTGTCGATATTCATCTGGTTCGCCGCAAGAACATTAGCGATTGATGAAGAAGCCATTTAAGAGACGAAAACGTTGTGGAAATCTTCCATTTTGTCAATCTGAAGACTTATCTGAGAATACGATCCAAACACTCAAACTTTGATTAGAAACAGACAAGTTCGGTCAAACTTGTGTGAAAACAGTTTTTGATTTCAAGTTTTTCACAAGTTCGGTCGAACTTATACGACAAAGTTCAAATTTTATCACAATACCTCAAGTTCAGTCGAACTTGATATGAATTTTGAGAAAAATTTCACTTCGAGCGGACTTGTAAAAAGATCTCAAGAAACAAGTAAGTTTGGTCGAACTTATGTGAATTATCAAGACTATTCTCAAGTTCGGGCGAACTTGTGACAAAAATTCAATGAAATTTGATCAAGTTCGGTCAAACTTGACCAAACATATTAGAATTTCTTTCAAGTTTGGTCGAACTTATAACAAAAATCTTGAAAAATCTATCAAGTTCGGTCGAACTTGATTAAAAACACTGAAGTTTTACTCAAGTTCGGTCGAACTTGATGTTGAGCTCGGCTGAAACTTGTTTCCAAAACATGGTTTTTTCAACTTTTTGATATCAAAACGTTTGAATTTGATGTCCAAACTCTCAGGGGTTTATCACAACTGTATTTACATGACATATTCAATTTTTAGCTGATTTTGTCCATGAAATCATCAAGTATGTGAAAATGTTAAGAAAAATGATAAAATGGAGATGAAATAGAGAAATTCTTGTCTTGATTCCAGCAAATTTAGGCATCCAGGCTCTGGTACCACTTGTAGGAACGTCCACGATTAGCACGGGAACCTAAATTGTTATCTATTGTCCGATTAGGCGGAAACTAATGACAAGTTAACCAAATAACAAGAATTACTCATTTAAATGTTCTTTTCATTGATCTAAAGTTCAATACATTCGAGAACCGGATCTGACAGAGCTTCGCCGTCTCTGTGCCAAAATCTCTCCACATTACAAATGAATCACCAAGGCACCTATTTATAGGGACATATGTTCACTGGAGATGAAGGAGGTTCGGGTTAACTTGACTTCTCAAGACCATTCTCAAGCGAACTTGACTCCTATTTTACATAATTACACCTAGATTCTAACAGATTAAGCCTTATTCACTCAGACTCGATACATAATAACATAGGCAACAGACATATGCACCAACATAATCGGTTAATAAAACCCTCCTTTCCAGACTAGAGACTTCCAGAAGATTGTCGCCAAGCTAGTTTTATTGATTACGGCTGTGCTTTGCTTATTTTCTCATTATTTAGAGATTTTGCAAGCCAGGTAAATACTTTAACTTATTTTCCCTTATAAGGGCTTGGGATACGGTATACTAATACCGCATGGTTGGATATGGGATCAAAGACCAATGAGTCGGGAATTCAAATAATCCATTTTAATTCGTATAGCTTAATATTAAACATTTGGGGGTTAAAACGACCGTGTCCTGGATATCCACGGCTCATTTAATTGCAAATGGCCACGACCTAAGCATGGGGTGTAGGCATACACCCGTCAGATGCTAAATTAAAATATAACCCACTAGGGGTGCACCTATTAAAGGTGTTAAAGTGGTGTGTCGATTAATCATGATCCCGACATAGTTTTCGGGCTCTAAATGTATTATTAGCATGTAAAAGTAATAACATGAAAAATTATTTATCCCAAGTTATTTATTAAAACTAAGTACCATTGCGTACACTAAATGGTTTTGAAATGTTTTAAAAATGAGTCGGTTAAATGTATTTACCAGTGAAAACGGACGTATTTTCAAAAGACTAAGAGCAGGTGACAAGTATACGTAATTAGGCTGGAAGTGCTCAGGCGAAGCTTAAAAGCAATTGCAACCCTTGCTTAGAAGGCCTTAGTCTATTAAATTTCCTTTTGTATTCAAATTTCGAACCGCCTGTGGATCTAGTTACAAGCGTTGTATTTATTATTTTGAACTTTGAAAATTCAAATGTTTGTAATAGTAATTATCCAGACTTCCGATGTGTTACATTGTATTTTTTGGTAATGATGATTTCAACTTACGTCACAATATTCCCCAACCGGGCCCACCGGGTTACACATGGAAATTAGGGGTGTGACAGGTTGGTATCAGATCCAGCTCTCAAGTGAATTAAACGCTAGCCTTTTGTGTTTAATCTTGAGAATACATATTAACACATATCTCTTAGACCTTCGAGTCTAGACTTTGACCTAGGTGTAATCATTTCCATCTTATTCTTCTAGCTTTGTATTTTATTTAACTTGTTTTTTAAACAGGAATAATGCCGCCTAAGTTTAGACGTGGAGGAAAGGGCAAAGGACCCATGAGGGGTGGACCCTCTATGACTGGACCATCCTTCAAACCACCTTATAGACCATCTCTAGCCGGAGCAGCTGATCTGCCTGACTACAATCCTTACGAGGGATCTGGAGATTCCTCATCCCCTTTTGAACCCTTCAGACATTCTATATCACATGAATACTCTCCACCCCATTCACACTCCCAGCATTCCTACCATTCTCACCATTCCCACCAATCTCCCCATTCACACTCTCATTCCTATCAGTAATACTTCAACTCTTATTTCGATAACACTGTCAACCAACCCGCACTAGAAACCCCTCCAGTTAACTCACCCACCCATATGGAGGAAGATTCCAATCCGGAAAATTTCCCCAAACCGGATCCTATGGGCACCCCATCGAGCTGTCTAGTGGCTCGAACTCCTGGCAGGATCTCCGTTCGGAGGTCCTGATGAATATGAGCAACGATGGGTACAATATGTGTTTGTCAACACACCCTCCTACCACAGTACCCCCCAGCATCAAACCCCGTCACCCCATCCTCACCAAGAGGATGTAGAAATGCAACAGGTGGATCAACCTCAAGCCACCACCTGAATCATCATCGCAACCACGCCGGAGGCGTGGGGCACGCATGTCGGTGCATGCTGGTCAAAGGTCGGGTTCGCTACCACCTTTGCCACCCTCTTACCCTATCATCCCTGAGGACCCACAAATGGGTGGACCCTCGAACACATCACCAGTAGTTGAGCCTCCACCACAACCAGCTGTTGAGCCTCTACCTCAACCACCTCTACCACCGCCGGATTTGGCCAATCCAATACCTGCATATAAAGGACCATCAGGGTTTCCCACTGTCGACCCTCCTGGCTTATATAATTACATCCACCATGGTTTAGAGCAAGATCCTTATTATGATGCAATTATTCATAATAACCTTTATCATTCATCTTACCCTTCTTACCCACCTTCTTATACCTTTACCGGGTATCCACCTTATGGATATCCGTATCCAGTTGCGCCTCAACTGCAACCACCTCCACCTCAGCCGCAACCCCAACCGCAAGTACCACTCGAGGCCATTAATGAGGCCTTGGATCAAGTAAGGGAAATGCGAAAACAAGTCAAGAAATCGGAGAAGAAAACAACGAAATTTATCAAGAAGCTTTACGAGGCTGTAAAAGGGAGGAAGGATGACTAGTTTTGTATTTTCATATATGTAATTTAAATTCCAAAAGTCCCTGCGTGGACATTGTTATTTCTGTTAAGTTCCTGCGTGAACTATTTTTGTTATTTTAAGTCCTAAATAATAGGCAATTTTGTAATGTTCCTTTTAGTAAAATTTCCTTATTGTTATTTACTTTATCCAATCAATTATCATGATTTTATTCAAGTTTTATTGATCTGCCATATTAACCCAAAATCCATCAGCCAATGACTATGATCAAATAGATTGGCAAACGAAAATTTCGGAAGTAATCTTCTGTCTAACAAAGGTGAATGATGTTCAACTTCCAAATTTATCATTTCTCTGCGTCAAACTCAATGGGTGATAACTCATAAATCCTAGTGATAAATGTTGTCACATTAATCAATTGGGTAAATGACAAATGTTCAAACCCTATCGCCTAAGTGATCAATGTTAGATCCTGGCTAAAGTTTTCTAACACACAATAGTAGTGTAAAGCCAATGAGCAATAATACAGTAGTGACGCATGACGTGCTAACTGATAAATTCTGGACTATGTCCGATCTATAAATGCCTATGATGGTCCTTTGAGACCTAGGTTATATATAAATATACCACATCTGGTATTTAAAATTTTGTATGGTCTTAGAACCATGTTGTGAATAAGGGTACGTCATAGCATCTAACCGGATTCATCTCAATATTTAGAAGCAATTTCCACCAATGGCGGGATCAAACAAAGTAAATAGCAAATGCAACGATGACGACGCCAATGAGAACATCATCATAAGTAAGAATGACTTGAGTCAACTTATTGCCGCAGAGGTTGACAAAGCCTTAAAAGATAGGTCTGAACGTCAACCTGAGTCGAGCGCTTCTCGCTCTAAGCCCGTCTCTATAGCTAAAACTCAGCCTAGCCACTCAAGAACGAAAAAGAGTGAGGCACACTCCTCGAATGTGAGGAGTATAGCAAAGAGTGATGAGCATCCTAAGAAACCGAATGTCGATGGTGACGGTTGCTCCTACAAGTACTTCGTGTCTTGTAGACCCCGTGATTTTAATGGGGAAAAAAGAGTTGTTGAGTGCTTGAGATGGCTAGATGAGATGGAGACAGTGGTGGATATCAGCGGCTGTGCTGATAAGAATGTTGTTAAGTATGTGTCTCAGTCATTCAAGGGTGATGCCCTTATCTGGTGGAAAGCCTTAGTCCAGTCTACTGGCAAAGTTCATCTCTACAACTTGAGTTGGTCCAAGTTTGTAGATCTTGTGAAGGATACCTACTGCCCACCTCATGAGGTGGAGAAAATCGAGTCAGATTTCCTAAATCTGACCATGAAGAACATGGATTGCCGGAAATTTGTCACAGACTACAACTCTCTCTCAAGGCTAGTGCCTTACTTGGTTACCCCGGAGCCCAAACGTATCGCACATTTCATCAATGGGTTAGCTCCTGAAATCAGGAGTATGGTTAAGGCGGTGCAGCCAGGCACCTACAAGTCTGTAGTGGAGCTATCTCTCTCCCTCATACAGGACTATGTGAGGCAATTATCAGTTAAGACTGACAATGAAGGAAAGAGGAAACGGAAGGACGGAAACTCCCAGAAATTTAACAAAAAGGGTAAGCATGGGTTTAGTAAAGATAATCAGAAGTCGAGCAACAAACGCACGTGCAAGATGTGTGGAAAACAACATTATGGGCAGTGTCGCTTAGACAAGAAGCCGAAGCAGTGCAATATCTGCAAGAAAACTGGGCATCAGCCGCATGAGTGCCGAAACATAAAAGATGCTACCTGTTTTGGATGTGGAGAGAAAGGACACATCAAAAAGAATTGCCCTAAGGTTACTACTGAAAGTAAGGCCAAAACTACCGAGGCTAAGAAAGCCACTACTAGGGCCTTCCAAATGAATGCTAAGGAAGCAGTGAAGGATAACAACATCATAACGGGTACGTTCCTTATCAACAACACTTTTGCTAGAGTTCTTTTCGATTTGGGCGCCGATAAATCGTTTGTAGATCATAAGTTTAGTGAACTATTAAACTTGCCCCTAAGAACTCTAGACATAACCTATGTAGTAGAGCTCGTTGATTGAACTATAGAAACTGCTTCATCCATTCTTGACGGATGCTTCATATCCATCAAGAATCATCCTATCCCTGTTTCTCTTTTACCTATGAAACTAGCGGGATTCGATGTAGTCTTAGGCATGGATTGGTTATCGCATAACCAAGCTTGCATTCCTGCGATAAGAAACTCATTGAAATTAAATCCACGTCTGGTAAAAACCTCACCATTCATGGAGACAAACACTTTGGATTGCCTGATAAAGTAGTTTTGCTTAAGGCATCTAGATGTATGACAAAAGGATGTGTCATCTACATGGCACAAGTCACCGTTGGTGAACCCAAACCAAAGATTGAAGATATACCTATCAATTCTGAATACCCAGACGTGTTCCCAGAAGAATTACCTGGCCTACCTCCTGATAGGCAGGTAGAGTTTCGAATTGATATCATACCTGGAGCAGCTCCCATAGATAAAGCTCTGTATTGTTTAGCACCAACCGAGATGAAGGAATTGAGAACCCAAATGGACGAACTCTTAGAGAAAGGTTTTATTCAACCCAGCTCTTCGCCTTGGGGAGCTCCTAATATTTTCGTCAAAAAGAATGTTGATGCACTTTTTGTTCCTCACTTGTCGAATAGTCTAGGTAAAGCGTGTGTTGAATATTGTATAGGTTAGAATCGAACACACGATCAAAATACATAGTTTTTAGTGTAAAAGGGAATAAGTTCGCTCGAACTTGACCTGTGGAGGTCAAGTTAGCTCATGATGGTGATGTTGATGTCAAGTTCGGCCGAACTTGACTAGGTCAAATTCGCCCGAACTTAGATGCTTACCAGCGAACTTCTCATCCTATAAATAGGTGGTGTGTGTTCATTTGTCATTTGAGTTTTTGCCATCCCTACGAGGAGGTGCTGCCGGATTCTCTCCAGGAACTCCTGCAGCTGGACTTATAAAGATGTATACTCTTTCGGTATGAATTAAGACTTCTGCTGCATTCTACTTCTACTCCTTTCTGTAATAACATTCTACCGAATCGGTTTACGTTTACGCATTAACTTCCGTCTAGAACGCCTGATCACAGACCTTCAATTGGTATCAGAGCTACGGTTATCACCTACGCTCATGAATTTGGACATTTATGGACATTAGGAGGGGTTTTAGACGTAAATCATCAAATAAACATACAATCCACGGATAAAAAGTAAAATTGAACGGATAGGATTGTTAGAAAACCATTTTCGACCAGATCTATGGTGGAATCATCTCGAAATGCGAGAAATAAGGATTTTGGTTCGAAAAATGTGAAAAAAATGCTAATTTGGGGGACCAAGTTCGACCAAACTTGACAAGAATTTTCAGGATTTCTCATTAAGTTCGACCGAACTTGACACTTTTTGAGCAAGTTCGCCCGAACTTGGTTAATTTTCATGAAATTACATCAAGTTCGCCCGAACTTGTGGTCAAGTTCGCTTGAACTGGGTGTTTGGCCAACCAAGTTCGCCTGAACTTGACTGGATTTTAATGAAATTATGTTTACAAGTTCGCCCGAACTTGTTGCTTTAGTTTCTTATCCTTTGATATAAGTTCGCCCGAACTTGTTGAAAAGTGATTTTTTCACAAGTTCGCGCCCGAACTTGTTCAATGCCTAAAAAAAGGTATTGTAAAAATTTATTGCTTGGTTTGATAAGACGGGTGTCCAGAAAAATTTTGGTGATAGAAATTTTTTCAAAATTTTAACGTCTGATACTGACTACCGTCGGAGGCCTTGGAGAGAGGCTGAGATGATGAGGTTAGAGATGGTTGAAGATGAGAGGGTAGTCATTGATACCAAAGCAATGTGGTGATCATTAGGGTTGAAGACTACCGATGGGCCTTAAAGTAAATTCCGCATTTGTTAAATACTGAAAATTCCAGATTTGAGGGGGAATTTCAGTAAAAAAAAATTGGTATGGTCAGAATTTGCAAAAATGAGGGGGAATAAAAATTTCATCTTTTATGAAGATTCCGGAATTTTTGAAATTCATGACAGTGCAACAGTATTCGGGTGGTTTCCGACTACAGATTAACCGGGAAATACAGAGATTTGAGATTCATTGGGATTCTTGATCACAGGAAGTTCAGATTATTCAGATCATGATACAGATTGATGCTTAAGGGTTAGAGTCCTGATCTCCGGTGAAGGAACAGTTAGCTGGATTAGCAGTCATTAGTATCAGTGAAGAACTGAGGACATTCATAACGTTCGGTGATGATCTTAGTAATTAGTGACTAGCTCCGAAGACGGATGGTTTCAAAATTACCAAGGAAATCTGATGATAGCCTTTGGTGGCCATTATTTTTAGTCTTCAAGCAGATGAATCATTATTCTCTTTGGACTAACCGCCGTTGGATGATGATGATTAGTGATTAAGTGGCGCTGGTCTACCGGAGATAGCTATATTTCTGTTATTGTGACTGAAGAGGAAGAATGTGATTTTGATCATGGACAGGTGATTCTCAGATTCGAAGTATTACCAGATGATTTGGTTCCGATGATGATTTACTGATTGAAAAAGATTACAGATTTGCTGATCAAGAGTGATTATGGAAATCGGGATTTCGGATTTTTGCGGGTAAACATTGATTTGAAGTTTACCGGTGTGGTATTTTGAAGTTTCTATCAATTATCGGTTGAGTTTTGAAGATCGGAAGATCGAGCATGGGAGATATGCGCTAAACTGAACGCGGATATGGTTAAAGTTGAAATGGAGAAGCTGCATTGGTGTCTATTCAAGATAATCTGTTGGTCAAGCAAATCAAAGGAGGTTGGAAATTGTGCAACAAATATCTGAACTGGAGATTTCAGGGGGAATTAGATATTGATAATGCAAACCCGAATCATCAATTAAGGGGGAATTTGTTGACGCGTTTCGACGACATCGGTAAACACCTTGACTGAAGTTGCAGAATATTCAAACACGGCTCAGTTTGAAGACAAATATTCGATAGTAACGAACAAGGGGGAATCTGTTGATGCACTTTGTGTTCGTCACTTGTCGAATAGGCTAGATAAAGCGTGTGTTGAATATTGTATAGGTTAGAATCGAACACAGGACCAAAAGACGGAGTTTTCAGTGTAAAAGGGAACAAGTTTGCTCGAACTTGACCTGTGGAGGTCAAGTTCGCTCATGATGGTGATGTTGATGTCAAGTTCGGCCGAACTTGACTAAGTCAAATTCGCCCTAACTAAGATGCTTTCCAGCGAACTTCTCATCCTATAAATAGGTGGTGTGTGTTCATTTGTCATTTGAGTTTTTGCCATCCCTACGGGGAGGTGCTGCCGGATTCTCTCCAGGAACTCCTACAGCTGGACTTATAAAGATGTATACTCTTTCGGTATGAATTAAGACTTCCACTGCATTCTACTTCTACTCCTTTCTGTAATAAAATTCTACCGAATCGGTTTACGTTTATGCATTAACTTCCGTCTAGAACCGACCTTCAAAGAAGGACAGATTAATGCGAATGTGCATTGATTACCGTGAGCTCAATAAGATAACGATCAAGAATCGTTATCCCTTGCCCAGGATCGATGACTTGTTTAATCAATTACAAGGCGCAAGCTACTTCTTGATGATTGATTTAAGATCGGGATATCACCAGCTTAAAGTTAGAAACGAAGATGTTCCGAAAACTTCTTTCAGGACAAGATATGGACATCACATGTTTCTAGTGATGCCTTTTCGGCTCACTAATGCACCCGCAACATTCATGGATCTCATGAATAGAGTCTGCAAGCTATACTTAGATAAGTTTGTCATTGTCTTCATAGACGACATACTTATATATTCTTGTAATCAATCCGATCACCAGAAACATTTAAGGTGCATCCTCGATATACTACATCAGGAAAAGTTGTATGCGAAATTCTCCAAATGTGAATTTTGGTGACGTGAGGTTCAGTTCCTTGGTCACATAGTAACTGAACATGGTATCCAAGTAGATCCAGCGAAGATAGAAGCAATAATGAATTGGGAAGCGCCAAAGACACCTTCTGAGATACGTAGTTTCTTAGGACTGGCTGGTTATTATCGAAGGTTCATTGAGAACTTTTCATGAATAGCCGCTCCTCTGACAATCTTAACGCGTAAAGATGCTAAATTTAACTGGGGTTCAAAGCAACAAGAATCCTTTGAGACATTGAAGTATAATTTAAGCAATGCACCGTGTTAACTCTGCCAGAATGTGTTGAATAGTTACTGTGATGCTTCGCACACTTGTATGGGATGTGTGCTTATGCAAAGAGGCAAAGTGATTGACTATGCATCACGACAATTGAAAGTGCACGAGAGAAACTACACCACCCATGATTTGGAACTGGGTGTGGTAGTATTTGCACTTAAACTTTGGAGACACTATTTATATGGAACAAAGTGTATCATCTACACTGACCATAAAAGTCTTCAACATTTGTTCAATCAGAAGGATTTGAACATGAGGCAACGTCGATGGATGGAAACACTCAACGACTACGATTGTGAGATTCGATATCATCCAAGAAAGGCGAATGTAGTCGCTGATGCGCTTAGTCGCAAGGAAAAAGTTAAACATCTAAGGATCAATGCCAAAAGCATCGAACTGAAGAATAGCTTAAATGAAAAGCTGCTAAATGCACAAAAGCAAGCCATGTCTTAAGATAACATTGCCAAGGAAGGATTAGGTGCAACTATTGATCAGTTAGCACCTGGAAAGGACGGAATGTTCCATTAAATAATCGGATCTGGGTTCCGATCTTTGGAGGACTTAGAGATATAATCCTCCAAGAGGCTCATAACTCTAAATATTCGGTTCATCCGGGAAGTGACAAGATGTACCAAGATCTTAAACCCAATTATTGGTGGATGGGTATGAAGAAAGATATAGCCGGTCATGTAGCAAAGTGCTTGACGTGTTCTCAAATTAAGGCAGAACACCAGAAACCGTCAGGACTTCTACAACAGCTTGAATCCCAGTATGGAAGTGGGAAATGGTAACTATGGACTTCATCACTAAGTTACCCAAGTCCAAGCGAGGAAATGACACGATTTGGGTTATTGTGCATAGATTAACCAAATCCGCTCATTTCTTACCAATTAAAGAAACATATGATTCTGATAAACTGGCCAAGCTTTATGTCGATGAGATTGTGTCCTTGCACGGTGTGCCGATATCCATTGTATCTGATAGAGATACAAGATACACATCTCACTTCTGGAAAAGCTTCCAACAATCTCTAGGCACGAGATTAAATTTCAGTACGGCTTACCATCCGCAGATGGACAGACAAAGTCAGCGTACCATTCAAACCTTGGAGGACATGCTTCGAGCTTGTGTGATCGATTTAGGCGGAAGTTGGGATGATCACTTACCCCTAATCGAATTATCTTATAACAATAGTTATCATACAAGTATTAAGGTCGCACCTTTTGAAGCCTTATATGGAAGAAAATGTAGGACGCCTGTATGTTGGGCCGAAGTTGGAGAAGCCCAACTATCTGGACCCGAAGTCGTTCTCGAAACCACGGAGAAGATTTGCGCAAATCCGTGATCGACTTAAGACAGCTCGTGATAGACAAAAGAGCTATGCTGACAAAAGCGTAAACCTTTACAGTTCCAAGTTGGGGACAAGGTTATGTTAAAAGTGTCACCTTGGAAAGGTGTAATGCGCTTTGGGAAAAAGGGCAAGTTAAGCCTAAGATACATCGGGCCATTCTAGATAATCGAATGTGTTGGACCTGTAGCTTATAGGCTTAAGCTACTGGAAAAGCTCAGTGGAATCCATGATATTTTCCATGTCAGCAATTTGAAGAAATGCCTCGTGGACGAGTCGTTAGCAATGCCTCATGAAGATATACAGATCGATGAAAACTTGCGTTTCATAGAGAAACCAATTACGATCAAAGATCGGCAAGTTAAGAAGCTTTGTAGGAAGCACGTACCTATTGTGAAGGTCGAATGGGATGCCTGTCGAGGTCCCGAATATACTTGGGAGGTCGAATCCAATATGTGACAAAAGTACCCTTATCTATTTGAATAAATCTCGAGGCCGAGATTTTTATTAAGGGGGTGAAGATGTAACACCTCGAAAATTTCATCCAATAAAATTCAGGCACGTGTCCCGAAATTCTTGGTGACCATATGTGACCGAGAGGGACTAAGGACGCCGTCATGTTATTTTAATAATCTCTGAACGAGCGTCTGACAAGTCGGAAGACCAAAGTGGAAAATGCCAAAATTTTCCTTTCTGGAAGGTCCTTACGGGTCGTAACCATTAATGGTTACGGACCTTAAGGCAGCCAAAACATTGTTTCAGTAAGGCGGTTACGGACCGCAATCCTCAATGGTTCCGGTCCGTAACCAATTCAAATATGTGGGCGCCAGAGGTCCTTACGGACCGCAAGGCTTAACCCCTTACGGTCCGTAAGGGGACTGCAGCTGGCAGATTGTTGGCAGCGAGCATGTTTGCCACCTTTCTCGCAAACTTGAGCCTTTCTCCTGCTTGTGCCACGACCCTAGACACTTGTACTCATCCCTTAGCTCTTACCAACACCTGGATCAATCCTATGAAGCATCTCCAACTATAAATACCCTTGTATTTGCAACATGGAGACTTGCTCATTTCTACATTCTTTCCTCTCATCTCATTTGGAGGTTCTTGATCCTTGGGGACTTCCTAATTAGTCTTATTTCGTGATAAGGACCTTGTGTAAGTGTTCTTAGCCCTCCTTTTCAGTTTTATTAAGTTTTAAGCCAATGTCAAAGCGTTAACGTAAAAACGCTTTGACTTTGCACTAAGACCATTATTGTCCAGCCAATGTTCATAACGAACGTGGCTACATGATCGTAATAAGGTAGGTGTTAATCCCTCAAGAGGGCACCTCCTGATTACCATGTTTGCTTGGTCAATTGACGGGTCAAAGTTATGTTAATAAAAGTCAATCGGGTCAGTTTTGAAAAAAAATCATAACTAGCAATGTAGATGTTATAAAGCCTGTTTTGACACTCTAATAACTTGGTAATAATTATAAGAACATGTAGGAACATGTTCAGCTCATCAAATCCAGGTCTAAGGTCGGTTTGCAATCGAAAGTCGCGAAAGTTTACTTTTGCTTTGACTTTCAGTCGCGAAAGTCGGTTAGCAACGTTAGCTACTGTCCCTAAGTTGCATTATGACCATGTTATAGTATACTATAATCCTCTAGAGTTATAGGACATGGTCATGTAGTAATCCGAGTCATTATGCAAGTATCTGTTAAATATGCCTAAAACGACCTTTTTACGTATAAAATGGTTTAAACCTAAACTTGACATCAAAACTCTATATCTACTGATGTAATATCATTATTAGGATTATTTGGGATATTAATTGAGGTTGCAAACTGAGTTCAAGCTATAGTTTGCATATTATGTCCTTAAATGACGATGTTGCCCTTTCGGCACTTAAAATGAGTTTTAAACATTCAAATGGACCAAAACCTTATACTTACTGATGTATATATATGAACATATTTTGGTCATTTAAACCTGGGCACAACAACAGTTTCATTTAAATACCGTTTAAATCGTCATTTAGCGACTTAATCGCCGTTTCGGCGCACAATATGGTTTAAAACCATATTAGGGCATTAAGGCTTGATACCTACTGATTTCAAAACATATTTTTCAACTTATTAACAGTAGGTACATGTCCCAAACTCAGATTCCCAAACAAGTTATCAATTATGTGTGAAATGACCAAAATACCCTTTTCTGGACATAGTTTGGTCCTAAACTATAACCCACATATATAATTGATATCCTGCTGATATAACATCATAAAATAAGTATTTTTACAGAATGTTTATTATATTAACATCAATTTACTTATAAGCTTGTTTATTACATTTTTAAAATGACGAAATTGTGCTTTTAAGGCGTAGTTTGCTTTTAAAACCATAACGGGCCAACATATCAATAACCTACTATTATAATAACATATTTTAATCTTAATGGAATATGGAACTTGTATAAGACTCACCCGGTTACCTAGTTTCGCTTATATGCATACGGTTAAGCCTACCTGACTAGTTTACGCAATTTAACCGAAATAGGTTTAACCATATCAAAATATTCTCAAATTCCAGAATGTAGAATGGTAACCCGTATTATACAAGTCTAGTACTTGTCGGGTCAAAAATGCATTCTTTTCCGGTCATTGTTTAATCTGGCATTTCGTACCGTTATCTTTATCTTAAAAGTAAGAAGGTCTAAGTCAATGACTAAATAAAGACCCGTTAACTAACTTATCGGTTAATAAAAGCCTCCTTTCCAGACTAGAGACTTCCGGTAGATTGTCGCCAAGCTAGTTTTATTGATTACGGTTGTGCTTTGCTTATTTTCTCATTATTTAGAGATTTTGCAAGCAAGGTAAATACTTTAACTTATTTTCCCTTATACGGGCTTGGGATACGGTATACTAATACTGCATGGTTGGATATGCAATCAAAGACCAATGAGTCGGGAATTCAAATAATCCATTTTAATTCGTATTGATTAATATTAAACATTTGGGGGTTAAAACGACCGTGTCCTGGATATCCACGACTCATTTAATTGCAAATGGCCACGACCTAAGCACGGGGTGTAGGCATACACCCGTCAGATGCTAAATTAAAATATAACCCATTAGAGGTGCACCTATTAAAGGTGTTAAAGTGGCTTGTCGATTAATCATGATCCCGGCATAGTTTTCGGGCTCTAAACGTATTATTAGCATGTAAAACTGATAACATGAAAAATTATTTATCCCAAGTTATTTATTAAAACTAAGTACCATGGCGTACACTAAATGGTTTTGAAATGTTTTCAAAATGAGTCGGTTAAATGTATTTACCAGTGAAAACTGACATATTTTCAAAAGACTAAGCGCATGTGATAAGTATACGTAATTAGGCTGGAAGTGCTCAGGAGAAGCTTAAGAGGAATTGCAACCCTTGCTTAGAAGGCCTTATTCTATAAATTTCCTTTTGTATTCATATTTCGATCTGCCTGTGGATCTAGTTACAAGCGTTGTATTTATTATTTTGAACTTTGAACGTTCAAACGTTTGTAATAGTAATTACCCAGACTTCTACTGTGTTACATTGTATTGTTTGGTAATGATGATATCAACTTACGTTACAATATTCCCCAAATGGGGGCCCACCGGGTTACACGTGGAAATTAGGGGTATGACATGTTTTTGGTGGTGGTATTTGAGATTTTGTGGGTGAAGAGACAATGGTTGGATTATCAACTCTGGTTTTAGAAGGTGTGGATGTTGGTTATCTAGTTTTTCTAACAGCCCTCTTCTTTTATGAAGTACCAACCTCTTATTTTTCCTTTTGATGAGTAATCTTTCGCTCAACCAGAGATCTCTAACCCTCTGCTTATTTCTCTCATTTTCCCTATCCAGAGCATTTTGTGTTTCATCAGGTTTCTCGCTTCCATCTGGTCTAGGGATAACCACTGTTGGTCTTGATCATGGAAAAGTTTTGAGCTTCAGCACTTCTTTTTTCATTCTCCCCCTTTTAGGCATCATTTGTATCGACCAGAATGACAGTGGGAGGAGAAGTGCCAGTGGTTTGGAAAAGATGAGCTTTGATAGCTTTGATGTCTGCACTCGTATCATTGTATCTTGCATCAACCAGATTTCTAAAATTCTCCATGGGATGTGCATGTTGAATATCTGCATGTTCTCTTTGTTGTTGAAGCAGAGGATACATTAATTTCCATAGCTCAGCAGTGGTTGTGGCCGGTGTAACATCCGTCAAAAAAACCGGGTTATCCAAACCCGCTTCGTTTATTAACCGAACATCCAGTTAAAATTTTTGTTGCATGTTTAGAGCTCAAACTAATTTTAAACAATACATAATTAATAAACATTTTAGAATTTAAAAACTATAATTATTAAAAAGTAAAAATCAGTGCAAAAAAATATATATACAAGCTGCCGGGTTTCGAACCCGGGTCAGCTAGTTCACCAAACAAACACTTTACCGCTCCGCCACTTGACTTCCTTGTTATTATAACGAAACAAATAAATCTTATGATGAAATCCGAATTCAAACCGGACTTCCAGCGCGGCTAAACTCGCAATCACCGGAAAATCCGGCAATCCGCGAGTTCAGCCATTACTCCTTTTGACTATAACGCTATAACCGTCGACGACACCGGTTATAACCGATATCTAGCCCCAATTTCAGTCATAACCGCCGAGTTGACCAAAATCAAATCTCACCATAAGCAGCCTATAAATACAGGGCTAAATTCCTTAATCCCACCCGTTCAATCACTCAAACTCTCTCTTAAACTCTCGCTAAAACACTCTGAAGCAGTCGCCGCAAGTCGCCGGAATTTATCTGTGTTCGCCGGAATTCTCTGCTAGTCGCCGGAAAACCGAATCCATTTCATCCCTTCTGCTTACTCTAAAATAAGACTTCTAGAGCTCAAACAGAAAGTACCACCCTCACCTCAAACTTCCTGTAGAGCCTCTGTCGCAAGATAAACATCGCCGGAGTTAACCTCAGCCGCCGGAATCTTCTGTTGGAGTTAAACCGAAAGGTCTAACACCTCGCCTAATCGGTACAAACATTTAACTTTCTTCAATACTGTTTATATGCAATTGTTTAAAACTGGGAATCGAAATTATGTGGACTAACAGTTGGGTTGAGAGTTCTGGGTTGTTTTAACAAAGAAGATGAAGTTTAGGTTGTGTATATATTTAATATAAATCGGGTTATATCTCGGGTTAGACACACAGTCCAGCAGTGGACTGTGTGCATTTCATGCTATCGATACCGAGTTCGAATCGTGCGCTTAACCGGGTCCTGTGATAAATCTCATTTTTTTTTAAAAGCCCCAGAACACCTTCCAGTTAGTATATAAGATTAATAAAAGCAAGTATTTTAACCAGGTTAGACACACAGTCCAGCGGTGGACTGTGTGCAAAGTTAAACCACAGGTCACGGGTTCGAAACACACCATGCGCACCGGTTCGACTAGTTTAAAAATCTTTTTAATTAAATAAAATTCGGAATAATCTAAGTAGTATATAAATATAATTAAAAACAGAAATGTTTCGGGTTAGACACGTAGCTCAGTTGGTAGAGCTGAGTGCACGTATACGGGAGGTCACGAGTTCGAACCTCACTCAGCGCAAACAAACACAAAGTCCGAACCGGTCAACGGTCAAAGTCAACGGTCAACATTTTTTTTATTTATTTATTTACTCAGAAAATTATTTAAAAATACTTAAAAATAATATTTCTTTTAGAAAATGTCCTTAAACTCACAAAAATAAATCTAGAAATCCTATTAAGGTTATGAATTAAAATTATTAATCTCAAATAAAATCCATTTATTTACCGAACCATTATGTTATTATTTAGGTTAGTTTCCTTGCCGATTAAATCCAAATTAGTGCGCATTCATCATCAATCCAAGAAACGCACCCACTGTGAGTGAATTCTTACAAATTCCCCTTTTTATTCATGTTTTGGGGTGTATCATGTGTCGCTTAAACTAATTCGCTTATTCAAACTCGTGCTATACCATTATATAATCTAAACTTAAAATGTAAATATTGTTTGTTGTGATGTATTACATATTATTTATTAGGCCCATCAGTTCCTCGTGGGAGACGAGTTGAACAACGCGTGCCTCAAAACTTATTCATTAGGCCCATCAGTTCGTTGAACAACGCGTGCCTCAAAACTCATTCATTAGGCCCATCAGTTCCTCGTGGGAGACGAGTTGAACAACGCGTGCCTCAAAACAATCATTTGCTGTATGTGTGTGCAATATTTAATATTATGTACATTGTGAATAAATTTACATCTATATTTACTCATATGTGGTTATGCACTTTATTTTATAATCAATACAATAAACACGTTTAAATGTTTTCATAGGATTCACTCGCCAACTTTTTGTTGACCCAAAAACCATTTTTACACATGATACAGGTGGACAGGATGAAGCAAGGAACACATAGGAGAGTGCCTTAGAAGAAAAATAATGAAGTCTAGAAAGATGTATAGAACATGTTGTACTTGTATGATTTGATTGTATGATCTTCTTTAAAATTGTAATAATAAATATGAAACATTATAATAAATGTCATGAGCTTTGATGAAAACCCAATCATGCCCCGATCACCTTTTTCCGCTGCGGGTCGGGGTGTGACAGATTGGTATCAGAGCTTTTGACTATAGGGATATAGGATAGGTTATTAGACCCTTAGAGCCTATACTATAGTTGATTAGATTTTAATTGTTTATGTGGTTACATGCAAACTCATGATGTTTATTTGTTTCATATTTATTACATACACAAATGCATGCAAACACTTCCAATATTATATTTTGTGATACATAATGAATTATACTTACAGTCAAACATACATAATTACATACACATTCATCATACATATTTCAATGTTCACATATTCAAATCACCTTCATACTTCCGTTATTCAAGATTTTGTCGCATTTTTCATTTTTCAAATCTCATCAAAGTGAGTTCTGCGACGGGCATGTAGTAACTGTAAGGGTACAAGTACCGGTAGTCGGAACGTCCTATCTAGGTTGGCATTCGTATAAATCCAATATAACGGACCAGTTTGCCTACCTGGGGACTAACGATGAGAGTACGAAGGACCTATTAGGCCAAAGCATGCCACACCAAACGTCGTTCGAACTAACCCCACTTTGAGTTGTCACCGTGTCCACACCTGGATACATTCCGAATATCATACGTTACATACATATTTCTCGATTTTCTCCGAGTTTTAGTGTACGTAACCAGGCTAACACATGCGAACCATATGAAAAACCCGGTAATCATGGGGGCCCACATGATTATGAAGGTGAAGTATGGCGGCATGCAAGGTCCAATTACGAGCAAAGCCCAAGACATCCTATGGATGTAGTAGATTTATTATTCTATATTTATTTTATGAATGTTCATTCCTACATACGACACATGACACCTAAAAAGTCCAACTCATACACTTGATACGTATTCCTTGTAGATGTCTTCTAGTCTCGCTCGTAGGAAGATGAGATCAGGAAAAACCCGCGAGCGCATGGCTGCCCAAATCGCTCAACAATGGCTGCCGTAATACCCAACATTGTAGTTCAAGTTCAACAAGCCCTTACCGCTAATCCCGTCAACCCAATCAATCAAGAGGATCAAAATGTTACTAACCCTTCCCCAAATACCACTAAATGCACCTTCAAGCATTTCAAATCCTGTGACCCTCCAAAATACGAAGGGACTGAAGGTGTCACCGCTCTTCTCCATTGGTTTGAGGAAATGGAAAAAACTTTTCTAAATTGCGATTGCCCCGATGATCGCAAGGTGCGATATGCTACCGGTCGTTTGCTTGGAATAGCACTTACATGGTGGAATACAGAGAAGGCCAAACGAGGTGCTGAGAATGTTATGACTTTGACTTGGGAAGAGCTGAAAGAGATCATGACAAGACGTTTCTGTCCAAGAAGCGAAATCAAGAAATTAGAGGATGAGTTCTATTCTTTGAAACAAAAAGAGGGCGACCACACCACATACAACAAGAGATTTCTCGAGTTGAATCAAATGGTCCCCAACTTGTTCACTCCTCTCTACCGTTTGATCAAGCACTACATTCGAGGTCTTCCTTCAAAAATTCAAGACTCCGTAATAAGTACCACACCTGCAACTTTGGAAGCAGCAATGGAGTTAGCTACAGAGCTCACCGAGAACCGCATACGGAATAAAGACTTCAAGGAGGAGAAGAAGAAGGATAAAGCATCAACTGAAACCTCAAACTCCACCCAAACCGAATCCCCTTCTCAGCCCATTTCTAAGAGAAAACGAGATGGGCAAATTTTCGCTGTCACCCAACGCAATCAACCAGCCTCACAAGCCGTACCCCTTCAAGCTATCCCAATCACTCAAGTAGCACCCAACTCAACTTACCCAAATAAGAAACCTTACTTTGGACCTCACCCTCAATGCAACACCTGTTTTTATCACCATCCATCTACCTTACCTTGTCGACTATGTGCTAATTGTGGACGTTATGGTCATTTAAGCAAGGTTTGCCGCACCCCTCAAAACCAAACCTCACCCCCTACTCAAAACATGATCCAAACATATCAACAACCCCAATACCCCATGTTCCCATATGTTCAAACTTGTTTTAATTGTGGCGACCCTACCCACTTTAGAAACACATGCCCTCGATTGGTTAACATCATAAACGCCCAAGCTCAAGCAAACCCAGTTAACCAAGCAAATCAAGAAAACCTAACCACTAGGCAACCAGCAAGAGGAAGAGTTTACAACATCAACGCCAATCCTGTTGAAGATAATAACGGCCCAAACGAAACACCCAACTAGTTTTCTTCACCAAAAATCAAGATTCAACTCCAACCGCTTAGTTTTTATGTTTTCTTTATGTTATCTCAATCTTCACGTATCTCAATTATAAATTGGAAATTTATCCAAGAATCTTAATGCGAATTACTATTTCAGTTTTGCTTTATACTCATTGATTTAACATTCATATCATCATACCTCGCGACCTATCTCAGTCTCATCATTTAAAGAAGTTGGGTTGTATCTCACTTTACCTAGACTAACCCCTTCATCCTAACAAACGAGAGGGGCACTATCATGTATACCTTCAGATTTGAGACTCAAGTTTTGGTTGTTGTGCTTGTTTATGTTTTAGAGTCACATAGAACTAATCACAATTTACTGATAAAGCCAATGAAAATTTAACAAGAATATGGTGGATACGCCGCTGGTACTTCCTATATATAAGTATTCTTGCCAAAGGATCAGAGGCATTATCAGGCGGTTATGAGAAGTTCCATGTAGGATTTAGTAATGTCATGGTTGAAGTTTGTTTTATACTCACTGATTTAGCATTCATATCATCATACATCTCAACGTATTTCAGTCTCATCATTCAAAGAAGTTGGGTTGTGTCTCACTTCTACATAGACTAACCTCTTCATCATAACAAACGAGAGAGGTACTGTCATCATTCAAACATGTATACTTTCAGAATTTAGACTCAAGCTGTTGTTGTGTTGTTTATGTTCTAGAGTCACATAGAACTAATCATAACTTACTGATAAAGCCAATGAAAATTTGACAAGAATATGGTGGATACGCCTCTGGTACTTCCTATATATAAGTATTCTTGCCAAAGGATCAGAGGCATTGTCAGGCGGTTATGAAAGGTTCCATGTAGGTTTTAGTGGTAGAAATTTTGTTTTAGGGTATAACCTTATCTTTCCAAACGTATCAAAACTCTTGTGCATGAGATCATACCTAGTCAATCAACTCTGTTTATCAATATTCCTTATCTTAGGCATCAAAAAGCGATTCCAGTAGCAGGGTATTCAACCCTTACTAGGAACGTTACCGCCTCAAAAAATTTAAACTCTTACCCCCTTCTAAGTATATAATTGTCAAAACCACCCTCCTTTCGAGTCAACCATACCACTACTTAAATTTCGGGACGAAATTTCTAAAAGTAGGGGATACTGTAACATCCGTAAAAAAACCGGGTTATCCAAACCCGCTCCGTTTATTAACCGAACATCCAGTTAAAATTTTTGTTGCATGTTTAGAGCTCAAACTAATTTTAAACAATACATAATTAATAAAAAATTTAGAATTTAAAAACTATAATTATTAAAAAGTAAAAATCAGTGCAAAAAAAAATATATACAAACTGCCGGGTTTCGAACCCGGGTCAGCTAGTTCACCAAACAAACACTTTACCGCTCCGCCACTTGACTTCCTTGTTATTATAACGAAACAAATAAATCTTATGATGAAATCCGAATTCAAACCGGACTTCCAGCGCGGCTGAACTCGCACTCACCGGAAAATCCGGCAATCCGCGAGTTCAGCCATTACTCCTTTTGACTATAACGCTATAACCGTCGACGACATCGGTTATAACCGATGTCTAGCCCCAATTTCAGTCATAACCGCCGAGTTTACCAAAATCAAATCTCACCATAAGCAGCCTATAAATACAGGGCTAAATTCCTTAATCCCACCTGTTCAATCACTCAAATTCTCTCTTAAACTCTCGCTAAAACACTCTGAAGCAATCGTCGCAAGTCGCCAGAATTTATCTGTGTTCGCCGGAATTCTCTGCTAGTCGCCGGAAAACCGAATCCATTTCATCCCTTCTGCTTACTCTAAAATAAGACTTCTAGAGCTCAGACAGAAAGCACCACCCTCACCTCAAACTTCCTGTAGAGCCTCTATCGCAAGATAAACATCGCCGGAGTTAACCTCAGCCGCCGGAATCTTCTGTCGGAGTTAAACCGAAAGGTCTAACACCTCGCCCAATCGATACAAACATTTAACTTTCTTCAATACTGTTTATATGCAATTGTTTAAAACTGGGAATCGAAATTATGTGGGCTAACAGTCGGGTTGAGAGTTCTGGGTTGTTTTAACGAAGAAGATGAAGTTTAGGTTGTGTATATATTTAATATAAATCGGGTTATATCTCGGGTTAGACACACAGTCCAGCGGTGGACTGTGTGCATTTCATGCTATCGATACCGAGTTCGAATCGTGCGCTTAACCGGGTCCTGTGATAAATCTCAATTTTTTTGAAAAGCCCCAGAACACCTTCCAGTTAGTATATAAGATTAATAAAACCAAGTATTTTAACCATGTTAGACACACAGTCCAGCGATGGACTGTGTGCAAAGTTAAACCACAGGTCACGAGTTCGAAACACACCATACGCACCGGTTCGACTAGTTTAAAAACCTTTTTAATTAATAAAATTCGGAATAATCTAAGTAGTATATAAATATAATTAAAAACAGAAATATTTCGGGTTAGACACGTAGCTCAGTTGGTAGAGCTGCGTGCACGTATACGGGAGGTCACGAGTTCGAACCTCACTCAGCGCAAACAAACACAAAGTCCGAACCGGTCTACGGTCAAAGTCAACGGTCAACATTTTTTTTATTTATTTATTTAATCAGAAAATTATTTAAAAATACTTAAAAATAATATTTTTTTTAGAAAATGTCCTTAAACTCACAAAAATAAATCTAGAAATCCTATTAAGGTTATGAATTAAAATTATTAATCTCAAATAAAATCCACTTATTTACCGAACCATTATGTTATTATTAGGTTAGTTTCCTTGCCGATTAAATCCGAATTCATGCGCATTCATCATCAATCCAAGAAACGCACCCACTGTGAGTGAATTCTTACAAATTCCCCTTTTTATTCATGTTTTGGGGTGTATCATGTGTCGCTTAAACTAATTCGCTTATTCAAACTCGTGCTATACCATTATATGATCTAAACTTAGAATGAAATATTGTTTGTTGTGATGTATTCCATATTGTCAAGTTGTTTGCAAATTATTTATTAGGCCCATCAGTTCCTCGTGGGAGACGAGTTGAACAACGCGTGCCTCAAAACTCATTCATTAGGCCCATCAGTTCCTCGTGGGAGACGAGTTGAACAACGCGTGCCTCAAAACAATCATTTGTTGTATGTGTGTGCAATATTTAATATTATGTGTTTTGTGAATAAATTTACATCTATGTTTACTCATATGTGGTTATGCACTTTATTTTATAATCAATACAATAAACACGTTTAAATGTTTTCATAGGATTCACTCGCCAACTTTTTGTTGACTCAAAAACCATTTTTACACATGATACAGGTGGACAGGATGAAACAAGGAACACATAGGAAAGTGCCTTAGAAGAAAAATAATGAAGTCTAGAAAGATGTATAGAACATGTTGTACTTGTATGATTTGATTGTATGATCTTCTTTAAAATTGTAATAATAAATATGAAACATTATAAAAAATATCATGCCCCGATCACCTTTTTCCGCTGCGGGTCAGGGTGTGTGACAGCCGGAACAATGGATTGACTTTTAGATTGTTCTAACATCTGCTTCATCAAAAATTTGATTTCTTCCACAAATTTTTCGATCTTTGACATTCTCGTCACCCCCGGCCCGCAGCGGAATAAGAGTCGGGGCATAATTGGGTTATCACCAAAGCTCATGATATTTACTAATATGTTTCATATTTATTAAATTCAAAATTACATCCTCAATATTCCAAACATGTTCATACAATTACAAAGAAAGACAATCAACTAAACAATCCAAAGTCTAATCCGGTTTATTCTTCTAAGCCATCCTATATGTTTCTTGCTGCAGCTGGATCACCTGTATCATGTGTAAAAATGGGGGTTTTTGGGTCAACATAAGTTGGCGAGTGAACCTTGTTAGAAAACATTTATTATTGATTTCTTGTTATATTTATTATGGAAAATTGTGCAATAATCATATGTGAGCAAACGTAAATAATCATACAATAACAATAACAACAACAAACAATAACATACAATAACAAACCAACTTGCATGAATATATAACATGAATGATACTGTATATGTTGGCAACGTCACGTTCACGCTCATAGGTAATGGGGAACGGACGGCCTATGATAAATGTCTGTGCGATCAAGGCTCAATCAAACGGAGCCGATCGTATGTTGGCAACGCCTAGTTCACGCTCATATGTAATGGGGAACAGCTCAACGTTCATATGTAATGGGGAGCGGCGGCCTACGATAATGTATGTACTGAAAATGATAAATTTAATCTAAACATTAACCACACAAACAGTTGATACATATTGAATACACATTTGATCATGAATATGATGGATGCACAATAGTTTAAATGTAATAAATAATAAGACACATGATACACCCCAAAAACGTGATTAAAACGTGGAATTTGTAGAGATTCACTCACATTGGGTGCGTTCGGTTGAAGATGATGAATGCGCACGAGTTTAGAGTGTTGATCGACGAGGATTAACTAACCAAAATAATAACAAAAGGTATGGTAAATGAGTGGATTTTATTAATAATTTTAATAGGATTTTTAGATATATTTTTGTAAGTTTAAGGCTATTTTCTAACTTTAAAAACATTATTTTTAAGTATTTTTAATTGATTTTTGAATTAAATAAATAAATAAAAACATAAAAAAATATGTTCACTTTTTGGGTTGACCGTTGACTTTTTGACTTTGACTTGTTGACCAGTTCGGTCGTTTATAATGTTTGCACTGAGTGAGGTTCGAACTCGTGACCTCCCGTACGCGTGCACGCAGCTCTACCAACTGAGCTACGTGTCTAACCCGAAATATTTCTGTTTTTAATTATATTTATATACTATTTTAATTTATTCAAAATTCATTTATTTTTAAAAAGGATTTTAATCATTGAACCGGCGTGCGTAACAGGTCTCGAACCCGGGACCTGTGGTTTAGTTTTGCACACAGTCCACCGCTGGACTGTGTGTCTAACCTGGTTAATATACTGATTTTTATTATACTTAACATCTTCAGTGAGTTAACCCGGTTCGGTTCTTAAAAAAAACATTTTTATTTCCGAGAATAGGGTCGTGATAGGGATCGAACTCGAGACGTATGTTTATTGTTTGCACACAGTCCACCGCTGGACTGTGTGTCTAACCCGTTTATTATACCGATTTTAATTAATCTTATAATCATAATCGACTTCGTCTTCTTCGCTCAAGAACACAGACAACGATTAATCAATTGTTTCTTGCTTAAATCGATTAACAGGCATATGAATGATTAAAATGTAACGGATAGGAAAGGTTTTGGGAATGAACATACCGGAATGACGATTTTTCTCAGAACTCCGGCGAAGTCGTCGACTCTGTTTTTATGAACTTCGTCTGAGTGGACCAATTAACAGTTTTGATTAACTAGATGCGGAATTGAAGTACTAAACAAGAGTTATCAGAAGGTTTAAAAGATTATACTGTTTCACAGCGAAATCTAGGAATTTTCAGAAGTTTTCCAGCGAGTGTTGATTATCCGATATCGTCGCCTGGAACTGATTCGGATTGAAGGGTTTGAGTTAGCAAAAGCTTAACAACTGATAGAAGATGGAAGAATTGAGAAACTTACCGTTTTAATGGAAGACACGGTTTTCCGGCGAAAGTCCGGCGAGCTCAAAAAGCGATTCCGACGATCAGAAATTAGAGTAAACGTGAAATTGGAAGTTCTGGGAATGTAATTGAGTCGCGAGATGAGGATTTTATTGAAGTAAATCAAGAAGTG
Organism: Scalesia atractyloides; assembly: GCA_947069175.1. Classification (NCBI taxonomy): domain Eukaryota; kingdom Viridiplantae; phylum Streptophyta; class Magnoliopsida; order Asterales; family Asteraceae; genus Scalesia; species Scalesia atractyloides. The sequence continues at coordinate 42,424,683 of CAMTDV010000009.1, forward strand.
AATGTTTTCGGTTATAAAAACCGAACATCACATGAATTCAAGTTCATTAACGACTGAATTGATTAAGAATGTCGGTTTATCGGTTATAATCAAGAATCCGCGATCACTCAAACGTCTTGGACGGTTGGAAGCCGATATCGGTTTCAGTTTGGCGCAACAGGTTGATTCACGGTTGTACATATGTTTTAATTGTTTCCTAGAATTCACAAAGACATCAAGTGGCGGAGTGGTTATATGTGCGCGAGTTAAGTTGCTAGGCTTCCCGGCTGACCCGGGTTCGAATCCCGGCAGCCGGTTTTCGTTTTTATTTATTTTATTTTCACTTTTTATCAATTATAGTTTTTAAATTCTAATTTGTTTATTAATTATGCATCATTTAAAATTAAAATAAACATAAATACGCAACGAAAAATTTATAACTTGATATTCGATTTACAAACGAAGCGGGTTTGGAAACCCGTTTTTTTTACGAATATTACAGTATCCCCTACTTTTAGAAATTTCGTCCCGAAATTTAAGTAGTAGTGGTAGCAGGAAAAAGATGTGGGTATTTCTCGCGCATTGAGTCTTCACGTTCCCAAGTAAACTCAGGTCCCCGTTTCGACTCCCATCGTACCCTAACAATTGGAATACGACTCCGTCTTAAACGTTTTTCTCCGAAGTCCATGATCTCTACTGGTCTTTCAATGAAATGCATAGATTCATCAATCTGAATATCTTCCAGGGGAATATGGAGGTTTTCATCGGCGAGGCACTTCTTCAAGTTTGATACGTGGAATGTGGGGTGAATTCTGTTGAGTTTCTTCTGGTAGATCAAGCTTGTATGCTACAGGTCCTACTCTTTTGAGTATCTTGAAAGGTCCTACGTAGCGTGGTGCTAGCTTGCCCTTCTGGCCAAAACGAACTACTCCCTTCCACGGTGATACTTTTAAAAGTACATGATCACCAATGTTAAACTCCAAAGGCTTTCGTCGTTTATCTGCATAACTCTTTTGACGACTTTGTGCCGCTAGAAGATTGTTTCGAATTTGATGGATCTTGTCTGTGGTTTCTTGAATCAATTCTGGACCGGTGATTTGAGCTTCTCCAATTTCGTGCCAACATACTGGAGATCGGCACTTACGACCATATAAAGCTTCGAAAGGTGCCATGCCGATACTTGAATGATAGCTGTTGTTGTATGAAAATTCAACTAATGGTAGATGAGCGTCCCAATTTCCCTTGAAGTCTATGACACATGCTCGAAGCATATCTTCAAGAGTTTGAATGGTGCATTCAGATTGTCCATCAGTTTGAGGATGATAAGCGGTACTGAGGTCTAATCGTGTACCCAAAGCGGCTTGTACGGCTTGCCATGTTCGTGAAGTGAAACGACCATCACGATCTGAAATAATGCTTAACGGTACACCATGACGGCTTACGATCTCGCTGATGTAGATACGAGCTAACTTCTCATTCTTGAAGTCCTCGCGAATTGGAATGAAATGAGCTGATTTTGTAAGACGATCAATGATTACCCATATAGTGTCATACCCACCGGAGGTGCGAGGTAACCCGGTAATGAAGTCCATGGTTATGTTTTCCCACTTCCATACAGGTATTTCAGGTTGGACTAGAAGTCCTGAGGGTCTTTGACGTTCAGCTTTTACTTTGGAACATGTAAAGCACTTGGAAACAAAAACAGCAATATCCTTTTTCATTCCAGGCCACCAGTAGGTGTATCGAAAGTCTTGATACATCTTGTCGGCTCCTGGGTGTATAGAATATCGTGTTTTGTGCCTAATTCATAAGGAAATCACGAAGGTTATTGTGGTCAGGAATCCATATGCGATCTAGACAGTACAGAATACCGTCGGATTTAGTTTCGATTTTTAAGTTCAGCTCCACAAGACAGCTCCTTGCGTACGTCGTTTTCCGTTACTGAAACACGTTGGGCTTCTCGAATTTGATCTTTGATGTCGGTTATGATTTTATGCATAATAGTTTTGAGGGAATTGATACGTTTGACATGATAAGGTATGTATCATAAAACAAAAACTTCAACCATGACGATATTTAAACCTACATGGAACTTCTCATAATCTCCTGGTAATGCTTTTGATCCTTTGCCAAGAATACTTATATATAGGAAGTACCAGCGGCATATCCACCATATTCTTGTCAAATTTTCATTGGCTTTATCACTAAATCATGATCAGTTCTATGTGACTCTAAAACATAAACAAACACAACAACCAAAGCTTGAGTCTCAATTCTGAAAGGATACATGACTGAATGATGACAGTACCTCTCTCATTTGTTATGATGAAGGGGTCAGTTTATGTAAAAGGGTGACACAACCCAACTTCTTTAAATGATGAGATTGAGATACGTCGAGATGTATGGTGATATGAATGTTAAATCAATGAGTATAAAACAAAACTGTAATATCAATTCGCATTAAAATTTTTGTATACCTAAATTCCAAATTTTACAACTGAAATACGGAAAGATTGAGATAACATAAAGAAAACATTAAAACTAGACGATCGGAGTTGAGTCTTGATTCTTGGTGAGGAAAACTAGTTGGGTGATTCGTTTGAGCCGTTATTATTTTCAACAGGATTGGCGTTGATGTTGTAAGCTCTTCCTCTTGCAGGTGGTGGAGCTTGGTTAGCTTGATTCACCGGATTTGCTTGAGCTTGGGTATGAATGATGTTCACCAAGCGTGGACAAGTGTTTCTAAAGTGGTTTGGGTCTCCACAGTTGTAACAAGCCCGCACAGGTTGTATCATGGGATAGTTGGGTTGGTAGTAGGATTGGGCTACATGTTGGGCAGGTGGTAGTAGTAAAGGTTGTTGGGCTTGACCCACTATCTGATGGTGGGCTTGGGTTGAGGGCTGGTGGCGGTTCGTTCGCTGAGGTATGCGAGAGGTTTGAATGGTGTGACCTGCGCGACCACAACCGGTACAATGTTGGCAGGGATGATCAGGAAAGTGATGGTATTGGCAACGGTTGCATTTTGGGTATGGGCCGGAGTATGGCCTTTTATGTGGTGCAGGTGAGGGGGCAACTTGAGTGATGGGTGCAGCAGGGATAGGGAAATTTGTTTGTGTGACAGTAAAGTTTCTGGTGTTTCGATTCCTTTTACCAGTAAACTTCGAAGAGGAACCTGAATGGTTTGAAGTTTGAGCCTCAATGGGGGCTTTCTTTTTCTCCTCTTTGAATTTACCGTTTCGAATGCGATTTTCGGTGAGTTCGGTAGCTAGTTCCATCGCGGCTTCAAGTGTCGCAGGCGAAGTGCTTAGAACTGAGTCTTGAATTTTCAAGGGGAGGCCTCGAATATAGTGTTCAACCAAGCGGTACACTGGGGTGAACAAGTTGGGGATCATTTGATTCAACTCTAGTAACCTTTTGTTGTAGGAAGTATGATCTCCTTCCTTTTGTTTTAACGAATGGAATTCATCTTCCAACTTCTTGATTTCGCTTCTTGGACAGAAGCGTCTTGTCATTATTTCCCTTAACTCTTCCCATGTTAAGGCCATAGCATCTTCGACTCTCTCTTACCCTTCTATGTGTTCCACCAGGTCAGGGCTACTCCAAATAGTCTCCCGGTTGAGTAACGTACCTTACGATCCTCGGGACAATCGCAATTGAGGAAGGCGTTTTCCATTTCCTCAAACCAGTGGAGGAGAGCAGTGACACCTTCGGTCCCTTCGAATTTCGGGGGATCACAAGACTTGAAGTGTTTGTAAGAGCACTTTTTGGAGGGAGGGTTGTCGACGTTCTGGTCCTCTTGATGGGGAGGATTGTTGAGATTTGCGGCGAGAGCTTGTTGGACTTGAATTACGATGTCAGGAAGCACCGCGGCCATTTGTTTTGTGATTTGAGTGGCCAAGCGTTCGTTTGACCTTCCTGACCTTCTACCTCCACGTAGTTGCCTAGACGACATCTACAAGAACGTACATAGGAAGATTGTGAGTTTAAGAAGTTTTTTTTTTTTAGGTGTCATGTGTCGTTAAAAATAATAAAAATAACATAAACATCAATAAAGCAACTACATCCATAGGATGTTCTTGGGTTTGCTCATGTTGGGCCTCAAATGTCCCCCATACCTTCACCTGTATAGTCATGTGGGCCCCCATGGCTATTGGCTTAGTAGGATTCACATTGGTATTGGCGATTTAACACTCGCATCACCCGAATGAAAACCATGAAATATGTTTACGAGATGTATGGTCGGAAGGTGTCCAGGTGTAGACACAATGACAACTCAAAGTGGGGTTAGCTCACACGACGTTTGGTATAGCATGCTTTGGCCTAATAGGTCCTTCGTACTCTCATCGTTAGTCCCCAGGTAGGCAAACTGGTCCTTTATTTTGGATTTATACGAATGCCAAGCCTAGACAGGACGTTCCGACTACCGGTACTTGTACCCTTCCAGTTACTACATGCCCGTCATGAGAACTCACTTTGATGTGATTTGAAAACACAAAAATCATTGCAAAAAAAAATCATGGAAGTGATGTGGTGTGTGCTTTCATGGATATGATATGTTATGAGAATATGATTCATGATAGGCATTGTATAATAATATATACTTATGAACATGCTTGCATAACATTGAATATAACATTAAACATGAAACATATAAACATCACGAATTTTGCATGTAACACACAAAAATTTTAAAACTTCTAATCAACTATAGTATAGGCTCTAAGGGTCTAATAACCTATCCTATATCCCTATAGTCATGGCTCTGATACCAATCTGTCACACCCCGACCCGCAGCGGAATAAGAGTCGGGGCATAATTGGGTTATCACCAAAGCTCATGATATTTACTAATATGTTTCATATTTATTAAATTCAAAATTACATCCTCAATATTCCAAACATGTTCATACAATTACAAAGAAAGATAATCAACTAAACAATCCAAAGTCTAATCCGGTTTATTCTTCTAAGCCATCCTATATGTTTCTTGCTGCAGCTAGATCACCTGTATCATGTGTAAAAATGGGGGTTTTTGGGTCAACATAAGTTGGCGAGTGAACCTTGTTAGAAAACATTTATTATTGATTTCTTGTTATATTTATTATGGAAAATTGTGCAATAATCATATGTGAGCAAACGTAAATAATCATACAATAACAATAACAACAACAAACAATAACATACAATAACAAACCAACTTGCATGAATATATAACATGAATGATACTGTATATGTTGGCAACGTCACGTTCACGCTCATAGGTAATGGGGAACGGACGGCCTATGATAAATGTCTGTGCGATCAAGGCTCAATCAAACGGAGCCGATCGTATGTTGGCAACGCCTAGTTCACGCTCATATGTAATGGGGAACAGCTCAACGCTCATATGTAATGGGGAGCGGCGGCCTACGATAATGTATGTATGAAAATGATAAATTTAATCTAAACATTAACCACACAAACAGTTGATACATATTGAATACACATTTGATCATGAATATGATGGATGCACAATAGTTTAAATGTAATAAATAATAAGACACATGATACACCCAAAAACGTGATTAAAACGTGGAATTTGTAGAGATTCACTCACATTGGGTGCGTTCGGTTGAAGATGATGAATGCGCACGAGTTTAGAGGGTTGATCGACGAGGATTAACTAACCTAAATAATAACGAAAGGTATGGTAAATGAGTGGATTTTATTAATAATTTTAATAGGATTTTTAGATATATTTTTGTGAGTTTAAGGCTATTTTCTAACTTTAAAAACATTATTTTTAAGTATTTTTAATTTATTTTTAATTAAATAAATAAATATAAAACATAAAAAAATATGTTCACTTTTTGGGTTGACCGTTGACTTTTTGACTTTGACTTGTTGACCAGTTCGGTCGTTTATAATGTTTGCACTGAGTGAGGTTCGAACTCGTGACCTCCCGTACGCGTGTACGCAGCTCTACCAACTGAGCTACGTGTCTAACCCGAAATATTTCTGTTTTTAATTATATTTATATACTATTTTAATTTATTCAAAATTCATTTATTTTTAAAAAGGATTTTAATCATCGAACCGGCGTGCGTAACAAGTCTCGAACCCGGGACCTGTGGTTTAGTGTTGCACACAGTCCACCGCTGGACTGTGTGTCTAACCTGGTTAATATACTGATTCTTATTATACTTAACATCTTCAGTGAGTTAACCCGGTTCGGTTCTTAAAAAAACATTTTTATTTCCGAGAATAGGGTCGTGATAGGGATCGAACTCGAGACGTATGTTTATTGTTTGCACACAGTCCACCGCTGGACTGTGTGTCTAACCCGTTTATTATACCGATTTTAATTAATCTTATAATCATAATCGACTTCGTCTTCTTCGCTCAAGAACACAGACAACGATTAATCAACTGTTTCTTGCTTAAATCGATTAACAGGCGTATGAATGATTAAAATGTAACGGATAGGAAAGGTTTTGGGAATGAACATACCGGAATGACGATTTTTCTCAGAACTCCGGCGAAGTCGTCGGCTCTGTTTTTATGCACTTCGTCTGAGTGGACCAATTAACAGTTTTGATTAGCTAGATGCGGAATTGAAGTACTAAACAAGAGTTATCAGAAAGTTTAAAAGATTATACCATTTCACAGCGAAATCTAGGAATTTTCGGAAGTTTTCCAGCGAGTGTTGATTATCCGATATCGTCGCCTGGAATTGATTCTGATTGAAGGGTTTGAGTTAGCAAAAGCCTAACAACTGATAGAAGATGGAAGAATTGAGAAACTTACCGTTTTGATGGAAGACGCGGTTTTCCGGCGAAAGTCCGGCGAGCTTAAAAAGCGATTCCGACGATCAGAAATTAGAGTAAACGTGAAATTGGAAGTTTTGGGAATGTAATTGAGTCGCGAGATGAGGATTTTGTTGAAGTAAATCAAGAAGTGAATGTTTTCGGTTATAAAAACCGAACATCACATGAATTCAAGTTCATTGACGACTGAATTGATTAAGAATGTCGGTTTATCGGTTATAATCAAGAATCCGCGATCACTCAAACATCTTGGACGGTTGGAAGCCGTATCGGTTTCAGTTTGGCGCAACAGGTTGATTCGCGGTTGTACATATGTTTTAATTGTTTCCTAGAATTCACAAAGACATCAAGTGGCGGAGTGGTTATATGTGCGCGAGTTAAGTTGCTAGGCTTCCCGGCTGACCCGGGTTCGAATCCCGGCAGCCGGTTTTCGTTTTTATTTATTTTATTTTCACTTTTTATCAATTATAGTTTTTAAATTCTAATTTGTTTATTAATTATGCATCGTTTAAAATTAAAATAAACATAAATACGCAACGAAAAATTTATAACTTGATATTCGATTTACAAACGAAGCGGGTTTGGAAACCCGTTTTTTTACGAATGTTACATTCTCTCCGTCAATTCCATGTATTTTAGCTCACCACCTAACTTAATAGGATCATCTGAACCCCTACTACTTGTGGTAGTTTTATCTATGTTATCATGAGCAGAGGTTTCAAAACTTGCTTCAAACATAGACGCCCCTTTGTCTAGGTACTGGGGACTTCCAACCACAACAGAGGATACCTTGGTAGCCTCAGCTGTTGTTGCCTTCAACAGAGTCTTATAAATGTAACCACTGTCCAATTGAGAACTTGGGAATTTTGCAATTGTAGTAGTTGCTCTAGTTGAACTACCACCAGGGGTTACATGTAACCCAAGGGATGTAGCCTCTTCTGTTGTTGATGGGTTAGCAATGATTGAAGAAACAGACCTAGTCACATTCAGGAGTAAATTCTCAGTGATAGGTTGGTGAGAAGAACTGGTTAATGTCTGTTCAAAATTAATTCCTTTCAACAAAGGTACAATGGTGGGTGGTAGTTTCTTTATTGGAGAGGGTTGTGGAGATAAAAGAGACATTGCCCTGGGAGAGGGGCTGTGGAAGATAGAACCAAGTGGATTTGTGGCTTCATAAAGTGGTGTCCCTATGCTTACAACCTTATCCTGTTGTAAGGATGAAGGGGGAGTTTGGTATTCAGGTTGAGATTCTAACATCTACTGTGAAGAAGTAGCAGCAGTGTTTTCAAGTAACTTTTGTGTTGTCACTGGGTTATCTTTTGGGATCTCATCTTCCAGAAATCCCTTTTTATTCTTTGGTTTGGAGGGCTTTTTGGATTTTGTTTTATTTTTATTTTTGGAAATTTTTGGTGTGGGTTTCAAGACACTGGTTGTAGTGCCCTGATCACCAAGAGCAGTGGGCTCAGTAGCAGGAGGTTGAGATTGAACATTTTGCTCATTTAAAACAGGCTCAGACTCCTCTACTTGTGTTTTCTTATCTTCATTTGTTATTCTGGTAAACGTTTCATGATTTAGGCTGCCAGTAGAGACAACGGCGTCAAGTTTAGCATCATCACTAGTTATCTGGTTTTGGATGTAAACACTCAAGAATCTTGGATGCATCAGAAAAGCCTTTTTGGATTTTATATTGTTAAAATTTGCCACTAGATCATTGAACAAGACTTGGGAGTAATTAAAATCTGAGTTTGTTAAAATAGCATATCCCAAGTATTGTATGTTCAATGGGATTTCATTGAAAGCAGTGGTCTTTGCAGATAAGCATGTGAGAAGAATATGAAAGAAAAATCTCATCTCAGCAGGAAAATTAGGTTTAAAAATTGTTTTACCTTTAAGTTGACCAATGTAACCTCTTTCCACAAACTCAACATGCATCTCCTGGATTGAGAATGATACTAGATGATCGAGGTCATTTAATTTGAAGATTTCTGAAATAGTTTTAGGGCTGATTTGCATCAGTGTTTTGCCCACTTTAGAAACTATGGCATAAGGAACATCTTATGTAGAGTGAACCTCAGCATTAGCCCAAAAATGTCAAAGAGTATCAAGATAAATAGCAGCTTTAACAACCAACACATCTTTAAATTTCGAATCTTTCAAGATTTTGATCATGGCATGATATCTCGTGTTTTATTCAGTAGTTTCGAGTATGGCTGTGTAGTTGTGTGGTGTTTTGATGATCAGAGTCATTGGTGCAGATTTGGGTTCGGATTTAGACTTTGATTTCGGTTTGGTGGAGATTTAAATTTAGAAGAAGAAGTCATGATGAATAACCGCTTTGAAGAATTTTTGAATTCGATACGAAAAACCTCTTTTTATGGATAGAACAGGGTTTTATAAAGTGAAAAAGTGATGATGACGTGGCAAGATCTTACGGCTATCATCTGTCCATGTGTATCCTCTGATGAATATGGAAGACAGTTGTTATAAGAACCACTGTTGTGTATCAACAGTGGATGAGAACAGTGTTTTGAGAATACACTATCAGTGGATAAGGTCAGCGCAGTGGTTTGACCAAGCAGAGGATACACTTTGACCAGTGGATAGATTTTCCAAGCCTATTAGTGCTTTGAGAGAACAGTGGTTTGAACAGACTTTTAAGATTTATTGAAAAACTTTAATTTTGGCTATTTTTAAGGATGGATTTTTTATTTCGTGAAAACATTTTATTACTATTTACATATGGAAGACAAAAAGTTTGTTTTCAATCCATGCTTAGCATTCCAATTCTAGAGATCAGAGTTTCAAAAGTAGATGTATCTAATATTTTGGTTAGAACATCTGCTAGTTAATCTTTAGTATGGACATGTTGCAAAGAAATCAAAACTTTTTCATAGCAATCTCTCACAAAGTGATGTCTGATGTCAATGTGCTTTGTTGTGGAGTTTCAGACAGGATTTTTGATGATATTTTCAGCTTCTTGAATGTCCATCTTGAGAGAAGTCTTTAAAGCAGTTATACCAAAATCCAGCAATTGGTTTTGAAGCCACAAAAGTTGAGCAGTGCAACTTGCAGCAGCAATATATTCTGCCTCAGCAGTGGATGTAGAGACTGCAACTTGTTTTTTGCTTTGCCAGGATACTAGGCAATCACCTAGGAATTGAAATCCTCCTGGTGTGGACTTCCTTGTGGTGTGGCAACCAGCAAAATCACTATCTGGGTAACCTGAAAGCTCAATGTTTCCATTAGCAGGATACCAGATACCAAGTGTGGGAGCACCTTTTATGTATCTGAATATCCTTTTCACATCAATTAAGTTTGACTTTCTAGGTGCTGACTGTGATCTGGCACAAACACATGTTGCAAACATGATGTCTGGCCTAGAAACAGTTAGGTACAACAAGGACCCAATCATACTTCTATAAAGAGTTTGATCAACCAAGTCATTTTTGTCCTCAACAGTGACAAGCTTTGAGGTTGTCATGGGTGTGCTACAAGGTTTGAAGTCATTCATATCAAATTTGTTAAGTAGTTCTTTGACATACTTATTTTGATGAATGAAAGTGCCATTGTGCTTTTGTTTAACTTGAAGACCAAGAAAACATTATAGCTCACCCATTACACTCATTTCAAACTCTGTTGCCATGAGTTTTCTGAACTCTTCACACATGGCAGTTGCCAAAAATGATGTCACCCACATAGATTTGGACAAGCATCAAATTTTTTCCTCTCCATTTCAAAAATAATGTTTGGTCAATTTTACCTCTTGAAAATCCAATGGATAAAAGAAAAGTGGATAGAGTTTCATACCAGGCTCTGGGTGCTTGTTTAAGACCATACAGTGCTTTGTTTAACTTGTACACATGATCAGGATAGAATGCATCTTCAAATCCAGGAGGTTGACACACATACACTTCTTCCTTGATCTTTCCATACAAGAATGCACTTTTGATGTCCATTTGTACACTTTTATGTTGTGGTTGGTAGCAAAGGCTAAGAACAGTCTGATGGCTTCTAACCTTGCTACAAGGGCAAACGTTTCATCATAGTCAATACCCTCTTCTTGTCTGTAAGAGCCTTGCCTTGTTCTTGACAACAATACCCTTTTCATCAGTTTTGTTCTTGAAGACTCACTTTGTGCCAATAGGACATGCGTCCTTAGGTAGTGGTACAAGTTCCCAAACTTGTTGTCTTTTGAACTGAAGGAGCTCTTCTTGCATAGCTTCTACCCAACTATTGTCTTTTAGTGCCTCTTGGTACTTGACAGGTTGTGTGAGTGATAAAAAGCCAGCAAAGAGGCAAACGTTTTGGGATTGGCTCCTTGTGAGCATCCCTCATTTATGTTGCCAATAATTTGATCCAATGGATGGCTTTTGAGAAAAATCAATTCACCTTGATATGGAATGATTACATTTTGAGGTGAAGGGTGCAAATGTGTATCATCTGACCTAACCTCTGCTGGTGAATTTGAAGGTTCAGCCTCTAAATGGAATGGTGGTGGAGGTATGGGAGGTATGGATGTATGATTGTTTTGATTTTGTGCACATTGTGTGGAGTTTTATCAAAAGTGTTTTAAGTATGAGAACTGGCATAGGTTTGTGGATCAACAACTATTGAGCCAGCTGAGCTTTCACCATTGTTATTAACATCTGCTCCTCTGGTAACATGACTGACTGTCACACCCCGACATCCACGTGCCTACCGGTGGGCCCGATGGGGAATATCGTGATGTACAGTTGATATCATCATTACCAAATAAGCATAACACAGCGGAAGGCTTGGAATAATTAAACTATTTCTACCGATAATGTCTAATGTCCAAAATAAATATATACAGACATGGTTGTAACTAGATCCATAGGCGGATCGAAATACATACAAAATGATAACAGACTATAAATAGGCAATTCCCTAAGGTCGCAACTCCTTTGTTATTCCCCCCGCAGCTCCCGGCCTATTCCGTACTTGCAACCTGTAACTTAAGCTTTTGTAAATACGTCAGTTTACACTGGTAAATACGCTCAACCGACTCATTTTGAAAACCTTTTCGAAAATGATTTTTGGCGCACGTAGTGCATTTCTTAAATAACTTGGGATAGTACAAAAGACCTTGTATACAAATTTACATGCTGGCTTTTACATATGAGGCCCGGTACAAAAACCAAGACATGATCGACTGACACACCACTCTGAACTTTCACACAGAAAGCAGGATAGCAATTACCCAGTGTATGCCTACACGCCATGCTATATTGTCATGGTCACTACCAATTTATTGAGCCAAGGATATCCCAGACACGGTCAAGCCCACCCTCAATGTTTTAGTTTCAGTCAAAACATATCAAACCAGGTTATTTAAGATTTCAGTTAATTATCACAACTGGATAAAACATTATCCCATACCCGACCAAGTGGTAGTAGTCTACCGTACCCCAAGCCCGTATAGGGAAAATAAGTTAAGAGTATTTACCTGAATTGAAGTTCGCAAGTAATCCAAATTCAGTCGTATTCCAAAGCAAGTACAGGAGCAATCTACCGGGAGGCGTTCAGTTTGGAGTGATGGTAATTTATAACCAATATTAGAATGCTAACGGGTCCTTAGTTAAGTCCTAGACTTGGACCGGTTAGTTTTATGCTAAACTGTGATAAGGTACGATACGCTAGATTAAGCGGTGACCGGAATAGAACGTTAATTGGACCCGACAAGTACATAGACTTGTATAATATGGGAAGACCAATAACATTCTGGATTTTGATAAGGAATGGACAAAGTTAAACCCGTCTTGGTTTAAATACGTAAACTAGCTACGTATGTTTAACCGAACGCGTATAAGCGAAACCGGGTAACCATAGGAGTTGTATATAAGTTCCATAATGAGATATGTTAAAAATATGCCATAAAATCAGTAGCATTTGTAAGGATAGGCCCGAGTTATATTTAAAACCTATTTATGCCCTACAAGGGCATTTTGTTCATTTTTAGTCTTATAAAAGATGTTTAAAGTGAATTTGATGATATGACCTTAAATATTCTGTAAAAACATATATTTGATCATGTTATAACAGTAGGATATCAAATATATGAGTGTTTGATGATTTTGAAACATACTATGTCTCGTAGGGGCATTTTAGTCATTTCACACATAGCTTTGAAGCCAAATTTGGGATTCTGAGTTCGGGACTTGTGCTTACTATTTTTATGATGAAAATAAGTTTATAAATCAGTTTGTAACAAGTCTCGGTTCATAGTTATGGTTTTAAACCATACTATGTGCCAAAAAGGCGTAAAAGTCGCTAACACGTCGTTCAACCGATAATTTGAATTAAACAGAAGTTAGGACCTGTTTTAGATATATCAAATCATGCCATATAACTTATTATATTAGTAAGTTCAAATTTTGATTACAAAAGAATGGATTTAAGTGATTTTCCGGAGAAAGGGTAGTTTCGTCATTTTGCGGCGATTAGCGATCTTTTGACTTTTATCCAGGTATTAAACTGAATAAATATCCCGATTGGTCCTACTTACCATATTACATCAGAAAATATTTCATCTTTTTCATAACATCAAGTTTAATCTTTCTAAAATGCCGAAAAGGGCATTAAAGTCCTTTATGTGTCGTAAACACATTTCTTTATAAAAATTAAGTTTTGATCAGATTATAAACATTAATAAAGTTAGCTTAAAATTATAAATCAGTAACAATTTCAAATGTAGGTTTATAAGTGTTTAAAATCTTAATCTTGCACAAAAGGACCTTTTGCAATGTTTTAAAGACTTTTATGGAACTTATGTAAAAACTCGGATTTCTTAGGAATCGAGTCACGAAACTTTAGGACAATATTCTAAACATAATCATGGTCATAAAATGACCATAACTTAGTATCAAGAATGGCTCAAAACGGGTCAGAACTGAAAGTCAACAGAAAGTCAACTGTTTGAGACTTTCGGTTACAAACCGAGCCAAGACAAAAAATTGACGAACCGACCCTGTTGACATATGTTCAAATACTTATTTTAAGGTTGTTAATGCTTTAAAATATATTTTATAACATCCAGATCGTTAGTTATGAATTTTACAAAAACGGCTCAGTTTGACTTTTATTGACTTTTCGGTTGACTCGTCAATTGGCCATGAATCCACGAAAACCTGAAAATGCCCTCTTGAGGGATTATCGCCTCCATCATTATGAGCGCGTAGGACCTTTCGTTACGCATAATGGTGGAGTATTCATGGATTTATAACAAAGTTAAGCCGTTTTTACGACGGGACTTTGTTTGGAGCAAAAAGCTATAAATAATCAGCTTAGCAGGGATTGTAGACTTACAATAAGTCCAAGGGAATGCTAGGAATGATTTGGAGTGCCAAGAACTGATCAGAAGCTCCTTAGCATGAACTTGGTGCAAGATGATGATGAAAGTGTGTTGCAACTAGATTTTCACCAACATAAATCACCAAGGGATGATCCCAGATGATTACCAGGTGTTATAGGTCGAGGATGGGTGTCCCCATATGTGGATAACATACAAGAACCGCGACAAAACGAGCAGAGGTGGCAGAACTAGGTTCTGCCACATTTATGTTCGCTGACACTACCTTACGGACCGTATGAGTCAAGCCTTGCGGTCCGTAAGGACCTCAGGCGCCCACAGTAACAAGTGGCCTTGCGGACCGTATGGATATTGCCTTGCGGTCTGCAAGGGGTCTCTAGAGTATGAAAATTTTCATGTTTCACATTTTGGTCCCTCGATTTCAAACCATAGCATAAATGAGGATATAATTAAGCGACTTAACGACTTAGGTCCCTCCTGATTTGACATATGTCATATTTAGGATTCCCGGGACACGTGTAAGATAATTATAGGACTGAAAACCCGTAGTGTTACATCCTCACCCCATTAAAATAAATCTCGACCCAAGATTTCAATCAAACAAATGTGGATACTTCTATCGCATGACAGACTCCACTTCCCATGTGTATTCGGGACCTCTACGAGCGTCCCATTTAACTTTTACAATCGGCTCATGCTTCCTACAAAGCTTCTTAACATTATGATCCTCGATCGCCACTGGTTATTGAATAAAGCGAAGGTTCTTATCAATCTGAACCTCGTCGTGTGGCATAGCCAACGACTCGTCTGCTAAGCACTTCTTCAAGTTGGAGATGTGGAATACATCATGGATTCCACTAAACTTCTCGGGCAATTTAAGCTTGTACGCAACAGCTGCAACTCGTTCGATAATCTTGAATGATCTAACATACCTTGGAATTAGCTTGCCTTTCTTCCTGAAGCGCATAACGCCTTTCCAAGGCGATACTTTTAATAAGACCTTTTCCCCTATCTGAAACTCGAGGGGTTTGCGTCTTCGATCAGCATAACTTTTCTACCTATCTTTAGCAGCTTTGAGACGATCCTGAATTTGCAAGATCTTATCTGTCGTCTCCAGGACTATTTATGGTCCTGTCAGTTGAGCTTCTCCAACTTCTGCCCAAAAAATGAGCGTCCTACACTTTCTCCCATATAAAGCTTCAAACGGGGCAGCTTGAATACTTTCATGGTAGCTGTTGTTGTAGGAGAACTCAACAAGTGGCAAGTGGCTATCCCAACTTCCACCTAGATCAATCACACAAGCGCGGAGCATATCTTCCAACGTCTGTATAGTGCGCTCACTTTGTCCATCCGTTTGAGGATGATAGGCTGTGCTGAAATTTAACCTAGTGCCCAAAGCCTGTTGAAAGCTCTTCCAAAAGTGCGAAGTATATCTTGTGTCTCTATTCGACACAATGGACACTGGTACTCCGTGTAAAGAAACAATCTCGTCTACATAAAGCTTAGCAAGCTTATCTGAGCTATAAGTCTCATTAATGGGTAAGAAATGTGCTGACTTAGTCAGCTTATCCACAATCACCCATATCGCATCATTCCCTCGCTTTGTCTTTGGTAACTTGGTAATAAAATCCATGGTTACACATTCCCACTTCCACATGGGAATTTCTAACGGCTGCAGCAATCCTGACGGTTTCTGATGCTCTGCTTTCACTTGCGAACATGTCAAGCACTTAGAAACATAATCAGCTATAGACTGCTTCAATCCGGACCACCAATAGTCGGGTCTCAAATCTTTATACAATTTGTCACCGCCTGGGTGAATTGAATATCGGGAATTATGTGCTTCTTGAAGAATCAAATCTCTAAGTCCTCCGAAGACTGGAATCCAAATTCGTTCGCAAAATCTTAGGATTCCATCATTTCCCAGGTAAGTTGTTCTACCAACTTTCCCAGTTCTTCCTTAGGTAGATTCGCTTCTAACAAAGCTTGCTTCTGAGCTTCCAAAATCTTATCTTTCAGATCATTCTTAACCGGAATGCTCTTGGCATTGATCCTTATGGGCTTAACCCTTTCCTTGCGGCTCAAGGCATCGGCAACCATATTTGCCTTGCCTGGATGATAACGGATCTCGCAATCATAGTCGTTCAGCGTCTCCATCCACCGATGTTGTCGCATATTTAAATCCTTTTGATTGAATAAATGTTGGAGACTTTTGTGGTCGGTGTATATAACACACTTTGTTCCATATAAATAATGTCTCCACAGTTTGAGCGCAAACACCACGGCACCTAGTTCCAAATCATGTGTGGTGTAGTTTCTTTCGTGTATCTTCAATTGCCTTAAGCGTAGGCAATTACCTTTCCTCTTTGCATGAGTACACACCCCATGTCGGTGTGTGAAGCATCACAATATACTACAAAATCTTCAATTCCTTCTGGTAGAGTTAACACAGGAGCGTTACTCAATTTCTACTTCAATACATCAAAGGCTTCCTGCTATTTCGGACCCCAAACAAATTTAACATCTTTACGGGTCAGGGTCATCAATGGAGTAGCTAACCTTGAAAATTTTTCTATAAATCTTCTATAATAACCGGCCAAACCCAGAAAACTTCGGATTTCGGATGGTGTCTTAGGGGCTTGCCAGTTCATTACTGCCTCGACTTTGGCAGGGTCAACTTGTATCCCACGTTCACTAACCACGTGGCCTAAGAATTGTACTTCATGCAACCAAAATTCACACTTAGAAAACTTTGCATAAAGTTTCTCTTGTCTCAACAACTCCAAAATACACCTAAGATGTTTCTCGTGGTCCGCCTGACTACGAGAGTATATAAGTATGTCATCTATGAATACGATGACAAACTTATCCAGATAAGGCTTGTAGACTCTGTTCATCAAGTCCATAAAAGCTGCAGGTGCATTAGTGAGTCCAAAAGGCCTCACTAAGAATTCATAATGACCATATCTTGTTCTAAATGCCTTCTTTGGAATGTCTTCAGTACGAACTTTGAGTTAATGATAACCTGATCTCAAATCAATCTTCGAGAAGTAGCTTACTCCCTGAAGCTGGTCAAATAAATCATCGATCCTGGGCAATGGATAGCGATTCTTAATTATTAACTTATTCAGCTCGCGGTAGTCAATGCACATTCGCATTGAACCATCTTTCTTTTTCACAAACAGTCTTGGAGCTCCCCAAGGTGAAGAGCTTGGCTTAATGAATCCTCTTTCCATTAATTCCTCAAGTTGTGTCTTCAACTCTTTCATTTATGTAGGTGCAAGTCTGTATGGGGCTCTAGCAACTGGAGCTGCACCAGGTATGATATCAATTCTAAATTCTACTTGCCTATCTAGAGGTAGACCAGGCAAGTCTTCAGGAAACACATCAGCAAATTCTGAGATAACGGGTAGGTCTTCGATCCTTGGCTTAGCTTCATCAATGGTTACTTGTGCCATGTAAATGACACAATTCTTCTTCAGGCATTTCAAAGTTTTAAGTAACATATCCTTTTCAGACAAAACCATAACGTACATCACCTTGGATAGGCAGTAATTCACCGGTCGAAGTTTTGATTTCGATGAGCTTCTTGTTACAGGCTATATTGGCATGGTTACTAGACAACCAGTCCATACCAAGAACTACATCGAAACCTGCCAACTTCATTGGCAAGAGCGAAACGGGAATAAAGTGATCCTTAATGGGAATGAAACATCCATCAAGAATTGTAGAAGCGGTTTCTATCGTTCTAGAGTTCTCATGGGCAAGTTTAATAAGGCACTAAACTTATGATCTACAAATGATTTATCAGCCCCTGAATCGAAAAGAACTCTAGCATAGACATCATTAATAAGGAACTACCTGTTATCACATTGTCATCATTCACAGCCTCCTTGGCTTTCATCTGGAAGGCACGAGCTTTTCCTTTCCTCGCCCCATCGTCCTTAGCAGTGTCATCCTTCTTGAACTTAGGACAGTTGGGTTTGATATGTCCTTTTTCGCCGCAATTAAAACAGGTGGCCTCCTTTAAATCCTTACATTCCAGAGCCTTGTGCCCATGCCTCTTACAAATCCCACAAGGCTTTGTCTGAAGCTCGTTCCGGCACGCACCAAAGTGTCGCTTGTTGCACTTTCTGCATTTAGGCCTATTATCAGACCTTTGATGGTTCTTGTTTGACCCGAACTTCCTGTTCTTACCAAAGCGGTGAAACCTGTCATCTTCTCTCTTTCTTTTCTCGCCACCTTCAAACCTAAGACACCTCTGTCTCTTCAAATCCTGAGTCAAGACCATAGAAAGGTCTACAGCAGATCTAAATGTCATGGGCCTAGATGCCCTGACATCACCCTTAATCTCCGGCTCTAATCCGCCAATAAAACGTGAGATGCGTTTGGATTCGGGAGTGATCAAATATGGCACCAATCTCGAAATAGAGTTAAACTCCGAGACATACTTCCCACAGTCAAGGTTCTTCATGGTTAGCCCAATAAATTCTGTTTCGATCCTTTCCATCTCATGAGGTGGACAATAGGCATCCTTTACCAGCTCAACAAACTTTTCCCAGCTCAAATTATAAAGATGGACCTTCCCAGAAGATTGAATCATCGATTTCCACCAAGTGAGGGCATCGCCCCTGAACGATTGCGCTACATACTGCACTACGTCTTTCTCAGCGCACCCACTAATTTCCACAATAGTTTCGATCTCGTCTAACCATCGGAGCGTTTCCACATCTCCTTTTTCACCAGTGAAATCACGTGGTTTACAAGACACGAAGTATTTATAGGAACAACCATCCCTTGAAAACTTGGTCTTTTTCTGATAATACTCTCTCTCTCTCCTGATATTCAAGGAGTGCTCTGGTGTTCCTTCTTTTCTAAAGAAGGTTTTGAGGGTTGTGTGGTGGTATGCTTGGATGTGTTCTTAGAAGTATGCTTGGTATGTGAAGCACTAGATTCACTGTTCTTCTCGTCATGATCTTTAATTGCCTTTTCCAATTCGGTGGCAATTAATGCCTGCAGTTCACCTCTAGTAGTTACAATCTGTTCGTTGGCACCTGCATCCCCTTGATGGCTATCTGCTTTATCCGAATTAGCCATCCTTGTACTTTGACGCTGAAGCAATCACGTAGAATTTAATTAGCTACACTTGTTTGATTGATTGATAATGGCACAAACGGCCTTAATAAGGGGGTGTTAGAACGTGGCACAAAAAGCCTGTCACAAGGACAATTTAAAGCAGCACTAAGGGCTTGAATTATAAAATCAAGATCACAAATGGATCACAAAGCTTCGAGGTTCGAAGGTAATTTTACTATCTCGAGACAGAGAGTCGTAGACTGCAACTGTCATTGACACTAATGGACATAACATAGCCTGAGTGTATTACATCACTAATGGATGTATTAATATGGTCGTAGGCACTACACCACTAATGGGTGTTTAATTAAAGTAATCATCGCACTGATGATTTCGATCAAGATCAAAATATATTATATAGGCTTGGATGTAGTCCTTTGCCTTTACGGCTTGTGTGGTTCCTTAGGTCACACTGCCAGGAGATTAATACCTTGAATATATTAACCTTTTAGAATAGCAATTCCTTGAAATGTTTTAAGTAGCTAGTCCAGATCAGGCGGACTAGTGAAGTTTAGAACGTAATTCACCACTTCTGGATAGAAGGGCACTTATAGGATTTCTCAACCTTAACTATCATGGTAGAACACCATATAATTAACTACCGTTTTGCCAATATATGTGACCTAGTCACTTGGTAGGTGCAAACCATCAAGGAGATTTCTTGGAAATGTTTGGCAGATCACAAATTTTGAATTAATATCGAGACGTTGGCTTGAACAACGGATTAATAATAGTATATACAATCATTAATCCAAAAGGAATTTCATTAATAGTAAAATTCAAATTACAACTGCCCTAAACGGGTCCTTTACAAAGAAATAAGATAGATTGTCCTCGCAGGGACTAAAATAAGAAACATACCCTCGTAGGGGTCTTAAAAATTAAACATTTATCCATGCAAGGACTTATTTTAAATTAAGCGTAATACATAAAGATAGTAAGGAACTTAGTCCTTTTTCCCCATCAATTTCTTCATTAGTCTTTTTAATAATTTTTGGTTCTTCTTAGCATCCTTGGCTGATTTCTCTTGCAGATCTTTTACTCGTTCTATTGCTTCGTTCAGAACGTTTATAGTTGGTGGCGGCTGCTGTGGTTGCGGTTGAGTTTGGGGTTGAGGCGGTGCAATCGGATGTTGGTACTCATTGTAGGATATCTGCCTGGTTGGTAGGGATATGGGTAATGTGCATTCATGGCCATTTCTATGTAAGGGTCAGGATGAGATATGCGATGGCTATGGTTATGCTCTAACCAGGTAGAAGGATTTAAAGGATTATATTCTAGCAATTGTTGGTAGGTAGGTATGGGGTTATCAAAACCCGGTGGCGAGGTGGTTGAAAAGGTTTGACAAATAGTAGGGATGGTTGAGGCTCAGGCTCAACAGTAGAAGGCAGTTGCTCGTTGAAAGGCGAGGCATAAGAAGGTCCACCCATTTGCGGATCTTCTGGGATAATGGGGTAGGATGAAGGCTGGGGAGATAGTGACCCAACCCTGGGTCCCATTCGCACGGACATACGTGCGTTCCTCTTCCTAGGTGGACGAGGTGGTAGTTGTGGTTGTTCCACCTGTTGGTCTTTAGGTGGAGGGGTATGGTGTATAGGTGTATGGTAGGATGGAGTGTGGTGGGATGGTGTACTATGGTAAGATGGGGTGTCGTAGAAAATATATTGTGAAAACTTTTCCTGAAATTCATTAGGATAGTGCTATGGCATTCCAGCATACGAGTTGGATCCGCTGGATAAGTAAATGGGATGACCCATCGATCCCATTGCCGGAATTTCTGGGTCGGAGTCTTCTTCCATGGACTCCGGGGAATCTGCCGGTGGGGTTACTGAAGGTGAGTGAAATTGAATATCAAGGTTATAATTTCCATGGAAAGAATGGGAGTGTGAGTGATGGGATTGGGTAGGTTGTGGTGGCAACGAATCTAGCGGTGGACAATACTCATGGGATATAGAGTGACGATGAGGGTATGGTTCCCATGGTGATGAGGAGTCACCTGACCCCTCGTAAGGGTTGTAGTTATGCGGGTTTGAAGGTCCTTGACCCGCAGCTCCACCTCTCATGAGGCCTTTTCCCTTCGCTCCTCTATAAAATTTTGGAGGCATCTTCGACAATTCCTGTTACAAAACAAATTAAAAACCAAAGCAAGCAAACTAGCAAAATAGGGAAACGAATAATCCTAGGTCAAAGCCTAGACTCAGAGTCTAAGGAATGTGTTTTCTTATATCGTTTGAGATCAAACACTAATAGCAAGTGTCGAATTCCCTCAAACGTTGGCTCTGATACCAACCTGTCACACCCCAACATCCACGCGCCTACCAGTGGGCCCGGTGGGGAATATCGTGACGTACAGTTGATATCATCATTACCAAATAAGCATAACACAGCGGAAGGCTTGGAATAATTAAACTATTACAACCGATAATGTCTAATGTCCAAAATAAATATATACAGACATAGTTGTAACTAGATCCACAGGCGGATCGAAATACATACAAAATGATAACAGACTATAAACAGGCAATTCCCTAAGGTCGTAACTCCTTGGTTATTCGCCCCGCAGCTCCCGGCCTATTCCGTACTTGCAACCTGTAACTTAAGCTTTTGTAAATACGTCAGTTTACACTGGTAACTACGCTCAACCGACTCATTTGAAAACTTTTTCGAAAATGGTTTTTGGCGCACGTAGTGCATTTCTTAAATAACTTGGGATAGTACAAAAGACCTTGTATAAATATTTACATGCTGGCTTTTACATATGAGGCCCGGTACAAAAACCAAGACATGATCGACTGGCACACCACTCTGAACTTTCACACAGAAAGCAGGATAGCAATTACCCAGTGTATGCCTACACGCCATGCTATATTGTCGTGGTCAGTACCAATTTAGTGAGCCAAGGATATCCCAGACACGGTCAAACCCACCCTTAATGTTTTAGTTTCAGTCAAAACAGATCAAAACCGGGTTATTTAAGATTTCAGTTAATTATCACAACTGGATAAAACATTATCCCATACCCGACCAAGCGGTAGTAGTCTACCGTACCCCAAGCTCGTATAGGGAAAATAAGTTAAGAGTATTTAGCTGAATTGAAGTTCGCAAGTTATCCAAATTCAGCCGTATTCCAAAGCAAGTACAGGAGCAATCTACCGGGAGGCGTTCAGTCTAGGGTGATGGTAATTTATAACCAATATTAGAATGCTAACGGGTCCTTAGTTAAGTCCTAGACTTGGACCGGTTAGTTTTACGCTAAACTGTGATAAGGTACGATACGCTAGATTAAGCGGTGACCGGAATAGAATGTTAATTGGACCCGACAAGTACATAGACTTGTATAATATGGGAAGACCAATAACATTCTGGATTTTGATAAGGAATGGACAAAGTTAAACCCGTCTTGGTTTAAATACGTAAACTAGTTATGTATGTTTAACCGAACGCGTATAAGCGAAACCGGGTAACCGTAGGAGTTGTATATAAGTTCCATAATGAGATATGTTTAAAATATGCTACAAAATTAGTAGCATTTGTAAGGATAGGCCCGAGTTATATTTAAAACCGATTTATGCCCTACAAGGGCATTTTGGTCATTTTTAGGCTTATAAAAGATGTTTAAAGTGAATCTAATGATATGACCTTAAATATTCTGTAAAAACATATATTTTTTATCATGTTATAACAGTAGGATATCAAATATATGTTTTTGATGATTTTTAAACATACTATGTCCCGTAGGGGCATTTTAGTCATTTCACATATAGCTTTGAAGCCAAATTTGGGATTCTGAGTGCGGGACTTGTGCTTACTGTTTTTATGATGAAAATAAGTTTATAAATCAGTAGGTAACAAGTCTCGGTTCATAGTTATGGTTTTAAACCATACTATGTGCCAAAAAGGCGTAAAAGTCGCTAATACGTCGTTAAACCGATAATTTGAATTAAACAGAAGTTAGGACCTGTTTTATATATATCCAAATCATGCCATATAACTTATTATATTAGTAAGTTCAAATTTTGATTACAAAAGAATGGATTTAAGTGATTTTCCGTAGAAAGGGTAGTTTCGTCATTTTGTAGCGATTAGCGATCTTTAGACTTTTATCTAGGTATTAAACTGAATAAATATCCCAATTGGTCCTACTTACCATATTACATCAGAAAATATTTCATCTTTTTCATAACATCAAGTTTAATCTTTCTAAAATGCCGAAAAGGGCATTATAGTCCTTTATGTGTCGTAAACACATTTCTTTATAAAATTAAGTTTTGATCTGATTATAAACATTAATAAAGTTAGTTTAAAATTACAAATCAGTAACAATTTCAAATGTAGGTTTATAAGTGTTTAAAATCTTAATCTTGCACAAAAGGACCTTTTTGCAAGGTTTTAAAGACTTTTATGGAACTTATGTAAAAACACGGATTTCTTAGGAATCGAGTCACGAAACTTTGGGACAATATTTTAAACTTAATCGTGATCATAAAATGACCATAACATAGTATCAAGAATGGCTCAAAACGGGTCAGAACTGAAAGTCAACAGAAAGTCAACTGTTTGAGACTTTCGGTTACAAACCGAGCCTAGACCAAAAATTGATGAACCGAACCTGTTGACACATGTTCAAATAGTTATTTTAAGGTTATAATGCTTTTAAACATATTTTATAACATCCGTATCGTTAGTTATGAATTTTACAAAAACTTCTCAGTTTGACTTTTATTGACTTTTCGGTTGACTCGTCAATTGGCCATGAATCCGTGAAAATCTGAAAATGCCTTCTTGAGGGGTTATCACCTCCATCATTATGAGCACACCTTTCGTTACGCACAATGGCGGAGTATACACGGATTTATAACAAAGTTAAGCCGTTTTTATGACGAGACTTTGTTTGGAGCAAAAAGCTATAAATAATCAGCTTAGTAGGGATTGTAGACTTACAATAAGTCCAAGGGAATGCTAGGAATGATTTGGAGTGCCAAGAACTGATCAGAAGCTCCTTAGCATGAACTTGGTGCAAGATGATGATGAAAGTGTGTTGCAACTAGATTTTCACCAAGATAAATCACCAAGGGATGATCCCAGATGATTACCAGGTGTTATAGGTCGTGGGTGTCCCCATATGTGGATAACATACAAGAACCGTGACAAAACGATCAGAGGTGGCAGAACTAGGTTCTGCCACATTTATGTTCGCTGACACTACCTTACGGACCGTATGAGTCAAGCCTTGCGGTCCGTAAGGACCTCAGGCGCCCACAGTAACAAGTGGACTTGCGACCGTATGGATATTGCCTTGCGGTCTGCAAGGGGTCTCTAGAGTATGAAAATTTTCATGTTTCACCTTTTGGTCCCTCGATTTCAAACCATAGCATAAATGAGGATATAATTAAGCGACTTAACGACTTAGGTCCCTCCTGATTTGACATATGTCATATTTAGGATTCCCGGGACACGTGTAAGATAATTATAGGATGTGAAAACACGTAGTGTTACACTGACTTTGAAGTTTGGAAGGACACAGTCATATCCTTGATCTTGAACTGTTGATTGTGAAGTACCTACATAGTTAGTCTTGGCAGACACATCTTCAAATGTAATTTTTTCTAAATCAAACAACTCATCAGGATTTGCTCGGATTTTCAATTAAGAAAGTTCATTGAACTTTACATTCAAAGTTTCTTCAACACACTTTGTCCTAGAGTTAAAAACTCTATAGGCTTTAGCAGTGGTTGAGTATCCCAGAAAATACCCACAATCAACTTTGGCTGCAAACTTTGAAATTGAGTCTTTTGTTTAGAATGAAGCATGGACAGCCAAAAACTTTGAAATATGAGATCAGAGGTTTGATTTTGTAAAGAATTTCATAGGCAGTCTTTTGATTTCTGGGTTAATCAAAACTCTGTTTTGAACATAAAGCAGTGTTTACAGCCTCTGCCCAAAAGGACAAGGGTAAACCTGAGTCTGCAAGCATAGTTCTTGCTGATTCAATTAAAGTTCTGTTTTTCCTTTCAACCACCCCATTTTGTTCTTGAGTCCTTGGGATGTTGTATTGCCTAACAATCCATTTTGACTCACAGAAAGCATCTAACTCCTTATTCCTAAACTCTGTCAACTTGTTTTACAAAATTTTGCAAAATGCATGCAGTTTCATCTTTAAAATGCATGAAGAAAGTCCATGTAAACCTTGAAAAATCATCAACAATGACCAAACAATACCTTCTCTTTGTGAGACTCGAGATTTTTACAGGGCCAAACAAATCCATGTGCAACAATTGTAAGCATTGGGTTGTTTTGGACTCTTCAATGGATTTGTAAAAACTTTTATGTTGTTTACCTTTTAAACAGGAAACACAATGCTCTTAACATGAAAATTGTTTTTGAGGCAAACCTCTGACAAGAATTTGTTTTGAGAGAGTGGAGATAGTTTTTAGATTTGTGTATCCAAGTCTTCTATGCCATAACTCTGTCTCTTTGTTTGATGCAACTGAGAACAGGCATGTATTAGACATTGGATTATCTTTTAACATATCAACCACACATTACCACTCCTGTGAGCAACAAGATGTGCTTTAATCTCAGCAATGATTTGATCAATCTTTTTAACAACCTCTGGTCCTACAATTTGACATGTTTTCTTTGTAAAGAAGGATCCATATCCTTTTTCACTAATTTGTGAAACACTCGGAAGATTGAATTTTAGATTATCAATGAGGTTAACATTTTCAAATTTGAGTTTCCCAGCTTAAACACACCCATACTTTAACACCTTCCCTTTTGAATTATTACAAAAGGATATATCACCCCTTCCATGAGCCATGAAATCTTTGAGCAGGGCTTTACATCCTGTCATGTGACTGGAGCCTCCACTATCTACATACCATAGACTATCAAGGCAAGTAGAAGCTCCTTCACACTATAATTAGTTCAGGTGGGTTTCCAAAGCCAAAATGGCTTTGGATGGGGTCACATGTGGTCCATTCTCAAATTCAGTAGAATGGTCAGTGGTTTGATTTTATCTTTGTAACCACTGCTGTGAACCATTTCCTATCAGATGTTGGTAACCATAAGGATGCCTATTGACTCTTGGCTTTGAGGGTTTTTTGTAACCCTCATAACTAAGAGGAACCTTTTGATAAATAGGTTGGCCATATCCTCTTGGAAACCTATTTGCAGGTGGTGCATCTGTCACTTGTACCTCTCTGGGGACAGAGGTTTCGGTCAGTGCTTTTGTAACAGATGTTTCAACTGGTTCAAAGGTCTGCTTAGATTTATTTCTAGCAGAGCTTGAACCTTGACTTTCAAGAGCTTTTGTTTTGATCTCTTTTATCTTTTCATCATAGGTTTTAAGATAAACACACTCCTGAGTCTTGTGATTGGTTTTCTCATAGATGAGGCATTTTGAGGAATTTGGGATCACACAAGTTTGTTAATGTCATAAGCTCTCAAAAGAAAACAGTTTTCAGATACATGATTTCTTTTCTCACAAAAATTATAAAACAAGTTTTTGATCTTTTCCTTCTTCCTTTTATCAGACTTCCTTTCAGCAGATGTTGTAACATCTGCTGGATGATCTTTGACAGGAATGACCCTTGCTTTTGGTGCCTTAACACCATCAGTGGTTGTGAATTCCATTGGCTTAAAATTTTCTAAAATGTCACACTCATCTGACCAATTTGGTTTGAACTGGTATTTCTCAATCTCTTTAAAAGTTGAGGAACCCTCAAGTTTTTTCCAAAATGATCTTGTTACCATTTTTATCAGTGACTTTTATCTCTTCCCTAGCAAAATTTTTGGGAACAACTTCAACCAACCCAGATTCAATTTTAGCATCATTTTCAAAAATTTGATCGTTGTTTTTAAAACCAATACCAAATTTTATGTTGCTCTTGATATGTTTATCTAACAAGATCTCATAACCTTTGCAAGACTCAACCCATTTTTCACATGTGATTTGTGTGAATTCTAACTCCTTTTTGCAAACTTGGTATTTATCTACCATAGTTTGGAGTTGGTCTTTGGTTATTCTTGCCTCATGCTTCAGGCTGCATTGTTAACCAACTTTGTTTTCAACTCTTTTGTGAGTTTTTCAAAATTTGTTCATCTTCCAAAATTTTGTTTCTAAGGTTTTCATTTACCCTTTTTATGTTTGCAAAAGCTATGATGCATTTTTCAGAACATAGATCTTTGAGGATCTAGGGTGATACCTTAGAAGCAGCCATGAGAGCACAGTCACAATCATCTTCACACACATTTGAATCCCATGGATCAGATAAAGATTTCTTTTATTCATCAACAATATCATTTGGAACCACTGCTTCATCACAACCTTGACTTTCATCAGACTTAGACACTTGTTCCACGGACTCATCACCTTCAACAATTGTCTCCAAGGCCATTAAACATATATTTTCATTTTCAAAATCATTTTTGGCCATTAGAGCAAAGTTTTCATCAGTTAATTCCTCTAGCAAACTACTCAATCAAAAAACCTTGAGTGAAAAAGCTCTGCTGATTAACCTCTGTCGGAGCAGTGGTTTGAGTAGTTTGAGTGACATGTGGTGCTTGCTGCACATGCACTTGAGGTGGTGGTGCTTGGACATACTGAATTTGTGGAACAGTGGCTTGAACATAATGCACAGGAACAGTGGTTGCTGGGTGTGCAAAGTGAGCAGTGTTTTGAACTTGATGAGCAGGGGTATATTGGGAATTTTGGGCAGTGCTTTGTGTGTGCTGAGGTCTACGGCCAGGATGTGTTACAATTGGTCAAGGATCTGCTTTCTTTGGCAAAGTGTCCTAACCTATTGCACTTATAGCACTTGATATTAGACTTTTCTAACTCAACCTTCAACCCCCCATGCAAACCAGGAAATTTCCTACCTGTTCTCTTGTAAAATTTACTAGCTCTAACACTTAATAGAGCCAGTTGGTGCAGAATGTCCATCTCTTCCAAGTCGGATGGTTCAAAGTGTTGCAAGCAGTTAGCTCAAAAGAGAGGTTGTCAGAGGTTTGGCTTTCCCCACTTGTAGTGAATGCATAGTTGGGTGAGTAAGAATCAGGATTAAAGTTTCCTTCAGAGGTTATATTAATAAAATGATCATAACCCTGATCCTTTCCACTGCCAGAACCCTCTTCTTGACTATAAAGAGCTGCGTTACCCAAAGTATAGTCATCAGTCATTTTACCAGACTCTTGCAACTTCTTTTTCTGGTTCAACTCTCTCTCATAAGTAAGAAGTCGACCATGAAGTTGTGTGAGAGTCTTTTCTTTATAACCAACAGATGTTCGTGTAATGTAAGCTACAGTCTCCCATTTCTCTGGTAACGATCTGAGGAAACGACTATTGACATCGAATTAAGAAATTCTACGTTCACCAGCTTGAGTTCATTTTTGAGACAGCTAAAACATTCGAACCGTTGGGTTAGAGACTCTCCTTTGACTTAACAAAAGGTTCCGTACTGTTGATTCAGAACTTCTCTATTATTTTCAATCACTTCCTCAGTGCCACCGAATTGCTCTTTTAGTGCATCCCACAACTCTTTTGCACTATTGCAATGGAGCAGTCCAGCATAGATTTCGTTGGGTAGCGCAGAAGCAACAATGCTAAATGCTTTTGCATCCAACTCTATTTTCTAGAAATCCTGCTCAGGGTAGTTATCAGGATTTTTCGGCACTTGAGTGTTGGGATCCTCTGTACTTGGAACCATTGGAACATGTGGTCCAAATACAACAGATCGCCAACATCCGGTGTTTTACTTAGCTAAAATGTGACCCATCCGACGCTGCCATATGAAATATTCATTGCTTTTCAGCATCGGTGGTTTAAACATTGACCCAGCATTGGAATCAGATGTGTTTTGAGACAGTTCTGATGGTTTTCATACAAATTTGTGTTTTAAAAGCTTTAAATGCAATAAAACTGTGTTTTCCATAAATTATCAACCGAATTAGCAGGGAGAGCTGATCTTTCAAATCAAATTGATAGTTAAATCAAATTTTGATTGACCAAGCTCTGATACCAATTGTTAGGATCTAAGTTTGAATTAGTTGTGAATTTTGTTTCAAAAATGGAAAGTGAATGTTAAAATCAAAGTTTAATGCAACGAATATATGGAAAACTTTTATCACAACTAATGGTCGTTTGTTTTCATCATCATCATGCTTTGAAACTTATAGTTTTGCATGTGATTCTCGAACTCCCCCTTAGCCCCATAGGAATGATTGATAGTACAGAATTGCAGAGAAGATGATAAGTGAATGATCTTTTAGATAGATAGAAATTCAGTACAATGAAGTTACGTATTTATATAACACTTCTAACCTCTGAGCTTTGATGACGTCAGGGTTGATAGTGAAATTTAACAACTATAACTAACACTAAATACTGCTAGCCTATCCTTTGATCAGTGCCAAGCACTGTTACATTGAATATAAAAATTATTTAAGCTAAACACTATTCTCTAACCTCTGCTTGAGTCTTCTGGCAAACCTTTGAGCTTTGTCGTTTAGTGAGAGCAGATGATAAAAGGCAGACTTTAGGCTTAGCAGAGTTTATTCATCAGAGCTTGTAAACTCTAATCTTGGGATCAATCATCTGATGTGTATTTGGCTTTATATCATTTTTTCCGTTTTGCAGGGTTCAATCCCAACTGCAAGAAATTATATCAAACATGTAGCGAAGACAACCAAAAATTGACCATGAAGACCAAGGTAAGCACAAATGTTGTCCCACCCATCACTGGAAAAATAAAAGTTAGACTTCACATCCATGCTGATTGACAGTTCAAAAGAATCCCAACCATTGACATGCAGCTTAAATTTTCCTTGAGTTTACCAAGTCCGATGGTGTTCTTCACATAATCAGTAGGTAAAAGCTATAGTACCAAGGTTTCTAAGCGGTGGAGAGTAAAACTGTGACAGAAAGATTCAACAAAAGAGAGATTTGAGGAAAACATATTGACTTCTGATTCACATGTTGGGTAAGATGGAAGTAAGTGAAAGGGTGTCAATAAATATTCATAATTACTAGTTTTTTTAAAAACAAATATACTTCCTTCGGGTAATGAAAGATCAGCTACAACTTTTTCCCAGCCATTTGTGAAAGCGAAAACATTTTGAACTTTCAAAACCATAACCTCTCAGCTCAAACCATCGACACAGTTTATAATTGCAGTTTTGTTGGGAACTGCTGAAGACAAATGTGTGTTACAAAAGTCAGATGGTATGTCCTGTACAACAAAATGAAATAATGGGAAATTAAAATTAAAATGAACACAAATAAACAAATGTCGTAAATGATGTGTTTGTATAATAAACCTACCAAGATCTTCAAAGTAACAGACATAAGGACTTTATAAAAGGATATATTGAAGACAAAAGGTCGGATATAAACCTGCAAATAAGTAAAAGAAAAAGAAAAAATTCTTTAACGTACTCATCTCCATAACAACGAACATGAAGATAAATGGAAATTAGTAATAATCTTAAACTGAATGAGATATACATATTCAGGGCAAACAACTAGTGTAAAATCAATAGAAAATAAGAAACCCTAATTTCAAGAGAAATATTAAACCTAAACAAAGAACATGATCAACCATTACGAACCCAAAATCAGAAATAAAATCAAGATAAAATAAGAAACCATCATTTCAACAACCTAAAAACTTAAAATCGGCAATAGACGTTGAATAAATACAATCGAAAACATGTAAATCTATCATACCTTAAATCGGAATATAAACCCTAACATCAAAACCGGAAAACCTTAAATCAGAATATCTATTATAAGATTAAGACCTGTATTACAAACGACAACCGAGAACTTTTCAAGAATTAATTATACATAATTATCTTCAACAATTACAAACCCTAAATCTGAAAAATACTCAAGCGAAAATAACAAACCCTAATTTCAAAATCACAAAAACTTAATCGGAAACATTAGCAATCGAAGATTTAGACTTATACATGTATTATCTCGGATCTTCACTGACGGAGGATGATATTGGAAAGAAGGG
Organism: Scalesia atractyloides; assembly: GCA_947069175.1. Taxonomy (NCBI): domain Eukaryota; kingdom Viridiplantae; phylum Streptophyta; class Magnoliopsida; order Asterales; family Asteraceae; genus Scalesia; species Scalesia atractyloides. Next base: position 42,455,953 of record CAMTDV010000009.1, read on the forward strand.
AAGAAAGGGGAAACATAAGGGAGGCGGCAGTGGATCTGAAGAACAGAGAGAAGAGAGTATAATGAAAGGAAGTGTGCTTGATAAGAAAAGCAAAGCATTATTTTTTAAGAATATATATATATATATATATATGTATATATATATATATATAGGATCCGAATATCTATCCAAATACACACGAAGCTCCATGATATGTGAAAAAAATACCCATCTAGTTTCCCGCCAAAACCACATATAGAGAGGCCCTAATCAAGTGACAAGTGTCCCATATTTTTTTTATTTATTATATATAATATATTGGAACTGGATCTCATGCACCGCGTAGATAATTCAGGCCCTGCGATTGAGTTTGGAGTTCTGTGATAAAACAAAACGATTTTGTTGGTCAGATATCTTACCACGGCCCCGTGGTCATTGGCCACGACTCGTGTTGAGAGTTACAGTTTATATTTTCTGAATCCCGGTTACTGGGGAGTTGGCATGGCCTCGTGCTCGCTCTTCTGAAACTCAGAAAACAAAGACTATCAGTGAGAAGCTGGGCACGGCCCCATGTCTGACCGAGCTCGGCCCATGCTGAAACCTTCGGAATGTACAGATTTTACTGAAACAGAGAAAAATCCTAAAAAGTAAAAGCAAAAATGTTAAAAATAATTAGGCCGTCGATTTTAAACTTTCTTGAAATCCTTGTGTCCCCGGCAACGGCGCCAAAAATTTGGTGCGTGTCAAGCATGATATGATTTTATTAATATTTTAAGTCCTTTTTACGCATTAGTCAAGTTTTAAATTTATAAAACACGATATTGTACTAACATTAAACACACACTAGGGTAAGTGCGCTCATCGTGAGCATAGTATAGTGTTGGTAAGATTCCGAGGTCGTCCATGGACACAAGAGCTTTTAATATCGGTTTAGCGTCAACGTCTAATCGATACAAATTTTTTATAAAAGTTTTGAAAGATAAAAATAAACATAAAAATGAAAAGATAAATAAAAATGAAATACAAATAGACAGGATAGAATTACTTGGATCCAACTCCTCTTTTATGTACCATTTGATAAATTTCGCACTTTCAGACTTTTTAAGAGATTCTCTTAGTTATAGTAGTAGGCCCCTCTTTTGAAGGTGACGTTACCCTCGGCCAAGTGGTTTGAGTCAGTAGGGATACAATCCCAAGATACCGGAATATTGAAAGACAATTAAGTAAGTTGTTAATGCGAAACGTAGTAGGCCCCTCTTTTGAAGGTGACGTTACCCTCGGTTAAGTGGTTTGAGTCAGCAGGGATACAATCCCAAGAGGCCGTATTTATGTTTTAGTAGTAGTTTATATATGAGGGGTTCAAGCTATTCGCACCCCTGCCATCCAATACCATGGGGTATTGAAGGAGGTCCTAGTAAGCTTGAACCAAGTCCTCACAGGATCTATACACTGAATGAGACAAGAACTTTACCAAACCACCCTTCTAACCGCTTCCAAGTAGTTAATGCGCTTTATATAGACCGTAAAGACACGAATGAGCAAATCAATGACGTCATGAAAAAATGGTTAGGAAAATTCATTTTCAACATAAGAAACTAGTTATTAAAGTCATTAATACATTCCCAATTAAAAAGTAGCCGAAAGATTAAAAATCAAAAGTCATACATAAAAAATTTGTCTTCACCAATTGATGTAAAAGATTAGCCAAGCATGGCTTTTGTTTGACAAGAACTCTTACGATCAATCTTGGATCCCGAGACTACTACACACTCTAAAGATGGAAGATGGATGATAGTGGTGGGTGTTGGTGTTGTAGTGGTGGTGGAGTGGTGGCAAAGTGGGAGAGAATTGGTTTGCCTAGGGATGCCTTTGAAGGGAAGCAAGCACCCATATTTATAGTCAGAACAGAGCCCCGTCCGCGGCCCCGTGCCCGCTGGGCACGACCTGTGGCCACCTTCTTCTCCTCCTTCATTTAATGCAGCTTTCAGCAGAGGGTCCCACACGCCCTCGTGTCTTCTGGGCATGGCTCCATAGTCAACTCTTACTGTACAATGAAGATTATACAAATCTTAGCGTTGACCACGCCCGTGCTTGGCTGGACACAGCCCCGTGGTGGCCTGAAATCTGCATTTTGTCTTTTCTGCGGGTCTTGTAGACTGACCACGGCCCATGTCTGTTGGACACGACCCCGTGGTGATCTTTTGTTTCTCTTGTTTTTGTTCTTGGGATGCTTCTAAGAGGTCGGGCATGTCACGTTATCCATTCCTTTTGTACTTTGTGTTGGTTTTAGCTGCTAATTTGTTTTTTTGGTCTTTTAAGCTCATTTGGTCCTGTAAATTAAAAAGGAATAAAGAAACGTGCATTTTTCAACATTAATACTGAAAAATAGTTGGTTTATGTCTCATTTGATGTAATTTATATGTTGTATTTTGTACACATCAACTATACTTAAATTAAAGGAATAAAATACTCGTTTATATGGTGTAATTTTAAAAAATATCAACATACCAAACAATTATGACCATTTAAAAATCTGTCGGGGGTTAGTTTTTTTTATAAGGGGATAAAGTGTAACTACTAACTAATTATCTATTATTTTGTTAAAGATGAAGGATTAAAGTGTAATCTAGATAAGAGGATTGACGATATTTAATCACTTGACACTCCGTAGCTATTAAACATTTTGGCATAATGACTAAGTACATTGGCCTTTAATCCACACGTAAATACTGACCAAGACAACTATCAAAACTAAGGCATCATGTACTTGTACCTTTTAATCCACTCGTCAATACTGACCAAGACAACTATCGAAACCTCAACAAAATGAGTAGGTCGTCACGGTATTTTTGGATTTTTTTTAAACATTATAGTTTATAAGATATGTAAAGAATACGTAAAAGAATTATAAGTTTGTTGTGAAGGGGGGAAAGTGTAACCAATTACCTATAATATGTTAAATTTTAGGGATTTAAATGTAACATGATGTGGGACTAAAATATAATTATTTTTTAAAAGACCAATTTACCTTCACTTAGGGGTGAATTTATAAATTAAGAGGGAAAAGGTTCTTATTTTTTTGGGTATCTTAAAATGCACCCCCCTCATGCATTATAATATAATATTGATAAGATAAACGCGTAGGTACTATTTATAATGAACTAGGTTATCCCTGTGTATATTCACGGAGTTGGACCATTTAATTTATGTATACAACAAATGTAAAATAAAAAGACTACCTATAACTACCCAAACATAATAGAAAAACAACAATTTCTCAGAGTGTCTACCAGATTAGTAGAAACCAATCGACGATTTTTTTAGACAAACCGTTAAGAAAAAGTTATCATATGACAACGAAAGATGATATAATTTGAGTTAAAAACACCTAAAGAAAATACATAATAGAGATCCACAATAATAAAGTGTAGCTGGCGACTTTTATGGTTTCCTGTTAAAATAATAATTCTTTGTGGATAACGCACTTTGAGGGCTACTAAAAGCTAAAATGGCAGCAAGATTTGTATAAAAATTAAACTCGTTTAAAAACATTTTCATGTGTATTTAATCAACATTGCAGAAAGAGTAAAAAACGAACATGAACAAATGTAACATTTATTTAAAATTTACGATGTGTGAGAAAATAAGTATATTATAGATCAAAGAAATACTAATTATTGAAAGTTTAATTTAATGTTACATTTATTATTATTATTATTATTATTATTATTATATTATTATTATTTATTATTATTATTATTTAATATTGTAGAGGTCAAGCATATCCACTATTAGTGGAACATTATTCATTCATATGTGTATTACACAAATTTAGGTACTAAAAATGATACAATAAATTATTTATACATACTTCTTATAATAAATTATTAAACATTACATGTGATAATGAAAAATGATAACCGTTACAAATACAAATCTACATATACAAGTACAAATCAAAAACAATATAATTTATAAATTGTTACCCAATCCAAATTCTTTTTTATATGGTCGCAATGTCTCTTTGTTGTAACTCCCTTATTCAAATGTCATGCATATACACTAAAAGTAGAAGAAAAAAAAGAAATATTTGTGGCATAACCAAACTAATCAAAAGAGTTTACTTTGTAAATAATAGGTTATCACCTATGAACTTCACAGGTTGTAGCATTTAAATTCTATATAAAAGAATCTAATTTTTTTTCTTAAAGTGTACGAATGATGATAAAAATATATTAATTGGTAGAAGATATATCAATTTTTTTTCAAAATGTGTGTAGATTAACTTTAGAAGTCAAACTTCTGTATCAAAATTATATAGGGTCGTAGTTATATGTCAAAAGCTAACACCTTAATATTCTCAAAATAACGAATTACGATGTTACACAGTTTTTAAATAAGAACTTCCAAGTTTTGCGAAATAACAATATCAATTTTGAAATGTGAACGTAAATGTAATTAATGTGTTCCAGAGCAATCTATTTGACCCAACACAATAAAAAAATTACATGTTTTTAATTTAAAACCTAACTTCTTTGGCCTGCCCATTTTGACATCTTTTGAATATTGGATTTTCTATGCGTTTGAAAGATCCTAAATTCTTACATTATCAAAAGGTATTACATGAAACTTGTTTCATGACACTACACAAACAACAACCTTAAAAATGCAAGAGGTACCAAAGTGAATACACAAACAACAACCTTAAAAACACAATTTTATCCTAGTTGTTTCCTTTAATCTTCACAAACAGAACATCTAAGAAATTCATAATTCAAGTCCACTAATCAATCTTTAAAATCTATTGTACATTGAAGATGGAAACTTGATTAATCATATACACATAAATTTGACCTGCAATAATTTCACATATTATATAGCTTCTTCAAGCATTGTACTTATGTCAACCTTCATTCCTCTGAAGGACTTCCGGTCTCCTATTTGTCTCTTCTTTTCTGTAAATCAAATAAAACAAATGTGAAATTCATCATCATTGGCAATCGCTAAAAATTAACTCGTGAAAACAATGAAAAAATATAAAGTGACCAGCCACACTCACCCTTGCATAGAGGCTTTGAGGATCAGTTATTGCACCTTTACCAACTCTAGTTTTATACATGGAGCTTATTGCAGTACCTCTATTCAAATCTTTCTCAGAACTGCAAGAAATCAAAGTCGTGATTGGTGCGTTACCTTCTACTTTGCCGTTTCCTTTGACATTTGGTTCAACATCCATCACCTTATGCTTCTTTGGCTGCATTTTCTTTTTATTTTTTTCTATAAAAGAGAAGACTATATTATTTAACTTTCTTCATAGATGTTCCTAAAGATATTAAAATAATTCCACAACCTTACAATAACCACAATAAAATACTAATACTACTTACTAAACATATTTGCAAATATACTAAGACAACCTATCTAACTAGAGCTTGAAATGGTATGCCAAAGACAACATTAGGCGGTAGATCATTTACCAAGAGTATCTTGCATGTTCGTTGTAACAACTCTCCAAAACACCCAGAAATTTTTCCGAAACGTAAAACTAGACACGCGAATCGAGACGCGGCACGCAACGAGACAAGTCCACCTGGATTGTCCAGGCGCCACGCGCCAGAGACACCAGTCTCTGTCGCGATGCGCGGGAGGTATCCAGGTGACGTGTCACCGTTTTGCGCCATCTGGCAATCCTACACTTGTGACCAGGCTGACCTAGCCTAGCTAGGCACTTCAGGCGCCACGCGAGAGGGAACCCAGACCCCCGCGCGACGCGCGGGGGAGGTCAAATTCGGGTATAAATAGAGCAGTTTGGGATGAAGTCCAGTGCTCAATTTTGATCGATAAAATCGAATGTATACTCTCTGAATCTCTGTTTCTTCGTGCAACACCCCCTAAACCCCTAAACCGGCAAAGCGCTGCCCGCTGTAAGTAACTTAACCCCCGATCACTAATTCACTATCCTATCCAATCGATCTAGAATCGCCAACGCATGTCTAGGCTCTGCCCGACTACATTCGTTGGAGTTTTGTCGAGTGTTGCATGGACACCCTACCCAATCGATCTAGAATCGCCAACGCATGTCTAGGCTCTGCCCGACTATGTTCGTTGGAGTTCTGTCGAGTGTTGTATGGACACCCTACCCAATCGATCTAGAATCGCCAACGCATGTCTAGGCTTTGCCCGACTACGTTCTTCGGAGTTCTGTCGATTGTTGTATGGTTAAAGTGACTTGGGTTAACTTACTAACCCATGTGCATTGTATGTTTTGATAGAAATCCCAGTAAGTAATCAAGACCTGTCACTAGGAACTCCGCAGAAATACTTAAAGTGTTCAAGGCGAGTACAATCTCTTTTTGTAAATCTTTTTGTGAGTCAAACTGTTTTGCCAAAACCTCAAATGTTTTAATTATGCTTAACAGTGATTGAGTATATGTATTCTACAATTACTGCCGGTATGTTGGGGTTTTGTATACATTGCTAGTCCAAAGTCACAGGAATGTGACAGGAACCGTTACTGTTGGGCGACAGGGCCCAAAGTAATATGACCCACAAGTCAGGATTGACAGTACTAATTGAGTAATTATGTAGATATAAACATTGTAAATGCGGATGCTCCTCAATAACTGTAAAGTATAATCACTTGTTTTGATAAAAACTGAGATGGATTGGCCAGTATTTCTTGCTGATAAAATGTTTTAAAACGTGTTTCAGGTAACTTAATGTGAAGCTAACAGAAGCCAGCTGGAGAGCACTGAAGGGTCAGAAAAGTGGCTATAAAAGTTACCTAAATAAAAAGGAGTTTATGTTTTCCATAAATTAGGGTCTGTCCCTAAAAATAAGTATTGTAATGGAAACATGGGTTTTATCCCATTTGTTTAATATAAAAGTCTCGAGTTTTGAAACTCTGATATTTATTTTCTAACTACGATCCTGATGTCATTATTCCGCTGCCAAATTAATAAACACCGGTACCACCAGCTCTGTGTCCCGCGGCCCCCGCTCCCGGGGTGGGGTCGGGGGCTGCGACAGAAGGTGGTATTAGAGCTATGCCACTGGTTTAAGCCATTTCGGTGTTCTTTTGAAATACCTAAATTTTAAACAAATATGTATATATTATTTGGTATTATTTTACTAACTTCTTTAGTTTATAGAATGAGTGATCAGGGTGCTTCTAACGATTATCGTCACCTACCTCATTCTCTGATGGATGAAGGAACATCCCAGCCAACCCCAGACTACACCGCTGATTCCCAAGATGTTTTTGTTTTCAAAGCCAAATCTGTAGAACCTTTTCCCCCTAAAAAGAGGAATTGGTTTAGTAGAGCCAAAATAGAGAAAAGGAAAAGACTGAGACAAGTACAAGAACGAGCCATAGCAGCAAGAACTGAGAGAAACACCCGAAACCCTGAGGTTAGACCCTTGTGGGAGGAAGAATTGGATAGGCAGCTAGAAAATTTTCACATGTTTGGAAATGCAGAAGGGGAACCCAATTTCAATCAAGTAGCAAATCCAGAACCCCTGTTGCTTCCCTTATTTCCTAACCAACCCATAAACCTAGAACAGAATCAGGAAAATCAATTTCCAATATCAGCCTTTGACCCCAATGATATACCTAGAATTCCAGCCCCAAACCCTATAGATCCATGGTGGGCTAATACCTGGGCAATTCAGAACCTGCTAGAAAACCCAATCCCATATGAAGAACCAGTTCCACCTTACCCTGAACAATTGCCAGCCCTAATGCTACCCAGAGAACATGTGGAAGAACTCCGCCAACTTGGAGATGAATTGGTGGAGGAAGGAAACCGAATTCGCCACATCGGAGAGAAGCTCGTCTGGAAATATGACGAGCGAGAAATGCAATTTTAAGGAAGCCATAGCTTTATATATAATATATATGTGTGTGTACTTTGTAACATTAAAAAAAGTAATATCACTTACATAAATATATCGATGCATAGGCTAGTAATATTTGAATTTCAGTTATGCTTGTACTAGATGCATATGTATGAAAAGAGTAAAAGTCGCAATGCTCGACGATTTTGGTTCACTGTGTTGGTGTAATTATTATTTAATTTATTCTGTGATATTAATACCTGCTAAATGTTTATAAGATGTCAGACGAAGTAAATCAGGAAACCCAGAATAACGATAATAACGGGAATCAAATGGATAAAAGTGCTATCGAACACATGGTGGCCCAAGGAATCATAGATGATATGCCCTATATTATCGACACCATTAAAAATGCAAGAAATAATGATTCCATAAACGGGAAACGTGTACCCCCTGAAACAAATCACAGCGTGAATGGAAATCCCGAACTGTTAATCCAAGCTCCAATTCCATAAAGAAGAAGAACCATCTCATATGGTTGTTCTTATAAAGAATTCTTATCATGCAAACCGATAGAATTCTCAGGTAATGAAGGAGCTATTTCAGCCTTGCGCTGGATAGAAAAGACAGAAGCCGTCCTCAAGATAAGTAAATGTGTAAATGAAGATAAAGTCATGTATCCTTCTAATCTTTTTAAAGATGCAGCTTTAGAGTGGTGGAATACCATTCTTCAGTCCAAAGGAAATGACAAAGTCTACAGTATGGAATGGAACAACTTTAAAGAAATAGTTGAAAGGAAATTCTGCCCTCCTAATGAAAAGGAGCAGATTGATAATAAATTCCTAAATCATAGAATGACTGGGGTAAATTGCAGGGAATATACTACCACATTCTTTATGCAAGGATGGTACCAACCCTGGCCTCACCAGAACCAGTATTAATCTCCCGTTACATTTGGGGATTAATTGGTGAGATCAGACATGTAGTCAAAGCAGCTAGACCACAAACTATAGAAGAAGCAGTAGAGCTAGCAAACACTTTGACAGATGAACTGGTACGTACGCAAGAAGAAAACCAGAAAAGGAACCTAGCTCAAAAGATCACACCGGAGCTACGTTATGGAAATTCCACCGTGGGAAAGGAGCAAGTTCTTCTTCACCCCCGTGTAAGTACTGCAAAAGGAGGCATTTGGGGAAATGCTCTATATACTGTAATTTTTGCAAATTCCCAGGGCATAAGGAAAAAGACTCCAGGAAGAAAGTTAGCAATGGGTTATGCTACCATTGCGGGGAAGCTGGTCATATTAGAACTAACTGCCCGAAACTAGCTCTAGCGGCAAACAACAAAGCAAGGACGACGGAGGACCCAAGAAGACTGCCAGAGCATTCGTGCTGACTGCTGAAGAAGCCAAGATGATTCCGGATGTGATTGTCGGTACGTTTTTAGTTAATGATGTTTATGCAAAAGTATTATTTGACTCTGGTGCAAACCAAAGTTTCATTAATACTTCCTTTTGCAATTTTCTTAATCAACCATTAACTAAACTTCACCAAAACTGTCTGGTGGAGACGGCAAATGGATCTTCTATCCAAATAAGCAAAATCCTGCGAGGAGCTAAGATAGGAATTTTAAATCATAATTTTTCTGCTAACCTTTTTCCAATGGATCTTGCCGGATTTGATGTCATGTTAGGAATGGATTGGTTGGTAGCCAATCAGGCACGAATAATATGTGATCAAAACTCTATAGAAGTAAATGTGCCATCTGGAGAAAGGATCACAATTAAAGGAGATAAGTCGACAAAATCAACAAAGTTCATCTCTGTAATGAAAGCTACAAGCTATGCACCGAAAGGGGAATAGTGTATATGATTTCCGTAATCATTAACACTAAACGAAAAGAATTAAAGGATATTCCTGTAATATCTAATTTCTCAGATGTCTTCCCGGAAGAGTTGCCTGGATTACCACCAAATCGAGAGGTTAAATTTAGAATTCACCTAATACCAGGAACGGCACCGATTGCTAAAGCACCCTATCGTCTAGCATCGACGGAGATGCAAGAATTGAAGAAACAACTGGACGAATTACTAGAGAAAGGTTTCATACAACCCAGCTCATCGCCATGGGGAGCGCCGGTGTTGTTTGTCAAGAAGAAAGATGGATCAATGCGTATGTGCATTGACTACCGAGAATTGAATAAGGCTACAATTAAAAATCGGTACCCATTACCAAGAATTGACGATTTGTTCGACCAACTTCAAGGAGCCCGATTCTTTTCTAAGATCGACTTACGTTCAGGATATCATCAATTGAAAGTACAGGAAGAGGACATTCCTAAAATAGCTTTCCGAACCAGGTACGGCCATTATGAATTTACTGTCATGCCATTTGGTTTAACCAATGCCCCAGCTGCATTTATGGACATGATGAACAGGATATGTAAACCATACCTGGATAAATTCGTAATTGTCTTTATAGATGATATTCTAATTTACTCCAAAAGTAAGGAGATCACGCAGAGCATTTGCATATACTCCTGTCATTGCTAACGAAAGAAAAGCTTTACGCACAATTTTCAAAATGCGAATTTTGGTTACAAGAAGTACAATTCCTTGGACATCTGGTGAATCATGAAGGAATTCATGTGGATCCCACAAAGATCAAAGCAATTACCAATTGGAAGGTCCCAGAATCACCAACGGAAGTAAGAAGTTTTCTTGGATTGGCAGGATATTATAGACGTTTTATTCAAGATTTTCTAGAATAACCATCCCGTTGACCAAGCTAACTTGCAAATCGGTTAAGTTTGAATGGGGACCAAAGCAGGAAGAAGCATTCAGGATTTTGAAGCAGAAGTTAACCAACGCACCAATACTCGCTTTGCCAAAAGGAACTGAAGACTTCGTAGTTTATTGTGATGCGTCTAAGTTAGGTTATGGATATGTGTTGATGCAACGTCAAAAGGTTATTGCTTATGCATCTAGACAACTCAAGAAGCATGAAGAGAATTATACAACCCATGATCTAGAGTTAGGAGCAATAATTTTTGCCCTTAAGATTTGGAGACACTATCTTTACGGTAGTAAGTTTGTAGTATTCACAGATCATAAGAGTTTAAGATATGTCTTTGGACAAAAGGAATTAAACATGAGACAGAGGCGATGGATGGAAATTCTTAGTGATTATGATTGTGATATCCAGTATCATGCAGGAAAAGCTAACATAGTAGTTGATGCTTTAAGTCGAAAGTTTCATGAGAAGCCAAAAAGAGTACGCTCTCTTAGAATAAACCTGCAGATAGATTTAAATGAGCAAATTGAACAAAAACAGGAAACAGCAATCAAGGACGATGCTGAAGGATTAAAAGGAATGATTAAACAATTGGAGAAAGGAACAGATGGAATTTGGAGATTACATAAAAACAGGATTTGGATCCCTATCCAAGGAGATCTACGAAAGCAAATACTAGAGGAAGCCCATAAGACTAAGTATACAATGCATCCTGGAAGTGATAAAATGTATAAAGACTTGAGAAAGAATTTCTGGTGGATAGGATTGAAAAAGGATGTAGCAGGCTACGTTGCTAAATGTCTAACATGTTCATAGGTTAAAGCTGAACATCAGAAACCTTCAGGCCTGTTGCAACAATTGGAAATGCCAATTTGGAAATGGGAATTGATAACAATGGACTTTGTTACCAAACTACCCAGGACACGAAAAGGTAATGATACAATCTGGGTGAATGTAGACCGGTTAACCAAATCTGCTCATTTCTTACCAATGAAGGAAACTTTCAGTATGGAACAGTTAGCAAAATTATATGTAAATGAAATAATTTCATAACATGGAATTTCTTTATCCATTGTATCTGACAGGGACAGGTTTTACCTCCCATTTTTGGACAAGTTTCCAAAAAGCAATGGGAACAAGACTAAATCTGAGTACGGCATATCATCCTCAAACAGACGGTCAAAGTGAAAGAACAATTCAAACAATGGAAGACATGCTTAGAGCTTGTGTAATTGATTTCGGAGGAAATTGGGATGAACATTTGCCTTTGATATAATTTTCCTACAACAACAGTTATCATACCAGCATCAATGCTGCACCATTTGAAGCCCTCTACGGGCGGAAATGTCGAACTCCAGTATGCTGGGCAGAGATTGGAGAAAAGCAACTATCAGGTCCTGAAATTGTGCAAGAAACAGCTGACAAAATTATTCAAGTCAAGGAAAGACTGAAAACAGCCCGATATCGGCAAAAGAGTTATGCAGATAACAGACGTAAACCCTTGGAATTTCAAGTCGGAGATAAAGTGCTATTAAAAGTCTCACCCTGGAAAGGAGTTGTAAGATTCGGCAAGAAAGGAAAACTAAGCCCAAGGTATGTTGGACCTTTTAAGATTGTCAAACGAATAGGACCAGTAGCCTATCAGCTACAATTGCTAGAGGAAATGGCAGGAATACATGATGTATTTCATATATGCAATCTCAAGAAATGTCTAGCAGACGAAATATTGGTGATACCTCTTCAAGATGTAGAGGTAAATGAGAAACTAAAATTCGTTGAGAAACCCATTCAGATTGAAGATAGAAAGATCAAGAATCTCGAGCGCAAGAGATTAGTTCTGGTAAAAGTAAAATGGGATTCAAAGAGAGGACCAGAATATATATGGGAGCTGGAGTCAGAAATGCAAAGAAAGTATCCACACCTATTCAAATGAATCTCGAGGACGAGATTTAAAACAAGGTGGAGAGGATGTAACAACTCTCCAAAACACCCCGAAATTTTTCCGAAACGTAAAACTAGACATGCGAATGGAGACGTGGCACGCAAAACGAGATAGGTCCACCTGGACTGTCTAGGCGCCACGCGCCAGAGACACCAGTCTCTGTCGCGAATCGCGGGAGGTATCTAGGTGACGTGTCACCGTTTCACGCCATCTGGCAACCCTACACTTGTGACCAGGCTGACCTAGCCTAGCTAGGCACCTTAGGCGCCACGCGAGAGGGAACACAGACCCCCGCGCGACGCGCGGGGGAGGTCAAATTCGGGTATAAATAGAGCAGTCTAGGACGAAGTCCAATGCTCAATTTCGATCGATAAAATCGAGCGTATACTCTCTGAATCTCTGAGCGCTGCCCGCTGTAAGTAACTTAACCCCCGATCACTAATTCACTATCCTACTCAATCGATGTAGAATCGCCAACGCATGTCTAGGCTCTGCCCGACTAGATTCGTTGGAGTTCTGTCGAGTGTTGTATGGACACCCTACCCAATCGATCTAGAATCGCCAACCCATGTCTAGGCTCTGCCCGACTACGTTTGTTAGAGTTCTGTCGAGTGTTGTATGGATACCCTACCCAATCGATCTAGAATCGCCAACGCATGTCTAGGCTCTGCCTGACTACGTTTATTGGAGTTCTGTCGATTGTTGTATGGTTAAAGTGACTTGGGTTAACTTAATAACACATGTGCATTGTATGTTTTAATAGAAATCCCAGGAAGTAATCAAGAATTATCACCAGGAACTCCATAGAAATACTTAAAGTGTTCAAGGCGAGTACATTCTCTTTTTGTAAATCTTTTCGTGAGTCAAACTGTTTTGCCAAAACCTCAAATGTTTTAATTATGCTTAACAATGATTGAGCATATGTATTCTACAATTACTGCTGGTATGTTGGAGTTTTGTATACATTGCTAGTCCAAAGTCACGGGAATGTGGCAGGAACCGTTACTGTTGATCGACAGGGCCTAAAGTAATATGACCCACAAGTCAGGATTGACAGTACTGATTGAGTAATTATGCAGATATAAACATTGTAAATGCAGATGCTCCTCAATAACTGTAAAGTATAATCACTTGTTTTTATAAAACTGAGATGGATTCGCCAGTATTTCTTGCTGATAAAATGTTTTTAAAACGCGTTTCAGGTAACTTAATGTGAAGCTAACAGGAGCCAGCTGGAGAGCACTGAAGGCTTAGAAAAGTGGCTATAAAAGTTACCTAAATATAAAGGAGTTTCTGTTTTCCATAAATTAGGGTCTGTCCCTAAAAATATGTATTGTAATGGAAACATGGGTTTTATCCCATTTGTTTAATATAAAAGTCTGGTGTTTTGAAACTCTAATCTTTATTTTCTAACTACGATCCTGATGTCATAATTCCGCTGCCAAATTAATAAACACCGGTACCACCAGCTCTGTGTCCCGCGGCCCCCGCTCCCGGGGTGGGGTCGGGGGCTACGACATTCATAAACCTATCGTAACCTTCGATCCTGGCATTATGTTGACAACTCCTTGACATAAAATGTTGTTAAAAGAGAATTTGATTAAAAGGTGATTAAATGAAATAGAGATGTTATTCTAATAAACGTTTTGGAAGTTGGTTTTGGTACACAACGCTATAGAAATCAAGCTATTTACTAAAGTACAACAAAACTTACAACCTAAGCATCCTACAATTGCTCAATATTCTAAAATCAGTGTAGCATCCTAGATTTATATAAACTAGCCCCAAAAAACACAACGAAAGTTATATAACAATAGTTAAAAAATAGAGTAAATTATTGTTTTGGACCTTGTGGTTTAGCCAGTTTAACCCTTTTAGTCAAAAAAGAATATTTTAACATATCAAACCCCGAGATTGCATTTTATAACTGTTTTGGCCCCTAACACTAACCTTGTTACTTTTTTTGCATTTAAGTGTAAGGGTAATTAGGTAATTATATACCTTAGGGGCTGTTTTTGATAATTACAAAATTCTTTTGATATATAAGAGATTATTAATGCAATTATTCAAGTTTTTTTTTTATTATTTTGTTATTTTCACGATTATTATTTAACAAAATATGTTTTAAATATACAAATAAATATGTCTTTTCACAACCGTTTGTTTTTATAAATATCGTTTCAAAAAATAATTTATTTTTTTTACATTTTGTTTAAACCATCTATCGTTTTAAAATTGTTCATTTTAAACCGTTTGGTTTTCTTAAAATCGTTCTTTCTAAAGTCGTTTGTCTTATAAAGTTTTTTGAAACACTTCATTTCGTACCATTCTTTTTAAAATCGTTTGTTTTTTAAACATTTTGAAACAACTCACTTTTTTAAGTCGTTCGTTTTATTTTTAATTTTACGAAACGACGTGTATAAAAAACAAAAGAAATGTAATATTTGAAAAAAAAATAAACATTCTAGTAAAAAGTTTGTAAAAGATCGTTCATTTTTCAAACTTTTTTAGAGTGGTTTATTTCTTTTTCAAATCTTCCATTTCTTTGGACTGTTTGTTTATTCAAAATTGGTTATTTTTTTTAACCTTTCGTTTATTAAATTCGTGTTTTTTTTTTAAACTTACACATGTTAACTTTTTTATTTTAAGGTTTTGCTTTTCTATAAACATCCTTTTTTAATCTCCGTTTTTTAAAACACTCATTTGTTTCGTTTTTAAATTTCTTCAATTTTTGAAATCGTTCATTTTCTAAAGATCATTTTTCCTAACGGCTTTATGTAAACTGAATACAAAATTTCAAAAATGAACGGTTTCAAAAACAGTTCTAAAAGGAACGGTTAAAAAAACGCATTTAAAAATCAACAACTTAAAAAAACAAATTGTTTAAAAAAGTTTAAAAAATGATTTTAAAAAGAACGGTGTTAAATGAATTGTTTAAAAAACTTTAAAAGACAAACAACTTTAAAAAGAACATTAATAAACAATCGGTTTAAAAGGGAATAATTTTAAGAACGATATACGGTTTAAAAAAGGTTAAAAACAAATGATTTTAAAAACAACGCTTTAAAAAAAACAAACGCTTAATGAAAATACATATTTATTCGTATATATAAAACATATTTTATTAAATAATAATCATTAAAATAATGAAATAATAAAAAAAACTTGATTAATTGCATTAATAATCTCTTAAATATTAAAAGAACTTTGTAATTATCAACAACAGCCACTAAGGTATATAATGACCTAATTACCTTACACTTAACTACAAAAAAGTAACAAAGTTAGTGTTAGGGGCCAAAATTGTTATAAAAATGCAATCTCAAGGTCTGATATGTTAAAATATTTCTTTTTGAGTTGAAAGGGTTAAACTGGCTAAACCACAGGGGCCAAAACAATAGTTTACTCTAAAAAATATGTTAATAAAGGGGTGCGACTATTAGGGACAACAAAAGTTACATCGTAAGCACTCTACAATTGCTCAATAATCTAAAATCAGTGAAGCATCACCTGAACCATCCACGTTTTCAAAGGTTTCCTCGACATGAGATTTACAATGGTTACAAACCACATCTTATCAGTGAAAATGACAAAAGATTGTCCCAATAACCAAGACCTTTTTTCTAATAAAACATAACAAAAAAATATCAACTTAAAGGCATCACAAATATAAAAGATATGCAAAAAATGTATACATTGTCTTAAATGAATTAATTTCTTCAAGATCAAAGTTGATAAACAGTTTATTAACATCAAGTTTGTTAGAAACACCATGTTTACCTACATTAAATGGAATAAATAAAAATATTATCAATATTTAATATAACAAACAAGAAAACGAAAAAAATTACACTTCAATAAGTATTAATAACATCACTCGTTTAAATATAGTACATTTGTAAATGTTGACAGTACCAAGTGAACATCTATGTTTTAAAATTAAAATTTAATAAAATAATAACTTGATTAGTCTTAATTTACCCCATAACTATATTACCACCATGATTACATCTTTTATATACAACAATAAACAAATAAAATAAGTTTCGGTTATAAGGTTATTAATTACGAAGTTAACAAATGATAATTACAAATTAAAGAATGATTGAAATTGATTTTTAAATCGGTCATAAATAAACATATTTTCAATTCAAAAATTTATAAAATATACATAACTGAATATGGTACTCTTAAATGGTAATTCAGCTTGGTTAATAAAAATTAATACACAATTTTGGAATAAGACTACAATTAACTTATTTTAGGATTTTGTTTAAGTTTAAATGCAAATTTCAAACGGTATAAATGGACATTATTATGAGTATAATAACCCTTCTCGATGGAAACGACGACTATGTTGTCTATTGCGATGCTTCCAACCAAGATTCCGGTTTTGTTCTTAAGCAACGAGATAAGGTTATTGCCTACGCATCAAGGCAACTCAAAATACATGAGAAGAACTACACCACCCATGATCTTGAACTTAGTGCGATTGTTTTTGCGTTAAAGAGTTGACGACACTACCTTTACGGTACCAAGTGTGTGGACTTCACCAACCATAAGAGCCTCCAACATATCTTTAATCAAAAGGAACTCAACATGCGTCAAAGATGATGGGTTGAGTTACTCAACGACTATGATTGCGAAATTCGCTACCAATCTGTCACACCCCCAAATTACCACCCGCGGAGTGTACCGCGAGGCGTGTGACGTACCAGGATCTAGCCACTAATCATGTTGAACTAATAGTAAATAATATAAAACAAAGTCATCATGTCTAACATGAATAGTGAATTTCAAGTTAAACGTTTGAAACATAGTATATGTTTAGCGGAAGCAAAGTAAACATTTCAAATAATTGAAATCAAAATGTTTTAAAACGTAAAGTAATAATGTTTGCAATCCAGTAACATGCCCCATGACACCCCAACTCCTCAAACTGCAAGTTCCCATGCAACGATTAATTAACGACGTGCAAGCATGCAGAAAAAGTGTATCAGCGATTAAGCCGACGAGTTCACAGTTTTGTTGAATGAAGACAGGTTGTGTTTAGTTTGAAGACATGCCAATAATAAACTCAATACCGAAGTGACTGTTATGTTTGTTGTTCCCTCATCAATGTCAATCAGCATTGATCATGTGTTTAAGGTCCTTAGTTCACGCCCGTCCTCCCAGGTACGGTGTAAGGTTTGTCAAGCCTAATAACGCTATCAACTAATACCCCATTGCCTCCAAGGCAACTACTTCGGTAGTAAGTAGGGATTTTCATGATAGAGTTCGAGCTTATTAACTAACATCGAAGTTAAACTACAACATTTATAAAAAGTATTCCTCCAATGAATAGTAGTTTGTCCCCCTGGGACACATGCTTGTGAAAATGTAGTGAACTCACTTTGTAGAATTAGAGTTTTGATTTGACAGGCCTCCTGAAACTAAGCCTCTTGATTAACAGTAATTTTATAGCTTCAAGTCTTCTGATTCTATCCCCTAATTTCACATAGTATAATCCGTATTAGTGTGTAAACCCAACTCAAACTTTAACGATAATCACGAGATTAAAACTTCAACGTGATGATAAAGTATAGCCTTATACAGGCAGTACCTAAATATCTGTTGATTTGGTTATCTATCAATCGGACAGGATATCGTACCAGTAATTCAGGTTATCACACTTTCTACAGGGAAGAGTTTCGACGGTTTAGGAATTCTAACATTAGAATGTCAGAACGAGAGAGCGAGAGAAAGAAAAGAAAAATGAGCAATTTGAATTGTGCAGAGCTTGTCCTTTATATAGCTGATTTCAGGGCCTCTCGCTCCCCGTGACAGATACAGGCTTCCCTCTAGCGGCCCGCAAGAGGATCTAGCTAGGGCATAGGTGTCCTGAGTCATGGGGCAGGCTTGACACGTGGACAACACGTGTCTGATACGTGTCTCTAGCGGCTATAAGGGCTCTCGCGCCCTACGACGGGTCAGGGTCTCTCTGTCACGCCCCGCGATAGGCAATAAAACCTTTTATTTTTGATTTTTTGTTCTGGTTTCCGTCGTGCGCGTTTAGAGTTTCAATTATGAATTGTTATGGGCCTTTTTGAGGGTTGTTGCACACCTTGGTAATACGAATGTCATGCCCTTAGTCGAAAAGTCATGTGAAAAATCCAAAGTACTTGTTGCTTCCTAATCCAAACCGACATTCAATCCCGTATTCGCAACGCACAATACTCGTCTATCAACAAAAGTCAACTAGTGACCAAACCCAACGTCATGCTTTGCTATCCCGATCGCATTCGGGTTCCAAATCGTGACAAAATTCATGACCTATTGTTGAGGCAACAGAGAATAGGCATACATCAGCTTTTGGGTTATCTTTTTACATGTCCACTACATAAACATTACCACTTCTATGAGCAAAAGTTGTGTAGTGCTTTCAGCTGTAATTTTGTCAATCTTTTTAACTACATCCAGTCCAACAATTTTACAAGTTTTCTTTGTAAAAAATGTGCCATAGCCTTTGTCACTCATTTGTGAGACACTGAGTAGATTGAATTTTAAATTGTCAATTGAGTTAACATTTTCAAATTTTAGCTTACCAACCTGGACAGTCCCTGACCCCAACACTTTTCCTTTTGAAATAATTCCAAAGGATATATCACCACATCTATGAATATGGAAGTTTGATAGTAGAGCTTTGCATCTAGTCATATGTCTGGATCCTCCACTATCTACATACCATAGGCTATCTAGGCATGTAGAAGTTCCCATTTTGGTGGCCATAAATGCAAATTCACAATTATTTTCTTCTTTAGTAGTATTCTAAGAATCATTGTTTTTTACAACATTTGCATCAACCTTTTCACAAACTATTGTTTGTGCTGAGTTAGATGTACTCTCAACATTTTGTATGTCAAAAGTTGAGTGACATTCTCTTTTGATCTTCTCTTTTGTTGAGTGACATTCTCTTTTGATCTTTTGTAAAAGAACAAAGTATGTGTTTGACACTTTAGAGTTCTACACTTTTCTACTATGAGATACGAATAGATTGTATCTCTGTGAGCTAGTCTTTGTATGTTAAACTAATTGTGAAATTAAATTTAACGTGACTAGACTCTTATACCAATTGTAGGATCTGTGTTTGATCCTTGTAAATTAATTTAGATAAAAAACAAGTAAAAGTGATTGTAATAACTAATAAAATTCACAAGTAGGAAGAAGTCATCAACAACTGTTTTCCATATATAGTCAAATGATTCAAATGTTTTACAGAATGATTCTACAATCTCCCCCTAAGTCTGATCACTCATAAATCTATTCGTACAAAAGAGAATGTGAGTGACATGATAAAAATAAATCTCTAACATGTATTTGAGATATATTTATACTAAGTACGAAAGCTCTATTCGTGATTCGCTGACATCACCCTGATAGTAACATCTAACATTCCTAACAGAAAAGATTCCATAGATGTTGCAACATCTGTGCAAATCAAACAATTGTTCTAACTATACTAAACACTGTTAAAAAGCAAGTATTGTTACATTGGGAAACATCTATTTATCTATCCTCGGTTGCTTTATTCCAAACATCTGTTTGGCTAAACATATGTTTGGTCTTCTTCATCAGACCTTTGCTTCAACAGACTTTAGGACTTGAACAAACCTTGTTTCTTCATGAACAACGGTTCCAAGGCTTTGAACAGATGTTAGTTGCTCTTCAACAGATGCTCTGATTTGAGGTGTTTAAGATTCACTATCTTTGGGATGAGAAATTCTTCATCAACTGTTTACATTGGGAAACATCTATTTATCTATCCTCGGTTGCTTTATTCCAAACATCTGTTTGGCTAAACATACGTTTGGTCTTCTTCATCAGACCTTTGCTTCAACAGACTTTAGGACTTGAACAAACCTTGTTTCTTCATGAACAACGGTTCCAAGGCTTTGAACAGATGTTAGTTGCTCTTCAACAGATGCTCTGATTTGAGGTGTTTAAGATTCACTATCTTTGGGATGAGAAATTCTTCATCAACTGTTTATTTCTTGATCTCACTGTCATGTTTTGGCTTTTGAATATCATATGTTCTTTTGTAGGTCCAACAAACATTTTAAACACATTGAAAATTATTTTGATGGTTTTTTTTATGTAAGCCCAACATATTCATTTGTATGTTTGTTGGTGCATAATGTCTATGTCTTAGTCTTATATCGAGTCTGTATTGTATAGAGCTGAATAGGCTAGGTATATGAAGTATTTATGTTTAGCTTAGCTAAGTTCGCCCATGTGTGTCACATGTATACATGTTCGGCCGAACTTGCAGTAGCAAGTTCGAGCGAACTTGAGTCTCTTAGGGCCGAACTTGCTTACTTATAAATACCTAGCTTGTGATCCTCATTTGTAACTTTAGCATCTCAGAGGCGAAGCTCCGTCAGTTTGTAACCAGAACTTTTGATCAATAAAACTGACGATTAACTGATTAAATCTTGTCTACTTGTAAACTAGACGTAATATTTCCGCTATTATGGATATTAGATATCAAATTTAGGTTCCTTAGCATCGAGGACCGGTCCTACAAGTGGTATTAGAGCTAGAACAGCCTGATTTGATAATATCAAGACAAGAACACTTCTATTTCATCTCCATTCTTCTATTTTTCTTAACTTTTGAACATAAAATGAAGAATTCACGGTCAAAATCTTTTCAAATTTGAGTATATCATGTAAAATACAACAAAGATAAACCCTTGAAAGATTGGAGACCAAATTCAACCGAATTCATGTCGAAATTTTGAAAAAACCATGTTTGAAAAAACTTTTCAGTCGAACTTGTTTAACTCAGTTCGACCGAACTTGTGCTAGAAAGACAGTTTTCAAGTGAATTTCTATCAAGTTTGACCGAACATGAGGTGTTTTTTGAAGAAATTTTAGTTAAGTTCGCTCGAGGTTGTTAAATTTTCTTTGGTTTTGACCGAACTTGATAAAAAGTCAAGAGACTTAACTAAGTTCGCCAGAACTTGCTAATTTTTAGATAATTCTTTCTATAAGTTCGCTCGAAGTTACTAGTTATTCACTGATTTTATATCAAGTTCGACCGAACTTGAGTAATATCAAGGAATTTCATAGATAAGTTCTCCCGAACTTACAAAAGTGTTATCAAATTCCATTTTGCAAGTTCGACCTTGATTTAGTCACAAGTTCGACCGAACTTGTGACTAAATCAAGAATTCTTCATTTCAAACTACAAGTTCGACCGAACTTGTAGTATTTCTAACATTTTCAAAAGTTTTTGAATATTTTCAGTGTACACGTCTCGTTATTCACAATGGATGATATGCAAAGAGCTTTTATGTCCGTAGCTAGTTCATCGAATGCCAACGTGATTCGTCAAGTCAATCTTGATAACGAAATGGGAACGACTGTTAAACCGCCCAAGCTAATGAGCATGGACACTGTTCCGGTAGATGAACATCAGCAAGTCCTTGAAAAGTACAATTACTCGACAGTACAGAGAGAAGAATACATTGCTGAGAAAAAGATGATCAGTCTCATCCAACAGTCTGTCAAAGAAGATATCCTGATTTTGCTACCAGAGTATACTACTGCAAGAGATCTTTGGTTATCATTACAGAAGAAGTATCAAGGCAGTGCCGAAATGATCAAAAGTAAAAAGGCGCTTATTATGAAAGAGTTCGATATCTTCACCATGCTAAAGAATGAGACCATGAAGCAAATGATCGAGCGCTTCTGTCATCTTAAAGTTCAAATGCGAAGACACGGTCTCGAGAAGACAGAACAAGAATACATCGACAAGCTTGCTGACGCACTACCAGATGGTGAATGGACTACTTATTTGATGGTTCTGAAAAATAGTGATAAGTGGGATTTCTTCAAGTTGTCAACATTTATCGATAAACTCGAAGGCCATGAAATGGAACTCTTGAAGATTGCAAAGTCAAAGAACGCTAATGTAGTTCAAGGCGTTGGGTTGTACTACAAAAGTGGAATGCAAGATAACATTTCAAGTCCAAAAATTGGGACAGCGTTTAGTGCGAACATGAATGCTTCTCCACAGAACCAGAGTCAATCACAACCTCATTATGATCAGAGTCCACAGAGTTCGTTCTCAAGCACTGGTTCAAATTCATCTTATCAAAGTCAAGCAAATCAGAATTAACAATCAAATTCTAATTCGAATGTATACAAGTGCAACATCGCAGTAAATTTGAACAATGTTGTTTCAGAACAAGTTGCTAAACAACATATATCTCTTCTCGCCACTGTTCTGGAGTCATACAAAAGTCTTGTAGCCGGTAAAATTGGAAATCCCGAAATGACGGCAGAAGATTATAACCAAGTGGATGAAGAAGAACTCAAGTTGATGGATATCAAGTGGTGTTTAGCATCAATTATCCAAAGAGTCACAAAGTTTGTTGCTCTCACTAGTCGAGATATCGGAAATTCTAGCAACAAGTTGGGCTTCGACAAATCAAAAGTGATGTGCTTCAGATGTCGCCAAAGGGACATTTTAAGAGAGAGTGCAAGAATCCTGAAGCAACGGGAAATCAGAGTCCTTTCGGAGGAGGCAACGAGTATTATAAGAAGTCACTTCAATACAAGCCATTTCCAAAGAAGACTCAGGTTGAAATCCAAGAGAAGCCAAATAGCAGCAGCAATGAGAAAGCTATGGTAGCATCAAACGAAGATGATGGTTTCGACTGGAATTCCTACATCGGTAAGAAGACCGGAGTTGCATTGATGGCTGAGGTAGTTGAAGATACTTCTGCAGAGGAAGCAGCAACGGCAGAAGCAGCAACTGTAGAACAGATTCTGCTGGAACAATACTTGCATCAACAACGAGAAGAAGATGAGTATATCCACATGCAGAAACAAGAAATTTTATCTCCTAACTCATGTGATAGTTTTGCAGGTTATTTTGATGGAAGCTCTGAAGAACAAGTGGTTGAGGAGAAAACAATTGATGAAGAGATCATCAATTTTACACAAGAAGTGGATGCTGAAAACCTCAAGGACATGGCAGATAAAGCTTTAATGGCAAATCTAACTAAGGTAGGTCCAGAAGTAAATGAAGTTGTGAAAGTACAAATTGTAGAGGTTGAAAAATTGTACAAAATGTATTGAACCATGTTCTGAGTGTGCCGAAAAATCAAAAATCATCGCTGAAAACAATGTGCATAATGAACTTTTGAAATACGATTATCGCATAATGAAGGAAGCGTATGATAAAATGAAAAATGATTATGGTAGACTTGATAGAAATAACACGAACAACATGATACCATAAGAATGTAAAAAGGAACAGTAATGGATAAGCAAAAAGAGATTAATATCTATATTACACCATTGCTGAAACTAAGCAACAACTCCAGGATATGAAAATTGAAACAAATGTGTTCAACAACTTTTGAGAAGTTACACATGTAATGCATATGTCATTGATCACATCCTTCAGACAATTCCATCGGAAGAGAATCCTAAAAAGAAAATTGGTAAAGAATACAGTAATGTTCCTTCACCCCTTTGCGAGAAGTATTGTCGCAAATCCGCTGATGAGATGGATAAGGCACTCAACATTGAGTTGTTATCTGAAAAGAAAACTGAGTTGCCAGAGAACATTGATGTAATCTATACTAAAACAGATGATGACAATGTTGTGGTTAAAAAGGTTGTTGAAAATGTTTTGAACGATTCTGATGAAGGCAGCTTTAAAAGCGCCGACTCAAGCTCAAAGAATTCAGATTCACAGTCCGAAGATGACGATACATCATCGGAGAATGATCTATGTGATGATCCTAATGTTGTCATGAACAAGATTAAGGAATCTGATAGATTATACTTTGATGACAGTTTTCCGATTCATAACGTGAAGGAAGAATTGTTAGATAAATTCTTTAAACTCGTGGAAGTCAAATCAGATGATCTGGAGATTAATGAAAAGAAATTCTATTCCAAACCTAAAAGAAACAACTACCGAAGGAATGGTGGTGATCATCCGGAAAATCGGAGAGCTGGGTTGGGATTAGAAGAGTCAAATGAACCTAAAAAGAAAGTGTCAACGTTTCATGAATACAATAATAAAAACATGAATTTTGTATATGGGACGAACACGTTCATGAGGAAAGTTTGATCGGGAAACAATCAAACGATGAGTTCAATAAAGAAAAAGAACTTCGAGATAAAGCCGAAATTGCAAGTGGTGTAAAACCCACAAAAGGACATCCACATGATTCTCGGACTTGTTTCAAGTGCAACGAAATTGGTCATATTGCATGTTACTGTCCGAAATCAAAGCCGGCTTATCTTCGAAGGAAAGAAAGTTCAAATGTTGTGAAACCGAAGCAACCAGTGTTTGTAAAACCTGTAAAGATTTTGAAAAGAAATGAATCAAAAGCTTAAGTTAAACCTAAGTTTGAAAATTCAATTTTTGAAAAAGGTGAAACTTCAAAAGCTAATGAAAACAATTTTTACATCAAGAAGGCTAACATAAAATCTCAAGCCTGGATTGCAAAGAAACGGTCAGCAACATCTGAGATCACTAAGTCTGAGCTGGTTAAGACTAGTGATAGCAAGAAAGAATCAAAATCCGAAATCATAATTGAAACCACATCTGAAAATGTCAAAACTACAAGTGGTAACAATTCAAAAGATAAAAAGACGGTAAAAGTTTTCAAACATAAACATCATAGAAAATTCAGATGAAGAATAGGAAGTTAATTCTGTAGATGAGTGGATTCGATTATGCTGATGAGTGTGAATTTGATTTTGATGATAGTTATCCAATTCAACCCAAGACAAAAAAGGCTTGGGTCTCGTTTTTTAAATAGATTGTTGAAATGTGCAGGGGCTCTAGAGATCCGTACTTTCTAAGTGGATTTTGGATAGTGGAGGGTCCAGGCATATGATGGGAATGAAAGCATTGCTATTCGACACTAAAGCTATCAATGGTGGATATGTTGAATTTGCAGGAAACCACGGTGGAAGGATAGTCGCCGAAGGAAAAATCTCCAATGGCATCGTTTCATTCGATCGTGTGAACTACATTGCAGAACTTGAGAACAATCTTCTGAGTATATCGCAGATTTGTGATAAGAAGTTCACGGTGCGTTTCAATGACAAAGAGTGTATTATCTTGAAGCCGGGATTCAAAATACCAGATGAGTGGATTCTGATGCGAGCACCACGTGAGAATGATCTATATGTTCTTGATATGGGCGTCGCTACCACTTCATCAAAATCAGCACAATTTTTTGTGTCAAAGGCTACTGAAAAGGATTCTATTCTTTGGCATCGTAAAGTGGGACATATTCATTTGCGAAAAATGAATTTCTTGGTTCATAATGATCTTGTAGAAGGCGTAAATCTTCGGAGTTTTCATATGTCTGATCATTGCTTAGAATGCAAAAAGGGAAAGCAGATCAAGAAATCTTATCCGAAGAAAATTCTGAACTCAATCAAGTTGCCATTAGAACGTCTCCACATGGATTTATTTGGTCCTGTAAATGTTCGAAGCATCTCAGGAGACTTATACTGCTTGGTCGTGACAGATGACTATTCGAGATATTCGTGGGTATTCTTTCAAGAATCAAAAGACGAAACGTTCGAGAACTTGGTTATTCTATTCAAGAAACTCCAGAACCTTTATCATCTGCTGGTTAGACGCATTAGAAGTGACAACGGCACAGAGTTTAAGAATAATAAAATGAAGGAATTCTGCAACGCAAAAGGGATTCTGCACAAGTTTAGTGCTCCCAATACTCCACAGCAAAACTGAGTAGCTGAACGGAAAAACAGAACTTTGATTGAAACTGCGAGAACCATGCTTGCAGATTCTAAACTTCCAATCCGCTTCTGGAGTGAAGCGGTTGCTGCGGCTTGCTACACGCTAAACAGGGTTCTCACTGTTAAACCAACAAACAAAACATGTTTTGAGATGATAAACCAACGGAAGCCAAATTTGAAGTTCTTAGAGCCATTCGGTGCGCCATGTACTGTAATAGACCAAGATGGCAAATTCGGAGCTAAATCTCTTGAGGGTTTCTTTGTTGGATATGCGAGTCCGTTGAGAAGAGTATATGTTCCTTCATTGAGAAAGGTTATTGAAGCACAGAACGTGGATTGTTTCAACTATACGGATCCTATTCAAAGGAAAGGTGACGTGTGGCTGTTTAACTATCAAGACCTTTGGAAGTCATTTGACTTGCCCGAAGAACTGTCTGATGAAGAAGTTGCAGCGTTATATTATCTTCACCAGTCAGCGAATCAAGAACAAATTGTTCGACCAATTGTGGTTAATCAACCCACGTTGGATCCTTCTTCTTCTGGCGCAAGTTCAAGCAATAGTGGTGTTCCGGCTGAAAATGTTTCTGAAACATTAACAACACCTGCTACTCCTCCAACAAATGCCTCTACTGAACCAGTGAATACAACAATGGAGCCCAGTATGCCTCAAAATCAGAATTCTGACTCAGATGAAGCACCAACATTTGATGCTGATGGGGAATCATCTTCTTCAGATGAAGAAGTGGAGCAGATAACAAGTCTTCTTAATCAATCTACAGACCCAAACAACAGAAATGAAGCTTCATCAAGCTCTCCAAATGTTGAATTGGTCGTTGATCTCAACATCACGAATCAGCAAAACTCAGTAGATGTTCCAAGTGAAGAATTGCCGCGATCATATTCCTATCATCCGTCAACAAATATTATCGGAGAACTTCAAACTGGTGTTAGAACTCGAGGGCAAATTAACAAAGCACTCAGTTGTTTCTACACTCGCGTTGCTCCAACCCAGAACTATTGCTTCTATTCATGTTTCATCTCTCAGATTGAGCCAAAGACAGTTAATGAAGCTTTAGCCGATGAAAACTGGGTACAAGCAATGCAAGAAGAACTATTGCAGTGTAAGAAGTTAGGAGTGTGGAAGCTTGAAGACCTACCAGAAAATCAGAAATCGATTGATACAAAATGGGTCTTTAAGTGTAAACGTGATGATAGAGGGGTTATTGTTCGTAACAAAGCTAGGCTTGTTATTAAGGGTTTCACCAGCAGGAAGGGATAGATTACACGGAAGTCTACGCACCAGTAGCTCGCTTAGAATTTATTCGAGTCTTTCTAGCTTTCGCATCATGGAAAGGATTTAAAGTCTACCAATTGGATGTCAAATCGGCTTTTCTGTACGGAAAATTACGCGAGAAGGTGTACGTTGGACAACCACCAGGGTTTGTCGATCCACTCAACAAGAAGAAAGCATACCTACTGGATAAAGCTCTTTATGGTTTACACCAAGCCCCAAGAGCTTGGTACGAGATGTTATCGCAACATCTCGTCGGCAACGGCTTTATTAGAGGAACTATGGATAGTACTCTTTTCACCAGAGAGGTTGATGGTCATCTGATTATAGTTCAAATCTACGTCGACGACATCATCTTTGGATCTACAAACGATAGTCTCTGCAAGGAGTTTGAGGGAATCATGAAAAAGAAATTCGAAATGTCCTCGATGGGCGAAATGAAGTTCTTTCTTGGTTGCAAGTAGATCAGCTTCCGAATGGTATTTTCATTCATCAGACTAAGTATGTTCACGACATCTTGAAGAAGTTTGAAATGGAAAGCTTGAAGCCTCTATCTACGCCTCTTGCTCTAAATCACGGGATTTGAGTTGACAAGACTGGAGCCAAATGACGAGACGTTATACAGATCGATGATTGGATCGCTGATGTATCTGACGGCATCGCGCCCAGATATTATGTATCCAACCTGCCTCTGCGCCGGATATCAGTCAAGCCCGAGGATCTTACACATGCAGATCGTGAAGCGAATCTTCAGCCTGAAAGGATGCCCAAGCTTGTGGTACCCGAAGAACGACATTTTCGACCTCACAGGCTATGCTGATTCTGATTTTGGTGTAGATAAGTTGAATTCAAAATCAACTACAGTGGGATGCCAGTTCTTCGGAACAAGAATGGTAACCTGGCAGTGTAAGAAACAGACTACGGTCGCTCTCTCTACCTGTGAAGCTGAGTATATCTTGGCCTCCAGTTGTTGTTCACAGATTCTGTGGATTCAACAGCATATGAGAGACTATGGTCTGCAATTTCTAGACACTCCGCTGTTTGTTGATAACAAGGCAGCCATAGATATAACTAAAAATCTGGTTCATCACTCACGCAAAAAAAACATTGAAATTCGTTATCATTTCATTCGTGATTGCTACGAAAAGAAATTGGTGCGAATAGAAAACATCCACACTTATGAACAAAAGGCTGATTTTTATACCAAACCATTTTCTTTGTCACGGTTTAAATACTTGTTGAGAATTAATGGTATGAAAAATTTGCTGACAGGTGCGGATGCTGAGGTTGAATACGGATCGGACGACGAGTTCGCGTGATCCACATTGGTTTTTAAATATCTTTCTAGTTTAGAATTTTGTTAAAAACTAAAATCCAAAAAGATGTTTTTGATTTTAGGGGGAGAAATGTTAGAGAAAATACAAAAACATTCGAAAAATTTTAAAAATCCAAAAACATATGAAAAACCCAAATGTACAAAAACATTGAAAAAGACAAAAAGAATTCAGTGTCATATAAGGAAATGATAGTACATCAGTGGACTATCACAATACGCTAAAGAAATGGAAAGTTTAATAGTAATAAACGAGTCTTACTGTGGATGTGTCGATAGGCTTAACACGTTCAGTAAACTGTTTTCGAGATATAAACTAAATTTAGCAACTGCTTAATCTTGTGGATTAACATATCTTGGATATATGGACTTAGTACTCCTAAATTTCGTTTGAAAGATTGCCTGATTCTGAGATACGAGGTCTTTATAGATAGTTGATATCTGGGGTATTATACAAGTTCTTCTGATTTTGCGGAAGCAATAGCCTAGAACTTTTATAATGCTTTCGCTATAAACCCCAAACTGCATACAAAACTTGAAAAATATCGAAAGATATAATCATTTGCAGTGCTGAAAAGATTCCTTAAGTGGAACACACCTTAAAGACGAGCCTTCATCTCTTTGTCTGTACGGTAGTACTAACCTGAGCTCTCAAGGTCTCGCATAACCCAGATACAGATATCAATTACGTTATATTCACCTGTAAGATGAAATCTTGGGAATCTGGATACGGGAGTATATTCAAGAAGTGGGAACTACAGATAAGTCAAGTTTCATGAATCTTACCTTAAACATATCTTGAAACAGTTGAGAAATGTGATAAAGTTTAAGTGGACAAACATATCGACAATCTAGCTAAATGAGTTTAAAACTTAAAGTCAGTTAAAGGTCAACGGTACTGGTGATATGTCTCAATCAACTGATATGATCCTTAGACACGAATTCACAAAAAATATGTCTATAAATATGTTTGTACATAGTTTACATTGTCCTGTACAAAGTTTATCAGCTTTACAGATTAAAATCAAAAAGATTTTCAGTGTATTTTAGCATAAACTTGCAAAAATACAAAAAGATTTTATTTCTACATTGTTTTTAGCAAACCAATGTTGAAGAACGAGTCTTCGAAGTCTGTAAGATGCTAGAGCTGGTGGGAATCTCTTTGACAACGGGCTGGGAGCTAATCTGTAAAATCTGATAAGACAAAATGATAAAAGGTTCATTAATTTGAAACTTTGATTTTGAAAATATCAACAGTTTGTTCGTAACGGGTCAAACTGGGGTCATTAACTTGGACTAGGCAGACAAATCGGTTAACCAAGGTCATTAACTTGGATTTGGTCAACTGAGTGGATTTTCATAACTGGTAAAAAGTTGGAAAGTTTAGGAGTTAAAATGAAAAATTGAAAAAGTTTGAAATTGTGGTTTGGCAAGTTCGGCCGAACTTGCTAAACAAATCATGTTTAACAAACAAGCAAGTTCGATCGAACTTGCAGATGGCTGTTTTTCATATGTTCGCCCGAGCTTGTCTGGGCTTTGTTAATGGGCTTGTAATTTCGCCCGAACTTACCTAAGTATAAATACCTGAGTAAGTTCGGCCGAACTCATTCAACTGCTTTCAAAACCTCTGAGCGAACTTAAGCATATTTGAGAGATCTTGTGATTTTGACACTTTTGAGTCATTATACTGCCAAATTTTCGATTGTTCTTGGTGATTTACACACCAACCACAATGGCTGAGGTAGTTATTTGAACCTTTAATGAACAAACAAGATCTAAAACCTCAAATCTGATAGTTCTAGGTGTTTGTAATCAAAATTGAACTCAAAATCATAATCAACACCTAAAATTGACCGTAAAATTGTGTTTAATTGAAATGTAATGGACTTTGGCATGATAACAGTCATTGAATTTGGGGAAGACGACAAGTTCGGCCGAACTTGTTGCTAAGTACGACCGGACTTACATCAAAAGATCTTTTAAAACTGATGCAAACATCTTCGACCGAACTTGAGTTTTAGAATTCTGAATTGTTTAGATTGTAAGTTCGCCCGAACTTATCTTTCATTATTGAACATGTGTTTAGAACATGTTCGGGCGAACTTGAAGAAATCAGAAAATTGTAGCACATATCAAGTTCGCCCGAACTTGATAAAAGTGGTAGAATTTTTTTTGAAATTTTTTTCTCGATTAGCGTGCTAATTGTTTTGCGTCGTTTTTCAGGCACAAGTTCCAGAGCGTATAATCTCAGTGGAATTTTCTAAGATGCACAACACCTGTATTACGTTCGATAAGGCGATCTGTCCATCTTTGAAGGAATACGACAGTATATTGAAGTTTCTGGAGGAAAGCCCTATTCACCGGGCGATCACAGAACGTACAGTATCATACAGATCTCACATTTTTCATTTCTGGATGAATGCGAGTTTAAGTGAAGATGAGAAGACAATCACTTCAACGGTGCAAGTCGGCAATGAAGTCAAACCAATTACTGTGACTGAAGATGATATTCGACGGATTCTGCAATTCAACGACAACAAAGACGATCCAATTTATCTTGACGAGAAGGTGGTCCGTGGTTGTTTCTTCCGTATGGGATATAAGGGGAGCGTGAACAAGCCGACGCTGAAGAAAGGGGAAGTGCCAAACCCCTACCTGATGCACCCCATAATTCATACATTTAGTCATCGCAAGGCAGGGTTGGATGATGTTCAAGATTACTTAGCTTGCATGGTAACGGCACTTATTCTGAAGAAGCCGTTCAATTTCTCGAAGTTAGTTTTCACTCACATGTCGAAGAACATGGAAGATTCAAGACTGTGTTTATATCCAAGATTTGTGCAAATGTTGATCGATGAGAAGTACACAAATGTTGCACGAGATCCAAAAACGATGTTTTATACTTAGTCATCTTGATGAGACCACAGTAAAGAAGCTAATCAAGTTTCAGAAGCAAACTTCAGCTCCTGTTGCAAAGCCTGTATTCGGAGCGATCAAAGATTCTAATTACATTGCGCCGCCAAACAACAAATGGAGGAAAGTGGTAGCGATGATGAGAAAGAGCTTAACGCTGAGAAGGAGTGATTTAAAGAATTCAAACCAAAGGCAAGGAGCGAATGGTTCTTAAAAGCAAAAGCTGATAAGCCTAAAAAGAAACGTGCTGCGAAGAAAGTCGAAACTATGCTTGTCGACGATGATGAACTAGAGAATGTTGAAGCAGTTGCTGGATCAAGTGCTGCAGTTGTTATTGAGAGTCAAGAGACTGTGAAAACGACTCAAGACGATGTTATATCTGCTACTTCTGAAAACAAAGATGATTCTGATAAAGAAATTCCAGTGAAAGAACCAGAAAAGACTGAGGCAGAGATTAGAGCAGAGAAAGAAAGAGAATTGGATGCTGATTTTGATCCTAATGCTGAAAAAGAGTCTGATGAGGATAGGCCTAATAAATCTAAACGTGTTAAGTCTGCAAGTGTTTCGTCAACAAAGACTACAGGGTCTCCTCAGACTAAAGGAAAGAGAAAATCAAAGAAAGAGCAAAAGGCTGTAAGCAAACGGTATAAAAGATCTTTGAAAAGCGCAGGAGTGACACAAGAACCTTCTGGCGCACAGGAGAAAGGAGTTACACAAGAACCTCCTACACAAGAACCTCCTGTTTTTTATATAAGTGAAGCTGAACGTCCAGGAGTCACACAAGAACCTCCTGTGATTGTTGCATCAGAATCTGAAAGGCCAGGAGCTACACACGAACCTCCTGTGTCTAGTTTTGTGGAAGTACCAATTTTTCAATCGCCTGTTGCTCCAATGACTTATGTTCCTGAAAGTTCTACTCCAAGGAAGTCAACACCAAAAGTTGCAACACCAAAATCAAAACCGAAGACCCCAGGAGGGCCTAATGTGTTTGCTGATATGCACAACGATCCGATAAGTCTGCAGGATCTAAACGATTTCTTCCCAGAAACAAATGTTGAACTTCTGGAAAAACACGTGAAGGCGTTAGAAGAAAAAGTAGCGCAGAATGAAGTTGAAAAAGCTTAAATGATTAACAAGATGAATCAAAACGCTGTCGAAAAAGAAATGTTGGATGACAAAGTGTAGGTGTTAGAGAATGAACGTGAGTACTTTAAAGCGTTGATCGAAAGTTTGCAGGATGCAAATGAAAGAATGCAAACTGAGATAGCTGATCTGAAGTCTGTCCAAGCCCTAAATGATTAAAGATTCTCCAGGATGCATAAAGTGTTATCTAATGCACTGGGTATCGACTTCATCAAAGAATATGATCGTCTAGATCAACAGGAAGTCAAAGAACGATCTGAGAAAGAATTGGCTGAGAGTTGCAAAGGTAAAGGAG
Organism: Scalesia atractyloides; assembly: GCA_947069175.1. Taxonomy (NCBI): domain Eukaryota; kingdom Viridiplantae; phylum Streptophyta; class Magnoliopsida; order Asterales; family Asteraceae; genus Scalesia; species Scalesia atractyloides. The sequence goes on from CAMTDV010000009.1 coordinate 42,489,261, forward strand.
TTGAAGGTGAAGCTCCTAAGTCTTCTGATGCTACAGAGAAACCAGTTGAAGATGTTTCGAAAGCTTCTGAGTCTGATATTCCAAAGGTTAACAGACCTGTCAAACCTTCTGATCCTATTATTTCTTCTGAAGAAAAAGACAATGAAGAAGCTGAGAACGATGAAAAAGAGGATGAAGAGGAAGGAGATTACGAGGATTGGAATGTTGGTGATGATGATGATGATTACGATCAAGGTGGTGATGATTTTGATCAAGGTGGTACATGTATAAAGATCACTGAAGCAAAATTCTCTGAAGATTTTGACTTTACTTCTTATGGATGACGAATCAAATAAGATGGAAGATAAAAGTCAGGGGGAGTCAGGGGAAAAAGGGCCTTCGGATGATATAGATATGTTAGATGTTGATCGATCTGCAAAGCCTATTACTGCAGTACCCACAAAGCCATTAATGTTGATGTTAGAACATAATGTGGAAGAAGGGGAGTACGTGCATAACTATTCGAAAGAAGATCTTGCGAGATTAGTTGAAGTTGAAGCTGAAAGCTTAGAGTTTGATTTCGAGGAAGTTTTAAATGTTAACACATTTGAACCAAATGATTAATCAAAGACGATTTGAAGCTGACGAATACAATCGAGTAATTGTGGAAGATTGGTCATCAGATGATGAAACTGATCAGAAAGCAAAGTACATTGGTTCTAATTCAGAAAGTTTTCCTACGTTTGAAGAAATGTACAAGCAGTTAGACGAAGACATGTTGAAGGAAAGAATTGTTGAATCAGTCAGAGAAGGTAAAGTTCCTAAGCCCATGACCAAAAAGAAATAGCTCAAGCGAGGAAGTCTTGGTTCAAAGTGATGACACGTGAACGAAAGTTTAGACGTCCATTAGCATTCTTTACTAGAGACAAAGATGTTTCTTTGGGGGATATATTGAGTTGGGGATGGTTCAAAGAGCTGAACGAATATGCAGTCAAGAGGGAGTTTGGAGTGCAATACTTCAAATACCTTGATGATTTCAAGACATTACCGTATTGGGATGTGGAAGAGTTAGTGCAGACTGTGAACGTTACATACCACATGAAGGTGGTTGATCAGTTATTATGGAAAATGATCAAGTATGAAGCAGTGAAAGGATTCAATTACTGGAAGCCTTTTATTCCTAGCCGCAGAATCAAGACAAATAAGAAAACGGGGGGAAAGGACATAACGTTAATTATGAAACGTCCAAGAGCCATGAGAAATATGCCACTTATGCCGATTGAACAAAACTTCTATCCTTTGTTCAAATGGTGGCAAATAGATCCAGCTACGTGTGAAGCTGTTATCGTGCTAAAGTTTGAAGAACATTTGGATATTACCAAGGAACGGGTTGAAGTGATGGGTTATCAGGGCATGAGGGGTTTATGGAGGACGATAAGGATTCTAGATTCTATGTGGCTTGTGAACTGCTCGAGAGAAGATATCAAAACCTTGTTCTACAACAAGATTGTTTTTAAGAACGTGAAAAGGTACAAGCTATGCAGTTTCAGAAAGTTGTGAATGTTTGCTATGCCCGCGAAGTCAATTCTGGAAAAATGTGGCAAACAAAGTGGAGAGACTTAGAAAGAGTTGAGTTTTTAAAGGAGGAAAAAAGAAATGAGGCGATTAAAGAAATAATGGAAAAAGCGGTAAGGCAAAGTTCTCTAAGAATGGCTAATTTTAAAAGACCACCGCCAACTGATCAAACGCCTGATCCAAAGCAAGAACGACGAAGGAAGCCGTTCAAGAACTTCTTCGGTCATGTGCGTTAGTGTTTATATGAAGACAGAGTTTTTTTTAAGACTGATAAAAGATGAAGACAATATCCAAGGAGGAGTCTGTTGGTGCATAATGTCTATGTCTTAGTCTTATATCGAGTCTGTATTGTATAGAGCTGAATAGGCTAGGTATATGAAGTATTTATGTTTAGCTTAGCTAAGTTCGCCCATGTGTGTCACATGTATACATGTTCGGCCGAACTTGTAGTAGCAACTTCGGGCGAACTTTAGTCTCTTAGGGCCGAACTTGCTTGCCTATAAATACCTAGCTTGTGATCCTCATTTGTAACTTTGGCATCTTAGAGGCGAAGCTCTGTCAGTTTGTAACCAGAACGTTTGATCAATAAAACTGACGATTAACTGATTAAATCTTGTCTATTGGTAACACGACGTAATATTTCCGCTATTATGGACGTTAGATATCAAATTTAGGTTTCTTAGCATCAAGGATCGGTCCTACAATGTTAGAAACATAAAATTTTAAAATTATAAAGCATTCATAAACAAATTTAACGATTGGAATGCTCCTTAGTGCTATCGCAACAAAGTTGAATTAATCCTAGATTATCGAGCGACAACTCCTTATTATCTTTAGGGCATGTTTGGCTTAGCTTATTTAACTAAAAATGACTTTTTGTTAAAAGGACTTATTGACTTATGAATTTTTGAAAAGGAGTTTTTAAAAAAGTGTTTGGATTAGCTTATGGAATGGGAAAAGCCAATAAGTCAATAAGTTGTTTTTTAAAAAGTGTTTGGCTTAGCTTATTCATGTAAAATGACTAAAATGTACATTTCTTTATAAGTCAATAAGTTGTTTTTTAAAAAAGTGTTTGGCTTAGCTTTTTTGTTTCTCTTCACTTCCTAATAAAATGTTTTTTAAGAAAATAACCTACAAAATTAAAAATATGTCTTTTACAACAAAAAAACACCAAAAACACAATAATACCACCATAGTTCTCATATTACATTCATCTATACAATTGAAACGATGTCATGTTCATCCCCGCAATGTCATTAATCTTCTGCAATGATATCTCGGATCACTGCCATATGCAAATCATCATTATTTGTACGATGTGTAGCCTGAACTTCTTTGTGAACTTCATCACTAGTACCACCACCACTAGGACTGTAAGATTCTTGTTGGGCCCTATCAAATGCTTTATCAAACCCACCGGCCCTTCTAATAAAATTATGGATCGCCATCGATGCTATCACAATACTCACTTGGTGGATATGTGAAATTAACATGCATGTCTCTCAGTAACGCCCACCTAGCTTTCGACACTCCAAAGGTCTGTTCAATGATATTTCGCAATGATGAGTGGTAACAGTTAAATGTCTCTTTTGGTCCGTGAGGAGCACGCATAGTGCTAGTTGGTGCACGTCGAAAATCTGGTATATGATAACGAATGTTCGTACCTTTGTATGGAGCAAGACACCCTCAGTATTTGGGTATCCGGCATCAACAACGTAATATTTATCTGCAAATAAAAGAAACAGTTGTTAATCGTTTTAAATAAGTATTAAAATCATAAAAATGACATTCCTAAAATTATACTAACCCCCCATGGGATGTGGAAATTGAAATTCCGGTTTCTCTAACGCTTCATTGAAAATTCTCGTGTCATGGGCAGTCCCCTCCCATGCGGCCAATACAAATGTAAAACACATGTTAAAATCACAAACAGCCATTATATTTTGTGTAGCGTATCCCTTTCGACCAATGTACTTCGCTTGTTCATTTAGTGGAACTGATGCCCTCACGTGTGTCCCGTCTATAGCGCCAATGCAGTCCTACAAATACAAAACGATAACATAATTAAATAATTTGTTAAAGTAACTATAGAATTAGATAGCGAACATTAGATAATACCTTGAACATTGGATAATAACGAGGATTGTTTAATATATGTGCAGGTACATCATCATTATAGTTTGCGGCTGGCTTGATGATATCAGCACTCATCTTAAGCACGGCTGCCAAAACTCTATAGAAATGTCTATGAATTATTTCTCCGGAATGATTAAAAGATTCTTGAACAAACCTATTCATACATCCATGAGCCAAAGTCATCAATAAGATTCCGACCGACTCCTCAATAGACATATGACGTGTTTGTTTCAATCCGTATTTAGTAAAGAGGTTCAACGCATAACTGTCTAAAAACCGATATGCCCATCCGAAACATATCATAACACCGTCTCGGATGGCCATTAAGAATTTCATTAAAAACTTGTGCCCAGTGCGAGCCGAAGTGTGACATCATGTACACGCATTACGCAAGTTATAAGCTATTATTATCCCTTTCACAACTTCTCCACATAACCTTTTAAATCCTATAACCTCGTCATCCATATGTCTTCATCACTATCATCTGAATCAGAGTAGTCGCTATCCATCCTGTATAACATAAATTAAAACATCAAACAACACATAATCTCAAACGATAACATAAATTAAAACGTCAAACAACACATAATCTCAAACGATAACATAAATTATCACGTCAAACAACACAAAATGTCAAACGATAACATAAATTAAAACGTCAAACAACACATAATGTCAAACAATAACATAAATTAAAACGTCAAACAACACATAATGTCAAATAACTCAATCTTCCATAAGTAACTTAAGGGACTCCATCTTTGCTTCATGGGTCGTGGGATATGTTATGGCATGGATTTTATGCTAAGGATCATCCATTCTGAGACTGAGCCTGGATCATGGATCCTTAACGGATAATGCAGGAAGTCTGAGGATCAAGGATCCTTACTAATATTTATGTTTTTAACAATTGTTCCTTGTGTACTCGGTTTACGTTTGCATGTAATCGTGGACTAAGTCATCAAGGGAATGTCGAGGAATATGCCATTTTTAGCACGTGCTTGCAGCTCATTACCGTTGAAGAAGGTCGTGGGGAGCTTACACGTTTGGTGGAAAGTTAGTTATTAGGATTTTTGTTATCTTTTTATGGGGTAACAAGCTCATTTATTAGAAGCACACACTATCTCTTTTACACGCAGCAGCATATACTCAAACTCTCTGATCATATTGGTGAACACACACTTTCACATTAGAGAATCATTATATCGAGCTTGTTACCATCCGAAGTTGTAATCTTTTTTGTGCTATATAGTTGGTGATCAGTAGTTTCCATCACCCGAGGTTTTTTATGCCGGAGATCAATTCTTGATCAAGGGCTTTTTCTTCGTACAAATCATCGTGTTCATTGTCATTTACTTTTGATATTTTTTAATACACTTGTTCATTTAACCAAGCATCCAACCTCACAAAAATCAGATTTGGTTACATTATCTTTGTGTGATTTTTGACCAAAACAGTTTGGCGCCCACCGTGGGGCAATCGGTGCTTCAATTCTAAAAATTCCATTCATTCATTCATTCTCATCCATTCTTTCCATCAATCATATAGCTTCTCATGGAAAATCTGCTTCAAGTGCCATGTCGGCGGTTACCTCATCTCAGACTTGTGCATCATTGCCTTCCATTCCCCCTGCACCGGTGAGGAGTGCTAATAATGCTCAGAAGAAACCAACACCAGTTTTCTCGAAGGCTTCTACTGTTTCATCTTCTACACCTACTAACAATGATCTGTCTACTTTGATTTTGCAGATGAAAGGATACATGGAACTGCAGGACAAAACTAACCAGAGGATCCTTCGTGAAATTGAAATCAAGAAACAGAAGAGATCAGTGGAGGATCACTCTCCATTGATGCCCAGGTCGTTGGATTTCACCACTCCAGCAACAACCATTCAGCATTCCAAGGCTTCTGGTATTCAGTATCAGGGATCCTCAGGATTGCAGCATGGATCATTGGCAATGACGCAGCCATAAGCATCTCATTACCAACCTTATGGATCCTCATATCAGCATCAAGGATCCTACCTCAGTTCGGGAGGATATTTGGAGATGGTTCCACCTAAAGTATCCTATTTTCAGCATCAAGGATCCTCACCCCAGGTTCAAGGATCCTCCTCTCAGATTCAAGGATCTATGGAGTATCCTCCAAGATCTTCAGCACCTATGTATCCTGGACCCAACGTCTTTCAGGATCAAGGATCCTCAGGGAGTCAGCCAACTAGGAATTCTGAAGTTCACATAGGAGACTTCATTCCTATGTAGACTATTGCCTCATCTGGTCCAACTGTTACACCTGAAACATCTACCTTTGGATATACTTTTGGCATACCACCTCCAAACCAATCAGGAGGTAACAATGTCAATACATCTTTTGGCACTAACTGTGGTTTCATGCAGGACACGGGTATCAATCAGGCTATGGCACGGGAGCTCCAGAAGCTTAAGGATATGATATCCAGCGTCCCAGGAGTGGTTAAGCCCATTCCCGAGATCCCGGATGGAAGTCACATGGTGTCTCGTTTTGCACCTCCTATATGCAACGTTGAGATACCAAAACGCTTTCAAACCCCCAACATGAAGCTGCACGATGGTACAACTGACCCAGAGGAGCATGTAGCACAATACCGGGAGAGAATGGAGATCAATCCCATTCCAGAAAGGTTAAAGGAAGCCTGCCTTTGCAAGGGCTTCAAATCCACACTCACTGGATCAGCACTCAAATGGCTGCTAAGTCTTCCTCCTTACCCAATTACTTCATTCTTACATCTAGTTAATTTGTTCAGTAACCAGTTTTCATGTAGTAGAACCTTTGAACAGTTAACTAGTGATCTATATAGAATAACCCAGGGACGTCATGAATCATTAAGAGATTACATTACTAAGTTTAGTCGAGAATCCTTAGAAATTCCTAATTTGGATATTGCCACTGTTGTGGAGGCATTCAAAATGGGCTTGCTTAAGGATTCCTCATTCTATGATGACCATGTTATGACACCTTGCAGGAATTTAGATGAAGTGAGGAACAGGGCATTGAGATTCATTCGTTTAGAGGATGACAAAAGGATCCAGGAGAGGCTCTTAGGATCCTCGAAACAAGAAAAGCAAGGATCATTCTTTAAGAATAATCGATCCAAGTTATACTCTAAACATGACAATCACAATGTGAATGCAGTTGAACAAGACGAAGACGACGAGGATTATCCTCCAATATCTGAGTATTGTTTTTCTGTGGATAATCATGAACTAATCCTTGCTATGCAGAATTTAGGTGACAAAGCTAGATGGCCAAGGAAAACTGATAAACCAGGAGCAACTAAGGATAAATCTAAGTGGTGCGCTTATCATGAGGATTTTGGCCACCTTACTGATGAGTGTATAGCGTTGAGGAAGGAAATTGGCTATCTTCTTAGCAAAGGGTATTTGAAGGAATTGCTGGGAAGGAAACGTTCAAGAACTCAGGATACTGAGAAAGTTCCTGAAAGGGCTCCTCCACCGCCAGCAGATGCTCAAATCATTAACTTTATTTCTGGTGGTTCTGATATATGTGGAACTTCATTTTTAGTGGCTAAAAGGCATGCTAAGGAGACAAAGATGGAGAACGGGGAGAGACCAGTTCGAACATCTACCCTAATGCAGCAAAAAATGATATCCTTTAATGAGGAGGATCACGTAGACATTTAGGATCCTCATCATGATGGTCTTGTCATTACTTTATTTATTTCTAACCATTTTGTTCGCAGGATCCTTATCGATGGAGGGAGTTCAGTGAACATAATTCAGTTGGATGTCCTCAAAAGATGAACATTCCTGAATCCGAGATCATTCCAAGATCATTGGTGCTTGTGGGATTCAGTGGGGAAACCAAGAATACATTGGGGGATATCAAACTCCCAATTTACATAGAGGGAGTAAATTCTATCCAAAAATTTTGTGTAATAGATTGCTTATCTTGCTGTAATGTTATCCTTGGTAGGCCATGGATACATGACATGAAGGCGGTCCCATCAACATACCACCAATGTGTCAAGCTTCCAAGTCCATGGGGGATAGTCAAGATAGAAAGTGATCAGCAGGAGGCAAAGAATTGCTGCACTTCCTCAATGAAACCAGTTTCCAAGTCTAGGGAAGCATAGCAATTAAAGCACCCTCCAAGAGACGTTATGGAGGCAAGAGAACAAGACGTCAAGGATATACTATTAGTTCCTGAGGATCCTGAATCCAAGGTGTATATAGGATCCGGGATCCAGCAGAGCATAGAGCAGGATCTAATTCCTTCCTGAAACATAGAAAATCTACCTTCGCCTGGAAGCACGAAGATATGACAGGTATTTCGAAGGATATCATTACTCATAAGCTTGGTATCGACAGGTCTTTCAGGCCAATTCACCAAAAGAGGAGAAAATTTTCACCTGAAGAAATGTTATTATCCAAGAAGAGGTAGACAAGTTACTAAGGGCAGGTATGATTAGAGAAGTCAAGTATCTAAGATGGTTAGCCAATGTGGTTGTTGTTCAAAAGAAAAATGGAAAGTGGAGGGTATGTATCGATTTTACTGATTTAAACAAGGCATGTCCCAAGGATCCTTTCCCTTTACCCCACATTGACTCCATGGTGGATGCTACGGCGGGTCATGAATTGTTAACTTTTATGGATGCTTCATCTGGATTTCAGCGAATTCAGATGGAACCATCTGATCAAGAGGATACAGTGTTCATGACACCCACCGGCATATATTGTTATATTGCTATGCCCTTTGGTTTAAGAAATGCAGGTGCTACATACCAAGGTTGGTGAATATGATGTTCAAGGAGCAACTTGGACACACAATAGAAGTATACATAGATGATATGGTGGTTAAATCTAAAAGAGCCGAGGATCACCTGAAGGATCTTGAAGTAGCATTCAATATTCTTGACCAATACAACATGAAGTTGAACCCGTCTAAATGCCATTTCGGGGTCAAAGCTTGAAACGTTTTAGGATATATGGTGACCAAGAGAGGAATTGAAGCAAGTCCAGAACAAATCAAGGCTTTAGTGAACATCAAGTCTCCTTCCAATGCCAAGGATGTGCAAAGATTAACAGGAAGGATTGCCGCCTTGAATAGATTCATCTCAAAATCCTCAGAAAGATGCAAGGATTTCTATGATATTCTGAGGAAGAATAAGAAATTCGAGTGGAATGAAAAGCATGAAGCTGCTCTACAAGCTCTCAAGGATTACCTATCCTCAGCACCGGCTTTGATGAAACCAGAAAATGGAGAACCATTATCCTTATACCTAGCTATTTCAGGTAAAGCAGTAAATGTGGTCCTTGTTAAGGATCACGAAGGCCAACAACATCTGGTATACTATGTAAGTAAAAGTCTACTTGATGCTGAGGCCAGGTATTCTCATTTAGAAAAACTCATTCTTGCTTTAATCATGGCTTCTACCAAACTTAGACATTATTTCGAGACTCATACTATTGTGGTTAAAACTAACTTTCCTATCAAGAATGTTCTCAAGAAACCAGAGATGTTGGGAAGAATGGCAAAATGGGATGTTAAACTTAGTGCATATGACATTAAGTATGAGCCCAGAACCGTTATTAAATCCCAAGCTTTGGCTGACTTTGTGGCTAATTTCAGTAGTGATCTACAAAGGGAAGCTGAACTAGAAGTGCAACAACCTAAGGAGACCAAGGATCTTTGGACACTCCTCACAGATGGAGCCTCGAATGTCAAAGGAACTAGACCAGGCCTACTACTAAAATCGCCACGGGGGACATTATACCCCAATATAGCATGTGAGTTTCAGACCACTAATAATGAGGCTGAATATGAAGCCTTGATAGTAGGTTTGCACTAGCCAAAAATATGAGGATCAGGTATCTTCAAGTATTTGTAGATTCTTTATTGATTACTAATCATTATAACGGATCCTATGCTGTTAAAGGCGAAAACTAATCAAATATTTGGAGATAGTCTGGAAACTGGCAGATTCTTTTGCTTTTCAGTTTAACACATGTACCTAGGGAAGAGAATGCAGAAGCTGACGCTCTAGCCAACCTTGGATCTTCATTGAAGATGCCTGAGGATGTGAAGATACCTATTATCCATGTATTAACTCCTACAATTGAAGAGAATGAAGCAATGGAAATAGTGGATGATGCTGCAGTTGTTCCCAATGATGATATGCAGTCGAATTCAGGATCCTGGATCCTTCCAATTCTGAAATTCATTCAGAATGGAGAAATCCCTATTGGGGAAAATCCAAGAGCATTCAGGATTAAGGTATCCAAGTTTACCATTATAAATAACATGTTATATAAAAAGTCTCTTGCAGGACCCTATCTAAGGTGCATTGAGGATCCTGAGATACAAGAAGTCCTGAAGGATTTTCACGAAGTAGGCTGTGGGAATCACACTGGAGGCAGAGCACTATTTTCAAGGATCCTTAGAACATGATATTATTGGCCTACTATGAAGAAGGATGCTGTAGAATATGCAAAGAAATGTGATGCTTGCCAGAGACACAGTAATATCCTTCATCAACCGGCAGAACCTCTGCATCCTATATCCTCCTCTTGGCCATTTATGAGATGGGGAATGGATATAGTAGGCAAACTTCCCAAGGCACCAGGAGGAAAAGTGTTCATGCTGTCTATGACAGACTACTTCTCCAAATGGATAGAAGCTGAAGCCTTTGCCCAAGTCAGAGAAAAGGAAGTCATATCCTTTATTAAAAGAAATATTATTACTAGATTTGGTATTCCTTCTGAAATTGTTTGTGATAATGGATCCCAATTTATTGGAAGTTGTACTACTAACTTTTGTGACAGCTGGGGGATTAGGATGATAACATCAATACTAGTCCACCCACAAGCTAATGGCCAGGCATCCAACAAGATCATCATCAACAACTTGAAGAGGAAGCTTGGGTCCAAAAAGGGCAAATGGGCTGAGGAATTACCTTATGTCTTATGGGCAGATAGGACAACTCTTAAGAATGCTACGGGTCAGACTCCCTTCTCTTTGGTCTTTGGAGCTGAAGCAGTGATCCCTACAGAAATGGCAGTCCCTACAGCCAGAACAAGCATCGGTGATCCTGAGGCAAATGATAAGACTCTAGCTCAAGACTTGGACACCGTGGAGGAACTTAGAGATTTGGCAAGAATAAGGCTAGCTAGTTATCAACAAAGGATGGCTGGAGCTTATAACAAGAATGTCAGGATTAGAAGATTTCAAGTAGGTGACTTGGTATTGAGGAAAGCATTCCAAAATACCATGAATCCTGCTGATGGCAAGTTAGCACCAAAATGGGAAGGCCCTTATCTAATTGAAGCTGAAGCAGAAAAGGGGGCATATCGTTTGCTAACTATGGATGGTGACCTTCTGCCAAGAGCTTGGAATACTATCCACCTCAAGAAGTATTTTATATAAGGATCAAGATCCTTAAGCATTCTAATGTTCTCTTCAAATTGAGGAATTCTTAAAGGATATGTGATCCTTTCTTTGGTAACATTTTACTAGATCCTTTATATTATATTTGTTGCTTATGGAAAGGATGTTGAATTCTCAATATCCAATTTTATCTAGTTTCAAGCTTTTGCAGAATTGACATAAAGGATCTAGAGGTTAGCCACCTCTCCAAGACTTTGGGCATGTCCCCAGCTTAAGGTATCCAATACCTTCTAATGTTTAAAGGTTTTCACCTTTCACACGAATTGGGTTTCAACACCCCGCCAGTAGCGCACGTTATCCAAGTATAGTTCAAGGCAATGGGACCAGTACCCGCTTTAGGGGCTGACAATTTCATTGTTGTTGGCTATATGTAGGATCCTAAGTATAATGGTAGACGTACCATACATCTGTTCCTAAGGTTTCTAACATTTTCACGTTATCTAAGGTTTCGGCATTTTCATGTCGCTCACCATTGGATAGATGCCAGTTTGGGCCGTACTCAAGTTTACACCAGTTTGATGGGCTTGTCCCCAGTTTATTTGGGCTTGTCCCCAGTTTAATGGGCTTGCCCCCAGGTATTTGGGCTTGTCCCTAGTTTGTTGGGCTTGCCCCCAGTTACTAATGATTCTTTCATTTGATGTTTGGCTTAGTCCCAAGTTATATACTGTTATAGGTTTACGAAGTTTAACAACTAAGGATCCTGAATCCTAAAGTTCTATCGATTGTTATGCTTTGATTGACACAATTGTAAGTGTTAAGGATATAGAATCCTAACTTAGATTCACTGGTATGATCCTTCATTTGCCTTTGTTTTATTTCTGGCTTATTTATGTTACCTTTCAACCTTTGACAACAGGATATGTGATCCTTGATCATATGATGTTAAGTCTTTAAGATAGAACTTCTTTTGACATATATTTGGTATTCTTTTTAACAACTTATAAACTCCAAAGTTATATAATAGGGAATTGACCAATAAGTATAGATGCAACGATATTCAAAGCATAAAATAAGTAGGTGACACCAAAGATAGCCAAAAGATTAAAGTTTTATTTATTAAAACCCTTCTAAGGTTGTCAAAATTGCATACCCAAGTTTCTACCAGCAAAACATGGCCCGTCCACTTGGGTTGGCAAAAGGTATCCATACTAACGGTTCATAAAGTGCAGGAAATAAAGAGAACGATAACAAAGGCTTCATCCCCCAAAAAGAGGATCCCTCCACCTTTGTCATCCTACCTATTGACTGAAGGATCAGTGATCCTTAACCCTAAATACTATTATTTAAGTACAACCCCAAATTGTTCAAAACAAACGATAAAAACCAACAATCATAAAAAATGGGCTTCGGCCACGTCTAGAAATTTCCATCATTGCCCATTGGTGCAGCTTACTCCTTCGCTGCTTCATCACCCTTAGCTTCACCACCTTCGCCACCGCCGCCAGCTGCTGCCTGTTCAGGATCCTTCTCACCACTTGGTACGACCTCAAGCATGGGTGTCCCTTCTGGCTCAACGTCATCACTCAGCTCCTGCAGCCTCTGCTTCCAAGCCTCTACCTCCCATCCAGCCTTGTCAAAGGAAGGATCCACCGCCTCCTGAGCTATCTGGATCATGGCCTTTAGGATAGCCTTGATAGCAGAGATTTTGGCCTCATCAGGAGCCTCCAACCGATCCTTGTTCACCTGAACCGCATCCACTATGGCCTGCTTCTCCAAGCGATTGATCTCCCTCTCCAGCTATGCAATCTTTTTATCTTTAGCAGTGCAGAAGGCTCGGAGATCGGCAACGGTTTCTTCTGCCTCAGCTAACTTTTTCTCTTGCAGGGCTTGGATTTGTGCAACTTTCTGCATAGGACAATATGCAAAGATAAGGATCCTTGATCCTAAAAATTTTCACATACCAGAGAATCAGTGATCCTTACCTCGGAGACGCAGCTATGGATGTCTTGCTCAAGTAGAAAGGCGTCACTTGGTGGTGAAGGCTCAGATGGCTTCTAACTCTTGGACCTAGCTTTAGCACAGGAGGGTCATGCCCTTGTTCTCCGGTTGGCTTTGGCTTGTGGCCAACTCCTTCTTAAAGGATCGTGGGGAGATTATTCCTTCTAGTTCCCCAAGGCCAAACTTAGAGGCAGATTTGGAGGAGGATTTAGCAGCACCTGCGATACCAAAATCCAGATAAGTATTCATGATTCAACTAATTTATTTCAAAACCTTATGTATATATGCATGCATGCATACTTACTTGACATGGTGTAGGAGGCAGATGTGGTCTCTTCTAGATCCTTGGCCTTTGGAATGAAAGTTCTAACTGTTGTGTCTAGGGCCCAAAAGTCAGCAACTCTCTCAACGGTAGCAGGCAAATCTCTCAAGGCAGCAAAGCTAGTCACTGCAAAACAAGATGAAACAGGATCAGTTATCCTTGAAAAAGATGAAAAGAATAGAGTTACTAGTGGTCCTATCCTAAGAATCCTAGATCCTACCCTTCAAATTCCACTTCTTGGGAGATACTTTCCGTTGGGAATAGAATCTCTTTTAACAAAAAAGAACTGGTTTTTCCAGTTGGTATCGTTCCTGGTGGTCTTAAGGAGTGGAAGAGGATGCTGAGGTTTAGCTTTGAAGAGGTATCGGTGGGATCCATGGGTTACCAGGTTATATAGATGATGAAGCTCGGTGAGACCAAAAACCAGGCCTGCTTTGCTGATTATTTGTTCGAGAGTGTACAGAACCCTCCACAACATAGGCATTGCTTGGTTGTAACACATTCCAGTGTGGCTAAAGAATGTTTGGGTGAATACTGGAAAGGGATAGCTATAGCCTATTTGAAACGGTAGTGGCAGGGAAACAAATCCAGAAGTCTGATTCACAATCACTTTTCAGTAAAAATCAAAGGTCTGAAAGCGGTTCCCTTCGGGAAACAATGGCGAATCTGATCGATTTCAGGATCAGTGAAACGGCAAAGTTCCTGGGAAGGATTTTTGAGAAGATTTTGACTTCTCGGTGGGTTGTTATTCTCAGGATCCTTAAACTGGTGGGGAACGAGTAACCATCTTCGCCATGGATTTTGAGAGAGAAAGAAGGAAAAAAGATAAAGGGTTGAGAGATATAGAGAAGGAGAATACCTAAACGCCTTCGATATGAGGATTTAAAGGAGGGATCTTTGGTTTAAATGGGAAGATCTCATCCCTATCTACACCCTATATATAATGATGTTTATTGCAGGGGGAGTCTTATCACTGACGTCATCCTTGTAACGGCTAGTTTCTTTGTAACGAGTCATGCAGAATAAACGAGAAAATATGACTCATTTAGTTGCAATTAATTCCTCATATTTTGGGGGCAATTGTTAGGGCATGGATTTTATGCTAAGGATCATCCATTCTGAGACTGAGCCTGGATCATGGATCCTTAATGGATAATGCAGGAAGTCTGAGGATCAAGGATCCTTATTAATATTTATGTTTTTAACAATTGTTCCTTGTGTACTCATTTACATTTGCAGGTAATCGTGGACTAAGTCAACGAGGGAATGTCGGAGGAATATGCCATTTTTAGCACGTGCTTGCAGCTCATTACCGTTGACGAAGGTCGTGGGGAGCTTACATGTTTGGTGGAAAGTTAGTTATTAGGATTTTTGTTATCTTTTTATGGGGTAACAAGCTCATTTATTAGAAACACACACTATCTCTTTTACACATAGCAGCATATACTCGAACTCTCTGATCAATATTGGTGAACACACACTTTCACATTAGAGAATCATTGTATCGAGCTTGTTACCATCCGAAGTTGTAATCTTTTTTGTGCTATATAGTTGGTGATCAGTAGTTTCCATCACCCGAGGTCTTTTATGTCGGAGATCAATTCTTGATCAAGGGCTTTTTCCTCGTACAAATCATCGTGTTCATTGTCATTTCCTTTTGATATTTGTTCATACACTTGTTCATTTAACCAAGCATCCAACCGCACAAAATCAGATTTGGTCACATTATCTTTGTGTGATTTTTGACCAAAACAGGATACATAAAGGCTTCACGGTTTTGCTTTTTGATGAACACAAGCAATGCTTGTGAATACTTTTTTGAACCTTCTTCAAAGTCGGGAAAAGTGATGACAATGTTCATGCAATCTGCTATTGTAGCCGAGGGAACATTTGGTGGAAAAGTTTGTGTGCTTTTTGTTGATAAGGCATCGAGTAACATCTAGCTTTTCCTTAAAAGATGAAGCTTTACTCTTGGTTGAACGTTTGTTGGCAACATCCTTTTTCTTCTTCCTTTTACTCGAACTACTTTCAACAAAACTGGTAAACAAAGGCTCATCATCACCTTTTTCATCACTGTCTCCTTTGCCCTCTATGTTTTCCTCAAGTCGAACATCGCTCGAATTGTTTTCGTTTAGAAATTGCAACGGAGTCTGAGTATGATCCCTAACGGCAACAGTATCCCGAAATAAAGGAGCATAATGCGACTCGAATATTTCCAAATTTGCTCCCCTAAATCTGGCAAAGTCTTTATTTACCTACAAGTTAACAAAAGATTAATGGATTTTCAAGTTGCAATCACAAGTTCATAACTACAAAAGATTAAAAATAACTTACCTTTATTTTATCATCCCACCACTCAGGCGATGCCTCGATTAAGCTTCTCGTCCCACCGATCCCAGTCTCAAGTCTTATTAGGCGCTCATAAAGCTCCATTCTTTTTTCATCAAGTCCCATTTGTTTTTAAGTTGTTTCCTTTCAAAGACTTTGCCGGTTTTTTCTTTCATGGTTTTGTCTACATTCTCCCACCCAATTTTATTAAGGTGACTACCCGGTCTATTCCCCTTTCTATGTTCAAGCAAACAAGCTTCGAGAAACTCCATGAATGTAGCATTATCCCATACGAATTTTGGTTTATTCTTTTTAGTTGAAGTTTCACAATCAACAACATTTGTGTGTTTGCATCCATTATCTGATACATACAAGTTCAACATTCCTAAAAACATATCCAAATCAACATTCTAATCTAATCACATTCGGTAGTGCCCACTCATAACAAGTAAACTATTGTATGTAAATCAGAGAATTTGTAAGCTAAAACTAATGGTTCATGACCAAAAAAACAACATCAGCCGGAAACAAGCACATAATCACATAAATAAAAAATAAATTAAGCCCGTACAAAAAAACTAAGCCAAACACACCCTTATTGTTATGTGTACACATAGATCCACACATTCAAAATTAATCTGTTCTAGGACTGTCATATGCTCTCAGTCAACTCAAAACTTGAAAGTTTGCATAATCACATAAATCAAGCAACCAAGAAAAAATCAAACAAACAACATCAGCCGGAAACAAGTCTGACCTGTGTGGAAGGAACGAGTAGTGGATGCTGTGCGTCACCGGAAACAAGCAGCAGGAGCCGGAACTGTGTGTGAACGAATGAAATCAGCAGCAGCAAGCAGAGTCGCGGGAAACAGCAGGAGCCGGAGATGTTGTGCGTCGCCGGAAAACAAGCAGCAGGAGCCGGAGATTGCGTCGTCGAAGATGTGGGAGCCGAAGCTAGGGTTTGCTTGTGGGAGATAGAACTGACAGCTTGTAGGAGATGGAGGCTGTGGAGAATACGATGGTTAGGGTGTTGGTGCATATGTCTGTTGCCTACGTCATTATATATCGAGTCTGAGTGAATAGGGATTAATCTGTTAGAAACGAGGCGTATTTAAGTGTAATATAGTACAAGTTCGCTTGAGATTGATTGTGAGAGGTCAAGTTCGCCCGAACTTCCATACTATCTAGCGAACTTGGAAAACTATAAATAGGTGCCTTGGATTTCATTTGTAACGTGGACAGATTTTGGCACAGAGACGGTGAAGCTCTGTCGGATCCGGTTCTCGAATGTATTGAACTTTAGATCAATGAAAACAACATTTAAATGAGTAATTATTGTTATTTGGTTAACTTGTCATTATTTTCCGCCTTATCGGACAATAGATAACAAATTTAGGTTCCCGTGCTAATCGTGGACGTTCCTACAAGTGGTATAAAAGCCTGGATACCTAAATTTGCTGGAATCAAGACAAAAATTTCTCTATTTCATCTCCATTCTATCATTTTTCTTAACATTTTCACATATTTGATGATTTCATGGACAAAATCAGCTAAAATTGAATACATCATGTAAAATACAGTTGTGATAAACCCCTGAGATTTGGACATCAAATTCAATCGAATTGATATCAAAAAGTTGAAAAAACCATGTTTTGGAAACAAGTTTCAACCGAACTTGAGTAAAATCTCATTGATTTTATTCAAGTTCGACTGAACTTGATAGATTTTTCAAGAATTTGTAATAACTTCGCTCGAACTTGAAGAAAATTCAAATATTTTTTATCAAATTCAACCAAACTTGATCAAATCTCTTTGAATTTTGTTCACAAGTTCGCCCGAACTTGTTTTTTTTTCTTGAAAATTTTCCTAAGTTTGACCGAACTCATTGTGTTTCTTGAAATCTTTCTACAAGTCCGCTCGAAGTGCAATTTTTCTCAAAATCTACATCAAGTTCGACCGAACTTGAGGTAGTGTGATAAAATTTGAAATATTATTATCTAAGTTCGACCGAACTTGTGAAAACCTGAAATCAAAACCTGTTTTTCACACAAGTTCCACCGAACTTGTCTGTTTCTAATCAAATTTTCAAGTGTTTTTCATCGTATTCTTAGAAAAGTCTTCAGATTGTCAAAATGGAAGATTTCCACAACGTATTCGTTTCTCAAATGGCTTCCTCATCAAATGCTAATACTCTTGCGGCGAACCAGATGAATATCGACAACGAAATGGGTACTACTTCGAAACCGCCAAAGCTAATGAGCATGGACGAGTTTGAAGAATGGAAGGAAAAGTTTGTGAATTGGATACAAGTGAATCAATTCAACAGCTGGGTTGCAGATGAGGATGGATACAAATGGCCAAAAGATGAGCGTGATCAAGATCTTCCGCTGAACAAGTTTTCAAATACTGTGAAAGATAATTATGTCGCTGAGAAGAAAATGATCAGTTTGATACAACAATCAGTGAAGGAAGACATCTTGATATTATTGCCAGAATATGACACTTCGCAAGAATTATGGCATTCTCTTTGTGAAAAATTCAAAGGAAGTGATGAAATGATCAAAAGCAAAAAGGCTTTAATCAAGAAAGAATTCGAGATCTTCATGATGATTAAAGGTGAAACAATGAAGCAGATGATAGATAGATATTGTCACCTCATGGTTCAGATGCGGAGACATAATATCAAAAGATCTAATAAAGAGCAAATCGAGAAGTTGGCCGATGCACTTCCAGAAAGAGAATGGACAACATATCTGACGATTCTGAAGACTAGTCCATCTTGGAGACATTTCAAGTTGTCATCCTTCATAGACAAATTGGAAGGACATGAAATAGAATTGATGAAGATTGCAAAATCAAAGAATGCTAATGTTGTTCAAGATGTCGGTGTCTAGTACAAAGGAGGTATTCCAGATACTCCGATTCAAAGCCCGAAAATGCAAACAGCATTTAGTGCAAATACAAAATCTTTTCCAAGTCAAAGTTCTCCATATGCTGGATATACAAGTGCAAGTTCAAGCTCATCATTCCAAAATCAGACAAACCAAGCTAGTTCTGATTCAAATGTTTTCCAATGCAACATAGCAGTTGATTTGAAGAATGTTTTTCCAGAAAAGGTGGCTAAACAACACATAGCACTTCTTGCTACCGTTCTCGAATCATATGAAAGTCTTGTTGCTGGAAAGATTGGTAATCCAGAGATGACCGCCGAAGATTATGATCAGGTGGATGAAGAAGAATTGGAGCTAATGGATATTAAATGGAGCCTTGCATCCATTATCAGAAGAGTTTCCAAATTCGTGGCACTCACTGGAATGGATATTGGTAATTCAAACAACAAACTTGGATTTGACAAGTCTAAAGTCACATGCTTCAGGTGTCGACAAAAAGGACACTTCAAACGTGAATGCAACAATCAAGAAGCAAGTGGAAACCAAAATCCTTTCGGCAGTAATAATGAGTACTACAAGAAAGCTCTTCAATACAAGCCATATCCAAAGAGAACGCAAGTCGAAGTAGAAGATAAACCTTCAAAGAAAGTTGTACAAGCTCTTGTTTCTAATCATGAAGAAGATGGTTTTGACTGGAACAGATACATCGGGAAGAAAACTGGTGTTGCTATGATAGCAGAGATAGTGGATGAATCTGATACATCATATGTCGATGCTGCTTTAGAAAATGCCATTCTGGAAGGTTATAGGCAGAGAGCTAAGGAAGAAGAATTAGCTTACTTTGAGATGCAAAGGCAAGAAGCTTTGAAATCAGAGGCAGAAAAGGTAAAATCTGAGGTAATAATGTCTAAAAAGGAAGTTGTGAAAATTGTGGAGGTTGAAAAACCTTGCACAAAGTGCACAAGTCCTTGTGAACCATGTCTTGATAAAGTCAAAGTCTTAAGAGAATTGACTGTACACAACGAAAACTTTCATTATGATTACAGAACCATAAAAGAAGCTTATGACAAAATATCAAGCAAATATAAATATGTTGAAAATGCTAATCGTGAGCTAAACGCTAATGTTAAAATGTTAAATGCAACGGTAATTGAAAAACAAAAGGCAATTAACATGTACATTAATAGAATTGCTGAGACAAAGCGTAAACTTCACGACATAAAGATAGAAACAGAACGGGTAAGACAGCTTCTAAAAAGCTACACCACAAACGCATATGTCATTGATCACATTTTACCTACGATTAAATCGGAGGAAAATGGTGATAAATCAAAGAGTAAAGAATACGGAAGTGTTCCTCCACCACTTCTTGCAAGTTATTCCTGCAAGAAAGATGATGAGATTGAAAAGGCATTTAATTTACTCATATTGTCAGAAAAGAAAAATAAATTGCCTGAGAACATTGACGTAGACTTTACGAAATCATATGATGACAATGAGGCGGTGGTAAAAAATGTGGTTAAAAGGGTGTTGGGAAATTATTCTGATAACGGCAGCTCTGAAAGCGACAAATCAAGTTCGAAAAACTCAGAATCACAATCTGAACATGACGATACATCATCAGAACATGATCTAAGTGATGATCCTAATGTTGTCATGTACAAGATTAAGGAATCTGATAGATTATACTTTGATGATAGTTTTTCGATTCGAAACGTGAAAGAGGATCAACTTGATAAATTTTTCAAACTTGTAGAAGTTTCATCAGATGATCTTGAGAAAAATGAGAAAAGATTTTACTCTAAACCTAAAAGGAATGTTAACAATTATTGAAAGGTTGGTGGTGATTTTCCTGAGAACAGGAGAGCAGGATTGGGTTTGGAGGAAAGTGAAGAAGAACCGAGAAAGAACCAAAAGTCACCATATCAGGAATACAAAGGTAAAAACATAAAGTTTGTGTATGGAACAATCACGGTTCAAGAAGAAGGTATGATCGGTAAGAAATCGAATGATGAATTCAAAAAGGAGAAAGCACTTCGGGACAAGGCTAAAACCAAGTCCACAAGTGGATTGAAACCCACTAGTGGAAATGTTTCTGATAATCGGACTTGCTTTGAATGCAATACTGTTGGACATATTGCACACAAGTGTCTGAATCTAAAGCATGTGTTTCCACGAAGATAAACTGGGTCAAAAAATGAAAAGCACAAATAACCAGAGATTGTAAAATCTGTCATATAATCAAATAGAAACTATGAATCTAAAGATGAAGTGAAACCTAAAATGAATTCAAAGTTTGAAAACTCTACTTTTGAAAAAGGTGAAACTTCAAACTTAATTGAAAACAAAGATTCTAGGTTCTATATCAAGAAAGCGAGAAGCAAGCTACAATCTTGGGTTGCTAAGAAAAAGCTTTCATCATCAGAAAAACCAAAGTCTGTTGCTGACAAAACTGAAAATGTCAAATTAACCGAGTCAGTAATCAAACAAACGAATAAAGAAAAGGTAAAAACGTTTTCAGAATCGACATTGGATGAAATGTTTGATGATGATTTTGATTTTGATGATGAAGAAGAGGTTTATGATGCTTATCAGTACAAACCCAAAACCAAAAAGGTTTGGGTTTCATTTTTCAAATAGTTGCTTTGCTGTGCAGGAGTCCCAAGATCCACAATATCAAAGTTAATACAAGATAGCGGAGCTCCATGAGTATTTAACTTATCTAGAAAGTCATAATCTTTGTTGTTTTTTAAATTACAAGTGGTTGAAAAAGAAAATTTGAAAAGAATGTTTTAAAATTTTGTGAAAATCCACATCGTTAAACAGAACACTGATCGTTATATTGAAAAACCATTTAAAAATCGACTTCCCACAAGAGGTTTTACAAGTGTTTCTACAAGATGATGTTATTAAAAAATTAATGGTTTGTTTTGCTGACAGGTGATGATGCAGAAGTTGTAAAAGGATCGGACGTCGAGTTCTCGTGATCCACATTGGTTTGTTACATTTTTAGAAGAATTCCTTTGAATCTAAAATCCAAAAATATGTTTTTGATTTTGGGTGGAGTAAGAAAATGTAAAAAAAGTTGTTGAAAAATCAAAAACATACGAAAAACAAGTTAAAAATCAAAAACATTGAAAAATTCAAAAAGTACAAAAACATTGAAAAAGACAAAAAGAATTTGGTTGTTAAAAAGGAAATGATAGTACATCAGTAGACTATCACAGTATGCTAAAGAATTGTAAAGTTTAAAAGTGATAAACAAGTCTTACTGTGGATGTGTCGATAGACTTTAAATGTTCAGTAAATTGTTTTCCGGGATATAAACTAAATTTTACAACTGCTGAATCTTGTGGATTAACACATCTTGGATATATGGACTTAGTACTCCGAAATTTTGATTGAAGGGTTGCCTGATTCTGAGCTACGAGGTCTTTATAAATAGTTGATATCTGGGGTATTATACAAGTTCTTCTGATTTTGCGGAAGCAATAGCCTAGAACTTCAATAATGCTTTTGCTAAAAACCCCAAATTAGCATGCAAAATTTGAAAAGAGTCTAAAGATCTGATCATTTGCAATGCTTAAAAGATTCCTTAAGTGGAACACACCTTAAAGACGAGCCTTCATCTCTTTGTCTGTACGGTAGTACTAACCTGAGCTCTCACGGTCTCGCATTAACCCAAAGACAGATATCAATTATGCTATATTCACCTGTAAGATGAAATCTAAGGAATCTAGATTCGGGAGTATATTCAAGAAGTGGGAACCATAGTTAAGTCAAGTTTTATAATTCATATCCTAACATATCTTGGAACAATTGAGAAACGTTGAAAAGTTTAAGTGGACAAACATATCGACAATCTAGGTAAACGAGTTTAAATATTAAAGTCTCAAAAGGTCAACGGTACTGGTGATATGTCTCAAACAACTGATATGATCCTTAGACACAAGTTTACAAAAATATGTCTGTAAATATGTTTGTACATAGTTTACTTTACTTGTTAAAAGTTCTATAAATACTTTATTTGCTTTATAAAGATAAACCAAAAAAGATTTTCAGTATGTTTTAGCATAAACTTTCTAAAATACAAAAAGATTTTGTTTCTACATTAGTTTCAACGAGCCAATGATGGAGAACGGATCTTCGAAGTCTGGTAAGAAAATCTGATGAATGTTTAAAAGTTCATTAATTTGAAACTTTAAAATCAGATTGTTCATAACGGTTTTTCAAACTGAGGTCATTAATTTGGACTTGGTTGATATATTTGGTTATTCAAGGTCATTAACATTGGACTTGATCAACTAAGTGGATTTCTACAAACCAAATAATAAAAATGTGAATATTGAAGGTCTTAAATGTAAATTGTATTCAAGGTCATTAAGATGAACTTGAAACAATTAATGTTTTTGAAAAGATTGAAGTGAAGTTTAAAGTTTGAAATGTTGATAGCACAAAATTTCAAAATAGTGAATCTGAAATGTTTATTTGAACGTCATAATTTATTTTAGACAGGTAGTAAAGTTTGAGGGGGAGTTGATAAAGCAAAGATTGAAGATTTCGTAAAGCTTAAAGCTAGAGGGAGCAAAGCTTAAAGCAAGGGGGAGCATGTTGATTAAAAGTTTTATCAAGACAAAGCTCAAGAAAGAGGAAGAGGATATAAGAAGATCAAGATGTTAAGTTTATTTAAGAACTAAAGATCGAAAGACTCAGAAGTTTTTAAAAGTCAAAATGACTGCGGCAACAACCAAGGGGAGTCTGTTGGTGCATATGTCTATTGCCTACGTCATTATATATCGAGTCTGAGTGAATAGGGATTAATCTGTTAGAAACGAGGCGTATTTAAGTGTAATATAGTACAATTTCGCTTGAGATTGATTGTGAGAGGTCAAGTTCGGCCGAACTTGACTAAGTCAAGTTCGCCCGTACTTCTATACTCTCTAGCGAACTTGGAAAACTATAAATAGGTGCCTTGGGATTTCATTTGTAACGTGGAGAGATTTTGGCACAGAAACGGCGAAGCTCTGTCGGATCCGGTTATTGAACTTTAGATCAATGAAAACAACATTTAAATGAGTAATTCTTATTATTTGGTTAACTTGTCATTAGTTTCCGCCTAATCGGACAATAGATAACAAATTTAGGTTCCCGTGCTAATCGTGGATGTTCCTACATAGGGCAAGGGTAATTTTGTACTGATGCTTTGAAAAGTTATAAAAGTTCCAAAAAGTCACACAATCCTAACTTTTCCAAAATGACTTTTCCTTCATACACAAAAAGTTGTTTTGAAAACGGCTTTTCATTTACCCAAACACTAGTTTGGCTTATTCGCTTTTTGAAAAAGCTAATAAATCAATAAGCCCATACAAAAAGCTAAGCCAAACACACCCTTAATAGTTCATAATGGAGGTGGAACACGTGGATTTGTTTTCTTTACTTTAGTCCTATAATCAATCTATTCACAAATACATATCGAAGATGTGAAGCTCTAACAATTTGTTTTTTCTTATACCATAAGGCAACTCATGTACACGAACAATATGACTGGTACACGACTTACACTAGTAGATTAGTCATGGTTGGAAAAGTCGCTAGTCGCCTCTAGTCGGTCGACTGGGGAATTCAGAGTGCTCGCCCTATGCGGAGAGTAGAGTACTCAGAGAGTACTCGGACATGTTAAATTTTAAAGATATTAGTTTTCGAGAATTAAATATATGTCAAATAACATAAATTTACTAATATTTTTAACAAAATACGCGAAAATGATATTCATTCTTTAATATGATACACATGGAAATTATGTTTCATTTTTTTAAAGTCAAACTAGGCCCGAGTTGACATACTAGATCTGATTCTGACCAAGGTTGACCGTGTTTAGAAAGTCTTATCAGTAGGCTACCTTGTAGCGCTTACTCAGGGAGTATCAATCTTAGAGACCTTGTTTTACAAGCATGATATCAGTCAACCAACCTAGTTAACATAGTGACATAGTAACTGAGATATATGTGTTAAAGGGTGTCTCTTAAAAATTTAGGGTTGGAACCAAGTTATAAATTGTAAAATAGAATTATGTTATGAGTAGATTAAATACGAAAATCGGTATTACCAATAATTTCCCTTTCTCAAAATACATTTGTTTCGTTAGATGGCAGCCCAAATAGTCAAAGTCAGAGCCATCCCACATCAAATCCCACCAAACCGTATAAAATTATTCCACACACCATTTTCATTCCGTTAAACCCAAAATCAATTCAATTATTATTATTCTTATCATCAACAACTTATAACCAAATAATAATAATAACATTTATTTAAAACCCAAGAAAAGGACAAAACGAGTCTAGTGGTACAAAACAGATGCTTCCTCATCAGCACTAGTAACAGTTGTTCAAATCACACAGATAGATACACAAACAAATTGTATCTATTCCATGAATTCTCTCAAAACCCCATCCAATCGATAAAGCACCGATCTTTAGTGCCCAGATGCGTTGCGAATGGGGAAATCCGAGCCCCAATTGCCGATTAACCACCGTCAGAACCACCAGAACCAGCAGAATCGAAATGGGTCTTTGTTATTTTCTCAATGCTCGATGGGTTTTTCAAGATTTGCGCGATTGTTCAGTTTCAAGTGCGTCTTTATTTTGATTCTTGGTGTTGCGGTTTCTCTCTCTGCGATCTTTTCGGTCTTTCATTTGCATCACCGACAATCTGGGTTTGATGCTAGTGGTTTGATTAAGGATGGAGGTATGTTGGGGTGATCTTTGTCGGTTTAATTTAGGGCTTTGTTGTGTTGACTGTTGAAAAATCGATTTAGGGTTTATGTGATTTTGATGATTGGGCATATGGGTTTTGATTGTGGCTGGGTTTAATGATGTTGAGTAGTTGAATTGGGGTTTTTTGTTGGGGGTTCCCTGTTGATGATTTGCAAGATGAATTTAGGGTTTATGTGATTTTGATGATTGGGCATTTGGGTTGACTTGAATTTGGATTGTAAATAAGTTAATTGATCTTGAACAATTGAATTAGGGTTTTTTGCTGGCTAATTCTCTTGTTTTTTCAGTGTTCTTGATTGTTTGTTTGGAGTTTTGGTGTACTTTTACTGATATAGGGTTTATGCAATTCGATAATTGAGCGGTTTTCAGCAATCTAGGAACTGTTTTTCTTGGGGGTTTGATCTAGGATGTTGATTATTGAAATACTAATATAGGGTTTATGTAATTCTGATAATTGAGCATATAGTTTGGATTGAATTTGGATTGTAGCTAGGTTTAATGATCTTCAAGAGTTGAACTAGGGTTTTTTGTTGGGTGATTTTGGTTGATGATTTTCAACATGAAATTAGGGTTTATGTTATTCTCACATCTCCTGCAGTAAGATTTAAACTATAATTTGAATCACCACAAATTTTAGTTTTCTGGAATGTGGATTCCCTTTTCCTATCTGGCCAACCATCTTTTCAATTAATAAGACCGTCAACTACAAGGTGCCCGTGGAGTGACGTGCAGAGGCCTACGAAGGGGCAGCGTTTGAGGAGGGTGCCCGTGAAAGGGGAAATCCTTCTGCTAGGACGAGCTCAGACGGGTTCAGTTATCAAACACTGAAGCGGCGCCAGCCGGAGCTTAACGGCTGTTCTATTGAACACTGTTGAATGCAACAGTGGCTGTTACTTCAGTGACCGGTGATGGTCAACAGGCGGCGGCGGTGTGAACAGTGGCGGCAGCGGTGCTTGCTGGTTTGGCTGCTGCTGTTCTGAATTCGCAGAACACACACACAAACAAAACAGAAAATTACGAGTAGAAAATAGAGACAAAAAGATATAACGTGGTTCTGTCTGTGTGACCTACGTTCAAGGGGTGCAACTAGGATTTCTAACACTTTTATTTACCTCAGAGTCCCATAATATACATCCTTTGTGAACATTATTGATTATAATGGTTGTAGGTCTTACGATGAACCCACCATCCATGAGGCTAATGATGTCGTGAACTTAATATTTTAAATTATTAACGTACCAACTAATGAAAGCGGTTATTTGGCATGTTTTCATCACTTCTTCAAAAGCAGAGGTTGACGCATTTGAATCACTTAGTTAACAACATGTATTATAAGTTAACATAGTTTACTTTCAAGTTTCAACTTTTAATTTTGTTATTCAATGTGATAATTTCATTGTTGTAAAATTGCTTTTCGTGGTTCATACATCACACCTGGCTATTAGAACCTCTGACCATATTTTTAGTTTGTAAAGTTTTTTCATTCGCTCTGCTACTTCGGGCTTGATGAGATGATGTTGGTTAACTTTTAAAAGTATTATACCAACTTTTCCACATTTCATGTCTCAACATGTTATCAGTACCTTATCTATTTAGTTATTATGTATGTCAAATGTATGCTTATAGTATGCTGGTCTTTTTCAGCTAAAGTGCAAGCATCCTTCAAATTGGAAAAGCCCGTTTCGTTTCTTATTTCTCAAATTACAAGACTAGAGTATGATATCAGCGGTGAAATAGGCGTCCCTGGTACACAGGTTTGTTACAAAATAAAATTTAGGTTTTTTCGTTTAAGAGGTGTCAAAATGGCAGTGTAACGTGCTCAGGTTGACTCAGAAGACATTTGCTTAAATTTTTTAATCTTTTTATAAATAATTAGTTTGTGAAATATGAATAATATGATTGCAGAAACTAGTACACATTTATGATCATACGGTTTTAACATTTAGAGTATAGTACACAGATGGTCCCTGTGGTTTACCAAAGTTTTGGATTTGGTCCCTAGCTTTCCAAAAGTACACAGATGGTCCCTGTGGTTTGCACTTTGTAACACATTTAGTCCCCAGCTAAGAAATATAAAGGTTTCGCATGTCCAAGTTAGGGACTAAATGCGTTACAAAGTGCAAACCAGGGGGACCATTTATGTACTTTTGGAAAAAGCTGGGGACTAAATGCGTTATAAAGTGCAAACCACGGGGACCATCTGTGTACTTTCAGAAAGCTAGGGACCAAATTTCAGAATTTTGGTAAACCACAGGGGCCATTTGTGTACTTCATTCTAAATTTTATTCATTAAAAAAACACTTTGGATGAATTTTGACCCCTAATTTGCGTTTCTCTAATAATTATTCTTTCTAGTTAACCCGTTTGACATGTTGTGCATTCCAATACTATTATAGCTACATGTGCTTTGAATTGGAAAAACATCCTAAATCTTTGTTACGTTTCCCAGGTTGCTGTCTTGTCAATGCACGAAGCTGGTGCATCTAACTGGACCGATGTGGTGTTTGGTGTTCTTTCTAAACCTATGAATTCTCCTATAAACTCCATCTCGTTAAGCGTATTGAGATTTTCATTAGTTGACCTTTTTACTCGAAGTTCCAATCTGACACTAACAAAATCAATATTCGGGACACCGTCTTCTTTTGAAATTCTCAAGTTCCCCGGTGGGATCACGATCATTCCTAAGCTATCTTCTTCTTCGTCTTGGATACCACCGCAAGTTCTCTTTAACTTTACTCTTCCTAATTCTATACATGAGATAGAGGAAAATTATCTTCAGTTGGAGGAACAACTAAAATCAGGGTTGCAGCTAATGCCTTATGAGGTACATCATGTTGTTTATACCGGACTACATTAGTTCATACGGGTTAATTTTGGAAAAAAAAAACATGTTATCTATTAGAGGTGGCAAAATGGGCGGGTCGAAACTGGTTGGGTAACATGCGAAGTTGGTTATTTTTTTATGGTTTGAAAGGGTCAGTTGGGTCGACCCAAAACACTTTTTGTTCAAATTATGTACTGTTCTTTAATAGAAATCTAGATTCTTCTAATAAAATGATTTAAAAGGATATTTCATTAAATATACACTTTTGCGCCTTTCGATTTGTTCCCTTAGAAAGTTATTTATATAACCTATCAGATACAAAGCATAACACATATGCTCATATGTAGAATTTCTTTTATTTATGTCGGAATACTTGTATGAACTAAAATCTTTTTAGTGGAAATTATTAATTGGAGAATGGGAATAAATAATTTTGTCAATTTGAATGAGTTTGTAGGACATTGTTAGCTCATCTAATGTCCAAGTGCATTTGTCTTTTTGATAGATAACATAGTTCTATATGTAATGTTGCATGATGTTCATGACTAACACAGTTTTTGTACACTTCTTTATACACAGAGTGTATTTGTGCAAGTGACAAACAAAGGTGGATCAACACACCATCCACCGGTTACAGTCCAGGCATCAGTTACGTCGGCCTTCGGGAGTCTCGGGCCTGAAAGATTGAAGGAATTAGCACAGGAAATTAGGGGATCTCCACCTGCAAAGAATCTTGGACTAGATCACTCCATGTTTGGTAAGGTTAAGGAGATCAGTTTGTCATCTTATCTCTATCATACTCTAGATGCACCTACACCTTCTCCTGCTCCATCGCCTGATCAAATGACACCCGCATCTACACCTACACCTTCTTCTGCTCCATCACCTGATCAAATGGACCCCTATCTCCCCATCATCTGACGACAGGCGTTACCGATCTTTACCTCCTAGTTCTCCGTCACCTGCAATAGACCCGTCTTGTGGTGGGTCCCCTGGTCCAAGTCGTCGTGCTCTTCCACCTCGTGCTTCCCCGGAGCTTCCTCCTTTACCTGCTTTGTCCTACGGGTCTAGTCCTCACCAAGAAGATTTGGCCCCTTCACCTCAGAAAGGGTTGGCGCCTTCACCTCAATCTGTACCATCCTCCTGTAAGTCCCTCTCTCTCTCTCTCCCTATATATGTGTGTATGGGAGGAATCTATCAGAAAACAAATATTTTGAGAAAATGATATAAATGCAAAAAAAAATATGGATAAGTTAGTTTTATTTTTTGTTTTTATATATAACCTACCAAGGTTTAAAAAGGCGGAAACGGGTATCGAGGCGTTTTCCCTTAGCATCACGAGGCGTAAGCCTTGAGGCAGGTCGAGGCGTAAGCCTCAAAATATATAAAAAAGAATAAAAAATATATATATACATCTCATAAAAATCAGAAATTAACAAGAAACAAACATCACAAATAGAAAATAGTTCAATGAACAAGGTTTAACATAAAAAAAAACATCATAAATTAGTTCGAAAAACTTAAATTAGTAATGTTATGACACCTAAGTATCATAGAACTCGTTTTCCTCAGCACCATCATCCTCAAAGTTTTCATCTGGTGTATTAAGATCGTCATCTTCATCAACCAAATGAATAACTCTTTTCCTTTTCCTCCTAGATGATGAACTCTCACCTTCTTCCTCATTTGACCCACCAACTCCACCAGTGCCATCTTCATCCCTACTCGGATTGGCCATCCACTCATCATTCGACAAAACATCATCGGCAACTATCGGGTCTTCATCATCTTTTAGATTCGTCTTCGTTATAAACTCCTGCTTCAATCTCCTATTGTACATAACGTACACCAACTTGTTCATCCTATCCGTGCGGTCGTGCCCAACCGATTTCTTCTTTTAGATTAGGTTTTTTTTAACCTAATAGATGTTTTTTAAGTGAACTATTGGGTTGGTCCACTAATTAAGCCTAATAAACACTAAGTGGGTCTGAAATAAAGTCCATAAAAGCTAAAATTTGTCAATTTTCACAAGGTTTGGTGAGGCTTAAGCCTCACAGCCTCGCCTCAGCGCGTCAGTGCCTTGGATAGCCTCGGAAAGCCTCTGATGACCGAGGCCTAGGTTTCAGTTGACCCCTATGAGGCTAAGCCTTTAAGGCGTTTTTTCATAGCCTCAGCCGAGGCGTAAGCCTTGAGGCGGGCCTCGGAAAGCCTTTTTAAACCATGTAACCTACACACTTGTATGTCATGTGTAGGTTATCTAAAAACATATGGAAAAAAGTAATTTGATGGGTTTCTATGTACATAATCTACGCAGGTGTACGTAAGAAGCACAACACATAAAAAATAAGCATTGATAAAAAATTAATCGAATTAAGTTTGTTCTTTTTTCTCGCAACAATATAATTTTCCGTGACGATTCTCATTCTATATATATGTGTGTATACATGTGTGTGTGTATGTGTGTGTGTGTATATATATATATAGAGAGAGAGAGAGAGAAAGTGTAAAATACAAGAGTGGTTATCATGCGAAGTGTACGCGAGTAGGAGATTGCGCCGTGTGTCATTCTTTAACGTGCGTGATTAGGGTAAGTAGGTATTTGTTCATGCGTGATTATGTGATGTTATGCGTGATTATGTGATGGTATGCGTGATTAGGTGATGTTATGCATGATTATGTGTTTTCTTCGTGCTTGATTATGTGATTTTTGGTCATGCGTGATTAGGGTCTGAGTTTTATAACATGCTTAATTTACTCGCGTACGCTTTGCACGTTAAGACACTCTTGGACGTTAACCGGCCTCAGTATATATATATAGATGTGGACATGTTGCAAAAATTTATCTCATACAGGTGGTAATTTGGACCCATTTACTCATGAATGGGTTGATTCAGTTTTTTTCATCTGTGATGCGTTAAAACGGGCAATAAACGGTGGTCATTTCGACCCATTTAAAAGTAAACTGGTTGAAAGTCATCAAAATTGTATTTTTAATGCCTAAAACCTTGTAAATTATTTTATTTAAGTAAAATAGTATCTTTTGTAACCATACATGTATGTGGATTCTAATGTTGACATTCTGAATGTATTTGCAGGTTCAGAAAGTGGTGGTTTGTGGCGTATAGTCTCTCCGGTGTTGTTCATCCTAATGACACTCCATATCCTATAATAGCATGCAGATATGGTGGCTTACAGACTTACAGTTTTGCTATTAGTATGATAGATGCAAATCTATACATATACAATCAACAACTTCATCTCTCTCTCTCTATATATATATATATCGACACACACACATCACCTGAATCCATAACAGTTGCCGGTCAAAGCCAAAAGGTGGCAGGCCTAATGACAGAATGATTGACAGCAGATGAATGAATGTTAAGTGTCCGTCCATGCAGTAGTATTATCAACAAGATCCAACAATGTAATGTTATTTTATGGTTCTTTTTGAGCATCTGCATGCATACTACACTTTCTACAATCAATGCAAAACCAACCCTTTTATGATCATCAGATGTTTAATTGCTAAGCCGCAATAGGTGCGGTGTATGTCATTATGATAAGATGCAACAAACTTGATAACCTTGTTATGGCCTGTGGAATATGGCAAGATACAACAAAGAAGTTAGTAGAGAACAAACTCACTAAAACAAAATGCCAATGGTAATTACAAAAATCTAACCAAGTATGAGATAAATGTATTGATTTTTTGAATAATTATAAATTATGAATTTTAGGTTCTATTTATATAAAACATAGAGCTATATCCACAACAACAGGATTCCTAACAGCCTGATAAATGAAGGTTGGATTATGACATGACGCCACAAGTTTATTTTTAATGGCCAATGAATATTATACAAGCTCGGACAAACCTATGACGAAAGGCCACCCACGCCTTACGTACGCAAACAACGCTAGTGACTAGGCCCGCCCATAATTTCAGGGGAAACCCACCGCCCGAAGGTCCACTGTGTTAAAACCGCTGGCCCACCTGAAACAAATGCACCAATTCACTTGTTATAACCATGCCCCGTACAAATTGGCGAGGCCACAAGACTTCATCTCCTGTCTTTTTATGTGAAAAAGGTTTTTCACCTGCGCCTTTTTTGCAACATGCGTCTCCCCTATCATGAACTATTATGTATGCTTTTTAAGTATATAACAATAATAATTGAGTTTATAAACAAATTAAAAAAATGGGACTCATTTCCGCATCGTTTCTAAACCAATGGTCCATTTTCAAAGTAGCCGTGTGATGTGATTTAAAAAAAGTAAAACAATGAACTAATATGAAAACTGTTGGGTGTCATACCATTGCCGACTATCACTCGCAAGATATATCGTCACATCATGAACCATACGAATATATGTGACTTGTGGCTTCGTGTCCACGTGCTAGCCAAAATGACATATATCTGAATAAAGTAGATGTTGTGATCCCCATACATGAACAAATAGATTGTAATTTGTAAAGGAGTCCAAGTAGTAAATTATATTTGATACGTGTGCGGCATCATCCAAATTTCACGGTGAAACTTTTAGTGAAAAAAGGGGTTCAGCATAAAATGGGGAATTAAAGGGAAGGAAGAAAGGTTGTTGCGATAAAAAAGATAGGTGCAGGAGGGTTTGTTGATCAAACGACAGTAGCTGGTTGTAGTGATCGAGGTTGTAATCAACAACAAGACCATAGCAATCAAGTTGTAGTGATTGCAGGCTTGAAGAAGACCCAGGTGTAGTGTAGTGTTTGATCCGATCAACAGACTTCAAAGGTGGTGAAGTATGATCCCAAAAGAGTTAGATAATAGAGGGTGCGGTGTTGTGTCAGCTGCAGCAAAGGTGTTGATGCAAAGCGAACACAAGAGACCGAGTATTAAGATGGAAGAACTGCGGGTCTTTCTTTGTATACAAGACCTAGGAGGAACTTAACAAGATTAGAGAGTGATTGTTAGAACTGATCTGGTCAATAAACAAAAGTTTAAGGTTTTAAATGGTTTATTTGTATTTGTATTTTGTTTTAGTAGGAAGATTAAGTATTTATACTTGTTTTATTTTATTTGGTTACCTTATATGAGTAGGTTATTTGTTCTTCAAGGGGTTGTTTAGTATAAGTAGAGATTATATGTTTAGGGTTTATGTACCTTCCATTTTAATCAAAGTGTTTTTTTGTTAAATCCATTGTTTAATTATATTGAAGAAGGTCCGATTTCAACAATTGGTATCCGAGCAGTTTATCAGTTTGAGAGGTTTGTCATCAGCTACCGAATACAAATAAGGCAAAGTTATGACCTTAGTTTAATAAAGAAAAACAATATCAGTTATGAATTGCTACGTCTGGGAACCATCCAAAGTACAGGGTGAAACTTTTAGTGAAAAAAAGGGTTCGACGTAAAAGGGGAATTAAAGGGAAGGAAAAAAGGTTGTTGTGATCAAGAAGATGGGTGCAGGAGGGTTTGTTAATCAAACGACAGTAGCAGGTTGTAGTGATCAATATTATGATCAACAACATCAAGACCGTAGCAATCAAGGACCAGTGATTACAGGCTTGATCAAAGGAGAAAACCCAGGTATAGTGTAGTGTTCGATCGGATCAACAGCAAACTTCAAAGGTGGTGAAGTAGCAGGTTTGATCAAGGTGGAAGAGAAAAGATGTTTCCCTGTTGGTGGTTGAAGGTTCAAGTGTTTGGATAAGTTATAAGTATGATCCCAAAAGAGTCAGAAAATAAAGGGTGCGGTGTTGTGCCAGCTGCAACAAAGGTGTTGATGCAAAGCGAACATAAGAGACCAAGTATTAAGTTGGAATAACTGCATGTCTTTCTTGGTATTCAAGACCTAGAATGTCACACCCCAACCGATGGCGGAAACATCGGGGTAATGGCACTAGGCGAATCAGATTGATCAAAAGATTCCATAACGATTATTTTAAAGACAATAATCAACATTTAATATCCCATACAATCTTCAAATAGTCATTACATTTCAAAATAATCTCTTAAACATAAAATCAGATCCGATCTTCCCTAGATTTATTACATGATTTTCTAAGACAAAAACCTAAACTAAGCATCCATAGCTAAAGTCCTCAACCTGTCACATATGTTAAAATAAAACGTCAATACAATTAAGTAAAGGTGAGCATACGAGTTTGCATACAATATAGATATAAAAGCGTTTAGCATACACCGTATGACATACGTAATAGTTGTGAATCATGTAACTACTTAGATTCATGCAAACCAACAAACCGCGATTAATCGAGGCATGCGAACAAGCGTTCACATACTAAAAGAGAAAATAAATGTGAAATAAAAATGCGAGCCTTAACAACCCCGGGCCTCCGGGTGGCGGGTCAACCTCTAGTATACTATCATGTTAAGGGTGACATACAAGCAATCAAGCAATACATACAATTCAGCAGATTTCACGTAAAGTCATATATAAGCGGGATGTCTAATAAGCATTTGAGTTGTGTGATGTGTTTTGATATACGAACATATGTGACATCCAAAAGTGCGTTTAAGCGAAAAAGGGTTCAAGTATACTCACAGTTGGTGCGTTTCGGGAGAGATGAGAGATCTGCGAGGAGTTGCGGAGAGTGCCGGATCAGCCTGTAAGCGAACAGAATTGCATCGGTCTTCCGAAATGCTGAAACGGTTAAGTTTGGATCTGGCAGAGGAAAAGTTCGGGTGAACTTGTGAAAACCTGTCGAGTTATGAGGCAAGTTTGGGCGAACTTGTAAGGTGTGCTAACTGGGGAGGACAAGTTCGGGCGAACTTGTCTAATTCTCTTGAGAATTGGACAGAGTTCGGGCGAACTTGTGCCATTTTTGCAGATTTGACGTGGGAGACCAAGTCCGGGCGAACTTAGTCACCAATCTGTGACAAGTTTGAGCGAACTTGGTGTTTTCCTAGCGAACTTGATGGTTTTGGTATCCAAATCGTGCGTTTTTGCACCGTTTGCTGGGGAAATCGAGTGTCCGTCGCTCCAACCTTAAGCCACTGAGTAAAACTTGGGCTGGAGAGGTCTTTTGGAGCGAGTTTAGCCATTTTACAGAAACTCGGGCTAATCCGGGCGAACTTGAAGGTTCGTACGGGTTAGTCCCGCTTGTGTAAAGTGACGATTTCGTCCTTGTGCTTCCGGATCTGTGATCTTGCTTGACAACGCCTCGTTCCACTTAAAAGTGAACGAAACATACATCATTAGTCCGAATATTGTGTAAAAATCGATGTTTTAAAAGGTTTTACTCAGATCTAAGAGTAGATTGAGTAGATCTGAGTGAAAAAGAGAAGTTTTGAATAAAAAGATGAAGATTTCGTAAAACAGAAGAGATTTGATGAAAACGAAGGCAGAGCCTTTCGTAAAACTGAAGAGATTTGATGAAAACGAAGGCAGAGCCTTGTGCAAAATCGTTGTAAAGCGTTGTAGAATGGTGTTGTAGTTGAAAACGCGTTGAATCTTACTTAGAAAACAAAGGGTTTCGGTTTTGGGTAGCTCCGGGCGAACTTGCAGCAAGTTCAAATGAGAGAATGGAGCTGGGTATTTATAGGTGAAGAGAGAATGTGAGACCAAACAGCAAGTTCGGGCGAACTTGATACAAGTTCGAGCGAACTTCTATGTTCCTGATGAGTTTTAATACAAGTCCGGGCGGACTTGTGGTTTATGGTGAGTTCGGGCGAACTTGATACAAGTTCGAGCGAACTTCTATGTTCCTGATGAGTTTTAATACAAGTCCGGGCGGACTTGTGGTTTATGGTGAGTTTAGGTGGCTCAGACAAGTTCGGCCGAACTTGACCTAGTGGCCAGGTTTTGTTCGATTATTTTGCATTACGAGTTCGTTCGGCGATTCGGTTCGTATTAGATAGATGCATTAAGCGTCAATTGATATAATAGTGCGATTTAGCGATTCGTACGAGTGAGAGCGTTGCGATAGCGATTATAACCATAATATAAACAAATATAACACACATAAAACATAATTCCACATAATTAACTGTGATTTGCGATGCGATGCGATGAGATAAGCGATGTGATAGCACAAGTGTTTATTAAACAATAATACACTTGGCTCGTATAGTAGCATAAATACTTGTGATTGCGATTAAATTAGCGATGCGTTTAATAAACGATTTGATGCGATAATCATAGAAAACAAACATAATTCATTAACATAACTTTCTTATAATTCGAATCTCGGGATTACAAAAGATAGATACAACAATAATAAAAGAAAAGGATAACAACGAAAATCGGAGTTGTTACAGTCTCCCCTACTTTAGGAAATTTTGTCTCGAAATTTAAGTAGTGGCCGTAACAAAGAGATGCGGATATTTAGCCTTCATGTCACTTTCCAATTCCCAAGTGAACTCGGCACCGAGTTTGCCTTCCCATTGGACCTTCACAATAGGATGCAAGAGCGCAGTAGCTTCTTGGTTTCTCGGTCCATGATTTCGAAAGGTTTTTCCACGAAATGGAGAGTCTCGTTTATTTGCAAGTCCTCGAGAGGGACGTGGAGATTTTCTTCAGCTAGGCATTTCTTGAGGTTAGACACGTGGAAAGTCGGATGGACGTTGTTAAGTTCCGCTGGTAGTTCGAGACGGTAGGCTACTTTACCGATCCTTTCCAGAATCTTAAAGGGACCTACGTATTGTAGCACTAGCTTTCCTTTCTTCCCGAAGCGGATCACTCCCTTCCAAGGTGCAACCTTTAGGAGTACGTGATCTCCCACTTCGAATTGCAGGGGCCTGTGGCGTTTATCGGTATAACTCTTTTGACGACTCCGAGCTTTCAGGAGATTGTCTCTGATCTGGAGGATTTTGTCTGTCGTTTCTTGAATCAGCTCCGGACCGGTGAGTTGTGCTTCTCCGATCTCGTGCCATGCAATAGGCGATCGACATTTCCTTCCATACAGCGCCTCAAAAGGAGCCATTTGAATGCTGGTGTGATAACTATTATTGTACGAGAATTCAATTAAAGGTAAATGTGTATCCCAATTACCACTGAAATCTATGACGCACGAAGCATGTCTTCGAGGGTGCGGATCGTCCGTTCAGTCTGACCGTCGGTTTGAGGGTGGAAAGCGGTACTGAGATTGAGAGTAGTACCGAGGGCGGATTGAAAAGTCTCCCAGAGACGCGAGGTAAAGCGACCGTCACGGTCAGAAATGATGTCACGAGGCATCCCGTGTCAACATATAACTTCGTCGGTATAGATTCGGGCTAATCGTTCGACCTTAAAGTCTTCTCGTATAGCAATAAAGTGCGCAGATTTGGTGAGACGATCTAACCCATATGCTATCGTGACCGGATGAGGTGCGGGGAAGTTTCGTAATTGCTCTCCCATTTCCACATCGGGATCTCGGGATGTTCGAGCAAGCCAGAGGGCCTTTGATGTTCGGCTTTGACCTTCGAGCAGGTTAAGCACTTTGAAACGTACACGGAGATATCCTTTTTCATGCTCGGGCACCAATACTTAGGACGAAGGTCCTGGTACATCTTGTCGGCTCCGGGGTGAATGGAATATTGAGATTTATGAGCTTCGGTCATTAGCAAGTCACGAAGGTTATCACGGGTAGGAATCCAAATGCGATCGAGATAGTAATAAATACCATTTGGTTTAACAACGAGCTGAGTTTCGGCACCACATTTCATTTCTTCTTGTAGGGTATTCTTGTTAAAACAAGCAAACTGGGCGGAGCGAATCAAGGTTTCGAGATCATTCAAAGCTTGAGAGTCACGAACACTATACACATAGCTTCGTCGACTTAGAGCACCGACGATGACATTTGCTTTGCCGGGATGGTAGCGTATCTCGCAATCATAATCTTTGAGAAGTTCAACCCATCGGCGTTGGCGCATATTCAGTTCCTTTTGGTTGAAGATATGTTGTAAGCTCTTATGGTCGGTGAAGACCGTACACTTAGTACCGTAAAGGTAGTGTCGCCATATCTTCAATGCAAAAGCAACTACACCGAGTTCGAGTGTCACACCCCGACCCGCAGCGGAAATAAGAGTCGGGGCATAATTGGGTTATCACCAAAGCACATGACATTTACTATTATGTTCCATTATTAAATGAAGTCAAAGTTACATTTCTCAAACGTTCAAACATGTTCATTCATTACAAAGGAAAATAACCAAACATAATATTCCAAATACTAAATCGTTTTATTTCTTCTAATCCAGATCCTACGTGTTCCTAGCTGCTGCTGGTTCACCTGTATCATGTGTAAAATGGGAGGTTTTTGGGTCAACATAAGTTGGCGAGTGAACCTTATAGATAAACATTTAATAATGACTTTCTGGTTAGTTTATCAATAAAATATTGTGCATAATCATAAAAGAGCATATGTATGAAATCAGGCAATGGCAACATCAGTTACAATTATAACATACATTAACAATCGATAGCATACATGAACATACTAACATCATATGATAATTAACATAAATGAACTGTGAGATCGAGGCTCAATCAAACGGAGCCGATCGTATTGCATGAACTGAAAATGTAAATTGAACTGTGTGCTCAAGGCTCAATCAAACGGAGCCGAGCGTATTGCATGTATTGAAATGTAAATGAAATGACCGATCAAGGCTCAATCAAACGGAGTCGATCGTGCGGGCACGCCCTGATCAACCGCATAATAAAATGGGGATCAAACTCAACCTCGAGGGATGGGAGCTGCGGCCTCAGTAATTGCATGTACTGAAATAATAATTTGCAAACAATAATAACTACTTATCAGCAACAACTAACACACATGTCATGATATGATATATGCACAATAACTTAGTTATAATAAGTAAGTGAACAAGACACATGATACACCCCAAAAATGTGATCAAAACGGGGAATTTGAAGGGTTCACTCACATTGGGTGCGTTGGATTTGAGTTGGTGAGATGCGCACGATTTAGACGGAGCGAGTCAACGAGGAATCACTGACCTAAATTATAATGGGAAAAATATATTAAATGGATGGATTTTATTAAAGATTTTAATGGGATTTTTAGATATATTTTTGTGAGTTTATGGCTATTTTCTATCCTTAGAAATGTTATTTTTAAGTATTTCTAATTGATTTTTAATTTAAATTAAACAAATAAATATTTAAAAAAAATAATATTTTTTTTTACTGTTTGACCGTTGACCGGTTCGGTCAGCGGTAATACTTGCGCCGAGCGGGATTCGAACCGGTGACCTTCCGTTCACGCGCACGTAGCTCTACCAACTGAGCTACGTGACTAACCCGTTAGGATTCCAGTTTTAATTATATTTATGCACTTATTCGAACTTACCGAAAATTCCTTTATTTTACAAAACGTTTTAATCTCATTGAACCGGTGTTTGTGACGGGACTCGATCGCGTGACGTGCAGTTTGTTTTGCACACAGTCCACCGCTGGACTGTGTGTCTAACCCGGTTATATTTTTGAATTATATTATACTTAACAACTACTCGATCTAACCCGGTTAGTTTTATGAATAAAAAGGAATGTTATTACGCAGTGTGTGTGGTAAGGATCGAACTCGGGACTCGTACATAAACTTTGCACACAGTCCACCGCTGGACTGTGTGTCTAACCCGTTAACTATCCGAATTTTAATTACTCTTAACCCGTTTTTAGGTTCGTCTTCTTCACTATAATTACCGGTTTTTACTCAGACCACTGGTTCAGGGTTCTACTACTTAAATAACATGATTACTAGTTTGAATGAACAAACCGAACAGTTTGGGGAAAAGAAATACCGGACAGGTCGTCTTCTTCAGAAAGTCCGGCGAGA
The DNA here is from genome assembly GCA_947069175.1 of Scalesia atractyloides. Taxonomy (NCBI): domain Eukaryota; kingdom Viridiplantae; phylum Streptophyta; class Magnoliopsida; order Asterales; family Asteraceae; genus Scalesia; species Scalesia atractyloides. Next base: position 42,529,258 of record CAMTDV010000009.1, read on the forward strand.
ACAGGTAACTCTGTTTTTGAACCTCCGGCTGAGAGAGTCTAACAACAGAATTAAAGAATTAGATTTGAAATTGAACCAGAGTACATGGATTATTAGCACGATTGAATGTGTTTACCGTTAACTAGCGTGTTTCCGGCGAATTCCAGAGTTTCTCCGGCGAACCCAGAAAATCCAGCAAGTCTTCTGTGACTGGTTTTGAGTGACGGTTTAATGTTAGTAGTGTCCTAACAATAGATTGAAACAGCAAGAGAGGAAAATCTTACTGGTTTGAGTTGAACACGGTTTTCCGGCGAGATTTGCAGAGAATTCCGGCGACAGTTTTCTTGTGCTCAAAGGACTTGAAAACGCGACGAAAAGGGATTGGAGTGTACTTGAGACGGTTCTGAATCGTATAAATGATTGGAATCTGAATTATTTGGAGCTTGAATGTCTTTCGGTTTCAAAAACCCAAACTTGAAGTTCATTCAATCTGAACTTTAATTAGAAACCGATATTCATCGGTTATAAGTTAACTATGCGAACAAAAACTGATTTGGCGATTCGGCTACCGATTTCCGTTATTCAGATATCATTAACCGTTAAGTCGTGTATGCGTATAAAATTCAATTGCTTTCATAATGCTAACAGAAAACAATTGGTGGCGGAGTGGTTTGGAGACGGAGAGATAAGTCATTGGAGGCAGTTGACCCGGGTTCGAGTCCGGTCAGCTCCAAATATTTTTTATTTATTTTATTTTAACTTTTTATCAAATATAATTTTTATAGTTTAGTTTATATATTAATTATGTAACGTTTAAACTCGAAATACTCATAAATATTTAATGTAATTTCATATCTTGGTATTTGATTACAAAACGGAGCGGGTTTTGGAGACCCGATTTATACAAATGTTACATCGAGATTGTGGGTTGTGTAGTTTTTCTCGTGGATCTTGAGTTGTCGAGACGCATACGCGATAACCTTGTCTCGTTGCATAAGAACACAACCAAGACCAAGATTAGAGGCATCGCAATAAACAACGAAATCGTCGTTTCCGTCGGGTAAAGCGAGGATGGGAGCGTTGCATAACATACGCTTGAGAGTTTGGAAAGCTTCCTCTTGTTTGGAATCCCAAACAAAAGGCATGTCTTTATGAGTTAAAGCGGTAAGCGGAACGGCGATTTTCGAAAAGTCGGCGATGAATCGACGGTAGTAACCCGCCAATACAAGAAATGAACGGATTTCGGATGCATTCTTCGGTGTAACCCAGCTCTTGACAGCTTCAATCTTCACAAGGTCGACGTGAATTCTTTGACTATTAACGATATGGCCAAGAAATTGGACTTCTTCAAGCCAGAATTCACATTTAGAGAACTTAGCGTAAAGGCGATTACCTTGAAGAAGTTCGAGGACTAAACGGAGATGGCGCACGTGTTCGTCTCTCGACTTCGAATAGATAAGGATGTAATCGATAAACACAATGATGAAATGATATAAGAAAGCTTTACACACACGGTTCATCAAATCCATGAAGACCGCGGGTGCATTGGTAAGACCAAAAGGCATGACCACGAATTCGAAATGGCCATAACGAGTACGAAAGGCGGTTTTCGGAATATCTTTTTCCAATACGCGTAACTGATGATAGCCGAAACGTAAATCGATCTTGGAAAAACAAGTAGCACCTTGAAGCTGATCAAATAAGTTGTCGATTCGGGGAAGAGGGTAGCGGTTCTTTATCGTGAGTTCGTTAAGTTCACGATAATCGATGCATATTCGGAACGTCCCATCTTTCTTTTTCACGAAAAGAACGGGTGCGCCCCAAGGCGAAGTGCTCGGGCGTATGAAACCTTTATCAAGAAGCTCTTGAAGTTGGCTCGATAGCTCGCGAATTTCAGATGGTGCGAGACGATAAGGAGCTTTAGCGACGGGAGTAGCACCGGGAACTAAATCTATACAGAATTCAACATCGCGAGTAGGGGGTAAACCGGGTAAATCGTCGAGAAAGACCTTAGGAAATTCACGAACAACAGGAACGTATTTAAAAGTCTTCTTTTCTTTCTCCGGGTTCACGATATGGGCTAGAAAAGCAACACATTACTTTCGCAAGCATTTGTGTGCTCGAGTACACGACAAAAGCATCAACTTCTTCGAGGGAGTTTCACCATAGACATGGAGTTTATCACCGTTCGAGAGAGGGAAGCGAATCATTTTATCGAAGCAAACCACTTCGGCATGATTTTCACAAAGAAAATCCATACCTACTATGATATCGAAGCTACCTAACTACATATGTATGAGATTGATTGAGAAGATATGGTTGTTGAGATCGAGGGAACAACCACGTAGGACGGAGTTAACGGTAACGGTTTTTCCGGTGGCGACTTCCACATCGAAAGTATTTGGGAGTTTATCGCATTTACATTCTAAAACCTTTTCGAATTCTAACGAAACAAAACAATTATCGGCACCAGCATCAAATAAACATGAAGCATAAATACCATTAACGAGGAACGTACCATTGACAACATTGTTGTCGTTCTGGGCCTGGCGATGGTTGAGATTAAAGGCTCGTCCACGTGCAGCCTGTTGCTGCTGCTGAGGCTATAGTGGTTGTGGCTGCTGCTGCTGCTGTTCCTGCTTCACAGGTTTGTTTGGGCAGACATTACTGAAATGGTTCGGATCACCACACGTAACATGCACGTGCCCTTGGAGCTTGCTGCTGATTGGCCTGAGGAGGAGCTGGTAAAGCTGGTGCTGCATGAGTCTGAGAAGCTGGCTGGCGAGGGCCTGATCGACAACTGACAGTAAAGTGGCCGTACATATTGCAGTTGGTGCAGAAGCGACAGTTTCCCCCAACTGCATGATGATAGGTGCATTTTGAGTACAAAGGATGTGGGCCAGTATACGCACGCTTTGCCAGCGGTGCGTTTGGTGCTGCAAACTGGAGTGGATGAGGGTTTTGCGGAGCAGTAAGAGCAAAGTTCTTGCTCGGGTTTTCCCTTTTGCGACTACGGCGACTGTTCTTCGACTCTCGGGGCTGATCGGTAGGAGCTGCTGGTTCGGTGACTACCTGATTTGCGACCTTGCATTCTTAAAGTAACCAGACTGAACCGTTTGTCATTGATCTCTGCGGCTAGCCAGTAAGTCTCTTCAATAGTAGCAGGGCGTGCTACTTGAACAAAGTCAGAGACGCAGTCGGGGAGAGCGTTGAGGTATTTCTTGATCGCTTTATCGGTCGTATCCACTTGAACGGGACAAATAATGCTCAACTGCTTGAAGCGAGCTGTTAGACCAGCATTGTCGGGTCCGTCTTGCTTGATTCCCCAAAACTCGTTCTCCAACTTCTGGATTTCATAGGGGGGACAGAATTCTTTGATCATTAGCTCCCTGAGTTCCTCCCAGGAGAGTTCGTAGGCTTCGTCGTTTCCCCTCCTGTTACGCTCCGCAGTCCACCAGTTGAGAGCCCTGTACTGGAAAACGCCGGTAGCGTTAGTAGTGTCAAGGGGTTCAGGACACCCACTCTGGCGAAATGTGACTTCAATAGCATCGAACCAGTGAAACATGGCACTTGGTCCTTCAGTGCCAGTAAAAGTGAGGGGTCACAAGCCTTGAACTGTTTGAAACTGAATGATAACTTGGGCAGTGTCACACCCCGACCCGCAGCGGAATAAGAGTCGGGGCATAATTGGGTTATCACCAAAGCTCATGATATTTACTAATATGTTTCATATTTATTAAAGTCAAAATTACATTCTCAATAATCCAAACATGTCCATACAAATACAAAGAAAAATAACCAACTAAACAATTCCAAGCTCTAAATCATTTTATTCTTCTAGGCCAATCCTATGTGTTTCTTGCTGCAGCTGGTTCACCTGTATCATGTGTAAAAATGGGGGTTTTTGGGTCAACATAAGTTGGCGAGTGAACCTTGTTAGATAAACATTTATTATTGATTTTCTTGTTATTTTATCAAGGAAAAATTGTGCAATAATCATAAGTGAGCAAATGTAAATAATCAAACAGTAGCAATAACAACCACAAACTATAACATACAATAACATAATTGCATAAATATATAACATGAATGAAACTGTGCGATCAAAGCTCAATCAAACGGAGCCGATCGTATTGCATGTACTGAAAATGATAAATGTCTGTGCGATCAAGGCTCAATCAAACGGAGCCGATCGTATGTTGGCACGCCAGGTTCACGCTCATAATGTAATGGGGAAAATGCTCAACGCTCATACTGTAATGGGGAGCGGCGGCCTATGAACTTGCATGTACTGAAAATAATAAATTAAATCTAACAATAACCACACAAACAGTTGAAACAAGCTGAATACACATTTGTTCATGATATGATGTATGCACAATGATTTAAATATAATAAATGGCAAGACACATGATACACCCCAAAAACGTGATTAAAACGGGGAATTTGTAAAGATTCACTCACATTGGGTGCGTTTGGTTGGAGATGATGAGATGCGCACAAGTTGGAAGGATTGAACAACGAGTATTAACTAACCTAAATAATAAAGGAAGATATAGTAAATGAGTGGATTTTTAGATATATTTTTGTGAGTTTAAGGCTATTTCCTATCTTTAAAAACATTATTTTAAGTATTTTTAATTGATTTTTTAAATTAAATTAAATAAATAAAAATATAAAAATATGTTGACTTTTGCGTTGACCGTTGACTATTGACTTGTTGACCGGTTTTATTGTGTAAATGCATGCGCCGGGCAGGACTCGAACCCGAGACCTCCCGTTCGCGTGCACGCAGCTCTACCAACTGAGCTACATGTCTAACCTGAAATAAATCTGTTTTTAATTATATTTATATACTAACTCAGTTTATTCAAAATTCTTTTATTTTCAAAAATGTTTTAAATCATCGGATCGGTGCCATTAACAGGTCTCGAACCCGGGACCTGTGCTTTAACGTTACACACAGTCCACCGCTGGACTGTGTGTCTAACTTGGTTAATATATAGATTTTTATTATACTTAACATCTAATGTAAGTTCATTCGGTTCAGTTAGAAAAATAACATTTTAATTACAGAGGGTGTGTGTATGTATCAAGGATCGAACTCGCGGCGTGTGATATGTGTGTGCACACAGTCCACCGCTGGACTGTGTGTCTAACCCGTTTATAATACCGATTTTAATTATTCTTATAACGTTAACACACTTCATCTTCTTCGCAAATTTTACAGTCAGCAATTTACTCAACTGTTTCTTGTTTTAAAACGATTAACAACATTCATAAGACTAAAATGAAATGACAGAGACGGTGTTGGAAGTAAACATACCGGAGGAATGATTTATCACAGAATTCCGGCAAGGCGTCGGCTCTGTTTTTATGAACCTCAACTGAGCGAACACATTAACCGTTTTGATTAGCTAACCGTGGAATTGAAGTACTAAACAAGAGTTATCAGAAGGTTTGAATGTCTATACCGTTTTACAGCTGAAGATAAGGATTTTCAGAAGTTTTCCGGCGAGAGCTAAATATTCCGGCTATGTCATCTGGGATTGATTCTGATTGTTGGTTTGAAGTTAGTAACAGTCTAACAACGGATTGAAACAGAAATAGTCGAAGTATTTACCGTATTAATGAAGGTCTCGGTTTTCCGGTGACTTGCAGAGATTTTCCGGCGAGTTCAAAAAGCTTTTCTGACGAACTGAATGTATAGCGAAAGTGAAATGGCAGGTTATGCGAATGATTTTGTGTAGAGAGAGGAAGCAATTGTTGGCGCAATTCAGAAGTTGAATATCTTCGGTTATAAAACCGAACATCACCAAAATTTAAGTTAATTCAAGGCTGAATTGATTAGGATCGTCGGTGCATCGGTTATTAACCAGAATCCGCGATCACTCAAACGTTTTGGACGGTTGAAAAGCCGATTACGGTTTCAGTTTGGCGCAACCGGTTGATTCATGGTTGTTCATAAATTTTAATTGTTCCCTAAAACTTACAAAAAACATCAAGTGGCGGAGTGGTGGAATGTGTGTGTGTTAAGACTTTGGGGTTCAACCCGGCTGACCCGGGTTCGAGTCCCGGCAGCCTCATTTTCTTTTTAATTATTTTATTTTTACTTTTTATCAATTATAACTTTTATAATTTAGTTTGTTTATTCATTATGCATCATTAACAATTTAAAATGGACATAAATACGCAACGAGACATTTATAACTTGATATTCGATTACAAACGGAACGGGTTTGGAAAACCTGTTTTTGAAAATGTTACAGGCAGATCGACTTTCGAGTCCACATAAGTATTGCTGTTGGCGGCTTGGATTTCGCTAACTATCTGGGGGATCACTTTGGCCATTTCCTTAGCCACCAGTGATGCGATGCGCTTGTCAGCTTGGCCGCGCTGAAGATTCCTTCTGGTGTGCGATCCCATTGAAGACATCTACATTGAAGGATTTGATTGGATGAGATTCGATTATAATAGGTTTATGTTTAAAGTATTTATTATTATTATTCATACAAGGCACATAAACACATAGGCAAGTAAACACGTAGGCAGGCAAACACGTAGGCACATAAGCACATAGCACATAAGCACGTAAGCACATAATTCACGTAAGCATATACTTTGCACGTATTCACCTTCTCATAAGTAAAGCATAGCGCGTTCGAGATGCGAGATATAAGCGAGATATAAGCGATATATTTAAGCGCGATAAGCGAGTAATAACGCGTAAGAGAGATTGAGCGTTTTAGTTTGGTTGGTGTATTAATTAGCATTTTTAGATCGCGAGAGCTGTGCGAGTAGTGCGTACTTCGATGGAGCGTAAAAGCGATAAATCGAGAAATTGATAAAGCGAGAAATCGAATAAACGAAAATTCTCAAAATTTAAACACATAGATAATAATAAACTCGATGATGCCTAACTCGACAATTATAGGTTTAAATCAATTGGGAGCATCCTGAGTTTTGAGACGTTGACTACCCAAAGTGGTTCGAGAATTCTCTGAGTTCGGACACACGATTTGGCCTAATAGACAAATGCTCTCGCCATACAACGATTAACGGCATTTATCCTTCCAGTTACATCGTGTTCCGAGTCATCGAAATAATCGAGACTTTGGTGAGATTAAAAATCGAGGAGCGGAACTAGTTATTATGATGCGGGTTTCACCCCTAACTTAACAACATCATTCCTAGTTGTGGTTATGCTCACCGATCATGTCAGGAGTTCCACTAGATAGAGATGGAGATTTTCGTCGAGGTTTAGGTATCACTCCTAACTCAACGAAGGTATCTCGTGCGAGAGAGATTACGCGGAGTGAATGATCTCATCGGGAGTTCTTGGTTTTCACGCCTAATCCCGACACAATCACTCGTTTGTGTGATACGAGCGTTCCTCAGCGTGTGTTGTGGTTGCTTTAGGAAAAGCAATGTTTAGAAGTTCGTGCCGGAGGTTTCTAATCAAGTTCGAGCGAACTTGGCATCAAACTGATTTCAAGTTCGAGCGGACTTGACTAATCCCAAGCGACTTTGCTCAGTTGTTGAGAGGACAGACAAGTTCGAGCGAACTTGGTCAAGTCCGGGCGAACTTGATCAATTTCGAGCGAATTGTCACCCCAAGTTCGGGCGGACTTGCTGTTTGTATTCGTTTTCGGCGTTAATCGATGCGTAACAGTCTGATTTGGTACCCTAACTATAGTCTAAGGCAAAACATGGCAATTCTACCTAATTTCCCTATAGTTATGGCTCTGATACCAATCTGTCACACCCCAACCGATGGCGGAAACATCGGGGTGGTGGCACTAGGTGAATCAGATTTATCAAAAGATTCCATAACGATTATTTTAAAGACAATAATCAACATTTGATATCCCATACTATCAAACTCATACAATCTTCAAATAGTCATTACATTTCAAAATAATCTCTTAAACATAAAATCCGATCCGATTTTCCCTAGATTTATTACATGATTTTTTAAGACAAAAACCTAAACTAAGCATCCATAACTAAAGTCCTCAACCTATCACATATGTTAAAATAAAACGTCAATACAATTAAGTAAAGGTGAGCATACGAGTTTGCATACAATATAGATATAAAAGCGTTTAGCATACACCGCATGACATACGTAATAGTTGTGAATTATGTAACTACTTAGATTCATGCAAACCAACAAACCGCGATTGATCGAGGCATGCGAACAAGCGTTCACATACTAAAAGAGAAAATAAATGTGAAATAAAAATGCGAGCCTTAACAACCCCGGGCCTCCGGGTGGCGGGTCAACCTCTAGTATACTATCATGTTAAGGGTGGCGTACAAGCAATCAAGCAATACATACAATTCAGCAGATTTCACGTAAAGTCATGTATAAGCGGGATATCGAATAAGCATTTGAGTTGTGTGATGTGTTTTGATATACGAACATATGTGACACCCAAAAGTGCGTTTAAGCGAAAAAGGGTTCAAGTATACTCACAGTTGGTGCGTTTCGGGAGAGATGAGAGATCTGCGAGGAGTTGCGGAGAGTGCCGGATCAGCCTGTAAGCGAACAGAAGTGCATCAGTCTTCCGAAATGCTAAAACGGTTAAGTTTGGATTGGGCAGAGGACAAGTTCGGGCAAACTTGTATGTTTCCATACAAGTTCGGGCGAACTTGTGAAAACCTGTAGTTATGAGGCAAGTTCGGGCGAACTTGTATGTTTCCATACAAGTTCGGGCGAACTTGTAAGGTGTGCTAACTGGGGAGGACAAGTTCGGGCGAACTTGTCTAATTCTCTTGAGAATTGGACAGATTTCGGGCGAACTTGTGCCATTTTTGCAGATTTGACGTGGGAGACCAAGTTCGGGCGAACTTAGTCACCAATCTGTGACAAGTCCGAGCGAACTTGATGGCTTTGGTATCCAAATCGTGCATTTTTGCGTCGTTTGTTGGGGAAATCGAGTGTTCATCCCTCCAACCTTAAGACACTGAGTAAAACTTAGGCTGGAGAGGTCTTTTGGAGCGAGTTTAGCCATTTTACAGAAACTGGGGCTAATCCGGGCGAACTTGAAGGTTCGTACGGGTTAGTCCATCTTGTGTAAAGTGATGATTTCGTCCTTGTGCTTCCGGATCTGAGATCTTGCTTGACAACGCCTCGTTCCACTTAAAAGTGAACGAAACATACATCATTAGTCTGAATATTGTGTAAAATCGACGTTTTAAAAGGTTTTACTTAGATCTAAGAGTAGATCTGAGTGAAAAAGGAGAAGTTTTGTATAAAAAGATGAAGATTTCGTAAAACAGAAGAGATTTGATGAAAACGAAGGCAGAGCCTTGTGCAAAATCCTTGTAAAACGTTGTAGAACGTTGTTGTAGTTGAAAACGGGTTGAATCTTACTTAGAAAACAAAGGGTTTCGGTTTTGGGGAGTTCCGGCCGAACTTGCAGCAAGTTCAAATGAGAGAATGGAGCTGAGTATTTATAGGTGAAGAGAGAATGTGAGACCAAACAGTAAGTTCGGGCGAACTTGTAGCAAGTTTGGGTGAACTTGATACAAGTTCGAGCGAACTTCTATGTTCCTGATGAGTTTTAATACAAGTCCGGGCGGACTTGTGGTTCATGGTGAGTTTAGGTAGCTCAGACAAGTTCGGGCGAACTTGTGATGCACAAGTTCGGCAGAACTTGACCTGGTGGCCAAGTTTTGTTCGATTATTTCGCGTTACGAGTTCGTTCGGGGATTCGGTTCGTATTAGGTAGATGTATTAAGCGTTGCAATTGATATAATGGTGCGATTTAGCGATTCGTGCGAGTAACAGCGTTGCGATAGCGATTATAACCATAATATAAACAAATATAACACATATAAAACATAATTCGACATAATTAACTGCGATTTGCGATGCGATGGCACAAGTGTTTATTAAACAATAACACACTTGGCTCGTATAGTAGCATAAATACTTGTGATTGCGATTAAGTTAGCGATGCGTTTAATAAATGATTTGATGCGATAATCATAGAAAACAAACATAATTCATTAACATAACTTTCTGATCATTTGAATCTCGGGATTACAAAAGATAGATACAACGATAATAAAAGAAAAAGATAACAACAAAAATCGGAGTTGTTACATAGGAGGAACTTGACAAGATTAGGGGTAATTGTTGGAACTAATCTTGTGAATATACAAAAGTTTGAGGTTTTATATGGTTTATTTGTATTTGTATTTATATTTTAGTAGGAAGATTTAGGATCTATACTAGTTTTATTTTATTTGCTTTTCTTTTATGAGTATATTACTTGTTCTTCAAGGGATTGATCAGTATAAATAGAAATTATATGTTCAGGGTTTATGTGCCTTCAATTTTAATTAAAGTGTTTTTCTCGTTAATTCCATTGTTTAATTATATTGAAGAATGCCTGATTTCCAACTACTCCATTCGCGGCCAAGAAATCAAAATTTGAGTCAATTCCTTATGTATTTTTATCACATAATTCAAAATAGAGATTTCATAACTAAATAGGTAGCCTACATATGACTTCTAATTATAATTCCATGTTGTAGATTGAATCCCACGCAAGAACTTCCCTTTTATTTTATTGTATCTTCTGAAAACTCTCAAATTCACAAATGTTTAAATTTGCGGTCCTTTGTCATGTACATGTTCTTCAATTTGTTTCATCCAGTATCTACAAAAGTTAGATGACCCAACAATACAAGATGTCATAAAAACTTCTACTAAAAGATGTAACATCCGTCAAAAAACGGATTTACCAAACCCGCTTCGTTTATTAACCGAACAACCAGTTAAAAATTTCGTTACGTATTTAATGCCCAAATTAATTTTAAACGATACATAATTAATAAGTATATTAGAATATAAAATTTATATTTGAAAATGTATTAAAAATAGTGAAATAAAAATAAAACAAGGCTGCCGGGTTTCGAACCCGGGTCAGCCGTAAAATCCTCCAAGACTTAACTCACACACTTGTAACCACTCCGCCACTTGATCTTTTTGTGAGTTCTAGGAAGCAATTAAATCATATGTTCAACTGAGAATCAACCTGTTGCGCCAACTGAAACCGATATCGGCTTTCAAACCGACCAAGACGTTTGAGTGCTCGCGGAATCTTGATCATAACCGATAAACCGACATCTTAAATCAATTCAGTCGTTAATGAACTTGAATTCAGGTGATGTTTGGTTTTTATAACCGAAAACATTCATTCTGGAATTACTTCAACAAAACACTCATCTCGCGATTCAATTACATTCCCAGAGCTTCTAATTTCACGTTTATTCTATTTTCTGATCGTCGGAATTACTTTCTGATCATCGCCGGAATTCTCTGCAAGTCGCCGGAAAACCGAGACTCACCTCAAAACGGTAAAATACCTCGATTTTGCTGTTTCAATCAATTGTTAGAACATTACTAACATTAATCCATCACCCAGAATCAATCCAAGGCGACGTTATCGGATTTCTTGTTTTCGCCGGAAAATTATTTATTTTTATTTTTATTTTTTTTTTAAAAAAAAATTCCAGAAACTTGCTGTTAAACGGTATGATCATTTTAAACCTACTGATAATCGTTACTCAGTAGTTCAATTTCACATCTAATCCCTCCAAACTGTTAATTGATTCTAACAGCCGAAGGTCACCAAAAACAGAGCCGACGATCTTCGCCGGATTTTCTGAAGAAGACGACCTGTTCGGTACTTTCTTTCCCCAAACTCTTCGGTTCAATACTTTTCAATTGTTCATCTTATTTATTAACCGAATTAATCAAGTAACAGTTAGTTAACCGATGTCTGTGTTTTGAACGAAGGAGACGAAGTTGTGTATGTTATAAGACTAATTAAAATCGATATTATGAACGGGTTAGACACACAGTCCAGCGGTGGACTGTGTGCAAACAATATGCACACGACGCGAGTTCGATTCCTATCACAACCATAACCTCTGTAATAAAAATGTTTTTTTTTAGAAACCGAACCGGGTTAACTCAGTAATATGTTAAGTATAATAAAAACTAGAATATTTACCAAGTTAGACACACAGTCCAGCGGTGGACTGTGTGCCAAACTAAACCACAGGTCCCGGGTTCGAGACCTGTGGCGAGCACCGAGTCGATACATTAAATCGTTTTTAAAATAAGTGATTTTCGGATTAATTTAATTAGTATATAAATATAATTAAAAACAGAAATATTTCGGGTTAGACACGTAGCTCAGTTGGTAGAGCTGCGTGCACGCGTACAAGAGGTCACGGGTTCGAGTCTCACCCAGCGCACACATATAACCGACCGAACCGGTCAACAAGTCAACGGTCAAAAAGTCAACATTTTTTTATTATTTTTATTTATTTATTTTATTTAAAAATCAATTAAAATACTTAAAAATAACATTTTTAAAGTTAGAAAATAGCTTAAAACTCACAAAAATATATCCAAAAATCCTATTAAAGTTGTTAATAAAATCCATTTATTTACCTTACTTTTCGTTATTAATTAGGTTAGTTTTTACTCGTCGATCAATCCTCTAAACTCGTGCGCATTCAACATCATCAACCGAACGCACCCACTGTGAGTGAATCTCTACAAATTCCCCGTTTAAATCACGTTTTTGGGGTGTATCATGTGTCTTACCATTTATTATATTAAATCATTGTGCATACATCATATCATGAACAAATGTGTATTCAGCTTGTATAAACTGTTTGTGTGGTTATTGTTTAGATTTAATTTATTATTTTCAGTACATGCAATTTCATAGGCCGCCGCTCCCCATTACATTATGAGCGTTGAGCAGTTCCCCATTACATTATGAGCGTGAACCTGGCGTTGCCAACATACGATCGGCTCCGTTTGATTGAGCCTTGATCGCATAGTTTCATTCATGTTATATATTCATGCAAATTGATATGTTATTGTATGCTATTGGTTTGTTATTGTATGTTATTGTTTGTTGTTGTTTGTTATGGTATGCTATTGGGTTGTTATTGTATGCTAATTGTTTGTTATTGTATGTTTTATTTACGTTTGTTCATATAGGAATATTGCACAATTTTTCCATATTAAATACAACAAGAAATAAATAATAAATGTTTTCTAACAAGGTTCACTCGCCAACTTTTTGTTGATCCAAAAACCATTTTTACATATGATACAGGTGAACAGGATGAAGCAAGGAAAACATAGGAAATTGCCTTAGAAGAAAAATAATGAAGTTTAGAAGGATGAATAGAACATGTTGTATTTGTTTGATATGATTGTATGATCTCTTTTAAATTGAAATAATAAATATGAAACATTATAATAAATGTCATGAGCTTTGATGATAACCCAATCATGCCCCGATCACCTTTTCCGCTGCGGGTCGGGGTGTGACAGATTGGTATCAGAGCTTTTGACTATAGGGATATAGGATAGGTTATTAGACCCTTAGAGCCTATACTATAGTTGACTAGATTTTAATGGTTTATGTGGTTACATGCAAACTTATGATATTTATTTGTTTCATATTTATTACATACACAAATGCATGCAAACATTTTCAATATTACATTTTGTGATACATAGTGAATTATACTTACAGTCAAACATACATACTTACATACATATTCATCATACATGTCACAATATTCACATATTCAAATCATCTTCATACTTCCGTTATTCAAAATTTTGTCGCATTTTTCATTTTTCAAATCTCATCAGAGTGAGTTCTGCGACGGGCATGTAGTAACTGTAAGGGTACAAGTACCGGTAGTCGGAACGTCCTGTCTAGGTTGGCATTCGTATAAATCCAATATAACGGACCAGTTTGCCTACCTGGGGACTAACGATGAGAGTACGAAGGACCTATTAGGCCAAAGCATGCCACACCAAACGTCGTTCGAACTAACCCCACTTTGAGGTATCACCGTGTCCACACCTGGATACATTCCGAATATCATACGTTACATACATATTTCTCGATTTTCTCCGGGTTTTAGTGTACGTAACCAGGCTAACACATGTGAACCATATGAAAAACCCGATAATCATGAGGGCCCACATGATTACGAAGGTGAAGTATGGCGGCATGCAAGGCCCAATTACGAGCAAAGCCCAAGACATCCTATGGATGTAGTAGAGTTATTATGCTATGTTTATTTTATGAATGTTCATTCCTAAATACGACACATGATCCCAAAAACATCCAACTCATACTCTTCATATGTATTCCTTGTAGATGTCTTCTAATTTCGCTCGTAGGAAGATGAGAGCAGAAAAAGCTCGCGAGCGTATGGCTGCCCAAATCGCTCAACAAATGGCTGCCGTAATACCCAACATTGTAGTTCAAGTCCAACAAGCCCTTACCGCTAATCCCGTCAATCAAGAAGTTCAAAATGTTGTCAACCCTCCCCCAAATACCACTAAATGCACCTTCAAGCATTTCAAATCCTGTGACCCTCTAAAATACGAAGGGACTGAAGGTGTCACCGCTCTCCTCCATTGGTTTGAAGAAATGGAGAACACTTTTCTAAATTGCGATTGCCCCGATGATCGCAAAGTGCGATATGCTACTGGTCGTTTATTTGGAATAGCACTTACTTGGTGGAATGCAGAGAAGGCCAAACGAGGTGTTGAAGATACTATGACTTTGACTTGGGAAGAGTTGAAGGAAATCATGACAAGACGGTTTTCCCCAAGGAGCGAAATCAAGAAATTAGAGGATGAGTTCTATTCGTTGAAACAAAAGGAAGGCGACCACACCACGTACAACAAGAGATTCCTCGAGTTAAATCAAATGGTTCCCAACTTGTTCACTCCCCTCTACCGTTTGATCGAACACTACATTCGAGGTCTTCTTTCAAAAATTCAAGACTCTGTAATAAGTACCACACCTGCAACTTTGGAAGCAGCAATGGAGATAGCTACGGAGTTCACCGAGAACCGTATACGGAATAAAGACTTCAAGGAGGAGAAGAAGAAAGATAAAGCATCAACTGAAACCTCCAACTCCACCCAAACCGAATCCCCTTCTCAACCCATTTCTAAGAGAAAATGAGATGGACAACTTTTCGCTGTCACCCAACACAACCAACCAATTTCACAAGCCATACCCCTCCAAGCTATCCCAATCACTCAAGTAGCACCCAACTCAACTTACCCAAATAAGAAACCATACCTTGGACCTCACCCTCAATGCAATACCTGTTCTTATCACCATCCATTTACCTTACCTTGTCGACTATGTGCGAATTGTGGACGCCATGGTCATTCGAGCAAGGTTTGCCGCACCTCTCAAAGCCAAACCTTACCCCCTACTCAAAACATGATCCAAACATATCAACAACCCCAATACCCCATGTTACCTTATGTTCGAGCTTGTTTTAATTGTGGCGACCCTACCCATTATAGAAACACGTGCCCTCGATTAGTTAACATCATACACGCCCAAGCTCAAGCAAACCCAGTTAACCAAGCAAACCAAGAAAACCCAACCACTAGGCCACCAGCAAGAGGAAGAGTTTACAACATCAACACCAATCCTGATGAAGATAATGACGGCCCAAACGAATCACCCAACTAGTCCCCTTCGCCAAAAATCAAGATTCAACTCCAACCGCTTAGTTTTATGTTTTCTTTATGTTATCTCAATTTTCACGTGTCTCAATTTTAAATTGGAATTTTATCCAAGGATTTTAATGCAAATTACTATTTCAGTTTTGTTTTTATACTCATTGATTTAACATTCATATCATCATATCTCACGACATATCACAGTGTCATCATTTAAAGAAGTTGAGCTGTGTCTCACTTCTACATGGACTAACCTCTCCATCATAACAAACGAGAGAGGTACTGTCATCATTCAAACATGTATGCTATCAGAATTAAGACTCAAGCTTTGGTTGATTGTGTTTGTTTATGTTTTAGAGTCACATAGGACTAATCATAACTTACTGATAAAATCAATGAAAATTTGACAAGAATATGGTGGATACGCCGCTGGTACTTCCTATATATAAGTATTCTTGTCAAAGGATCAGAGGCATTGTCAGGCGGTTATGAGAAGTTCCATGTAGGATTTAGTAATGTCTTGGTTGAAGTTTGTTTTATACTCACTGATTTAGCATTCATATCATCTCATCATTTAAAGAAACTGGATTGTGTCACCATTCAAACATGCATACTATCAGAATTAGGACTCAAATATTGGTTGTTGTGTTTATTTATGTTCTAGAGTCACATCATAGAACCAATCATAACTTACTGATAAAACCAATGAAAATTTGACGAGAATGTGGTGGATACGCCGCTGGTACTTCCTATATATAAGTATTCTTGCCAAAGGATCAGAGGCATTGTCAGGCGGTTATGAGAAGTTCCATGTAGGTTTTAGTAGTAAAAGTTTTGTTTTAGGATATAACCTTATCTTTCAAACGTACCCAAACTCATATGCATAAAATCATACTTAGTCAATCAACTCTGTGTATCCATGTTCCGTATTCATACACTTTAGGCAACAAAAAGCGATTCCTGTAGCAGGGTATTCAACCCTTACAAGGAACGTTACCGCCTCAAACAAAATTTAAACTCTTACTCTCTTCTAAGTATGTAATTGTCAAATTAAAACACCATCCTTTTTAGACAAATATGCCACTATTTAAATTTCGGGACGAAATTTCTAAAAAGTATGGGATACTATAACATCCGTCAAAAAACGGATTTACCAAACTCGCTTTGTTTATTAACCGAACCACCAGTTAAAAATTTCGTTACGTATTTAATGCCCAAATTAATTTTAAACGATACATAATTAATAAGTATATTAGAATATAAAATTTATATTTGAAAATGTATTAAAAATAGTGAAATAAAAATAAAACAAGGCTGCCGGGTTTCGAACCCGGGTCAGCCGTAAAATCCTCCAAGACTTAACTCACACACTTGTAACCACTCCGCCACTTGATCTTTTTGTGAGTTCTAGGAAGCAATTAAATCATATGTTCAACTGAGAATCAACCTGTTGCGCCAACTGAAACCGATATCGGCTTTCAAACCGACCAAGACGTTTGAGTGCTCGCGGAATCTTGATCATAACCGATAAACCGACATCTTAAATCAATTCAGTCGTTAATGAACTTGAATTCAGGTGATGTTTGGTTTTTATAACCGAAAACATTCATTCTGGAATTACTTCAACAAAACACTCATCTCGCGATTCAATTACATTCCCAGAGCTTCTAATTTCACGTTTATTCTATTTTCTGATCGTCGGAATTACTTTCTGATCATCGCCGGAATTCTCTGCAAGTCGCCGGAAAACCGAGACTCACCTCAAAACGGTAAAATACCTCGATTTTGCTGTTTCAATCAATTGTTAGAACATTACTAACATTAATCCATCACCCAGAATCAATCCAAGGCGACGTTATCGGATTTCTTGTTTTCGCCGGAAAATTATTTATTTTTATTTTTATTTTTTTTTTAAAAAAAAAATTCCAGAAACTTGCTGTTAAACGGTATGATCATTTTAAACCTACTGATAATCGTTACTCAGTAGTTCAATTTCACATCTAATCCCTCCAAACTGTTAATTGATTCTAACAGCCGAAGGTCACCAAAAACAGAGCCGACGATCTTCGCCGGATTTTCTGAAGAAGACGACCTGTTCGGTACTTTCTTTCCCCAAACTCTTCGGTTCAATACTTTTCAATTGTTCATCTTATTTATTAACCGAATTAATCAAGTAACAGTTAGTTAACCGATGTCTGTGTTTTGAACGAAGGAGACGAAGTTGTGTATGTTATAAGACTAATTAAAATCGATATTATGAACGGGTTAGACACACAGTCCAGCGGTGGACTGTGTGCAAACAATATGCACACGACGCGAGTTCGATTCCTATCACAACCATAACCTCTGTAATAAAAATGTTTTTTTTAGAAACCGAACCGGGTTAACTCAGTAATATGTTAAGTATAATAAAAACTAGAATATTTACCAAGTTAGACACACAGTCCAGCGGTGGACTGTGTGCCAAACTAAACCACAGGTCCCGGGTTCGAGACCTGTGGCGAGCACCGAGTCGATACATTAAATCGTTTTTAAAATAAGTGATTTTCGGATTAATTTAATTAGTATATAAATATAATTAAAAACAGAAATATTTCGGGTTAGACACGTAGCTCAGTTGGTAGAGCTGCGTGCACGCGTACAAGAGGTCACGGGTTCGAGTCTCACCCAGCGCACACATATAACCGACCGAACCGGTCAACAAGTCAACGGTCAAAAAGTCAACATTTTTTTATTATTTTTATTTATTTATTTTATTTAAAAATCAATTAAAATACTTAAAAATAACATTTTTAAAGTTAGAAAATAGCTTAAAACTCACAAAAATATATCCAAAAATCCTATTAAAGTTGTTAATAAAATCCATTTATTTACCTTACTTTTCGTTATTAATTAGGTTAGTTTTTACTCGTCGATCAATCCTCTAAACTCGTGCGCATTCAACATCATCAACCGAACGCACCCACTGTGAGTGAATCTCTACAAATTCCCCGTTTAAATCACGTTTTTGGGGTGTATCATGTGTCTTACCATTTATTATATTTAAATCATTGTGCATACATCATATCATGAACAAATGTGTATTCAGCTTGTATAAACTGTTTGTGTGGTTATTGTTTAGATTTAATTTATTATTTTCAGTACATGCAATTTCATAGGCCGCCGCTCCCCATTACATTATGAGCGTTGAGCAGTTCCCCATTACATTATGAGCGTGAACCTGGCGTTGCCAACATACGATCGGCTCCGTTTGATTGAGCCTTGATCGCACAGACATTTATCATTTTCAGTACATGCAATACGATCGGCTCCGTTTGATTGAGCCTTGATCGCACAGACATTTATCATTTTCAGTACATGCAATACGATCGGCTCCGTTTGATTGAGCCTTGATCGCACAGTTTCATTCATGTTATATATTCATGCAAGTTGATATGTTATTGTATGCTATTGGTTTGATATTGTATGTTATTGTTTGTTGTTGTTTGTTATGGTATGCTATTGGGTTGTTATTGTATGCTAATTGTTTGTTATTGTTTGTTGTTGTTTGTTATGGTATGCTATTGGGTTGTTATTGATATTGCACAATTTTTCCATATTAAATACAACAAGAAATAAATAATAAATGTTTTCTAACAAGGTTCACTCGCCAACTTTTTGTTGATCCAAAAACCATTTTTACATGTGATACATGTGAACAGGATGAAGCAAGGAAAACATAGGAAATTGCCTTAGAAGAAAAATAATGAAGTTTAGAAGGATGAATAGAACATGTTGTATTTGTTTGATATGATTGTATGATCTCTTTTAAATTGAAATAATAAATATGAAACATTATAATATGTCATGAGCTTTGATGATAACCCAATCATGCCCCGATCACCTTTTCCGCTGCGGGTCGGGGTGTGACAAAAGATGGTTAAAAAATGATCATACTACAGCAAAAACTAACCAAAATCGCAAGAAGCAAAAAAGTCACTTTCTTATATCATAATTATATCAGAATTTAGTAAAAGTCTAATCTCTAAAATGTTTTTTGTATAGAACTATGATTTTCTGCTAAAAGACTATTAGAAAACTTTGTACTATATCTAAAAATTTGCATGAAATATAACATTTTATTGATGACATATTACAAAATAATATTTCAAGAACTTTTTTTTATCATCTTTTAGGCATACTCCTAAGTTCTTGGGCATGATTATCCCATGATAACATTTTCTGGATCAAATAATTCATTTTGACAGAAATTAAAATATTTTTTAAAGGCAATTCACACAGTTACTATCTCTACTCCTAATAAACTGCCTATTAAATTAAATATTTTTATAGGCAACTCTTACTATCTATACACTCACACATTTACTATCTCTACCAAAACCTTTTACTAAAAAAAGATAATTGAAGTAGCTCGAGAAGCCTTTGTTTAACTTTGGGTTTAGAAATGGGTAAGAAAAGCCATAACTAAGCAAACCATACAAATATTGTATTTACTTAGTCAAATGAAAAGGGGTTTACATTGGATTTAAACAACCAATTACATTTAATTAGTTGGCTCTTTTCTCTTGCTGTATCAAATCTTCTTTTTTTCTATCCATACATGTACAAAAATATGAGATGTTAATAAACTCTTGATACTAACCGGACCATCTAAATTGACATAAGTTAATTCGCCAGGTTAGGTTATTTGCTTTGGTGATTTTGATCTTGAAACCAGTTGTATAAGCTGAAGGGAAATTGGATATTATTAGTCTCACCTTTTGTTTGTTGGCCAATAATAATCATACTTGAGAATATCTCCACTAGTAGTCCCACCTTTGAACCTCCGTTAAAGAATTCTAATAAAATAATCCCGCCTTTTGTTTGTTTGCCAATAATAATTCCACCACAATCACCACCATCACCATTAGCCACCACAATCACCACCATCAACATCAACCAAGCAACGGTTTGGCTGAAGTTAGAGCCAATCCCACTCGAAACAACCACCGCGACGCGACGGTGAGTTCAATATTTTTTTTAAATAATTTTTCCTTTTTTTGCTTGTTGATTTATTGGGAGAATTGGGGGTTTGGGTGTTATATATATATATATATATATATATATATATATATATATATATATATATATATATATATATATATATATATATATATATTATATATATATATATATTGGGATTTCGACGTTTAATTGAAGAACTTGTTGGGGATTTTGGGATTCGATGGTTTTAGAAGGGGTTTGGAATATGAGAAGATTGAAACAGAGGATTGATCGTTGGGTTCTTGAAGGCTACTATTCTGGTGGTTGATGGTGATTGTGGTGGATGATGGCGATGGTGGTGACTGTGGTGGTTGATGGTGATGGTCGTGGTGATTGTGGTAGTTGATGGTGACTATGGATGGCAGAAAAAAAACTGTGACAATCGGTACTTTTCGGCTTTTAATTACGCGATTAACAGATGTTTAAGGCGATAATAGATAGTGTTTAAGACACGTACTAACTTAATTAGGCTTTTGTAATGCTTAGGAACGCCTATTCGACCTTACATTACGCGATATGGCGATTTGCGGAATAACTGCGTAACAATAAACGATAACGAACTGTCACCGGTCAAAATACTGACAACGCATAAAAACACAAGTTTGTGCTTATATTTATCATACGTTCATTGTAACGTGAATTTTGGACCGTCAGACAAGACAGAGCACAAACACGGAAGCTACGAGAACATACCGACAATTAACAACGAACGGAAGCACCAGACTCGAGTTACGTCCAGACAGTAATATATTATGACATATTTAGCGTCGTTTTTTAATTTTAGTACTAACAATCGAAACCAGGTCGAAAAACTGATACGAAACGACAACAAACGCATCTACGCGATTTTAACGCGACGACGATCTTACGCGTCAAACATCGACCTATGACATAGTTTTTAGGTGCTTTCGATCCTAAAATAACATTTTAGGACCTTACACGACGATTGGGAATGAGAATGGCCCGCTAAACGTTATTGGAAATGATAGAAACACGCTAATGGGCATAATCCATCAAAACCCTACCTATATAATCCTCCTAAACTCATCTCCACGCTCAAAAACCCTAGCCCCCAATCCCAACCCTCTGCCTTCTCTCCCTCTAGTCCGGTCGCCGGACTCCGGTGACGAAACCGGCCGGTTCGGTGGTATATCCGTCCACACACTCACCCGACCCTCCTCCTTCCCTATAACACCCCCACACCTCGCAGAATCGTAGAAAGAAAGAGAAAACGAGAGAGAGAGGAGCATCGGAGATGAGGAGCCGACCACCACCGCCATGACGGCGACGTGTGGTGGCAGGCGTCGACGAGAGAGAGAGTGGACGGTGGTAGGGAGGGACCGGCGAAAAAGGCGCCGGCCACCTCTCAACTGCGGCGCGGCAATGAGAAACGGCGGAGGAGGTGACCTCCGGCCGTTTTTCCGATGACAGCAGCGACGGCAGCGACGTTTTCTCCGGTAACGCCTTTAACCTCCCCTATTTTCATCTCTTTATCTAGATCTGTACAGATCGGGGTTTTCCCAGGCCGTTTTGTTGTTTCAAGGAATGGTGGAGGTGAGGGTGGTGTTTGGCGGCGGCGGTAATGGAGGTGGTTACGGGTGGTTCGAGTCTTGGGTTTGGATCCGAGTAAAAATGTCAGTTTTGGTTCAAGTTATGAATGGCTCGGTTCGGCTCACGTCAATGGCGGCAGTGGTGGTGTTGATTTGGTTCGGGTTTGAGCTTGGTTAACGACGGTTCAGAATTAGTGCGGGTCAAACCCGGTCAAAGTCAGTCAAGCGGGTCGACTCGGGTCAGACGAGTCACCTCGGTTCCACCCGGTCAATCCAGTCAACACAGCGGGTTGACTGGTCAAACGTGGTCAAACCCGAGCAACGGTTTGACACGACTCTTAAAATTATAACAACGCAAATTACATTACATCGTTTATTTTAATATCGTCTTTACGCGAACCGACCCGAACCGACCCCGAACCGACCCGATAGTATAATGACAAATATTTTCGAGTAAATTATAATGATTACTTGAACCGTGACATGGATTTTTGTATATAACTTGTGTATGTGATAAGTTAAAAATCAAACTGACGTATTTTGACTTAGCACTTATATAGACATAAAAATTGGACTTGTATTCAGCAAAAGTTTATGTTTTGAACCCGACGGAAACATTTTATATATTGTTCTAAATTGATTGTTGAGTTTTGATAAAAAAATATCGACACTTTAGTTGTTGGGATTACTCCAAAAACAGAGGAAACTCTGTCCGATTTTCATAAAAACCTCGGTAATACGAGACATGATTTATTATAGAAACAACACTATCGGACTTCCAAGTATTTCATAAAAACAAATATAAGAATGTACTCATTTCGAATGTCAAGATTTCCATACACTTTATAAAATAAATATAGTGTTTTATGTTTATTTCAAACGTCGACTTTAAACACTTTTATGGAACAAACATAGTTATTATATTTATTTCAAACGTCAAGAAACTCGGAAATCCTTTATAGCATAAATATAATGGTTTATATTTCAAACCTCGCGTGTGATGTTTCATAGTCATTCCAAACGTTGAATTATTTTATAAAATAAGTATAATGTTTTACACGTCGACGACTCGTATACTTTATAAAATAAATATAATTATTTTATATTTATTTCAAACGTCTAAACCAAGCACGACACTATATGTACGATCCTTACGTGTTATAACAAAGTCGATTGGATAACGAGTGAATACATGTATATATAGTTATATCTTACGGAAATTACAACGACACATTACCGTATCATACATATATTAATATTTCGGTTACATAATGTTTGCATATATGTATATATATACTTACGTGTACGAAGGCTACGGCGAGTCGTACCATTATTCACCTACGTATTTCTAATGACGACTACTAACACGACTTCATAAGTATATTTATATTGAATACATAAATATATATGTCCTAAATCGTTTTGGAAACTAAGTGTTTCCAAGACTTTAGTTCTATCCCGATCACAAATGGGATCAAATAACCATAGATCGGTTATCCTAAGTCAAGATAACAACACCTTTTTAGGATCGTTTGTTAACGATTCGGTAGAGCTCGGACACGTATTAACTACGTTGTCTTATTAGAATCTTATAAGCTTGATTCCTTGTTAGGAATGCTATAGTTGCACGCTAGCGAGTTCATGTTCTTGGAATGACATTACGGAATCACGTTAAGCTAGCTTTGCACAAGGATATCAAGGTGAGTTCATAACCCCCACTTTTTACCGTTTTACATTTTTATAAATGTTTTCGGGGTGGAAAGACATGCAAGTTCTGCGAAAGCACACAATATTTTGATAAATGCAAATCATATATTTCTAAACCATATTACAAACGTATTCCAGTTAACACAAATGGTTTATGAAAAGTTTATGCCAAACATATCAGTTTTTACAAGACTATACGAGTTTTCGAAACATACTTGAATTTATAACATGGGCTAGGCCCAATAACACGGATAACAAGATAACATGGGCTAGGCCCAACGACACAGATTATGACATTTGGTATGTAGCTATGGAATTAGATGACCATAGATCTATGTACGTAAGTAGGATTATGACATTGGTAACCATTAATCACTTAGTGACCAAGATGCAAAAGGTGTAGATCTACTGAGCTTGAGACACGCTTCACTCCTAGTTTGTTAACTGTGGGGTGCTTTTGTGAGCCCAATTGAGAACAAAGTTGTCTCGGTTTGGTTATTTACTTATGGTACATAATGTTAGGGGGTTCGCTACCCACTGATTGATCCTTAGATTCCATGGGTATTCTACATATTATGATTTTATTTCCGGTTTACAAACATAACAGTACATGCATCGGTTTACAAACATATTGGAAAACATTTTAATACCGATATACAGTTATGACATTTCAAACGCTTTGAGATACTATGATCTCACAAACCGGTTTTCAAAAGCAAGATTCTCAAATGTTTTAAGATTCATTTGAAACAAAACAAACAAACTATGAACTCGCTCAACTTTATGTTGATTTTTCGCATGTTTCTTTCTCAGGTTATATTGTTAAACTATGGCACGGTTGGAATAGGAAAACCCACGAGAATTCGAGTACTTAGCGACATTCATTATCTAGAAGCCTTAGCACATTAATACTTCCGAGGTGCAATGAAGATACCAGTCCAGTCACGCCAACTCTGATATTTCAGGGTGTGACAAAAACCAAGCCCGACGACGACGGGTATACCTGAAACCCAATGGGTACGGGCCGGGTATAGGATTAGTTTTTGAAATTCCGTGGGTTAGGGACGGGTATGGGATTAGGTTGTACCCGACCCGATTACTCGAAATATATACCCGAATTTTTTGTATTTATATTTTTATTTTCCCTTAACTTTGATCTATTAGTGACTAACTTATTTTAGTAAGTTTATTATGGGAAAAAATAATATTTTTTTGAATATGCATTTGGTGATATTATATAATTATATAATGTATTAAAGCACATCATGGTGGTACACTGCATACTTTAGGCTCCATTTTAGTTTTATTTACAATAATCTCATTAACACTCATGCATTCAACTTTCCTTTCCTATGACATTTATGTAATTCACTCAATTTATTTGTGACATTTGTAAACATCATTTGATCACAAAAGTTTTGTTTATTATACTTTGATTCCTTCAAATTTTGTTAAGTTTTTAAACCAATTTTCATTCTTACCCCCTAAGTTTTAATAAATTTATCACACTTCCCATGAACTTTGATAAAGTTATTTTTACTCTTTTAAAGTCGCATTATACTACAACCCCCGAACTTTAAAAAAGTTACAACTTTAGGTTTTAAACGAATTTTCGTTATGACGTCATAATTTTTTGCGTGTATCATCTTTTTATATATAGTTTCAAATAATTTTAATTTATGTTATTTGTACCGGAAATATGTAACCAAAACCTAAATCGTTATCAATAACTAGGCTTTTAATTATTATGATTATTTTTGCTTTCAAAAAAGGTTGGTTCCCCGCCGCAACACGCGGGTGGGAACAACCTAGTTATTTATATATAGTATGATGTGAAGTATAATAATATGACTATACAAAAATTAGAGAAATGATCACATACAAGACACAATTCACGTATGAAGCCTACACGACTTAGAGAGGAGGACAAGTGACATTGGATTGAAGGGTAATTTAGTCATTTCTCACTTGAAACAACTTCCCTCATTGATTTTCAAACGGCTATAACTTGTTCATACTTTAATATTTTTTTTTAAATTGCATCGTATTAACGGACATTTCATTCTCTTTAACTCGAGCAACTTATTGCTATAGTTTTGTTAAAAAGAATTAAAGGATTTTGAATACACATTAGTCCATTATGTGATTACATGATTTTGAATACCCAATACATAACTAGGTGATTTTGAATACCAAATTACGTGATTACACATTCAACATAAACCATTACGTGATTACACTTTCAATATAAATTTATTACTTGATTTCACATTCAATATGATTTGTTAAAATTAATGTTATTACAATTATGCTATATAATGTAATCACTCAGTGTTTCACATAAATACTATATAATGAAATCACGTAATCACGAAATGGGTATTCAACGTAGTCATTTAATAATACATAGTCAACTATTGTTACGTAATTACGTAATCACTTAGTGTGGTTTCACATTCTATAATGAAATCACGTAATCACGTAATCGGTATTTGAAATCACGTAGTCATGTGCTGGGTATTCAAAATAACGTAATGAGTATTCAAAATCATGTAATTTTTTTAAAGAAAACTATAGCAATAGACTGCCTGAATTAAAGAGAATAAAATGCTCATATACGGTGTATTTTTTTTAAAGTATTAACGTATGAAAAAGTTATAGCCGTTTGAAAATCAAGGAGGGAAAGAAAGTGAGAAAGGACCAGAATACCATTTCTCTATTTGTTTCTTCAATTGTTTTAACCTTATATTTACGAAAAATTTCACTGGCTAGTTTTGAGCCATTGTCTCTTGGAGATTAATGGTTGAGCTTGTCTCCTACACTTCATACAAGAATTCTCTCTTTTACATGATCTCTTATCATAAAAATTATAATGTAATTATTTATTTATGATAAAACTTATATGTATTTAACGTATATTTTAATTTATGATAGTTGTTATATAATATTTATAATAGTAAAAAGAAATGTATGGATATCCTAATTGGTATCTTTTAACAAATTAACGGGTATGTCCAATACACGACATGTAATCGCCCGACAAATAACCGATGCGTATTGGGCCGGGTATGGGACACGATTTTATAACCGGGTATAGGATAACCAATACCTGGCCTGAACCCGACCCATTGCCATCGATGGTGATGGTGATTAATGGTGACGGTGACGGTGGTGGTGATTGTGGTGGTTGATGGTGATGGTGGTTGTTGTGGTGGTTGATGGTGGTGGGATTATTATTGGCCAACAAAAAAAAGGTTGGATTATTAATCCCACGTCATTGCCCAGTCAACATCCACGTCATTAAAAAAACTAACGACGTTAGATTTTTTTTAACATAGGTCCACTAAGAAAAAAAAGTCTAGAAGTTGGCACTGCTAGCGGGGATATTCTCAAATGAGATTATTATTGGCAAACAAAGAAAAGACGAAATTAATAAAATCCAATTTCCCTAAACTGAATTAACTGCTTAACCTTATTTCTTTATTTTTGTAATACACACCAATTAATGTGTATTATAATTATGAACATTTCTAAAAAGTATCAGTTTAAACAGCTAAACTTTAAAACCTGACTAGTCCAATCATCCATCCAACCCAACTGACTTGATCTGTCATTTTCTAAAATCGTTGTTAGGAATTCAAGCTTGTAATAAAAAAGTAAACCCCCTATGTTGTTAAATGAATCGTTTTTATTTTTTTATTTAAAATAGCTACATAATTTGTGATTTTGTTAGACAATTTTGTTGCAATTTGTGGCCTTAAGTTTATGATAGAATTAGAGGTAGACAATTGTTTGCAAAGTTGTTCCATATTACTCAACTCACTGATTCACCCAACTCACCGAGTGAAGTAACGAGTGCCATCCATCTGCCATCATCCCTCCTTATCAAAACCACTGAGTCGCATCACAGCCCTCTCTCTCTTCACTTTTTCTCTCTAGAAGAGAAACCCGCAGCA
Organism: Scalesia atractyloides; assembly: GCA_947069175.1. Classification (NCBI taxonomy): domain Eukaryota; kingdom Viridiplantae; phylum Streptophyta; class Magnoliopsida; order Asterales; family Asteraceae; genus Scalesia; species Scalesia atractyloides. Next base: position 42,557,049 of record CAMTDV010000009.1, read on the forward strand.
AAATAGATGCTGCTTTAACTAAACATCATCTTGTTCACTCAATCCAAAACCCTAGCCCTAATAACCAATTTCAAACCAAAATGTCTCACACAGTGTTTCAAACAGCTCAAATTATGCCGATAAACACACATCATGTAGCCACCACAAAAACCTTATCCTCGGCGCCGGTGAATCCTCTGCTGCCGCTCTCCGGCCACCGTGTTGTTCCGCCGTGTCGGAAGGGTTTAGTGGTGAGGAATTCGTCGGCGATTGTTGACGGAGATGCGGTGGCGGGGCTTGAACGGTGTTTTAGGATGACTCCGGTGGAGTGTCCGGCGGCTTCCACGGCGGCGCATGGGCCGGTTATGAAGGGACAGTATGGTGCGTTTGGTGCGGTGACTTTGGAGAAATCGAAACTTGATATGACTCAGAAACAAACAAAGTCTAGTCCTGAGGTAGTTTGAACCCTAATTTTGGGGATATAGAATGAATTCAAATTGGTTTATTGGTGATTTTGAGTTGTGGAGTATGATCATTTTGTAGGAAGTAATTGTTTTAATTTGCTTAGGGTTTATGAATTCTTTTGTTTGACATGCTATGCTGACGATTTGATTCTTAGAAATGAACATGGAAATGAGTGAGGAACTTAGCATAATAGATGATAAAACTGAAGTATTGTAAAATGAATTAGAATTAAAACTTAAATGTTTTGTAGTGTTGAGGGGCTTTTAGGTTAAGTTTTTGTGGATAGGTACTAAGTAGCGAATGGTGTAATTGGGTAGCCTTCTTGATGCACAAGGACATTTTCAAGAAAAGTGGTTTGAATCTAGCTTGCACTTCTGCCTAACGCAAGCTGCGTTTAACCTGATTCCACTGGTTAGTACGGTATCGGTGGGGTATTGGTTAGTAGGGTATTTTGCAAGTTCTAGAGGTACAAGGGCATTTTCCAACTTCAAAACGTTTCAGAAATTATTGGATCTCGTTAGAATTCTATAAATATTCGTGGGACCATGTGTATATCCTGTAAGTTCAGGGACTATTGACGACATGGTTATCTCTCAAGCTTGGTGACAATTTTAACATTTTATGAAGCTCGAGGACTCTTTATGTTTTCACAAAGAGGGACTGGTTAGAAATGTTGGTTTTAGGAGAAACAGCTACAATTGCTTTTAGCTCTAAGTTGAGGATGCATTTTGTTAACCTTTTAGAAAATGTTAAGCGACTTATCTGGGATTGTTGTTTATTAATTATTGGTGATCCCATCATACCAATGTCAAGAAATGGTTTTTTTTTTGTACCCAACTGATTGCAATGATACTCTTAATGTAATGTTCTATTTCTGCGCAGTCAGACATTGCATTTTTGTACATCGGCAGTATCATTTATATGTGCCTCATGACGCATGGGCAAAAGGTGATATCTATGTTTTTTGACAGCTGGCAATTGGAGGAGGTGGCGGCAATATCGGGAAGAGCATCAATTTTGGTGGCGGTGATGGAGGCGATGATGATGGTGATGACGATGATTACTTTGATGAATTTGATGATGGTGATGAGGGGGATGACGGTGGACTCTTTAGGAGGCGGATCATTTTCCCAGAGGTTGTTATTTAAATATTTCATATTTTGATTTCGTCATTGTTGGCTACTACATATCATATTTACCCGGTACATGGTGAAAAATAATGTTTTTTTTTGTACATTTTACCAGTTATTTGATCGGAAATTTCTTGAGGCTGTATTGAGTGAGTGGCAAAAGACAATGATGGATTTGCCATCTGGACTCCGACAAGCCTATGAAATGGTAAATGTTTTTCTCAGTTAATATTCCACAGGTGTGCAAAAAGTTAGTCGGCTGGGCAAGTTGGGTAACGGGTCAACTGGCAATCCACTTTGTGTCCATTTTTAGTATCATCTATAATCAACCCTGTGTTGGAAATAGTTACAGTAAAATCTGAATATTTAACAAAACAATTTAAGTGGTTTGCATTAGCTAGTTTTTTTGGGTTCACGTTCACCCTATTGACTTGTTTGAGATAAAAAAACAAATTACCCAAATCGACCCATTTGTAATTAAATGGGTCCAAAATCCAAATTGCCACCTCTATTACTTAAAGTAGATGGAATCATTTCTCAAATGTCTGATGGTGATTAGGGTTTGGTTAGCTCGGCTCAACTGGTAAAATATATAGCAATGAATGCACGGCCAACAACTGCAAGGTTCATATCGCGTTCGCTTCCTCAAGGGTTGTCTAGGGGATTCATTGGCAGGTATTCTTTAAAAAGAACCATTTAAATTACTTTTCAATCTTTTTTCATAGTTTATATATCCTTTGTGCTCTAAAAGATTCATACATCTGAATGTAAATTTTTTTAGAAGACTGGATAAAAAGTTAATTGTATATTATTTTTTATTTTTAACATTTATGTTACTATTACTCCATACGTCTATATTCATGAACAGTTACAATCTGACTTGATTCACGTTCATTTAATCAGGATGATTGCGGATCCTGCTTTTTTATATCGGTTCCTCTTAGAGCAGGCCGCTACAATTGGTTCCTCTGTTTTGTGGGAGGTTAAAAACCGTAAAGAAAGGTATCATATTCGAGTGCATGAAAATTAATGAATTAGAATCTCACTGTGACATAATTTAATGTGCTTATTTTATTTTTTATCCTATAGGATAAAGGAGGAATGGGATCTTGCTCTGATTAATGTGCTTACTGTAACAGCATGCAATGCTGTGGTTGTTTGGTCTCTCGCTCCTTGCCGTTCATATGGAAATACTTTCCGCTTTGATCTGCAAAATACGTTACAGAAACTCCCAAATAATGTGTTTGAAAAAAGCTACCCAATGAGGGAATTTGACATGCAAAAAAGAATCCAATCTTTCTTTTACAAGGCTGCAGAGTTGTGTATGGTGGGTTTAACCGCAGGGGCAGCCCAAGGTGCCCTAACAAACCTTGTTGCCCGGAAAAAAGTGGGCAGGTAAGCAGTAGATCACGTGTTCTTTCCATTTGTGCCCAAATTGACCCGTTCAGAAGAAAATGGGTCAAAATGGTCACTTGATTTGCCCCGTTTTTTATTTAGTTGTATATTCTGACCTATTTATCTGATAAACCGGTTCATCAGATTATCTGTTACAATTCCGCCTGTGAGTACCAACGCACTTGGGTATGGAGCTTTTCTTGGAATTTACGCCAATTTACGTTATCAGCTTCTGTGCGGATTTGATAGAGCTATGGTCACTCAATTTGATGTTATTGGGGTGGGTTTAGCTTTCAGCACAGCCTTGAGGTATGCTATTTATATTCATAAATTTACATTATACTAAAGTTATCTATATTTATAAATCTGTCTCTATACTTTATGATAAAAGAAAATGTTTGGTGGACACTTGTTATCATTCTAAGTCATCTGCACTTTGATTTTCCCACCCTTATCTCATACTTAAGTATGGATAATTATTATTTTATTATTGATAGCTATTATGTTCATTACAAGTTAACTTGATATGATATTATTTGTGAAAGTTTTTAAACATACTTATTTTTTTTACTTATAAACTCATATTTAAGTCTCCTAATATCAGCAAATTCAAAATTATATTTCTTATAATACTATAAAATGAAGAATAATGATGATAGTTGTTTTTTTATGAGTGAATTATAAAAGTTTTCAAATATTTAATGTGGTTGGATGATTTGAATGGTAAAAGTATGTCAAATAATATTAAAAAAAATCCAAATTTTAGTCCTTAGTTTTTATATGTATTAGTATTTCTATAAGTTAAGTTAACTGTGTTAAAATGATATTTAAAGAACTAAGTACACATATGTTTAATTAACATTTATCAATTACATAAAAAAGTTAATACAGCGTTGAAAACAATGTTTTAAAAACGAACCTAACTTATGAATGTCACGTCCAAATTCAATTTTTAAAGGCATATCCTAACGACTGTTAATGACAAAATGTAACATTTTATTAATAAGTATATAACACTACATTTATTCAACCCGTGTAATACATGGGATTTTAACCTAGTTTATATTATACGAAAATCATCTATATTTATTTATTTATAAGAAAACTATGTGTTTCGCTTGTTTTTGATAGTTCCTAATGGTATATGCTTTTTATATACAGAATCATGAATGCACAATTAGGAGAGACATCAAGGTTAGCCTGGCTGGGGGTAGAGGGGGACCCATTAGCACACTCAGATGAGTTGCTTAAACAAGCATACAATCGACCATCCGAGACCGCCAACAACACTTCTCCAAAATGGTTCATATCCAAGAACCCTGTAACTTCAGGGCTCGGGCTCCTTGGGTTTAAGCAGGAACAAAGTCAAACCACCACAGAGGGAGGATCACAACCACCACCACCCAAGGCCCGCAGAAAGAGAATCGTGAGGAAAAAGGTGACAACCTGAGTGCACGGTCTGGTTGAGTCGACTCAGTTTTTGTACCCTGATGGGATACTGGTGGCTGACTAATCATCCTGGTGGCAATGGCAAACTTTATGTTGACGAAACAGGAATCGACTGAAAACCAGAATATTATTTACGATAGAAACTGTGGGATTTTTGCAGCTCTCTTACGGCACGCTCTAGATTTTTCTTTTTAGTAACTGTGAGTTTTGAAGAAATAAAGGTGGTTGATTTATGGTAGGAAAGAAACTCCCTTTTGAATTTGTGATTGCATGAGTTGATCCAAATAAATAGAAAATGTTAAATATAAATGAGAAAAATATAATACACAACTATTGGTTCGTTGGCCGATAATAATATATGGTGACAAAGATGGTTATGAGGAAATGTAGCTTATGCGTGAATGAAATCGAATGTAAATCTCTGATGTAATTGCCCATGACTACAAAGGTGAAAGTTAAGGATCCTATTGGTCAAATCGTGAGAATGTATTGTGTTATAGATGATGGGACATAGTTCAGTATATTATAAAATTATCATAGTTTGAATTATTAAAAGAATCTAGTTTTTCAATTATTATGTATGTTATTGTTTGATTACACTTTCTCTAGGGAGAAGTAGGATCGTCACAGTTAGTTCACAACATCCATTTAAGCCTCAACAAATAGCACACGTGTATGTGCCACCATCTTTTAATGCTTCCAATTCGATCACACCTTTGTAGCCAACACAGCGGTTGGTCAGGTGCTTCTTGTGGTGGTTTATGTGATTGCCACCTCAGATGAGGGTGGTCGCACCAACACCGCCATGGCACCAGTAAGGGTGAAACGGATGAAACCCTTACTACATTATGGGGCATCAACGTGGGTTTCATCCGTATTGCTAATATGAGCCATTAGTGCCCTCAAATGACCGCAAAAAATCATGTTTTCGAGCCAACACTTATCACCGGATACAAAAGCATGGACTCGGTTTTCAACTTCAATCCAACTACACCCGGGCTGCTTCACCGCCCGCCTCTCTTTCAACGAACCCCTAACTTCCTCCACCACCTCCCACCACCCCATTTCCGCATTCATGTTCGATAACATCACATAATTTGAACCCTTTTCGGGTTCAATCTCCAAAAGCTTTTCAGCAGCAAATTTAGCCATTTTCAAATCCTTACGTGTCCGACACGCGTCAAGTAAAGCGCCCCATATACCCGCGTTACCATCAGTATTCATCTCATTCACCATTTGAAAGGCGGCTTCTAGCCTCCCTGCTCTTGCAAGCAGGTCAACCATACAAGCATAATGCTCGGTCAACGGCTGGATAAAGTACTTTTGACTCATTGATTCAAATAACCAAAACCCTTGATCGATCAAACCAGCATGGCTACATGCAGATAGAACCGCAACAAAGGTGACCTCATCTGGGCTCACCCCTGCAACCTCCATATCATCCAATAGTCTCACTGCCTCGATCCCATTTCCATTTAAAGCATACCCGTTAATCAAAGAATTCCAAGAGACAACATCAACACATGGGGTATGAGAAAATACCTGTTCAGCACTCGACATTTTACCACATTTAGCATACAAAGTGATTAAGGAATTTGTAACAAATATGTCTTGCTCATAACCTGTCTTTACAACTAGCACATGAACTTGTGTTCCCAGTTGTAAAGTTGCTAGATTTGCGCATGAGCTTAAAACGGATGCATATGTAGAATCATCGGGTTTATTACCATTTTGGATCATGGAAATGAAATACTTGAATGCATCCGGGTACAACCCGTTATGGGTAAAGCCCGAAATCAACGAATTCCATGTAACGATGTTCTTATGTTTCGTTTCCTCAAATAAAGCAAGTGCTTTATCCATTTGACCAACTTGAGCATAACCCGCAATCATAATATTCCACGAAACTATGTCTTTCCGCACCATCTGGTTAAAAAGATCGAGCGCATCATCCATGATTCTGTTCTGGGCATATCCTGCAATCATCGTGTTCCAACAAACTGTATCTCGATTGGTTATACGATTAAAAATATCACGAGCCTTGTCAATCTTCTTGTTCTGAGTAAATCCCGAGATCATTGCTGTTTGAGCCCCAACATTCTTGTATGGCATTTGATTGAGTAAATGGCTCGCTTCATCTAGCTTACCGACACGAACATATCCATTGATCATGGTAGTCCATGACACCGCATTTCTTTCTGGCATTTCATCGAACAACTTCAAAGCTCCATCAATCTGCGTGTTTTGAACATAAGCTGCTATCATCGCATTCCACGACACCACGTTCTTAACAGGCATTTCATCAAACAATCTCCTAGCCTCCATAACCCGACCATTTCTACCAAGCCCAGACAAGATTGTAACCCACGAGACAACATTCGGATGCGGTATACGCTTAAAGAAACGCCAAGTGGAATCCAAATCACCAACCTCAACAAACCCGTCCACCATTAAGTTCCACGAAACCACATCCTTAACCGGCATTTCTTCAAAAAACTTCAAACCCAAACTCATTTCACCAGTCTGAGTATAACCTCCAAGCATTGAATTCCAAGAGACCAAATCTTTCACAGGCATTTTATCGAACACCTGCCTTGCTTCCTTAACCTTTCCATACGTCAAATAACCCGAGATCATAGCATTCCAACAAGCTGGGCTCATCTTATCAGGTATCATGTAAAGCAAATTTCTAGCCTTTTCAAACTCCCCATTACGTGTATAGCAAGTAATCATGAGAGTCCATGTGAAACTGTCTCTTTGAGGCATTTGATCGAACAGCTGGCGTGCAATCTCAACTCTGTGATTGTGCAAGCATCCTGCAATCATGGTGTTCCAAGAAACCAGATTTCGTTGAGGCATTTTATCAAACAGGTTGAGTGCATCATTGATCCTTCTGTTTTTGGCATAGACGGAGATCATTGTATTGAATGTGACGGTGTTTCGTTGAGTCATTTTGTCGAACAACTTACGGGCTTCTTCGACCCGACCCGATTTACCCAACTGGGTTATCTTGCTATTTTGCTGAAAGAGAAGGGTACCATTCTCGAGAACAGATCGAAGCCTCGTTTTCATGATGACATAAATGGAGTTCAAACTCTATGCAAATCCAATGATCAAGATAATAGTAGTCGTTAGTCGAATTGTTTGAGTAAAGTCTTTTGCCGGAAAAGGTTTTTAGAGCGTTCCCGATGATTCCTTATATTATTTACGTAGGTACGAATCCATAAATTTATGGAACAGCGTTCCTCTCTTATAGTTTTTTAATATTTTGAAAATAATTATGATTGAAGAATATATAAAATGTAGTGATAAGGTATAAAAATATATTTAACTGAAAATGAAAGAGAAAAAATATTAATTTTTATAATTATGCATATAAGGAAAAAGATTTTGATGTTAATGCTCTTAATTCTTAACACTAAACTATAAAAATCACACCATGAGCCACTTTCGTTTCATTTTCTTTTAATGTGAGTCCCTGAACTCACTTTTATGTAAAAAAGATAGTGAAAAAACCATTTTGCCCCTATATGTTTTCCTTGCAATACGTGTAACATAACATCCTTATCCTCCAAAATCAAATTACAAACACTCTCAAGTTACCACAAATATGCAAAAACACTTCTAACCACCTTTCGGTCTAACCATTGTATTCAAGATCAGTAAGATACTCAAGTAGAATACCAATTTACAGACTAGGATGACACCATGGCAGTAGAAAATGACATCGATGCACTTACATACTAGCAACCATCCAGTTGCATTTAGTATGAAAGGTGGCTATTTGAACCTTCACATATGAACTCAATCTCGATATCAGAATAATATACCAAAGTTACTTCAAATGCTACCTCATGATAATGTGACGGTTAAAGTAAGGTAACAAACATGATTTGCCTTATTACTATAATTAACTATTGATGTAGTGTATGAAAAGATAACAAAGAATAATCGTGTTCATTCTATGAATACCCGTGATGATCTTGTCCAAACCCAATAATCAATCCAAAGGGCACGGAATTTGAAGTGAAAGTGGTTTTTTCTCAAAATTCAATTCTGACTAGTAGGATTACATTAGCAACATATAAATAACAGCCGAAATTCAAAATGGGCCATAAAAAGGGCATGAGACAAACACAAGCCCAAAAAGAAAATACATAAGACATGGAAAAAAACATAAAAATGCCTGAAACTCCCACTCCTTGTTTCAAGCTTCGATTTGACTGGTCGAACGCCTAAAACGGAGACCCGTAGCCAAAGTTATGCCCGTTTTCGTAAATCACCTTCCGAAGCTCGATCATGGGCCTCTAGAAACGTCATGGCCCGGTCTTCAAGGCTGCATCAATTATATTGGATTTACACATATTTACCCAAAACCATGGATTTTTTTTATTTTATTTTATGCCATTTGTCTACCTATGTAGTATACGTAAGACAACTAGTTGCTTCTACTGAGGATAAATGGTCAAAGCAATCCAAATCCATAGGATAAGTTGAAAACTATTCAAAGGTGACAATTTGTCCATTCTAAAGCAAGATGCGAGCAAAGTCATGCTAACCTTTTCCTTCACTTAAAACTATCAAGTGTGAAAATTAATTATTCCAGCACACGGCCTGTGAGGGTAGTGAAAAATCATTTGTATTTTTGATTCTTACACCAACCTAAGACTCCTAATTCCTTTCTTCTTCCGGTAAAACAACAATTGTCAACATTGAAAACAAAGTCATGCATGCTAACCTTTTCTTCCACAAACATTAGGACACACTTTCTGAAACACATAACCCGGATGGGCTGACGTGTCACTATAACAGTGGATCAGAACAAAAGTCATAATTCCATTATATAAAGTTAGGATTACATTTTAAAAGATAGTTCATAGTCCTAAGGCCCAAAATACATATTAGCTTTATAAAGGTGACAAACATCCTCGGTTAGCATCCTATGGTTTATTCTTCACTCTTCACCCCGCCCATAGTAACCTGTGAACCTGTGGCGAAATAAAATATACGGAATGAGCCAAATGCTCAGTACGGAATAATAGGCTCAAATAGCAAACAAATAAACAACTGAAATGATATCACTGTCAAGAAGCCCAACACAGCAAAGCATAACGTATAACTGAACTGAATCATATCATACGGATGTACCCAAAAGCTAAACAGAGGTGACATCCACAAAGTCTGTCACATGAGACAGTGCGGGTTGGCCTACCCGACATCCATCTCTAGAAACATACTATTAGACAAATAGATATTTAGTTTATATTAGAGGATTGATTCTGTAAATGTGTAATCTATTTATATCTCTTGTATTCTCCTAATTGTTTACAATACATAATTACGTACAATTACCAAGTTCAACTTGGTAGCAGAGCCAATTTCTGAAACCCTAAATCTGCCACCACATATGAAACCCTAAATCTGCCGTCACCCTACAGCCAACCATCTCCATGGCTCTTCTTCAATCCTTTTCTGACGCTGCCAAAACCACTCACAATTCCCATAAGTTTGCATTCAAACTTACTCCCACGAATTATGGCTACTGGAAGGCCATTCTACAACCCTTTTTGGTTATAAACAATTTGTATGGATATGCGGATGGTTCCATCCCTTGACTATCAGCAACCATCCAGGCACCCACACCATCGGCAGACACAACACCCAAGCCACAAGATAATCCAAACCATACAACCTGGCTCACCAATGATGCACATGTTCGAATGCTTCTCCTGTCAACCATATCTGAATCAGCCTTTGGTCATGTTCAACACACCACGACATCACGTGACCTTTGGTTAGCCTTTGAACGAGCATATGCTCCAAACACTATCTCACGTGAGTTTACTCTCAAACAACGGTTACTGAAAATTGCAATGAAAAGTGATGAGTCACCATCATCTTATCTTGAACGAGCACAAGAGTATGCTGATGCCCTGGCCAATATTGGTGAACATGTCAAAGATAAAGATCTAGTTATGCTGGTTGCAGCTGGCCTACGAGATGAATACCATGGTCTCAAAGGTAACATAGTCACTCGACAATCCCCTCCAGCCTTCAGTGAATTACACGCATTACTATCTGATCATGATTTTTTTGTCAGAAAACCTGAAACTGTCCCTCCTACCCAAGCTTTTTCAGCCCTGACCAACCCCATATCACCCGCCCTAGCCTTCTCAGTCCTAACCCCAACCCTACTATTCAGGCACTACAACAACTTGTGAATCAACTTAGCCTCCAGCCTACCCCATTCTCACCTACCCATCACAACCCCAAGCATATTACACCAACTGGGTTGGTTATAATCGGGGCGTGGTCAAAACAATCGTCGTGGTCGGGGCTCCTATAACAATCACAACTACAACACCCGCAACCTACCCAATACTACCAACAATCGCAACCCTTTTCCATGGGCCTCTACCCAAACTACTATATATGGCACATGTACTCGGTGTGGCATTGGCCACATTCCCTCTCAATGTCCAAACACGGCTCCCGCTACCATTCGGGGACGGTCACCATCGGCCAATTACTCTGATGTTCGCTCTCAAGCTTCCACATCTTGGAAACCGGACACAGGTGCTACTAACCATGGTACTGTTGATCTTTCCAACCTTGACTATTCTGAGCCATACCTAGGTGGGGACAATCTTCATGTTGGCGATGGTAAGCCTCTTCCTATTCTTCATATTGGGTCAACCCGTTACTATTCACCAAATAAAACCTTTTCACTTAAAAATATTCTTCATGTTCCTCAACTTAAACAAAATCTCCTTTCCGTTCAACAATTTTGTCGTGATAATAATGTGTTTTTTGAATTGCACTCTGATTTCTTTTCTGTGAATGACAAGTTTACACACACTACCCTCCTCATGGGTCCCAGCAATGATGGTCTCTATACATTTTGTCTTCCACGAATGCAAGATGTTCCCAAAGTTGCTTTCTCCACTGCTCGTGCCGCTTCCAAGACTTGGCATCAAAGACTTGGACACCCCACCATCAATTTTTACATTCTATGTTTTCAAAGTATTGTTTACATGTTTCTGATAAACCATCTAGTTTTGTTTATGACTCTTGTTTTGTGGGAAAATCTTCTAAACTATCTTTACCTTTATCTAATTATCACAGTTCGCATGTTTTGGATTTGGTTGTTTGTGATGTATGGGGACCTGCATCTGTTCCTTCATATGATGGTCACAATTATTTTATGTTATGTGTCGATGATTATTCAAAATTTATGTGGTTTTTCCCATTAAAACTTAAATCTGATGTGTTTGCTATTTTTAAACAATTCATTACGATGGCTGAACGCCAATTTAAAACAACATTTAAATCAGTTCAGACAGATTGGGGAGGCGAGTTTCGAAAACTATCTCCCTTCTTTTTGGAACATGGTATCATACATAGACTCTCTTGTCCACATACAAGCGAACAAAATGATGTCGTTGAGCGGCGACATCGTCATGTTGTTGAAACTGGGCTGACTTTACTTGCCCAATCTCACGTTCCACAAAAATTTTGGGACTTCGCTTTTGGCACCGCAGTGTATCTAATTAATCGGATGCCCTCTCGTTCCAACTCACATATGTCTCATTTTGAACATCTTTTTGGACACAAACCAAATTACTCCTTTCTTCGGGTCTTTGGGTGCCGATGCTATCCACATCTCCGAGCATACAATTCTCACAAACTGGATTTCCGCTCAATCCCATGTGTGTTCCTCGGCTACAGCACCTTGCATCATGGGTACAGGTGCTTTGATCCCCAAACCGATCGCCTGTATGTAGCCCGTCATGTTCGATTCCATGAACATGTTTTCCCGTTTCAGCCATCATCCATTCCCTCACAGCCGAATCCTACACCCACATCTCCTTACTATTCCTCTTATCCAGTTTCGGGGTCCATGCCTTTGGCCCAACCCAACTCCTCACCGGCCCACATCTCACCTTCTACCACTTCATCGACCCAATCACCTAATACCACAACTTCTCCAGCTCCAAATCTGACCCAACCCTCCTCCCCAGCGGCCCAACTTTTTCACCAGCCTTCACTGTTTCTTCGACACACTCTCCATTCCCTTCTCCAACTTCGGCCCAACCACCCTCACCCATTCCTGCTCCTCCGCCACCACCGCCTCCTCGCACACGTCCAACAAATCTATGACCTAACCCAAAAAAACCCGACCGATACAATCCCTCTGCTCATAATACTTACATCTCACCAGCTACCGAACCCGTTTCCTTTGACATCGCCAATAAAGATCCCCACTGGCGTAAAGCTATGGTTGATGAATACTCCGCTCTTATTCGGAATGGCACATGGTCTTTGGTACCGCGTCGTCCTGATACTAATGTTGTGGATTGCAAATGGGTGTATAAAATGAAAGAGGACCAAACTGGGGTTGTCACGCATTACAAGGCGCGTTTAGTTGCTAAGGGTTTTCGCTAACATCCGAGTGTGGATTATCATGATACATTTAGCCCGGTAGTTAAGGCTACAACAATTCGTACTGTCTTGTCTATTGCTGTTACAAGAGGATAGTCCTTATGACAATTGGATGTGCAAAATGCATTCTTACATGGGGATCTCAAAGAGACTGTTTACTTACAACAACCGCCCAGATTTGTTGATCCCGAGAAACCAGACTACGTGTGTCTTCTTCATAAGTCTCTCTATGGGCTAAAACAGGCTCCTCGGGCGTGGTTTCATCGACTATCTTCAGCTTTATGTAGTATCGGTTTTCGAGGATCCAAAACTGATCCTTCCTTGTTTATTTACTCATCAGGCAAAACCTTGTTGTACATGTTGGTTTATATGGATGACATTATCCTCACAGGCAATGATTCTGCTGCTATTGACAACGTGGTTCATCGTCTAAGTACCACTTTTGCCCTTCAAGATATGGGGAAGCTCTCTTACTTTCTGGGCATTGAGATAGTACATCGCAACAAAGACATTATCTTTTCTCAGAAAAAATATATTTTGGACTTGCTTCGTCGGGCTGGACTCTCTCATGCCAAGCCAGTCCCATCCCCCATGACCTCATCTGCTAATCTCACACTTGGTGACAGCTCTCCTTATGAAAAACCGGTTCAATATAGACAAATGGTTGGGGCACTACAATATGTTACATTGTCTCGACCCGATCTTGCCTTTGCAATTAACAAAGTCTGCCAGTTTATGCACTCCCCTACTATCAATCATTGGTCAGCGGTTAAACGGATATTACGGTATCTTCAGGGCACAATTGATTTTGGTCTTTTATTACATCATGATTCAAGTTCCTTACTTCATGCTTATACTGATGCGTCTCTCACTGCCTTCTCTGATGCTGATTGGGCTGGTTGCCCGGATGACCGTCGATCCACCGGGGGATTTGCTATCTATTTGGGTAAAAAACTTATTTCTTGGGCTGCACGTAAAACAAAAGACTGTCTCTCGGTCATCCACGGAATCAGAATACAAGGCTCTGGCAGACACAGTTGCTGAACTAACTAGGCTTGAGACGCTTTTACGCGAATTGTGTTTTCCTGTTACAACTGCTCCTACATTGTGGTGTGATAACTTGGGAGCTACGTACTTATCTGCCAATCCGGTTTTTCATGCTAGAACAAAACACGTTGAAGTTGATTTTCATTTTGTTCGAGAAAAGGTGGCTCAACAGAAACTTGCAGTCCAGTTCATCTGTACACAAGATCAGATCGCTGATGTCTTTACTAAGGCTTTACCTTCACAACGGTTCCTGTTTTTAAGGTCCAAGCTACAGGTCGAACCTCGGCCTTAGCTTGTGGGGGAATATTAGACAAATAGATATTTAGTTTATATTAGAGGGTTGATTCTGTAAATGTGTAATCTATTTATATCTCTTGTATTCTCCTAATTATTTACAATACACAATTACGTACAATTACCAAGTTCAACTCATACCTAGGATATATCCATACGCCTCCTAGTTGCTATGTACCACACTTGTACCTAGGAACGCCGTGAATTGATAACTCCGTCATGGGAGGAGCCAGAGAGCTTAGGGTAGCGGATCTCAGATAATAAGAAATAAATATAACACTAACATTAACAAATATTATAAGTATCAGAACATGCGATAATGAGCACAAGATAATCATAAACGTATCGCATGATGCGTAATAATTTTAGTTGGAGTAAGAAACGAACGGACGGTCAATTGAATCGAGGCTCAAAGACGTTGGAGTTTTCAAGGTATATATATACATATATTATAAATACGGGTTTGTAACAAACGAACCAGATAACAAAAGGAAAGGGGTTAAGGATCCGTACCTTGTTTCTTGATTTGTTGTCTTAAAAAATATGTACTTGTCAAAGCGTGTTCGTAAGAACCTACATCGTGTTCATATATTTTATAAGGTTATGTTTGTACATAAAAGTATATACGTTTTTGTCTGTTAAATTCATGTCTAGTTAAAAATCTCAGTTTACTCGAGTAGTCATTGATATAAATTAGTTTTGTATTAGTTTGGAAAATACAAATGTATATTAATAAAACATGATATTATTCTCAGTTTTATAATCGTAACTAAGAATATAATAAATAATTAATCATTAATTATAGGTTTAATAAGATAAACATTAATTAAAAATAAATGTTAGTCACAAGACTTGAACTTGTGACCTATAGGTTGTAACTAAACGACTTAACCAGTGAGCCACTTAATCCTTTATATTTATCTTATAAAAATCTAGTTATTTACTAAGAAATCTGATGTTTTTAAATTAGAAAATCTAATAAAAATAATGTCACCAGCAAGGTTTGAACCCAAGACCTTTAGTTTCTAATCTCCAAGACTTAACCAGTTGAACTACAACACTCTTTTTTTTTAAATATTTTGAATTCTCATGACTTTAACCAGAATTCTGGTGGGTTTAAATAAAATTCTGATGTATTAAAAAGAATGCCTTTTGCAAGATTTGAACCCATGACCTTTAGGTTATAAGTTAGAGTCTTAACCAGTGGACCACTTAGTTATTTATGCTTGAGTAATGAATTCTGATGTTTTATGTAAGAAATCTGATGCATTTAATACATTTTCTGATGTTTTTATAAAATTCTGATTTTATCAGAAATTCTGATGGTTTATTAGAAATCTGATGAAAATCTGATGTTTTTATTAGAAATCTGATGCATTATTCAGCATTCTGGTAAAAATATATGCTTCCAGCAGGTTTCGAACTTGAGACCGCTGGGTTGTAAACCAGCTGCTGAACCAACTGGGCTACAGGAGCCCTTGTGAGCAAACAACTTCCTTATTTATTTATTACTTAGTTCACTTGTTCATCTTCTTCATCATACTTTATGTAAAACTATTATTTCATAATAAAATCTATATTCCGTTTTTATTTTAGATTAACATTAAAGTATCAAAAATAAAGATTTAGTTTATAGTTATCTTGGTCAAAAACACGTTTTGGCTACCAGAGACGTCGTCGGAAAGTATGTAAATTTCACCGGAGTTAGTATTTCTTCATTGGAAATGGTTTCGGTTGGTTTGTTTTTTCGTGGTTAAAGCTTCGAGTGGTTTAGTAGAGATGTTTTAATAGTTTAGTAGACATAGTTGTGAATGAAAGTGGTGTCGATATGGTGTTCGGGTTCGGTTATGGTTAGCGGAACTGGCTTTTTCTTATGAGAAGGTGATGGGAAAATGGTGTAGTTTGTAAGTGAAGGTGAGGGGTGGTTTGCAAGCATACAAGGTTCCCAATTTATAGGGGAGAACCGAAGGTTTTCGTTCATGAAAATTTTCAAATGTTTGCAGAAAATAATTCATGCAAGTAATATTTTGTTCACAAATAATTCTCCTCCACCCAATTCCAAACAAGTTGTCTGACAATTTTGTATTTCTACTTTGCAAGAATCCCACTTGCAAGGTTACAAATATTTTATTATTATCATTATTGCTATGAGATTACTTATTTGTCATTTCTTATTTTAAACTACTAAATTTTAATAAGAAAGAATATATATATATATATATATATATATATATGGTTATTACAACTATTATCCCTTTAAAATAAATTTCGTCCTCGAAATTTGCAGATCAGGATACAGATCAATATGTGGGTTTCATGACAAATACGCTGGTATATGATAGAATCCCAAAAGTGCACATTTGTACATGTAATTCACAATTATGTTCATGACCATAATTGTCAATTATCCTACAACCATGCCCTAATGGTCCTTCCATCATTCGTACAAAATCATACGGAAAGTTAACTGATAACGGAGTAACTATCGATACTAATATCTACCATAAATACTTAATCACAGATAAGAGATATCAGACGATAAGTTAAAACACAAAGTTCGGAATTTCGTCACACAAACAAAGCAAGGTTCAAAGTTACCTGGACTAAGGGTTCTATGGCTCGAAGAGACTAGGATATGCAGAACGCATTGATTCCTCGATTTCCCAGGTTGCTTCTCGTTCGGTATGGTTTTTCCACAAAACCTTAACGAAAGGAATCACTTTCCTATGCATAATTCTTTCCTGACGGTATAATATAGCTTCAGGCTCTTCCTCATTAGAAAGATCCTCATGAATCGTATGCAACGGATAACTAATGCCGTGGAGCAGGTGATAATTGTATCCTCTTAGCAAGGACACGTGAAAGACATTATGAACATGCGAGAGTTGAGGCGGTAATGCTAGACGATAAGAGACTTCTCCAACTCTCTCAAGAATTTCGAACGGACCAATAAAACGAGGGCTAAGCTTTCCTTTGATACCATATCTACGGATACCAAGACAAGGTGATACCTTCAGAAATACATGGTCACCAACTTTGAATTCAAGTGCTCGTCGATGTTGATCTGCATAGCTCTTCTGTCGGCTCTGGGCTTCCTTTAATTTCTCTCCTGCAATGGTGACCTTCTCATTAGTAATATAGACTAACTCAGGTCCTTCGATAATCTTTTCTCCAACTTCTTCCCAGCATATCGGTGCTCGACATTTCCGACCATACAAGAGCTCAAAAGGTGCCATACCAATACTTGCTTGCCAACTGTTGTTGTAGGCGAACTCAACAAGACACAAGTATTCATCCCAGTTTCCAGTCCATTCAAGTGCACAAGCTCGGAGCATGTCTTCCAAAGTTTGGATCGTGCGTTCTAATTGTTCGTCTGTCTGCGGGTGGAAAGCAGTACTAAACTTCAATCGTGTTCCCCAAGCTGCTTGGAAGCCTTTCCAAAATCGAGAAGTGAATCTTGGATCTCTATCTGAAATAATAGAAGATGGTGTGCCATGGAGTCGAATAATTTCCTGAAGGAAAATTTCGGACAACTTGTTGACCGAAAATCCTTGCAGAATCGTTAGGAAGTGGGCGGACTTAGATAGTCGGTCGACTACAACCCATATACTATCATTCTTCTTGAAAGTCTTTGGCAAACCCGTAACAAAATCCATCGAGATTTCATCCCATTTCCTTACGGGGATATCCAATGGCTGCAATAACCCACTAGCTCGCTGGTGCTCGATTTTCACTTGCTGGTGTCACACCCCGACCCGCAGCGGAATAAGAGTCGGGGCATAATTGGGTTATCACCAAAGCTCATGATATTTACTATTATGTTTCATATTTATTAAAGTCAAAATTACATTCCCAATAATCCAAACATGTTCATACAATACAAAGAAAATAACCAAACAAAACAATTCTAAGCTCTAAATCATTTTATTCTTCTAGGCCAGTCCTATGTGTTTCTTGCTGCAGCTGGTTCACCTGTATCATGTGTAAAAATGGGGGTTTTTGGGTCAACATAAGTTGGCTAGTGAACCTTGTTAGATAAACATTTATTATTGATTTTCTTGTTAGTTTATCAATGAAAAATTGTGCATAATCATAGATGAGCAAATGTAAATAATCAAACACCAGCAATAGCAATCACAACTATAACATACAATAAGATATGATAGCATACATTAACATACCAACATCATACAATAAATAACATGAATGAAACTGTGCGATCAAGGCTCAATCAAGCGGAGCCGATCGTATTGCATGTACTGAAAACGATAAATGTCTGTGCGATCAAGGCTCAATCAAACGGAGCCGATCGTATGTTGGCACGCCAGGTTCACGCTCATAATGTAATGGGGAACTTGCTTGTCACACCCCGACCCGCAGCGGAAAAGGTGATCGGGGCATGATTGGGTTATCATCAAAGCTCATGACATTTATTAAGCGTTTCATATTCATTAATACAAATTAAATGGAATTTTACAATAAATGTTACAACATGATCTAACTAACAATCTAAACTTCTTTGTTCTCTTCTAAGGCATATCCTATGTTTTCCTTGCTTCAACCTGTTCACCTGTATCATGTGTAAAAGGGTTTTTGGATCAACATAATGTTGGCGAGTGAATCCTATGGAAAACATTTGAACAAATTTATTTAAATTGATTATGAAATGTGTGCACAACCAAACATGAGTAAAAATAGATGTAACTTAATCAACAATCATAAGATATTGAATGAAACACTCATGAATAATAATGGAACAATTAGAGGCACGCGATGCTCAACTCGTCTCTCACGAGGAACTGAGGGGCCTGATGATTTAATTGCATAAACATGATAATATGAATGACACAACTACAAACAATATAAACTCAAGGATACACACATGAACAATAATGAATTTGATTTGAAGCACGCGATGTTCTACTCGTCTCCCACGAGGAACTGATGGGCTTAATGTATGAGTTTCATATAATTTGACAAAAGGAAATAAATAAGTCACAACAATAAAAACAATCTAAGTTTAGGTCATGATGTGGTATGGCACAAGTTTAAATAAATAATTTAATTATTTTCATAACACATGACACACCCCAAAACGTGTAATTTAAAAGGGGGAGTTGTAAGATTCACTCACAGTGGGTGCGTTCGGTTGATGATGTTGAATGCACACGAAGTGGTTTTAACCACGAGTGAATTTAACCTAGATAAATCGCATTATGGTTTGGTAAGTAAACGGATTTTATTAATCTATTTTAGTAGGATTGTTGGGTGTATTTTTGTGAGTTTGAGGCTATTTTCTAACCTTAAAAATGTTATTTTTAAGTATTTTTAATGGATTTTTAATTAAAATAATTAAATAAAAAATAATAAAAAAATTGATTTTTTTCTGACCGTTGACCGTTTGACTGACCGTTGACCTGACCGTTGACCGGTTCAATTCGGAATACAAGTGCGCTGAGTGAGGCTCGAACCCGAGACCTCCCGTATGCGTGCACGCAGCTCTACCAACTGAGCTACGTGTCTAACCCGTTATATATCTGATTTTAATTATATATATATATTAATTAGTTTAAACCGAAAATCATTTTATTTTAAAAACAGTTTAAATCAATTCGGCGGTGCGCTCCACAGGTCTCGAACCCGGGACCTGTGGCTTAAACTAACACACAGTCCACCGCTGGACTGTGTGTTTAACATGTTATATAATTCGATTTTTATTATACTTAGATACAAATTAGATATTTCCTTTTCTGCCTTATTTAAAAAGAAGAGATAATTGTCCGAGTCGGTGCAGAAGACGGACTCGAACTCGTGACCAGTGATATAAACAAACACACAGTCCACCGCTGGACTGTGTGTCTAACTTGGTTATTATTTCGGTTATCAATATACTTAACATATACCAGTGACGACTCCGGTTCAGTTTAACAAAAAATGATTTTTATTAAGGCATCGTGTGTGAGACGGGATTCGAACTCGAGACCTTTGCTTTTTATGTGCACACAGTCCACCGCTGGACTGTGTGTCTAACCCGAGTAATATCCTGATTTTAATTATACTTATACGTTATAGCGGTCATCGTCTTCCTCGTCAAGTTAGAACCAGAAATCGGAAATCGACTGGTTCAAAGTCTTAATCGGTTTCTTAGCGTCTTACAGTTCATTAAGGTGAGATATGAGTGAAAAGAAAAAGAATTTAGGCGAAGAGGTATACCGACTGGACTCTCTGTTTTCCGGCAGAAACTCCGGCGACAGCAATCACCTCCGGCGACGTGTTTCTTGTAGCAGCGAGTCTCCAGGAAACTTACAAAGGGTGTGGGTATCTCCGGTATAAGCTCAGAGGCTCAGTGAGGCTCAGGGATGGAGAAACCGGTTTTCCGGCGATGAGCAGGGAAATTCCGGCGAGTGGAATTTCGCCAAGAAAAGGTGTGTTTTTGAGCGAAAAGGTTTGCAGTGGGTTGTGGGTGAATTTATAGAACAAATCGTCAATGAACCTGGTCTGATTTCCGACTGTATTTATCGATTTAAATTTTCCGGCAGTTATGGTTTGGTCGCGGACTTCAAACATCGGTTATAACCGATGTCTTAATACTAGTGTACGTTATAACTGAAAGTGGTGTTAAAAGTTCGCGAGATTACCAGGATTCCGACGACTGAACTATTGGGCGCTGGTTTTGAATTCGTAACGTCATTATATCAATTAAATGATTTCAATATATAACAAACAAAATCCGTGGCGCAGTGGTTTGTGTGTGTGAGTTAAGTCTGTTTCCGGATCGGTACAGACCCGGGTTCGAAACCCGGCAGAGGTATTATATTTTTATTTGCGATTTTCAACAGTTTTTCAAAAACTAAATATATATTCTTGTATAATAATTGATTATGTATCGTTTAAAATTATTTCGGGCATTTAATTCGCAACGAAAATTTTGACTGACTGTTCGGTTGATAAACGGAGCGGGTTTGGTAAATCCGTTTTTGACGGATGTTACAGTATCCCCTGCTTTTTAGAAATTTCGTCCTGAAATTTAAATAATGATATATTTTGACTAAAAGGATGATGATGTTTTGTTTGACAGTTGTATGCTCAGAAAAATGAGGGTTTAAGTTTTTGTTCGAGGCGGTAACGTTCCTTGTAAGGGTTAAGTACCCTATTCAGGAATCGCTTTTTGTTGCCTACTGTATAAGTATTGATAAGCAGAAATGATTTGCGAAAAATGATATCATGCATAAGAATTTAGATACGTTTGGGAAAGTATGGTTATATCCTAAGGCAAAACTTCTAACACTACAACCTATATGGAACATAAATAAAAAAAACACAACAACTGATATTTGAACATAAGTAAACACAACAGCTAATATTCGAACATGAATAAACACATCACAAATATTTGAACATGAATAAACACACCAGCAAAGATTTGAACATGAATAAACACAACAGCAAATATTTGAATCCACATTCTGATAGCATATATGTTTGAATGATGGAAGTTCCTCTCTCGTTTGTTATGATGGAGAGGTTAGTTTATGTAGAAATGGATCACAATCCAATCTCTTTAAATAACATGATGATATAAATGTAACACAAATTCCAACCAAGGCAATACTAAATCCTACATGGAACTTCTCATAACCGCCTGATAATGCCTCTGATCCTTTGGCAAGAATACTTATATATAGGAAGTACCAGCGGCGTATCCACCATATTCTTGCCAAATTTTCATTAGTTTTATCCACAAGTTATGATTGGTTACCAAGAAACTAATAAATCCTACATAGAACTTCTCATAACCGTCCGATAATGCCTCTGATCCTTTGACAAGAATACTTATATATAGGAAGTACCAGCGGCGTATCCACCATATTCTTGTCAAATTTTCATTGGTTTTATCAGTGAATTATGATTAGTCCTATAACTCTACAACCAATACAACAAACATAAAATACTGAAATGAAATATATCTGTGCGATCAAGGCTCAATCGAACGGAGCCGATCGTATTGCATGTACTGAAAATGAAATGGATGTGCGCTCAAGGCTCAATCAAACGGAGCCGAACGTATTGAATGTACTGAAATTGAAATTGTGTGCTCAAGGCTCAATCAAACGGAGCCGAGCGTATTGCATGTACTGAAAATGAATAACTTAACCACACAAACATCCTATGCATGGAACCTCTCATAACCGCCTGATAATGCCTCCGATCATTTGACAAGAATACTTATATATAGGAAGTACCAGCGGCGTATCCACCATATCCTTGTCAAATTTTCATTGACTTTATCCGCAAGTTATGGTTAGTTCGATGCGACTCTACTACAAACACCACAACCACAAGATACTGATAATGAAATTGTCTGTGCGCTCAAGGCTCAATCAAACGGAGCCGAACGTATTGAATGAAATTGTATGTGCGCTCAAGGCTCAATCAAACGGAGCCGAACGTATTGAATGTACTGAAATTGAACAACTTAATCTGAACAACCATCACACAATCATCCTATGCATGGAACCTCTCATAACCGCCTGATAATGCCTCCGATCATTTGACAAGAATACTTATATATAGGAAGTACCAGCGGCGTATCCACCATATCCTTGTCAAATTTTCATTGACTTTATCCGCAAGTTATGGTTAGTTCGATGCGACTCTACTACAAACACCACAACCACAAGATACTGATAATGAAATTGTCTGTGCGCTCAAGGCTCAATCAAACGGAGCCGAACGTATTGCATGAACTGGAAATGTAAATTGAAATGTGCGCTCAAGGCTCAATCAAACGGAGCCGAACGTATTGCATGAACTGGAAATGTAAATTGAAATGTGCGCTCAAGGCTCAATCAAACGGAGCCGAACGTATTGCATGTATTGAAATGTAAAATGAAATAACCGATCAAGGCTCAAACAAACGGAGCCGATCGTGCGGGCACGCCCTGATCAACCGCATAATAAAATGGGGATCAAACTCAACCTCGATGGATGGGGAGCTGCGGCCTCGGCAAAAGCATATACTGAAAACAATATATAATATATAATATACCATAATTACTCTAACAGTCTACACGTGTGATAAAGAAAAACATAAAACTACACGATAGGAGTTGAATCTGGATCTTCGGCGAAAAGGACTAGTTGAGTATCTTCGTTTGGGCCGTCATTATCTTCGACAGGATTGGCGTTGATATTGAAGACTCTTCCTCTTGCTGGTGGCATAGTGGTTGGGTTTTCTTGGTTTACTTGGTTAACTGGGTTTGATTGGGCTTGAGTGTTGATAACGTTAACCAATTGAGGGCATGTGTTTCTAAAGTGGGTAGGGTCGCCACAATTGAAACAAGCTCGAGTATATGGGAACACGGGGTATTGGGGTTGATAATAAGTTTGGGTCATGTTTTGAGTAGGGGAAAAGGTTTGGTTTTGAAAGGTGCGACAAACATTGCTCAAATGACCATAGCGTCCACAAGTTGCACATAGACGACAAGGTAGGGTATGGGGATGGTGATAAAAACAGTTGTTGCATCGAGGGTGAGGTCCAAGATATGGTTTCTTATCTGGGTAAGCTGAGTTGGGTGCCACTTGGGTGATTGGGATAGCTCGGATGGGTATAGCGTGTAAAACTGGTTGATTCCGTTGGGTAGCAGCGAAAAGTCGTCCGACTCTTCTTCTCTTAGGATTGGGTTGAGAAGGGGATTCGGTTTGAGTGGAGTCGGAGGTTTCAGTCGATTCTTTATCCTTCTTCTTCTCCTCCTTGAAGTCTTTGTTTCGGATTCGGTTCTCAGTGAGCTCTGTTGCTTGCTCCATTGCTGCTTCCAAAGTTGCAGGCTTGGCACTTATTACAGGGTCTTGAATCTTTGACGGAAGACCACGAATGTAGTGCTCGATCAAACGGTAGAGGGGAGTGAACATGTTGGGAACCATTTGATGTAACTCGAGGAATCTTTTGTTGTAGGTGATGTGGTCTCCTTCCACTTGCTTCAATGAGTAAAATTCATCTTCTAACTTCTTGATTTCGCTCCTTGGGCAAAATCGTCTGGTCATGATTTCCTTCAATTCTTCCAAGTTAAGGACATAGCATCTTCCACACCTCGTTTGGCCTTCTCTGTGTTCCACCAAGTAAGTGCTATCCCATATAATCGACCGGTAGCATATCGCACTTTGCGATCGTCAGGGCAATCGCAATTTAGAAATGTGTTCTCATTTCTTCAAACCAATGGAGGAGAGCGGTGACGCCTTCAGTCCCTTTGTATTTCGGAGGGTCGCATGATTTGAAATGCTTGTAGGTGCATTTAGTGGTATTTGGGGGAAAGTTGAAAATGTTTTGGTTTGCTTGATTGACAGGATTAACGGTAAGTGCTTGCTGAACTTGGATTACAATATTGGGTATTACGGCAGCCATTTGTTGAGCGATTAAGGCAGCCATGCGTTCGCGGGCTTTTCTTGCTCTCGTCTTCCTACGGGCGAAGTTAGAAGACATCTACAAGGAATACATGACAAGAGTATGAGTTGGATGCTTTTGGGTTCATGGGTCGCATTAGGAATGAACATTCATAAAATAATTATAGATAAATAAATTACTACATCCATTGGATGTCTTGGGTTTTGCTCGCTGTTAGGCCCTACATGCCGCCATACTTTACCTGTGTAATCATGTGGGCCCCCATGAATACCGGTTTTTCATATGGTTCGCACGGTTTCTGCCAGGTTGCGTACACAAAAACCCAGAGAAAATCGAGAAATATGTATACAACGTGTGATATTCGGAATGTGTCCAGGTGTAGACACGGTGACACCTCAAAGTAGGGTTAGTTCGAACGACGTTTGGTGTGGCATGCTTTGGCCTAATAGGTCCTTCGTACTCTCATCGTTGGTCCCCAGGTAGGCAAACTGGTCCGTTATATTGGATTTATACGAATGCCAGCCTAGACAGGACGTTCTGACTACCGGTACTTGTACCCTTCTAGTTACTACATGCCCGTCGCAGAACTTACTTTGATGAGATTTGAAAATTGCACAAAATCTTTGGATAATGAGAATATGAAAATAAATTGAATACATGAACATCGATATATGTATAATGAATATGTATATATGTATAATGAATATGTATATAAGCATGTATGTTTGACTGAAATGTAAACAAATATGAAACAAATAAATATCACAAGTTTGTATGTAACCACCTAATCAATTAAAATTTAGGCAGACTATAGTATAGGCTCTAAGGGTCTAATAACCTATCCTATATCCCTATAGTCATGGCTCTGATACCAATCTGTCACACCCCGACCCGCAGCGGAAAAGGTGATCGGGGCATGATTGGGTTATCATCAAAGCTCATGACATTTATTAAGCGTTTCATATTCATTAATACAAATTAAATGGAATTTTACAATAAATGTTACAACATGATCTAACTAACAATCTAAACTTCTTTGTTCTCTTCTAAGGCATATCCTATGTTTTCCTTGCTTCAACCTGTTCACCTGTATCATGTGTAAAAGGGTTTTTGGATCAACAAAATGTTGGCGAGTGAATCCTATGGAAAACATTTGAACAAATTTATTTAAATTGATTATGAAATGTGTGCACAACCAAACATGAGTAAAAATAGATGTAACTTAATCAACAATCATAAGATATTGAATGAAACACTCATGAATAATAATGGAACAATTAGAGGCACGCGATGCTCAACTCGTCTCTCACGAGGAACTGAGGGGCCTGATGATTTAATTGCATAAACATGATAATATGAATGACACAACTACAAACAATATAAACTCAAGGATACACACATGAACAATAATGAATTTGATTTGAAACACGCGATGTTCTACTCGTCTCCCACGAGGAACTGATGGGCTTAATGTATGAGTTTCATATAATTTGACAAAAGGAAATAAATAAGTCACAACAATAAAAACAATCTAAGTTTAGGTCATGATGTGGTATGGCACAAGTTTAAATAAAAAATTTAATTATTTTCATAACACATGACACACCCCAAAACGTGTAATTTAAAAGGGGGAGTTGTAAGATTCACTCACAGTGGGTGCGTTCGGTTGATGATGTTGAATGCACACGAAGTGGTTTTAACCACGAGTGAGATTTAACCTAGATAAATCGCATTATGGTTTGGTAAGTAAACGGATTTTATTAATCTATTTTAGTAGGATTGTTGGGTGTATTTTTGTGAGTTTGAGGCTATTTTCTAACCTTAAAAATGTTATTTTTAAGTATTTTTAATGGATTTTTAATTAAAATAATTAAATAAAAAATAATAAAAAAATTGATTTTTTTCTGACCGTTGACCGTTTGACTGACCGTTGACCTGACCGTTGACCGGTTCAATTCGGAATACAAGTGCGCTGAGTGAGGCTCGAACCCGAGACCTCCCGTATGCGTGCACGCAGCTCTACCAACTGAGCTACGTGTCTAACCCGTTATATATCTGATTTTAATTATATATATATATTAATTAGTTTAAACCGAAAATCATTTTATTTTAAAAACAGTTTAAATCAATTCGGCGGTGCGCTCCACAGGTCTCGAACCCGGGACCTGTGGCTTAAACTAACACACAGTCCACCGCTGGACTGTGTGTTTAACATGTTATATAATTCGATTTTTATTATACTTAATACAAATTAGATATTTCCTTTTCTGCCTTATTTAAAAAGAAGAGATAATTGTCCGAGTCGGTGCAGAAGACCGGACTCGAACTCGTGACCAGTGATATAAACAAACACACAGTCCACCGCTGGACGGTGTGTCTAACTTGGTTATTATTTCGGTTATCAATATACTTAACATATACCAGTGACGACTCCGGTTCAGTTTAACAAAAAATGATTTTTATTAAGGCATCGTGTGTGAGACGGGATTCGAACTCGAGACCTTTGCTTTTTATGTGCACACAGTCCACCGCTGGACTGTGTGTCTAACCCGAGTAATATCCTGATTTTAATTATACTTATACGTTATAGCGGTCATCGTCTTCCTCGTCAAGTTAGAACCAGAAATCGGAAATCGACTGGTTCAAAGTCTTAATCGGTTTCTTAGCGTCTTACAGTTCATTAAGGTGAGATATGAGTGAAAAGAAAAAGAATTTAGGCGAAGAGGTATACCGACTGGACTCTCTGTTTTCCGGCAGAAACTCCGGCGACAGCAATCACCTCCGGCGACGTGTTTCTTGTAGCAGCGAGTCTCCAGGAAACTTACAAAGGGTGTGGGTATCTCCGGTATAAGCTCAGAGGCTCAGTGAGGCTCAGGGATGGAGAAACCGGTTTTCCGGCGATGAGCAGGGAAATTCCGGCGAGTGGAATTTCGCCAAGAAAAGGTGTGTTTTTGAGCGAAAAGGTTTGCAGTGGGTTGTGGGTGAATTTATAGAACAAATCGTCAATGAACCTGGTCTGATTTCCGACTGTATTTATCGATTTAAATTTTCCGGCAGTTATGGTTTGGTCGCGGACTTCAAACATCGGTTATAACCGATGTCTTAATACTAGTTTACGTTATAACTGAAAGTGGTGTTAAAAGTTCGCGAGATTACCAGGATTCCGACGACTGAACTATTGGGCGCTGGTTTTGAATTCGTAACGTCATTATATCAATTAAATGATTTCAATATATAACAAACAAAATCCGTGGCGCAGTGGTTTGTGTGTGTGAGTTAAGTCTGTTTCCGGATCGGTACAGACCCGGGTTCGAAACCCGGCAGAGGTATTATATTTTTATTTTGCGATTTTCAACAGTTTTTCAAAAACTAAATATATATTCTTGTATAATAATTGATTATGTATCGTTTAAAATTATTTCGGGCATTTAATTCGCAACGAAAATTTTGACTGACTGTTCGGTTGATAAACGGAGCTTGGTAAATCCGTTTTTTACGGATGTTACATTGCTCAACGCTCATAATGTAATGGGGAGCGGCGGCCTATGAAATTGCATGTACTGAAAAATAATAAATTAAATCTAACAATAACCACACCAACAGTTGAAACAAGCTGAATACACATTTGTTCATAACATGATGTATGCACAATGATTTAAATATAATAAATAGCAAGACACATGATACACCCCAAAACGTGATTAAAACGGGGAATTTGTAAAGATTCACTCACATTGGGTGCGTTTGATTGGAGATGGTGAGATGTGCACGAGTTGGAAGGGCGGAACAACGAGAATTAACTAACCTAAATAATAACGGAAAGTATAGTAAATGAGTGGATTTTATTAAGGATTTTAATAGAATTTTTAGATATATTTTTACAAGTTTAAGGCTATTTTCTATCTTTAAAAACATTATTTTTAAGTATTTTTAATTGATTTTTAAATTAAATTAAATAAATAAAAATATAAAAATATGTTGACTTTTTGGGTTGACCGTTGACTTTTTGACTTTGACTGTTTGACCGGTTTATTGTGTGACTGAAATGCGCTGGGTGAGGCTCGAACCCGAGACCTCCCGTACGCGTGCACGCAGCTCTACCAACTGAGCTACGTGTCTAACCTGAAATAATTCTGTTTTTAATTATATTTATATACTAATTAGATTAATCCGAAAATCATTTATTTTAAAAAGATTTTAACGTAACGACTCGGTGCACTCCACAGGTCTCGAACCCGGGACCTGTGGTTTAGTTTGGCACACAGTCCACCGCTGGACTGTGTGTCTAACTTGGTAAATATCCTAGTTTTTATTATACTTAACATATAACGGAGTTAACCCGGTTCAGTTTTAAACAAAAAGGCATTTTATTACTGCGAAGGTGCGTGTGTCAAGAATCGAACTCGGGACGTATGCGTGTTTTTGTTCGCACACAGTCCACTGCTGGACTGTGTGTCTAACCCGTTCAAAATACCAATTTTAATTATCCTTATAATGTTATCACAATTCATCTTCTTCGTTAGTTTTTACAGGCAGTAGATTACACCATTATATCTTGTTTAATTCGATTGATAAACATTGTACAGACTAATATGAAATGGCAGAGACGATAATTAGAAGTAAACATACCGGTGAACGATTTATTTCAGAATTCCGGCAAGGCGTCGGTCTCTGTTTTTATGAACTTCAACTGAGCAAGACAATTAACCGTTTTGATTAGCTAATCGTGGAATTGAAGTGATAAACAAACGTTAACAGAGTGTTTGAATGTCCTTACCGATTCACAGATGAAAATAAAGATTTCCAGAAATTTTCCGGTGAACTGGAATTATCCGATAGCAGCGTCTGAATTTGATTTCAATTGAAAGGTTCGAGTTAGAAATAGCTTAACAATTGATAGACTACGACGGTATTGAAAGACTTACCGTTTTGGTGAAGAATACGGTTTTCCGGCGGACTTGCAGAATTTTCCGGCGAGTAAAATAAACTTTTCTGATGAACTGAAAGTATGACGAAAGTGAAATGGCAGGTTTGTGGAATGTTTCTGAGTCGCGAGAAGATCTTTGATTGCAGTAATTCAGATTATGGAATATCTTCGATTATAAAACCGATCATCATCAGAATTTAAGTCAATTCAAGTCTGAATTGATTAGAATCGTCGGTGCATCGGTTATAAACTTGAATTCGCGATTATTCAAACGTTTCAGACGGTTGAATAGCCGATTTCGGTTTTCAGTTGGCGCAACCGGTTAATCTATGTTTGTTTATAAGATTTATTTGTTTCCTAGAGTTGACAGAAAACAAACAAGTGGCGGAGTGGTTATGCGTGTGAGTGTTAAGTCTTTGGAGTTTACAACCCGGCTGACCCGGGTTCGAGTCCCGGCAGCCCCATTTTATTTTTAGTTACTTTATTTATACTTTTTATCAATTATAATTTTTATGATTTAGTTTGTTTATTAATTATGTATCATTAAAAATTAAAATAAACATAAATAGGCAACGTCACCTTTATAACTTGATATTCGATTACAAACGGAGCGGGTTTGGTAAAACCCGTTTTCGACAAATGTTACAGTATCCCCTACTTTTAGGAATTTCGTCCCGAAATTTAAGTAGTAGAAGTAGTAGGAAAAAGATGCGGGTATTTTTCACGCATTGAGTCTTCACGTTCCCAAGTAAACTAAGGTCCCGTTTCGACTCCCAGCGTACCCTTTTTCTCCGAAATCCATGATCTCTACTGGTCTAAATAAAATGCATAGATTCATCAATCTGAATAAATCCCAGAGGAATGTGGAGGTTTTCATCAGCGAGGCACTTCTTCAAGTTTGATACGCGGAATGTGGGATGAATCCTGTTGAGTTCTTCTGGTAGATCAAGCTTGTATGCTACAGGTCCTACTCTTTCGAGTATCTTGAAAGGTCCTACGTAGCGTGGTGCTAGCTTGCCTTTTTGACCAAAACGAACTACTCCCTTCCACGGTGATACTTTTAAAAGTACATGATCACCAATGTTAAACTCTAAAGGCTTCCGTCGTTTATCTGCGTAACTCTTTTGACAACTTTGAGCCGCTAGAAGATTGTTTCGAATTTGATGGATCTTGTCTGTGGTTTCTTGAATCAATTCCGGACCAGTGATTTGAGCTTCCCCAATTTCGTGCCAACATACTGGAGATCGGCCCTTACGACCATATAAGGCTTCAAAAGGTGCCATGCCGATGTTTGAATGATAGCTGTTGTTGTACGAAAATTCAACTAATGGTAGATGAGCGTCCCAATTTCCCTTGAAGTCTATGACACATGCTCGAAGCATATCTTCAAGAGTTTGAATGGTGCGTTCAGATTGTCCATCAGTTTGAGGATGATAGGCGGTACTGAGATCTAATAGCGTACCCATAGCGGCTTGTACTGCCTGCCATGTTCGTGAAGTGAAACGACCATCACGATCAGAAATAATGCTTAACGGTACACCATGTCGACTTACGATTTCGCTGATATAAATACGAGCTAGCTTTTCGTTCTTGAAATCTTCGCGGATAGGAATAAAGTGAGCTGATTTTGTAAGTCGGTCAATTATTACCCATATAGTGTCATACCCACCAGAAGTGCGAGATAACCCGGTAATGAAGTCCATGGTTATATTTTCCCACTTCCATACAGGTATTTCAGGTTGAACCAGAAGTCCTGAGGGTCTTTGGTGTTCAGCTTTCACCTTGGAACATGTAAGGCACTTAGAAACAAAAACAGCAATATCCTTTTTCATTCCAGGCCACCAATAGGTATATCGTAGGTCTTGATACATCTTATTGGCTCCTGGGTGTATAGAGTATCGCGTTTTGTGAGCTTCATTCATAAGAATTTCACGAAGATTGTTGTGGTCAGGAATCCATATACGATCTAGGTAGTATAGAATACCGTCAGATTTAGTTTCAATTTTAAGTTCAGCTCCACAGGACAGCTCCTTTCGTACATCATCTTCCGTTACTGAAACATGTTGAGCTTCTCGAATTTGATCTTTAATGTCAGTTATGATTTGCGAACATAGAAGACGAATGGAGTTCGCATAACCCTTTCGACTAAGTGCATCAGCCACCACATTTGCTTTGCCAGGGTGGTACCGAATTTCACAGTCGTAGTCATTTAGAAGTTCGACCCATCTTCGTTGCCTCATGTTTAACTCCTTTTGATTGAAGATATGTTGAAGACTCTTGTGGTCCGTGTATATTTCACACTTAGTACCGTAGAGATAATGTCTCCATATCTTAAGAGCGAACACAACGGCTCCAAGTTCTAGGTCGTGGGTGGTGTAGTTCTTCTCATGAGTCTTGAGTTGTCTCGAAGCATAAGCTATAACCTTTCCTCTTTGCGTTAGAACACAGCCTAATCCTTGCCCTGATGCGTCGCAATAGACCACGAAGTCATCACAACCTTCAGGAAGAGTGAGGATTGGTGCATCACAGAGTTTTTGTTTAAGGGTTTGGAAGGCTTCTTCTTGCTTGGGTCCCCATATGAAAGGTTTTCCCTTATGAGTTAAAGCCGTGAGTGGTACAGCAATGCGAGAGAAGTTTGAAATGAAACGACGATAATAACCAGCCAAACCAAGAAAAGATCATACTTCAGTTGGTGTACGTGGAGCTTGCCATTCTTGTACCGCTTTGATCTTTGAGGGGTCGACATGTATTCCCTTGTCATTGACTACATGTCCGAGGAATTGCACCTCTTTTAACCAGAATTCGCATCTGGAGAATTTGGCTTAAAGCTTTTCATTCTCTAGAAGTGTAAGGATGAGTCGAAGATGAAGCTCATGATCAGACTTAGAATTTGAATAAATAAGAATGTCGTCGATGAAGACTATAACAAATCGATCAAGATAAGGTTTGCAGACTCTGTTCATTAGGTCCATGAAGACTGCTGGAGCGTTGGTTAAACCAAATGGCATGACCATGAATTCATAATGACCATAACGAGTTCGGATGCGGTCTTTGGGACGTCTTCATCATGTACTCTAAGTTGATGATAACCAGATCGAAGGTCGATTTTTGAAAAGCAGCTGGCACCTTGAAGTTGATCAAGAAGATCATCAATGCGAGGTAATGGATAGCAATTCTTGATTGTTAACTTGTTGAGTTCTCTGTAGTCGATGCACATGCGAAACGATCCATCTTTCTTCTTTACAAAAAGGACAGGTGCACCCCAAGGCGAGGAGCTAGGACGTATGAATCCCTTGTCAGTCAACTCTTGTAATTGACTGGCTAGCTCTTGCATTTCAGAGGGGGCTAACCTATAAGGATACTTTGCAACTGGTGTAGCACCAGGTATAAGATCAATACGGAATTCGACTTCTCTAACTGGAGGAAGTCCTGAAATGTCGTCAGGAAAAACTTGCGGAAACCTTTTACTACTGGAATGTCTTCAAGTTTCTTCTCCATGGTTCCCTTTTTGATGATATGAGCTAAAAACGCGACATAATTCTTGCGAAGATATTTTTGAGCTTGAAGACAAGACATTAAGCTGAGCCCTTTGACGAGGTTTCTCCAAAGATTCGAAGAGTCTGACCGTTTGAAAGAGGAATACGTATAAATTTTTCGCGACATACAACTTCTGCCTGATGTTGACTGAGCCAGTCCATACCAATTATGATATCAAAACTTCCTAACTTCATAGGAATAAGGTCAACTGAAAAGTCGTGGTCGTTTAAGGTGAGTGTACAGTTACGTATAATAGAGTTTAATGAGACCGGTTTCCCGTCTGCAACTTCTACTGTTATGGATTCCATGAGCTTATCACGATTTTGGTTTAAGATAGGTTCAAACTCTAAGGACACAAAACTTTTATCCGCGCCAGTATCAAACAACATGGATGCATATCTACCATTTATAAGGAACGTACCGTTAACCACATTGCCGTCAACTCTAGCCTGATTAGCGTTGATGTTGAAAGCTCTTCCTCTTGCAGGTGGAGGAGCTTGGTTCGCTTGATTCACTGGATTGGCTTGGGCCTGAGCATGAATAATGTTTACCAGCCTTGGACAAGTGTTTCTAAAATGGCTTGGGTCTCCACAATTGTAGCAAGCCCGCATAGGTTGAACCATAGGATAATTGGGTTGGTAATATGTTTGGGCTAAATGTTGGGTAGGTGGTAATAGTAGGGGTTGTTGGGCTTGACCCATTATTTGCTGGTAGGTTTGGGTTGAAGGCTGGTGACGGTTCGTTCGCAGAGGCATGCGGCAGGTTTGAACAGTATGACCTGCGCAACCACAGCCGGTGCAATGTTGGCAATGATGATCAGGAGAATGGTGATATTGGCAACGGTTGTATTTTGGTAACGGGCCAGAGTATGGTCTTTTGTATGGTGCAGGTGAAGGGGCGACTTGGGTAATGGGTGCAGCAGGAATTGGGAAATTGGTTTGAGTGACAGCGAAGTTTCTGGTGTTGCGCTTCCTCTTGTTAGCAAACTTAGAGGAGGAGATGGAATGGTTTGAGGTTTGACCCTCAACAGGGGCTTTCTTTTTCTCTTCTTTGAACTTACCGTTGCGAATTCGATTCTCGGTCAGTTCAGTCGCTAGCTCCATAGCAGCTTCAAGTGTTGCTGGCGAAATGCTGAGAACCGAATCTTGAATTTTCGAGGGAAGTCCTCGAATATAATGCTCGATCAAACGATAGGCTGGGGTAAACAAATTAGGAACCATTTGGTTCAACTCTAAGAACCTCTTGTTATAGGTGGTATGATCACCCTCCTTTTGCTTTAAAGAATGAAACTCGTCCTCCAACTTTTTAATTTCACTCCTAGGACAGAAACGCCTAGTCATGATTTCCCTTAACTACTCCCATGTTAAGGCCATTGCATCATCAATCCCCCTCTTCCCCTTTTCAGTATTCCACCAGGTGAGAGCTACCCCAAATAGTCTCCGGTGGCGTATCGAACCTTGCGATCCTCAGGACAATCGCAGTTGAGGAAGGTGTTTTCCATTTCCTCAAACCAATGGAGGAGAGCAGTGACACCTTCGGTCCCTTCAAATTTAGGAGGATCGCAAGACTTAAAATGTTTGTATGAGCACTTGTGGGTAGGAGGGTTGCCGATGTTCTGGTCATGTTGTTGAGGATGATTAGTGGGATTTGTGGCGAGAGCTTGTTGTACTTGAACCACAATGTCGGGAAGTACCGCGGCCATTTGTTTCGCAATTTGTGTGGCCAAACGTTCGTGAGACCTTCCTGATCTTTTACCCCCTCGTTGTTGTCTAGCCGACATCTACAGGAACATACATAAGAAGATTGTGAGTTAATGGAGTCTTTTTAGGTGTCATGTGTCTTTAAGAAAATGAAAATAACATAAATATCAATAATGCAACCACATCCATAGGATGTCTTGGGTTTACTCATGTTGGGCCTCAAATGTCCCCCATACCTTCACCTGTATAGTCATGTGGGTCCCCATGACTATTGGCTTGGTAGGATTCACATTAGTATTGGCGATTTAACACTCGCATCACCCGAATGCAAACCACAAAATATGTTTACGAGATGTATGGTCGGAATGTGTCCAGGTGTAGACACAATGACAACTCAAAGTGGGGTTAGCTCACACGACGTTTGGTATAGCATGCTTTGGCCTAATAGGTACTTCGTACTCTCATCGTTAGTCCCCAGGTAGGCAAACTGGTCCTTTATTTTGGATTTATACGAATGCCAGCCTAGACAGGACGTTCCGACTACCGGTACTGGTACCCTTCCAGTTACTACATGCCCGTCATGAGAACTCACTTTGATGAGATTTGAAAACACAAAAATCATTGTAAAAGCAATCATGAAAATGATGTGGGGTGTGCTTTCATTGATATGATATGTTATGAGAATATGATTCATGATAGACATTATATGATAATATATACTTATGAACATGCTTGCATAACATTGAATGTAACATTTAACTTAAAACATATAAACATCATGAAATTAGGCATGTAACACACAAAAATCTTAAAAATTTCTAATCAACTATAGTATAGGCTCTAAGGGTCTAATAACCTATCCTATATCCCTATAGTCATGGCTCTGATACCAATCTGTCACACCCCGACCCGCAGCGGAATAAGAGTCGGGGCATAATTGGGTTATCACCAAAGCTCATGATATTTACTATTATGTTTCATATTTATTAAAGTCAAAATTACATTCCTAATAATCCAAACATGTCCATACAATACAAAGAAAATAACCAAATAAAACAATTCCAAGCTCTAAATCATTTTATTCTTCTAGGCCAGTCCTATGTGTTTCTTGCTGCAGCTGGTTCACCTGTATCATGTGTAAAAATGGGGGTTTTTGGGTCAACATAAGTTGGCGAGTGAACCTTGTTAGATAAACATTTATTATTGATTTTCTTGTTAGTTTATCAATGAAAAATTGTGCATAATCATAGATGAGCAAATGTAAATAATCAAACACCAGCAATAGCAATCACAACTATAACATACAATAAGATATGATAGCATACATTAACATACCAACATCATACAATAAATAACATGAATGAAACTGTGCGATCAAGGCTCAATCAAGCGGAGCCGATCGTATTGCATGTACTGAAAACGATAAATGTCTGTGCGATCAAGGCTCAATCAAACGGAGCCGATCGTATGTTGGCACGCCAGGTTCACGCTCATAATGTAATGGGGAACTTGCTCAACGCTCATAATGTAATGGGGAGCGGCGGCCTATGAAATTGCATGTACTGAAAAATAATAAATTAAATCTAACAATAACCACACCAACAATTGAAACAAGCTGAATACACATTTGTTCATGACATGATCTATGCACAATGATTTAAATATAATAAATAGCAAGACACATGATACACCCCAAAACGTGATTAAAACGGGGAATTTGTAAAGATTCACTCACATTGGGTGCGTTTGATTGGAGATGGTGAGATGTGCACGAGTTGGAAGGGCGGAACAACGAGAATTAACTAACCTAAATAATAACGGAAAATATAGTAAATGAGTGGATTTTATTAAGGATTTTAATAGAATTTTTAGATATATTTTTACGAGTTTAAGGCTATTTTCTATCTTTAAAAACATTACTTTTAAGTATTTTTAATTGATTTTTAAATTAAATTAAATAAATAAAAATATAAAAACATGTTGACTTTTTGGGTTGACCGTTGACTTTTTGACTTTGACTGTTTGACCGGTTTATTGTGTGACTGAAATGCGCTGGGTGAGGCTCGAACCCGAGACCTCCCGTACGCGTGCACGCAGCTCTACCAACTGAGCTACGTGTCTAACCTGAAATAATTCTGTTTTTAATTATATTTATATACTAATTAGATTAATCCGAAAATCATTTATTTTAAAAAGATTTTAACGTAACGACTCGGTGCACTCCACAGGTCTCGAACCCGGGACCTGTGGTTTAGTTTGGCACACAGTCCACCGCTGGACTGTGTGTATAACTTGGTAAATATCCTAGTTTTTATTATACTTAACATATAACGGAGTTAACCCGGTTCAGTTTTAAACAAAAAGGCATTTTATTACTGCGAAGGTGCGTGTGTCAAGAATCGAACTCGGGATGTATCCGTGTTTTTGTTCGCACACAGTCCACTGCTGGACTGTGTGTCTAACCCGTTCAAAATACCAATTTTAATTATCCTTATAATGTTATCATAGTTCATCTTCTTCGTTAGTTTTTACAGGCAGTAGATTACACCATTATATCTTGTTTAATTCGATTGATAAACATTGTACAGACTAATATGAAATGGCAGAGACGATAATTAGAAGTAAACATACCGGTGAACGATTTATTTTAGAATTCCGGCAAGGCGTCGGTCTCTGTTTTTATGAACTTCAACTGAGCAAGACAATTAACCGTTTTGATTAGCTAATCGTGGAATTGAAGTGATAAACAAACGTTAACAGAGTGTTTGAATGTCCTTACCGATTCACAGATGAAAATAAAGATTTCCAGAAATTTTCCGGTGAACTGGAATTATCCGATAGCAACGTCTGAATTTGATTTCAATTGAAAGGTTCGAGTTAGAAATAGCTTAACAATTGATAGACTACGACGGTATTGAAAGACTTACCGTTTTGGTGAAGAATACGGTTTTCCGGCAGACTTGCAGAATTTTCCGGCGAGTAAAATAAACTTTTCTGATGAACTGAAAGTATGACGAAAGTGAAATGGCAGGTTTGTGGAATGTTTCTGAGTCGCGAGAAGATCTTTGATTGCAGTAATTCAGATTATGGAATATCTTCGGTTATAAAACCGATCATCATCAGAATTTAAGTCAATTCAAGTCTGAATTGATTAGAATCGTCGGTGCATCGGTTATAAACCTGAATTCGTGATTATTCAAACTTTTTAGACGGTTGAATAACCGATTTCGGTTTTCAGTTGGCGCAACCGGTTAATCTATGTTTGTTTATAAGATTTATTTGTTTCCTAGAGTTGACAGAAAACAAACAAGTGGCGGAGTGGTTATGCGTGTGAGTGTTAAGTCTTTGGAGTTTACAATCCGGCTGACCCGGGTTCGAGTCCCGGCAGCCCCATTTTATTTTTAGTTACTTTATTTATATTTTTTTTATCAATTATAACTTTTATGGTTTAGTTTGTTTATTAATTATGTATCATTAAAAATTAAAATAAACATAAATAGGCAACGTCACATTTATAACTTGATATTCGATTACAAACGGAGGGGGTTTGGTAAAACCCGTTTTCGACAAATGTTACAGCTGGCAAGTGAGACACTTACTTACGTATCAGGCAACATCTTCCTTCATGCCGTTCCACCAAAAGTTCTGACGTAAGTCTCGATACATCTTCGTAGATCCTGGGTGGATAGAAAATGGTGAGCTATGT
The DNA here is from genome assembly GCA_947069175.1 of Scalesia atractyloides. Lineage (NCBI taxonomy): Eukaryota > Viridiplantae > Streptophyta > Magnoliopsida > Asterales > Asteraceae > Scalesia > Scalesia atractyloides. The sequence goes on from CAMTDV010000009.1 coordinate 42,595,522, forward strand.
GCCTCGGCTAACAATGATTCACGTAGGGCGGACTCGTCTGGCACACACAGTCTCTTGCCACACCAAATTACTCCGTGTTCATCTATACGAAACTCGGATTGCTTACCCACCTCAAGATTTTGCACAATTGCCCAAAGTTCTCCATCGTTCTTCTACGCATCCTTAACTCGAGAAATGAGATCAGGTTCTATGTGCATTTTAGCAAGGTAACCATCTGACTTGCCAAGATGAAGTTCGATATCCATCCTATCAAGGTCCGAGATAATGCGAGGTTGAATAAGAAGGCAAGATACAGTTCCAAAATTCTCCTGACTCAAAGCATCAGCTACGACATTAGCCTTCCCAGGGTGATACTAAATATTAGCGTCATAATCCTTCAAAAGTTCCAACCACCTTCTTTGCCTCATATTTAACTCCTTCTAAGTGAATATATACTTGAGGCTTTTATGGTTGGTGAAGATGTCACAAGTCTCGCCACACAGATAGTGACGCCATATCTTCAATGCAAAGACAACTGCAGCAAGCTCCAAATCGTGTGTCAAGTAACTAACATCATAGGGCTTAAACTGACGTGAGGCATAGGCAATAACCTTCCCGTTTTGCATTAGCACGCAACCCAAGCCTTTCTTCAAAGCATCACTATTGATCTGATAACCGCCTGACCCAGAAGGGAGAGTGAGTATCGGAGTAGATACGAGGCGTTTCTTCAATTCCTCAAAGCTCTTTTCGCGTTCCTCATTCCACGAGAACTTAATTCCTTTCCTCAAAAGTTGTGTGAGGGGTAAGGCAATGGTGGAGAATCCTTCAACAAACCTTCGGTAGTAGCCGGCTAGACCCAAGAAACTCCGTACCTCTGTAGCAGAAGTGGGTCTAGGACAGTTGGTAATAGCCTCAACCTTTGCGGGGTCCATCTTGATTCCGTCTACTGACATAATATGGCCCAAGAATGCTACTTGGTTGAGCCAAAACTCACATTTCGAAAACTTTGCATAAAGTTTCTTCTGTCGCAAAGTTCCTAGCACTGCATGCAAATGTTCTTCATGTTCCTTTCGGTTCTTAGAATATACCAAGATGTCGTCGATAAAGACTATGACGAATCTGTCCAAGTACTCATGGAATACTCGATTCATCAAGTCCATGAAGACTATAGGTGCATTGGTTAGTCCAAAAAGCATAACCAGAACTCGTAATGACCGTAGCAAGTCCGGAAGGCGGTCTTAGGAACATCTTCTTCCTTGATCTTCAGTTGATGATAACCTGATCGGAGATCTATCTTGGAGAAGAACTAGCACCCTGAAGTTGGTCAAAGAGATCATCAATGCGGGGCAGAGGATACCGATTGCGAATGGTATCTTGTTGAACTCCCGGTAGTCAATACACAAACGCATACTACCGTCCTTCTTCTTGACGAATAAGACCGGTGCACCCCAAGGTGAAACACTTGGCCTTATAAATCCCATTTCTAAGAGTTCCTGAAGTTGCTCCTTTAACTCCTTCAGTTCCAATGGAGCCATACGGTACGGTGCTTTAGAGATAGGCTCGGCACCAGGGATTTAGTCGACAGTGAACTCTATCTCACGGTCAAGTGGTAGTCCTGGTAGTTCATCTGGAAATACGTCAGGATACTCACGAACAACAGGATGGCTATCATTCCATTACCAATAACAGGGGTATCTCTAATCGAAGCTAAGAATCCAGCACAACTGTGCGCGATTAATTTATGAGCTTTGAGTGCAAAAATGATCTTAAGAGGCTTATGGGGTTGAACCCCCTGATAAATTAGCTCAGGATGACAAAGATTACCAAATATGACACATTTAGAATAACAATCAATAGCCACACGGTGGCGAGCTAACCAATCCATCCCAAGGATCACATCGAAGTCACATATATGCATCGGATAAAGATCCGCGTTACACACAACGGGTTCTATACGGATAGGACAATCTTTATACACATGAGTGATCAGGACAGAGTTCTCCATAGGAGTAGAAATAGACAAAGCGTGTTCTAGCGGTGTCGGTGCGATCTTAAGGTATCTAGTGAACGAGTTAGACACTACAGAATGTGTCGCTCCCGTATCGAATAACACATAGATACTACGTTCACCAAGCTGAAGGGTTCCAGACACAGTACCCAGAGCATTGGCAGCTTCATTAGCAGAAAGCGCAAACACTCTACCTTCAGTGTTGGGTGGTGCAACATTCCCTCTAGTAATCCTATTAGTATCAGGCTTGGTACAATCTTTAATCATGTGTCCGGTCTGGCCACATCTGAAGCATGTTCCTGCGGCCCTACGGCATACACCGAGATGTTTCTTGCCACAAGTGTTGCATAAAGGAATCATGATCTGATTCTGGTTCATCGGTTGAGTCTTGTTAGGTCCTCCATTAGGCCGAGTCTGATTCTGGATAGGCGTCTGATTGAGGGGTCTCGGATTCCAAAGACGTGTCTGATTTCCAAGGTTTCAATTCGCTTGAACTCTACGGTCTTGATGGCTTGTAGCAGTGGATGACTGACCCGTAGCTTGTTTGGGAAGTCCATCATCGTCTCTCTTCTTGTTCTCCCCAGTCCGAGATAAGAATTCCTTTCTCTTGAACTCAAAAGTCTTAATGGCATCCGCCACCTCAATGATGTCCTTGAACTTCATGAACATGATCGATTTCCGAATCCGATCATTAACTGCCGACTTGCACTTCTCAGCTTGAACTGCGGCAGATCCTGCTGCTTCTCCCACAATACTGGCCAACCTTGAGAATCAGGTAATAAACTCTGAAGCAGGCTTGTCGTTTCCTTGTCGAATAACAGCATACCCCCTGATCTGAGCTTCTCTATCAGCATTCGAGAAATATCTATCGTAGAAGATGGTACGGAATTCAGCCCACGAAAGAGTAGCGATGTAAGCATCTCCTCCTTTGACTTGTTTGTGTCCCTCCCACCAAGTCTGTGCATCGTCTTCTAGCTTGAAGGTGGCCAACCTAACCTTGTACTGGTCGGCAACTTCCAGCACCTCAAAGATTTTCTCTATATGGGCTATCCAGTTTCGTGCCTCGATCAGGGTAGCAGCGTGACTGAAAGATTTTGGGTGTTGCCTTTGGAAATGACGGAGCCACACGTGGATGCCTTCAGAAGTGTTGGTGGTGGTATTCTCACCAACGACGACTCCAGAATTAGGGTTAGCGCGTCCTTGAGTTTGTTGCATAACAGCCTCTAAGGTTTGAGCAACGAGGTTTGGAAATAGTCCGGCAAACACTTGGTTTGTCACACCCCGACCCGCAGCGGAATAAGAGTCGGGGCATAATTTGGTTATCACCAAAGCTCATGATGTTTACTAAATTGTTTCATATTTATTAAATTCAAATTACAACTTAAATGTTCAAACCAAATTCATACAATACAAGGAAATGAAAACTAAATAAACAATCCAAAGCCTAAACTGATTTATTCTTCTAGGCCGTCCTATGTATTTCTTGCTTCAACTGGATCACCTGTATCATGTGTAAAAATGGGGAAATTTTGGGTCAACAAAAGTTGGCGAGTGAACCTTGTTTAAAAACATTGTTATTGATTTCTTGTTGTATTTAATATTTAAAAGTTGTGCAATAATCATATGTGAGCAAACATATATAAACAAACAATCACAAACCACCTTGAATGAGTATATGACATGAATGATAATGTATTCTGAGATCCAGGCTCAATCAAACGGAGCTGGCCTCGTATGTTGGCAACGTCACGTTCCGCTCATAGGTAATGGGGAACAGACGAGCCTATGATGATGTATGTGAGATCAAGGCTCAATCAAACGGAGCCGATCGAAATGAGGCACCTGTACTCAACCCGTCTCCCACGGGGAGCTGTTGGGCCTAATGAAATGTATGTACTGAAAATGATAACTTTAATCTAAACATTAACCACACAAACAATTGATACATATTGGATACACATTTGATCATGGATATGATGGATGCACAAGTGTTTAAATATAATAAATAATTAAGCGACACATGATACACCCCAAAATGTGATTAAAACGGGGAATTGGTAGAGATTCACTCACATTGGGTGCGTTCTTTTGATGATGTTGAATGCGCACGAGTTTTGAGATTTGATCGACGAGGAAAAACTAACCTAAAATAATAACGAAATGGTACGGTAAATAAGTGGATTTTATTAACAATTTTAATAGGATTTTTAGATTTATTTTTGTGAGTTTAAGGTCATTTTCTAACTTTAAAAATATTATTTTTAAGTATTTTTAATTGATTTTTAAATTAAATAAATAAATAAAAAAAATAAAAAAAATTTGACTTTTTGTTGACCGTTGACCGGACCGTTGACCGGTCGGACAGTGGTCTGAGTGTGCACTGAGTGAGGTTCGAACCCGGGACCTCTCGTACGCGTGCACTCAGCTCTACCAACTGAGCTACGTGTCTAACCCGAAATATTATATGTTTTAATTATATATATATATACTAATTAAATGTTAATTTATTTGGTTTATATTAAAAGGATTTAAAATGGTTGAACCGGTTGCAGGGACCCGGATCGAACTCGGGTCCTTCGGTTTGTAAGCGCACAGCCCAACCAGTTGGGCTGTGTGTCTTATCTGTTTAACTTACAGTTTATATTAATCTTATAAACATACTGGGACCTGTTCTGATTCAGTTTTAAAAAAATTTGGTTTTAATTCGGAAAGTCGGTGCGTTTGTAAGGTTCGAACTCGTGACGTGCGTTATGTGTTTGCACACAGTCCACCACTGGACTGTGATCAGTTGTCCACCCCAACAATTTACGGCTAGCGTTTTGCAAACGATTTCTCCGTAGGGTGCGTTTGGCAAACGATTTCTCCGTATGGTGCGTTTTGTAAATATGAAAATTGGACAAGTTTAGTTGGTTCGTCCAAGAGTTTTTTACTGAATTGAAGAGCTTGGAGTCTTGCAATGCCGTTAATGGCGTAAGTTGCAGCTCTTGAATAACCCTTGTGCGCACCGTAAATATGTTTTACTGATTGATCACCTTCTTTGGGTCCAAAATCTCTTATGAATTGGTACAAAGAAATTACTTCTTTGATGAAAGCATACCATATGTCTCGCCTCATTTCGCCTCCTAAATCCACAAATTCAAGTACCCATGGTTTAGACCTGATAGTTCGGTCATGATTTTAAGTAAAATATAGAGGTTCGGTAATGGGTCAAGTCAAAACTAGGGCAGTAAACAACCCAACCCAAGCCGAGCCAAGGTGGGCGCAGCTCATTTAAAAACCAGTCGAGCTGAGCCTAGCCGGCTCGTTTTCTTATCGAACTGAAATGTTGGGTCCGGGCTCGGCTCGTCAAAGGCTCGACCCAGCTTATGGCTCGTCGAGCCGACTCGTTTATTTTTTTCAAACTAAAAAATGGGCAATTCAAAACAAATAAAACTAGGGTTAAACTATTGTTTTACTTTGCTATTAAACACTTAGAAGTTTTTGGTTTTTTTATTTTTAATATTTGATAAAATTTAATTATATGAGTTACCGGGTTATTTTATTAAAAATGATGATACTGCTATTTAAAAACTATGGTTTAAAAATATGTTATACTTTTGGGTTATAATTTTGGTACATATAAAAATTTAGGCTTAGGTATATTCGAGCCAGCTAACAACCGAGCCACGAGTAGAACTTACCTTGGCTCGGGCTCGGCTCGTTTACAATCTAACGTTTATAAAACCGAGCCGAATTCGAGCGAGCCGCAAGCTTTTTGAACAGCGCTAGTCAAAACAATTTTTTTGTACGGGTCGGGTTGGGTTGGGTTGACCCAAACACATTTTTGTATAAATTTTGATTTTTCTAAAAAAAATATTCGAGTGTCAAATGAGATAACAAAACTATATTACTTCAATAAAATCTAACTTTCCAACCCATTTGACTTGTTTACTTTTTAGTAACTTTTTTATTTATCCTGTTTGACTTGAAATATAACCCGAACGGACCAATAATGGAGATGAGTTATTGAAGCTTACTCACTCTGGACCAGAGGTAACAGAGATAGCAGAGTCGAAAAGATCAGAACCGAACGGTCCAACCCTTGTTTTCTCAACCCATGAACTGGTTTTCGTAAGATCCATTCTAATAACATCCACTTTGCCCTTAAGTCCAATTGCCTGCAACATTTTGTAAGCAAGTGAATTACTGATCTTTATGAATTATGATAAATATAACAGCGACTACTCTTTATCTTTATAGAAGGTGACGTGCGATGTACCTCATAGTAAAGTGCTTTGTCAGTCAAGGTAAGTTTTCCAGGCCATGCAATGTTATTCTCCCATTTAAGAACGGGTCTTTTTCGGCTAGATCCGAGGCATAAGATTCGCTCTCCAGAAATTTGAGGAATCTCTTTTACATGGTATGATTGCCTTCCTTCATACACTCTTCAATGGTGGGAAAATTTGTCAAAGAAATAATCCTCGGTAGATTTATATTTGTTCAAAACTGAAAGTAGTAATATTCTGTCCCAATATACATGCTAAAACTTTCCTTTTGGGAATAAGCTGACTCCTGAAAATAGAGGTGGCAAAAACGGGTCGTCCGGGTAACGGGTTAGGGAGACCCGCCAAAAAATGTAATATTGTAAATGTATTAAACGGTTGCAAGAAACTATGTTATTAAACTAATAATATATTTTTCTTCAAATAAAACGTTTTGAGAAGTTGAAAGGATTTAAATATGTACCCGTTCAGCCAATTTGACCCGTTATCAAAACCAACGCAACCCGAATTGACCCATTTCATACACATGAGGTTGAGATGCCCCTTTTACATGAAATAAACAACATTATCCTTTAAGGAAAGTTTTAGTCCAAAATTACGTTTCATATTAGTTCTCAAGGTTCCTTGTTTTGTAATTGTTGAGGGGTAGTTTAGGCATTTAACTAATGATAAGAGAAAGTGTTAGTGAAAAGCTTACTTGAGAAGTTCATCGATATATTTGGACCATACTTGGAAGGAGATGCTTTTCTGACCACCGGAAAGAGCTTTGAAAAGGTACCGTTGGCCAATCTGCTAGGCCCGAGATGGCAGGGGCAATGCGGACAAAAGCCTCTTCTCCAACAAGCTTCCTCTTTAATAAAAAATAATAATAATGTTTTTAAGGTATAACTCATGACACCTTCCTTTTAATGCATAGAATGTTGAAACATGAATAGAAGTAGAGGGGGCAATATCAGCCTCACAGGTTCAGGTCAAGACCAAGACGGTTCATTTTAAGAACGGTCACCAGCAACCATTTTTGAGTGCATTCCTTATAAAATACATATAATAATTCATGTTTATAATTGATTTTTTTAAATAATAGTAATCCAAATTTTTTGATCAAAATGATTTTTGATGTTGTATGTATTTTTGAAGTGAATAAGGTGACACTCCTTTTTATGCATAGATGTTGACACATAAATAGAAATAGAGGTGGCAATATGTGCATGACGCTATCGAGTTGAAATGGGCCAAAATGGGCACGAACATTCACTTTTTAGTCCATAGCTTAAATAATATATAAATAATTAATGAGCTAATTATGATTGATTTTTTTTTCAAAAAAAAAAAAACCATCTGATCAAAATGATTTACGATGTTGTATCATCATCATCATCATACTCAGTAAATCCCACCAATAGCAAAGCTAAGGTAGGGTCTGAGGAGGGTAAGATGTAGACAACCTTACCTCTACCCCGTAGGATAGAGAGGCTACTTCCGGTGAGACCCTCGGCTCGATTGTAGTTTTGCATCAAGCCTTGGACATAAGGCACATAACACTTAGCAATTGGGAAAAAGGCCGATTATTGCATGTACCCTTTTGTCTTTCGGCTATCAACGCCACCACATGATGCATCATTAACCGTCCCCTGTTTTTAGCGTTACTTTCACGAAATTTAGTAAAATAAAGTTAAAATTAGTACAATTTCACTTTTGCCCCCCGAGGGCCCACACATATATGCATTATATGCGCACACCACAAGCGGGGCGTGATTTACGATGTTGTATGTATTCAAAACACACATCAGGTGACTTTCAACCCGTTTGACCCATTTAACCAACTTCAGATGAAACACACACAAAATTGACTTGTTAATAAATATAAAGGTCGAACTGAAACATCTATATAGAAGCATCAATTCAACACGTTGTATGCGCATAAAGTGCCAAAGCAGAAACTACACAAAAAAAAAAAACAAAAAACAAAAAAAAATCTAACTTAAAGCAACATTTATCTATCAGTTTTACGTAATTTTTCTCCATCCTCTATTTTGCCAGTCCCGTTTTAATTTCACAGTATGTGGGAACCACATATACTCATTCTAGTTATAGGATTAAAAGAAAAATAATTAGTGGAGAACAATAGGGAGGATTACGTACAGAAAAATGAACCTGAAATGAAGCTTTCTCTCCAATTGTACCCCAGGATTCCTTTTCGTTGGTGTACGGATGCTCCCATGCAAGCATTGTTACAAACACAAGTCTTTGGAATGCTGGCTCCTACCATAAGAACAAAAAGTTTATAGATGGTCCAAATGCTAAATCCATTGGAAATGAAGTCAAATTAAATACAGAATCTTTTTCAAAAAACCAAAAGAGGCGCCTATTGTGATTTATGGTCAAACATTTGACTTTTGGAATAAAAAAATGTTACAGGTTATGTAACCAAAATCGTAGTTTTATTTGTGATCAAACATTTTCAACCATTTTCACCTATTTTATTTTTAGTTAAATGATTAGCTCACCTGTTTGACATGACAAAACATAACCAAAATCAACCCGTCTATGTGTAAATCGGTTGACATTACTACTTCTACTTCTATTAAAACATAAGAAACGATAATTCACACAGTAAATTAGACCCACAAACCTTAAGAGAAGGATGAATTTCCGAACTATCTCTAGACAAGAATCTAAAGCAGCAATATTCCACCAAATTACGGGCATCATTAGACACGTGTGAAGGCACAAGTGCTTTAAAGATTCTCTGCATTTTCTTCCCGGTCAATCCATTCCTCCTGCATATTTGACACTGCAAAATGTTAGAAACTGCTCATCCACTTCCGGTTTTCATCCTCCGTTTTGTGTGTCTCACTTTAAGCTCTATTTTTTTTTAATTTGGCCCGTTTGAGATAAAACACAACCCATATCGACCCACATATAATTAAATGTTCTGAAATTGCCACCAGTGAATAGCATCTTAGAAACTTATGCTCACCTGCTAAACTGCTCAATGGAGACAATAGCAGCCAATGAAAGATCGCCACCTGGTGTTCGGCCATCAATAGTCTGCTCCGTCATGAAGAACTCCTCATTGTCACTGAGCTCGTATGCATTTCCCGTTGTGGGATTTTTATCATGAACATTCTTGACCAGTGGAGAAGCCACTTCATTTATAAAGTTTGATGTTTTTGATACCCATATGTTTAATGTATCTTGCACCGAACCTTTAACAACATAAAAACATGACTTAATTGCTCATATTTTCAGAAGGATGGCGGATCAAAGTATCAAACATGCATGTGCATACCCTAGAATTTATTTTGTAGTTTAAATACATACAAAAATCTTAGGGGCATTGCATATCCAAGTCAAAAATCTTTAGAAAAACTATGTATCAGTTCATCATCTTGTTGATTAAAACAATATATCATTCATGGTTTCTCCATTTTACGGTCTTTCAAATCCAAAAGTTAGCGGACTCTTACTTGGACAAGCTAGTTAGAGGGAAACAGGGCAAAACAGACCCAAACATAATAAGAGTATAGCCATAGTTATTAAAGGCGCTAGGCGCACTCAAGGCGCATAGGCCTTGCCTGGGGCAAAGGTGCAAGGCGCAAAAAAAGCGAGGGCCTGAGATAAAAAGAGCCCACAATGAAAAAAATTAAAAATATTTTATGTATTAGAAAATTAATATTATTCTTTAAATAAAATAAACAAAAGCTATTATATAACATTTAAAATCATCTATTTAGTACCAAAAGTTGTAAAATATTAGTGTAGAAAAGTAGTTTTCCACGGATAAAAGTAGAAATCTGGCTGGAATCTTGCCAGAATTTAGAGAATTTGGTTGGAAACTCTCCGGAATTTTTAAATCTCGCCGAAATAAGCGCCTGAACCATCACCTAGAGAATTAAAGCGCAATTGCCTGCACTTAAAGCAGAATTGCCTCGCCTAGCTTGGAAAATGGGCCTATGTGCAAGAGGCGATGACTTTTAACAACTATGAGTATAACCTGGGCTACAAGTGGAGTTACAGGCCCAGAAGCAGCGGACAGAAAGGTGCCAGATCATGGGGCGATCCGCCATAGGCGATCGGAGCCGAATTCCATCAATTAGGTCTCCAAAGAATTTTAGCGATTTCCAATTCTTTCTTTTTGTTAGTGTAAATCACAGATTACCGCAATTTACAAGTTTATTTATATCTTAATTCATACTTCCCTATAAAGATTTCATCATTTGGTAAAATATCATTTTTCTTAAGAATTCTCTCTTTGTCAAAAGGGGGCCCTAACAAATTGAAGCTAAACCGAATTGAACCTAAAGTTTGGTACTCAAAGCACAAATAACCAACTGTTTCTGACCCTCTTCTACAAGGGGTCCTAAAGAAAGGTCCTTTGAAGTTTAAACAACTGAAATTTCCCACAAAAATCCTCTGATCAAGACCAATAATAATTTCAATTTCCAACACAAGTAAAATCTTGATAACATTACAATGAAACCGAGTTAACAAGAACAAGACTTTAAACAAATGGGTATGCAGAAAATTAAAAGAAGAAAAGCATACTCACTGCCATCAAAATCATTTATCCTGAATTTAATATCACCAAGAGAGTGACCCAGAAGCTGCTTAAACCCATGCTTATTCTCTGAAGAAGAAGAAGAAGAAGAGATGAATATGAAGGAGAAGAAGAAGACGACTTGTTGGCACATGAAACAATCTTACACAGAGCTTGGTGTTGGTGTTTTGGGATTAAAGAAAAGGGTATGAGAGATTTTGGGAAGTAAGATTGCCTTTTCCTTCTTCTTTTTTTGAAAGTAAAAGTTGGTGATTCACTGTTCAAGATTCATTTTTTTTATAGAAAAAAGAAGAAGCCTATGATTTTTATTTTTATTTCTGCAGAAAGAAGAAAAATTGGTTTTCTTGGCGTGTTTTTTTCCTTTTTAACACATGGTGGCCGGTGGGTTTGCCTGATCCATAATTGTGTCCGTTACTAAAGCGGGTCGGGTATGGTTTTCGTGCCAAAATATGTGAATGGGTTTTGGTGGGTGCAGAAGAGCCGCACGATTTATATATATATATATATATATATATATATATATATATATTATATACACATGTTTGATATAATAAAATATAACAGAAAATAGTATTTAAGGATAAGACCAAACACCAAATGAGAAGTGTTTGAAATTGAAATGTACAATTATGCTAAGTAAAACATAATAATTACTATATTCTAGTTATATTACATAAATATATAGGTAAAACAATTTCAAAATAACTCAAGTTATACAAAATATTTATTTTGTTTATAAATATAGTAATTATTTTAGTTATATGTAGTGTAAGTGTTTGCATAACTAGAGTAATTACAATACTTAGGCTGATGAGTGTGGTTTAAAGCAATGTTTTCCGAACCGGATCGAACATTAAACCGGATGTTTTACCAACCGGAATAAGTTATAAATATTTAAAAATTATAGTATATATTAAAACATTTCCAAATACTTAATGACACTTTAAAACCACAATATTCAACAAAAACAATAAACAAACTTAAAATAACTATTTAAAAAAACGTAACTCCATTTAATCACAAAAGTTAGTATTATTATATAACTATTTTAAAAAACAATCATTGAAAGGGGTAGGCTAAATGTATCCATACTCATTACTTTTTATACCCCATTTTCCATAAAATCACATTAAAACTTGTCATATTTACCCCCAATACAAATCATATTTTTTGAAAAGTATTCTTTTTGTTACAAAACAAATTTAAAAGTGAAAAAAAGATTACAGACGTTTTTTTTCAATTTTTATTTAAAAGAGCATATTTTTAAAAAAAAATTCAAATATTGTTTCTATAGACACTTTCTTAAATAGTATTTTGATTATATTTTTTTATTTAACGTCGTTACAAATTCATAATAATATTTTTCTTATAAAAATAATAAAAAAAGTTTTGATTTTTTTGAATAAATAAATGTTGGAGCCATGGAATTAGAAAGTGGAAATCACCATTTCTTCTATAAATCTTTATGATTTTGGCCTTATTTGTTTCTTTGTTGAGTTTTTATTCACAAATATTTTTCTCTTCTTTAATTAAAAATATATTAAATTTATTGATTTCAAAATTTTGTGTGGATTTTTGTGTATTATTGTTTATATATAGTCAATAAAATACCCACCTCAAATCGATAAAAAACTATTTCAAAATATTAAAAATAAAAAATATAAGACATTTAAAATACAAACTAGACGAGGAAAAAACATAATATAGGCTTTTTTTCAAAAAGAAAATTCAAAACTTTTTTTATTATTTTTATAGAAAAAACGTTATTAGTAATTTGTAAAGATGTTCCATAAAAGAAAACATAATCAAAATACTATTTGAGAAAGTGTCTTTTGAAATAATATTTGAAAACATTTTTTTTAAATATGTGTTTTTTAAAAGAAAAATAAAAAGTAAACAAAATTTTTGAAAAATGAAAAACGTTTGTATTATTTTTTTACACTCTAAAATTTGTTTTTTTGACAAAAAGATATTTTTTAAAAGTGATGACTTATATAAAGGTAAATATGTTAAGTTTAAATGTGATTATATAAAAAGAGGGATATAAAAAATAATAAGAGGGGCTACATTTAGTAGCCCTGAAATTTCAAATAAAGAATGGATGACAGCTATTGTTTTGGAAAGATGTAAATTTGCACAGTAAGTATAGTTGGGAGTATCAAAATTAATTTAAAAGTCAAACAAATACCTTTATGTTTCACTCTATTCGCTTCCGATGGTCCAACCCGCAATACTCTCTTCTCTTCCACTACTTCTTCTCCCATTTTTTCTTCCATCTTTATTTTGAACCATAGATATATGATGTTCAAACTGATTTTTGATTCAGAGTTATTGTGAAGGACCATTCATCATCTTGAAGAGATCCGGCCCAACCGTCATTTATCACCGGTTTCCGGTCCGGCCGGCTATATGTTGGACAGGTTCAACGCCCAGATCCGGACCGTCTAGACCTGCGGTCGCCGGCCTGACCGGTTCGACCGGCCGGTCTGGTCCGGGTTTTAAAACATTGGTTTAAAGCCTTTGCGGACTTTATTATGCCTAGGAGTGTTCATCGGTTCGGTTTATGGTTAATTTGATTTATTCGGTTTTTCAAAATTTTGTACCCAAACCAAAAACCAAACCAAACCAAATAAAGAATATGCAAACGGATCCAAACCAAACCAAATTCAATTCGGCTTGGTTTCGGTTAGAAACCAAATAAACCAAATTGTATCTAAGTACCTTTTTTTTCCTAATTTATATTTATGTTTGTGTTCCAACTTCCGAACATCGCAACTGATTTACACCTAACAGTATATGAATACAAGAATGTTTCATTACGAAAAAACAAACACATCCATAAAGTAGTCGTAGACACAACCACAAAGTTAAAGCTTCAAAACATAGATCTATACTAAAGGTCTGAAGTTCAATTATTTTAGAAATGAATGGGTTTGGACTTTTAGATTTATATTTGATATTTTTGATATTTTGCCGCATAAAAAAATAACTATTTTGGGCTAAGAGCATTCACATCCAACTCCCTAAAAATATACATACATTCCACTAAAAACAACTCTTATATCAATATATTTTCACTAAAAACAAAATTTTTCTCTCTCCTTCTCAATTAAACAATATTTTATACCTTTATTATTACATTTTCTCTCTCCTTCACTCAAAACCACTTTCAATATATATTAACAAACTATAGGGGGTGAACAGTGTCCCTCCAAATATACAGATGAACAGTAACATTTTCTCTCTCCTCAACTCACAACCACTTTTTATACCTTTTATAATATAAAGACCCCCTCTCACATATTTTGATGGATAGGATGTGAATGCTCTAATAAATTATATATGATATATAAAATATTATTATTTTTATTTAATAATTAATTAAGTTAAACGGTTTGTTCGGTTATCCAAATAAACCAAATAAAATAAAATTTGGATCCATAAACCGAACCAAAAACCATATTCACAATTCGGTTTCGGTTAGAAACCAAACCAAAAACCGAATTCGTTATTCGGATCGGTTTATTTGGTTACGGTTACGGTTCGGTTTACGGTTTTTATTTGGTTACGGTTTTTTTCTGAACACCTAATTATGCCAAGTCAGCGACACCTAGGCGCTACCACATATGAGGGGCTTTAAAGCCTCTTCCTTTAACATCCTTGCAATAGTTTAAACTTTAAAGCCCCATCATCATTACCTAATTATTATTTTGTTTAACTTGTATTTTTGTAATTTATAAACAAAATTTAAAAAACATAATTTATGTTGGGATTGAACCCTATACAAAGTAACAGATGATATAAAGCCAAATACACTATCTGCAGTTTGGTCCAACTATCAGAGTTTACAACCACTGGTCACCTAAACTCTGTCTTCCTAAGATCTCCTACCTTTACATCATCTGCTACAACAATTTCCCAAATGTCTGCCAGAAGATAAGAAGCAGAGGATGGTCATCAAAGTTTTACTTTTATTAGTTTAATAATCAATGGAACAGTGCTTTGCACTATCAGATGTTAGTGATCAGTGTTTTGAGTTAGTTATTTGTTTGTTAAATGTCACTATCAACCCTGACGTCATCAAAAGATGCTCAGTGGTTAGATAGTTAGTATAAATAGGTGAATCGATGTAACAGTTAAACTTGTCTATCAAAAGATCATTCACCAATTATCTTCTCTGAGTGTACTATCAAACTGTTGTAATTGGCTGAAGGGGAGTTTGTGAATCACATGCAAAGTTTATCAACTTGAAAGCATGATGATGATGAAAACAAACGACCTTTACTTGTAGTAAAAATTTTCCATCTAATTCCGCTGCATTTACTTTTCAGTTCAATTATATTTCCATTTTTGAAACAAAAACTACAAGTAAATAACACTCAGATCCTAACAATTGGTATCAGAGTTTGGTCAATCAAAATTTGATTAAATTCAATTTGATTTGAAAGATCAGCTCTCCTTGCTAATTAGTTTGATAGTTTTACTTGAAAACAGAGTTTTATTACGTTCAAAGTTTTAAAAACACAAATATGTTGTAAACAAGCAAAAATGTCTCAAAACACATCAGATTCCAACATTGGATCTATGTTCAAACCACTGATGTTGAAACGAAATGAATATTTCATATGGCAACGTCAGATGGGTCACACATTAGCTCAACAAAACACCGGATGTTGGCGATCCGTTGTGTTTGGACCACATATTCCATTGGTTCCAAGCACAGAGGATCCCAACACTCAAGTGTCAAAAAATCCTGAAAACTACTCTGAGTAAGATTTCCAGAAAATAGAGTTGGATGCAAAAGCGTTTAGCATTGTTGCTTCCGCGCTACCCAACGAAATCTATGCTGGACTGCTCCACTGCAATAGTGCAAAAGAGTTGTGGGATGCACTGAAAGAACAATTCGGTGGAACTGAGGAGGTGATTGAAAATAATAGAGAAGTTCTGAATCAACAGTATGAAACGTTTTGTCACGTAAAAGGCGAGTCGTTAACACAATAGTTCGAACGTTTTAGCTGTCTTATCAGTGAATTGAAACTGGTTAACGTAGAATTTCCTAATTCGACTGTCAATAGTCGTTTCTTAAGATCGTTACCAGAAAAATGGGAGACTGTAGCTTACGCTACTCGAACATTTGTTGGGTTTAAAGAGATGACCTTTACTCAACTTCATGGTCGACTCCTCACATATGAGAGGGAATTGAACCAGAAAAAGAAGTTGCAAGAGTCAGGGAAAGCAACTGATGACTATACCTTGGGTAACACTGCTCTTTATAGTAATGAAGAGGGTTCTGGCAGTGGAAAGGATCAGGGTTATGATCATTACATTGATATAACTTCTGGAAACAATTTTACCTCTGATCCTTACACACCCAATTTTGCTTTTGCTGCAAATGGGGAAAGCCAAAACTCTGATAATATGTCTTTTGAAATGAATGGCTTACAACATTTTGAACCCACTGATCTGGGAGAAATGGACATTTTACATCAGCTGGCACTTTTGAGTGTTAGAGCAAGTAAATTTTACAAAAGGACTGGTAGGAAGTTTCCTGGATTGCATGGGGGTTTGAAAGTGGGGTTGGAAAAATCCAAATCATATGCTATAAGTGCAATAGGTTAGGACACTTTGCCAGGGAATGCAGATCTCAAACTGCAGGTCCAATTATGACTCACCCAGGCCCTAGACCTCAAAGCATTGCTCATTATTCCCATTATACCCCTGCACCACAAATGCAAAACACTGCACACTTTGCACATCCTACCACTACAGTTCCTGTCCATTATATCCAAACACCTGCTCCACAGATTTAGTATGTCCAAGCACCACCTCAAGTGCATGTGAAACAAGCTCCACATGTCACTCAAACTACTCAAACCACTGCTCCGGCAGAGGCTAACCAACAGAGCTTCTTTACACAAGGCTTTGTTGACTGGAGTAGTTTGCCTGAGGACTTATCAGATGAAAATTTGCTCTAATGGCTAAAAATGATTTTGAAAATGAAAATATTTGTTTAATGGACTTAGAGACCATAGTTGAAGGTGATGAGTCTGTGGAACAAATGTCAAAATCTGGTGTGGTTCAAAGTTGTGATGAAGCAGTGGTTACACCAGTGGTTTCTCAAAACATTGTTGATGAAGAAAAGAACTCTCTATCTGATCCATGGGATACAAATGTGTGTGAAGAAGATTGTGATTGTGCTCTTATGGCTGCTTCGAAGGTATCACCTCAGTTCCTTAAGGATCTATGTTCAGAAAAATGTATAATAGCTTTTGTTAACATTAAACAGGTGAATGAAAACCTTAGGAAAAAAATCTTGGAAAATGAACTTAAAATTTTGAAAAACTAATCAAAGAGTTAAAAACAAAATTGATTTCAAAAGATTATGAAATAAGTAGCCTAAAGCATGAAGCTAGCATAACCAAGGACCAACTCCAAACTATGATAGACAAATACCAAGTTTGCAAAAAGGAGTTAGAAGCTACCCATATCACATGTGAAAAATGGGTAGAGTGTTACAAAGGTTTTGAAATTATGTTAGACAAACAGATCAAGAGTAACATAAAATTTGGCATTGGTTTTCAAAATGAAGAACAAGCCACTGGAAATGTTACAAAAATTGATTCTGAAAAGGTTGAAGTGGTTTCAAAGAATTTGGCTGGAAATGAGATAAAAATCACTGATAAAAATGGTAACAAAATTTCTCTGGAAAAACATGAAGAGTCTTCAACTTTTAAAGAAATTGGGAAATACTTATTCAAACCCACATGGTTAGATGAATGTGATATTCTTGAAAATTTCAAGTCAATGGACTTCTCAACCATTGAAGGTGTCAAGGCACCAAAGGCTAGAATCATTCCCATCAAAGATCTTCCAGCAGAGGTTACAACATCTGGTGAGATGAAATCAGATAAAAAGAAAAGGGAAAAGATCAAACATATGTTTTGTGAATTTTGCAACAAGAGAAATCATGTCACAGAAAACTGTTTTCTTTTAAAAGCATATGATATAGACATAACACATGTGATCCCAAATGATTCAAAATGTTTTGTTTGTGGTAAAACAAATCACTTAACTCATGAGTGTGTCTATCTTCAAACCATGATCAAAAGGTAAAAGAGATCAAGGCAAAAGCTCTTGAGAGAGAAAGTTCAAGCTCTGCTAGAATAAATCTAAGCAGACCTTAGAAGTTGTTGAAACATCTGTCACAAAAGCATTGAATAAAACCTCTGTTCCCAGAGAGATACAAGTGACAGATGCTCCACCTTCAAACAAGTACCCAAGAGGACATGGACAAGCTGTTTATCAAAAGGTTCCTATGAGCTATGACGGTTACAAAAAAACTCTCAAAGCCCAAAGTGAACAGATATCCTCATGGTTACCAACATTTGACAGGAAATGGTTCACAACAGTGGATAAAAAGCAAAACTCAAACCACTGACCATATTCATGGATTTGAGAGTGGACAATTTGTGACCCCATCCAAAGCCATTCTGGCTTTGGAATCTCATCTAAACTAATCGTTTACTTATGTGCAGGGAGCTTCTATTTGCCTCGATAGTTTATGGTGTGTAGATAGTGGAGGCTCCAGGCACATGACAGGATGTAGAGCCCTTCTCAAAGATTTCTTGGCTCATGGAGGGAGCGATATATCTTTTGGTAACAATTCAAATGGGAAGGTGTTGGGGTCAGGGTGTGTTCATGCTGGGAATCTCAAATTTGAAAATGTTAACTTAATTAACAATCTAAAATTCAATCTTCTGAGTGTCTCACAAATGAGTGATAAATGATATGGATCCTTCTTTACAAAGAAAACATATCAAATTGTAGGAACAGAGGTTGTTAAAAAGATTGATCAAATCATTGCTGAAAGTAAAGCACAACTTGTTGCTCATAGGAGTGGCAATGTGTATGTGGTTGATATGCTGAAAGATAACCCTATGTCTAATGCATGCCTATTCTCAGTTGCTTCCAGCAAAGAGACAGAGTTATGGCACATGAGACTTGGGCACATAAATCTGAAAACTATCACCACTCTCTCTAAACAATGTCTTGTCAGAGGTTTACCACAAAATCAATTTACTTGTGAAGAACATTGTGTTTCCTGTTTAAAAGGAAAACAACATAAAAGTTCTTACAAGTCAATTGAAGAGTCCAAAACAACCCAATGCTTGCAATTGCTGCACATGGATTTGTCGGGCCCTGTAAAAATCATGAGTTTAATGAAGAAAAGATTTTTGTTTGGTCATTGTTGATGATTTTTCAAGGTTTACATGGACATTTTTCTTACACTCCAAGGATGAAACTGCTAGTATATTGCAAAATTTTGTTAAACAAGTTGAAAAGCAATATGACCTTCCAGTGAAAATCTTTAGGAGTGACAATGGGACAGAGTTTACAAACAAGGAGTTGGATGCTTTTTGTGAGTCAAAAGGGATTGGTAGGCAATTTAGTATCCCAAGAACTCCAAAACAAAATGGGGTGGTTGAGAGGAAAAACAAGAGTTTAGTTTAATCTGCAAGAACTATGCTAGCAGACTCAGGTTTACCCTTGTCTTTTTGGGCAGAGGCTGTAAACACTGTTTGTTATGTTTAGAACAGAGTTTTGATTAACCTCAGGCAACAAAAGACTGCCTATGACTTGCTTTACAAAATCAAACCTCTGATCTCTTATTTCAAAGTTTTTGGCTGTCCTTGTTTCATTTTGAACTTAAAATATTTTATCTCTAAGTTTGCAGCCGAAGTTGATTGTGGTTATTTTCTGGGATAATCAACCACTGCTAAAGCTACAGAGTTTTTAACTCTAAGACCAAGTGTGTTGAAGAAACTCTGAATGTGAAGTTCAATGAACTCTCATCTTTGAAAATCCCAGCAAATCCTGTTGAACTGTTTGATTTAGATAAATTTACATTTGAAGATGTGTCTGTCAAGACTAACCCTGCAAGTACACCACAATCATCATCACAAGAGCAAGATATGATTGCATACTTACAAACTTCAAGATCAGTCCTTCAAGCAGAAGAGCAGATGTTAGTAACAATGGTGAAAGCTCTGCTGGTTCAACAGTGGTCAATACTCAATCCTCTGCCTGCTCTCAAAATCAAAACACTATTGATAAAAATCAATCAAATGTGGATAAAAATCAACAAACCTTCACATTAATACCACCCATACCACTACCTCCATTCCAATCAGAGGCTGGACCTTCAAATTCACTAGCAGAGGTTAGCTCAGATGATACACATTTGCAAGCTTCACCTCAAAATGCAATTGTCCCATATCAAGGTGATTTGATTTTCCTCAAAAGCCATCCTTTGGATCAAGTTATTGGCAACATAAATGAGGGAGTGCTCACAAGAAGCCAATCCCAAAACATTTTCCTGTTTGCTGGCTTTCTATCACTCACACAACCTGTCAAGTACCAAGAGTCATTCAAAGACAATAGTTGGGTAGAAGCTATGCAAGAGGAGCTCCTTTAGTTTAAAAGACAACAAGTTTGGGAACTTGTACCACTGCCTAAGGATGTCAGTCCAATTGGCACAAAGTGGGTCTTCAAGAACAAAACAGATGAAAGGGGTATTGTTGTAAAGAACAAAGCAAGGCTCGTGGTTCAAGGCTATAGACAGGAAGAAGGTATTGACTATAATGAAACCTTTGCTCCTGTAGCAAGGATAGAAGCCATCAGACTGTTCTTAGCTTTTGCTGCTAACCACAACATCAAAGTGTTTCAAATGGACATCAAAAGTGCATTCCTGTATGGAAAGATCAAAGAAGAAGTGTATGTGTGTCAACCTCTTGGATTTGAAGATGCATTTTATCTTGATCATGTTTACAGGTTAAACAAAGCATTGTATGGTCTAAAACAAGCACAAGAGCCTGGTATGAAACTCTATCCACTTTTCCCTTATCCATAGGTTTTTCAAGAGGTAAAATTGATAAAACCTTGTTTTTAAAATGGAAAGGAAAGATTTGATGCTTGTCCAAATTTATGTGGATGACATCATTTTTGGATCCACATGCACTTCTATGTGTGAAGAGTTCAGAAAACTCATGACAGCGGAGTTTGAGATGAGTGCAATGGGTGAGCTGCAATGTTTTCTTGGTTTACAAGTCAAACAAATGCCAATGGCACCTTCATCCATCAAAATAAGTATGTCAAAGAACTATTTAAAAAGTTTGATATGGATGATTGTAAACCTTGCAGCACACCCATGGCAACTTCCAAGCTAGTCACTATTGATGGTAAAGATGACCTTGTTGATCAAACACTTTACAGAAGCATGATTGGGTCTTTATTGTACCTAACTGCATCAAGGCCAGACATCATGTTCGCTACATGTGTCTGTGCCAGATCATAGTCTCTACCTAGAAAGTCTGATCTTATTGCTGTGAAAAGGGTATTCAGATACATAAAAGGTGCTCCCACACTTGGTATCTGGTATCCTGTTAATGGGAACATTGAGCTTTTAGGTTATTCAGACAGTGACATTGCTGGTTGCAAGACAACAAGGAAGTCCACATCAGGAGGTGTCCAATTCCTAGGAGATTGTCTAGTGTCTTGGCAGAGCAATAAGCAAGTTGTAGTTTCCACATCCACTGCTGAGGCTGAATATATTGCTGCTGCAAGTTGCACTGCTCAAATCATGTGGCTTCAAAATCAACTTTTGGATTTTGGTATCACTGCTATAAAGACTCAAATATCATTAAAAATCTTGTCTCTCACTCCACAACAAAACACATTGACATTAGGCATCACTTTGTGAGGGATTGCTATGAAAAAGGTTTGATTTCTTTACAACATGTCCATACTAAGGATCAACTGGCAGATGTTCTAACAAAAGCTATGGATACATCTACCTTTGAAAGTTTGATCTCTAGAATTGGAATGCTAAACATGGATTAAAAACAGTTCTCTGGTGATCCATGTGTAAATAGCATCAAATTGTTTTCAAAAAATCAAAATTATATCCTTAAAAATAGTGTAAAATTGAATTTTTCAATAAATCTTTAAAGTCTGTTCAAACCACTGATATCATTAAAATTGTTCGTTTAGAAAAGTCAAACCACTGTTAAAGTGTATCCTCTGATAGTGTCAAACACTGTTCACAATCCACTGCCCATACCTTCAAACAGTGTTTTCAAACAACTGTCTTCCATTTGCAAGCAGAGGATACACGTGGTCAGACGTTATTCGTTAGAAAAATGCACTAGAAGCCGCGTCATCATCATTTTTTTTCAAAACCCTATAAAACCCCTGTTCTATCCATATTAGAGTTTCCACTTTATCGTGTCGAATTCAAAATTCTCAAAATGATTTTCTCTCAATCATGGCTCCTAAAACCAAATCAAAAGCAAAATCCAAACCAGAACGACCCCCATTTACTCTCATCATCAAAACACCTCACAACTACACAGTAATCTTTGAAGAAACCGGTTCATATACAAGATATCATCTGATGATAAAAATCTTGAAAGAATCTAATTTAAATACATGTTAACTGTCAAAGCCCCAATTTATCAAGAAGCACAACGGCAGTTTTGGGCAAACACAGAGGTTCATTCTCAAAAAGATGTTCCTTATGTCATATTATCAAGAGTGGGCAAAACACTGATGAAAATTACTCCTCAATCCATCTCACAAGTGTTTGAATTAAATGATATGGCATATCCTGTGTCATTCCCAATAAATGAGGTGCAAGCAGAGTTTATGGAAAGGGTTACATTTGTTGGTGTAGAATGTCTATGTCTTAGTCTTATATCGAGTCTGTATAGATTAGAGTTGATTAGGCTAGCAAAAGTATTTATGTAAATATGGGACAAGTTCGCTGGTGAAGGATATGTGAAGTCAAGTTCGCCCGAACTTCAACATCCTCCAACGAAGTTGTTGCCCTATAAATAGCTAGCATGTTGCTCTCATTTTAACTTTGGCATTTCTGAGGGAAGCTCTGTCAATTTGAAGACTTGATGTTATATAAATAAAATTGACGTTTAATTGACTAATTCTTGTTATTTGGTAAACTTGTCATAATATATCCACTATATGGACAATAGAGATCAAATCTAGGTTCCTGTGCGTTGAGGATCGGTCCTACAAGTGGTATCAGAGCTAGAATAGCCTGATTTGATTGATATCAAGACAAGAACACTTCTAATTCTACTCCACTCTTCTATTTTTCTTAATTTTTACACAAAAATGAAGAATTCACGGTCAAATTCTGTCCAATTTTGAATATGACATGTTAAATACTCTATAGATAAACCCTTGAGAGTTTGGAGTCTAAAATCAAACGAATTGTTGTCAGAATTGTGCAAAAACCATGTTTTTCAAACACATCAGGATCGGACTTGTTAGCCAAGTTCGGTCGAACTTGAGCTAAAAAGTCACTTTTTTCAGTGAGTTTTTACCAAGGTTCGCTCGAACTTGAGCAGTTTTTGAAGGAATTTAAGCTAAGTTTGCTCGAAGTTGCTAAAATTCATTGATTTTTTTTCAAGTTCGACCGAACTTGATAAAATTCAAGAAAATTTAGCTAAGTTCGCCCGAACTTGCTAGATTCTTATTAAATTCATTCTACAGGTTCGCCCGAAGTTCAAACTCAGGAAATTTTCAAAACAAATAAAGTTTGACTTAACTTGTGAATAAATTCTGAATTCTTCATTCACAACTACAAGTTCGACTGAACTTGTAGTAAAACTAACTTTTTCAAAAATTTTAACGTGTTTTCAGTGTACGTGTCTTGGTATTCGCGATGGATGATATTCAGAGAGCGTATATATCCAGAGTGGGTACATCCAATGCTAATGTCATACAGCAAGTCAATCTAGACAACGAGATGGGCACGTCCGTTAAACCGCCAAAGTTAATGAGCATGGACGAGTATGAAGGATGGAAGGAGAAATTTACTTATTGGGTTCAGGCCATGCATTTCCAAGGCTGGGTGTCGATTAAGCGAGGTTATACTGTTCCGTTGGACGAACATCTGTTAAAGAAGATATTCTGGTCTTATTGCCCGAGTATACTACTGCGAGAGATCTCTGGCTATCACTACAAAAGAAATACCAAGGCAGCGCAGAGATGATCAAGAGTAAAAAAGCTCTCATCATGAAGGAGTTTGATATTTTCAACATATTGAAGGGCGAGACAATGAAGCAGATGATTGAGCTCTTCTGTCATCTAAAAGTCCAAATGAAAAGACACGGTCTCGAGAAGACTGAACCAGAATACATCGATAAGCTTGCAGATGCGTTACCTGACGGAGAGTGGACTACTTATTTGATGGTTCTGAAAGAAAGTCCGAATTGGGAATTCTTTCAGTTCTCAACATTCATCGACAAACTTGAAGGTCATGAAATGGAACTGATGAAGATTGCAAAGTCGAAGAATGCTAACATTGTTAAAGATGTTGGTCTGTATTAGAAGAACGGAATGAAAGATAGTATTTCAAGCCCAAAGATACATACAACATTCAATGCAAAAATGAATTCTTCTCCACAGAATCAGAACCAATCATATCCACAATATGATCAAAGTCCACAAAGCTCTTCGTTCTCAAGCACAGGGTCAAATGCTTCTTATCAGAGTCAAGCAAATCAGAATCAACAAACAAATTCTGATCAAAATGTGTACAAGTGTAACATTGCTGTAAATCTAAATAATGTTGTTTCTGAGCAAGTTGCAAAACAACACATGTCACTTCTTGCCACTGTTCTAGAGTCGTACGAAAGTCTTGTAGCTGGAAAGATCGGCAATCCCGAAATGACCGCCGAAGACTACGATCAGGTGGACGAAGAAGAGCTTGAACTGATGGACATAAAGTGGTCACTAGCTTCTATCATTCGAAGGGTCACAAAGTTTGTTGCACTCACTGGCCGAGATATCGGAAATTCAAACAACAAGCTAGGGTTCGACAAATCGAAGGTCACTTGTTTCAGATGCCGACAGAAAGGGCATTTTAAGAGAGAATGCAAAAACCCTGAAGCAACGGGAAATCAGAGTCCTTTTGGTGGAGGCAACGAGTATTACAAGAAATCTCTTCAATACAAGCCTTTCCCAAAGAAGACACAAGTTGAGATCCAGGAAAAGCCAAACATCAGCAACACTGATAAAGCAATGGTTGCTTCAAACGAGGATGATGGCTTCGATTGGAATTCTTATATCGGTAAGAAGACCAGAGTTGCATTGATGGCTGAGATTGTTGAAGATACATCTGCAAAAGAAGCAGCAGCTCTAGAGAATATTCTATTGGAACAGTATCTGCAACAACATGAGGAAGAGGAGTATCTTCACATGAAGAACCAAGGAATATTATCTCCTAACTCGTGTGATAGTTTTGCAGGACACTTTGATGGAAGTTCTCAGGAGCAAGTGATCGAGGAGAAGTCGAATAAAGAAAGTACTAATGTGGTTCAAGAAGTAACTGATGAAAACCTCAAGGACTTTGCAGATAAAGCTATGATTGCGAATCTAACCAAGGTAGGTCCAGAGGTAAAGGAAGTTGTTAAAGTGCAAGTTGTGGAGGTTGTAAAACCTTGCACAAAATGTACCGAGCCATGTGCTAATTGTGCCGAAAAATCACAAATCATCGCTGAACTGAATGTACATAACGAACATTTCAAATACGATTATCGTACATGAAGGAAGCATATGACAAAATGAAAGATGATTATGGCAGGCTCGATAGAAATAATATTGAACAACATGATACGATTAGAATGTTGAAAGGTACAGTAATGGATAAACAAAAAGCAATAGACATCTATATTAACACCATTGCTGAAACTAAACAACAACCCAGGACATGAAAATTGAAACAGAACGTGTTCAACAACTTTTAAGAAGTTATTCAACTAACGCATATGTCATTGATCACATTCTTCCTACAATTTCATCGGAAGAAAAACCTAAAAAGAAAATTAGTAAAGAATACAGCAATGTTCCTCCACCCCTTTGCGAGAAGTATTGTCGCAAAACTATTGATGGGATGGATAAGGCACTCAACATTGAGTTGTTATCTGAAAAGAAAAATGAGTTGCCGGAGAACATTGATGTAGTCTATACTAAATCAGATGATGACAATGCGGTAGTAAAAAAGGTGGTTGAAAATGTTCTGAACGATTCTGATGACGGAAGCTTAGATAGCGCCACCTCGAGTTTGAACAGTTCTGACACAAATTCTGAAAATGACGAAACATCATCGGAAGATGATCTATGTGATGATCCTAATGTTGTCATATACAAGATTAAGGAATCTGATAGCTTATACTTTGATGACAGTTTTCCGATTCGGAACGTCAAAGAAGATCAATTGGATAAACTGTTTAAACTAGTTGAAGTCACATCAGATGACCTGGAGAAAAATGAAAATAAATTCTATTCTAAACCCAAAAGAAATTACAATAACTACCAGAGAAAGGGTGGTGATCATCCGGAAAACCGAAGAGTTGGGTTGGGTCTAGATGAGGAAGAAGAACCGGTTAAGAAAAAGTCACCGTTTCATGAACACAAAGATAAAAACATGAAATTTGTTTATAGGACAAGCATGGTTCAGGAGGAGACTTTGATTGGGAAGCAATCAAACGACGAGTTTAAGAAACAGAAAGAACTTCGAGATAAGGCGAAAGCCACAAGTGGTGTAAAATCCACTAGTGGACATTCACATGATAATCGGATTTGCTTCAAGTGCAACGAAGTTGGTCATATTGCACGGAAGTGTTCGAAATCTAAACCAGCTTATCTTCGAAGGAAAGAAAATTCAAATGTTGAAAAACCAAAGCAACCAGAGATTGGGCAAATAAGAATCTTAAAAAGAAATGTTGACAAAGAAGAAATGAAACAAATTTTTGAAAAGAAATTTGAAAATTCAACTTTCGAAAAAGGTGAATCTTCAAAAGCAAACGAAACAAAGTTTTATATCAAAAAGGCTAATATCAAATCACAAGCCTGGGTTGCTAAGGAAAGGTCAACAACATCTGAGGTCACTAAGTCTGAGCCTGTTAAGACTAGTGATAACATGAAAGAATTAAAATCTGAAATTAAGTCTGAAACTGTCAAAATTACAAGTGGTAAAAGTTTGAAAGATAAAAAGAAAGTGAAGTTTTCAAACATAAACATCATAGAAAATCCAGATGATGAATATGAATTTGACTGTGCTGACGAATGTGAATTTGATTACGATGATGGTTATCCAATTCAACCCAAGACCAAGAAGGTTTGGGTCGCGCTGTTTAACTAATTGTTGAAATGTGCAGGGGCTCCAGAGATCCGTACTTTCCAAGTGGATTCTGGATAGTGGAGCTTCCAGACATATGACAGGAATGAAAGCACTCTTATTCGACATAAAAGCTAACAACAACGGATATGTTGGATTTGCTGGAAACCAAGGTGGAAGGATTGTCGCCGAGGGAAAGCTCTCAAACGGAGTTGTTTCATTTGATCAAGTGAACTACATTGCGGAGCTTGAGAACAACCTTCTGAGTATTTCTCAAATTTGTGATAAGAAATTTACCGTCCACTTCAATGATAAAGAATGCATGATCATCAAACCTGGTTTCAAAATACCAGACGAGTGGATACTCATGCGTGCACCAAGAGAAATGATTTGTATGTTCTTGACATGGGAAATGCTACTACTTCTTCAAAAACAACACATGTTTTGTCTCGAAAGCCACTTAGAATGAGTCAATCTTATGGCACAGAAAGATGGGCCACATTTACCTGAGAAAGATGAATCATTTGGTGCATAACGATTTGGTAGAAGGTGTTAATCTAAAAAGTTTTCATATGTTAGATAATTGCCTTGAGTGCAAAAAGGGAAAGCAGATCAAGAAATCTCATCCGAAAAAGATTCTCAATTCGATAAAGTTGCCGCTCGAAAGACTTCATATGGATCTCTTCACTCCAGTGAATGTCCGAAGCATCTCTGGAGATCTCTACTGCTTGGTAGTCACAGACGATTATTCCCGATACTCATGGGTATTCTTCCAAGGATCAAAAGATGAGACGTTTGAAAACTTAGTAATTCTTTTCAAGAAACTTGAGAACCTGTACCATCTTCCAGTGAGACGCATTAGAAGTGACAACAGTACTGAGTTCAAAAACACAAAAATGAGAGAATTCTGCAATGCTAAAGGGATTTTGCACGAATTTAGTGCACCTTACACTCCACAGCAAAATGGTGTCGTTGAACGGAAGAATAGGACGCTGATAGAAACTGCAAGAACCATGCTTGCAGACTCAAAGCTTCCAGTCAGCTTCTGGAGTGACGCAGTTGCAACGGCTTGCTACACACTTAACAGAGTCTTAACAGTCAAACCAACGAAGAAGACCTATTTTGAGATGATCGACCAACAGAAACCGAATTTGAAGTTCTTAGAACCATTTGGAGCGCCATGTACTGTATGTTGGAACTTTTGAGATCGTTGATACTTGACTAAACTAGGTTTTGGATAAGTTTATGTTAGCTTACAATGCTTTAGATAGTTCAGGGACTGAAAATGTAATTTTGGTAATCTTTGTACTGTCCAGCGTAATTAATCTTCTAGCATATTTATTAATTACGTTGGATGGTCAGTAACTATATATATGTGCTTAATGAAAACCCTAGCTCCAAGGTTCTTGGACTAGTAATTTTGGTGATTTCTTGTGTTTTGATTCTTGTGAGTATTCTTGTGCTTAATCCGTGTATCCAGGCTCTTAAATCGTTATTATCATTTGGGATTCAATATACAACACTTGTATCTTCATCCAAAACAAGAATCTTCATCTTCTTCTTTGAGTTTTCTTAACTTTAAACATTCAAACACCTAATCTATAGGTGCTTGTATGTGAACAATCAAACCACTGTGATCCGTAGTTGATTTGGGACTCACAATTTGGTATCAGAGCCTTTGTGCTCTTGACTGTTTGTATTTTGTTGAGATTTTTCAAGTTTTGAAGATTTTTCAAAGGTTTTTCAAAGTTTCATGGTTTTTCAAATTTTTGGGCTTAAAATGAGTTGATTTGGTGTGATTAATTGTTGGGTTGTTGTTAATCAGTGTTTAGACAAACATTGAGGTCATTTTGGTACAAAGAATCATGAATTTTGAGTCGTTTTTGGGTGATTAGAGGGTTTTTGTCGTGTTAAAACCCTGCTGGGCGTATTTAAACTTGAAGATAGCATAGATAATTTTAAATCTGGCGTAGATATCTTTGAAGACAGCGTGTTTGTCTTTAAAGGTCGCGTAGTTAACAAATACGACGGAGACTCACCAGCGTAGTTGTCGTTTTCTGCGAAACAGTATCAGCGAACTTAATCGAAGGCGACTTCGAAGTCAGTAATAAGGATCCTCAGTGACCTTATTACGGTGATCGGCGATCTTAACAGAACTCTTGTTTGTGTTGTGTTTGTCAGCGGATTTAGCATTTACGCAGGATCAGGACTCGTCCAACGAACTTAAGTCAGGATCAGCGTATTTATCATCTAACACTGTTACCGGCATATTTAACAACCTGATCAAGTTCTTAAATTCAAAACGTTAATCAAAATGTCTATAAGTCAATTGACCACTGTCGCACAAGCCGACCTTGAAACTGGAACTGCAACTAGGCCACCTAAGTTGAAAGGATCCGAGGACTTTAGCAGTTGGAAAACCTGCATCAGGGCGTTCTTTGAGTACACTGATAACACTCAATGGACGTCTGTCACCGTTGGACCACCTATTCCAGTGATTATAGAAGATGATGTCCGGGTCGTAAACGAAGATCCTACTACCTTCACGGATGAAGATAGAGATCTGGTTCAACGTGACCGCCATGCTCATGCTGCTCTAACTATGGCATTGAACAAGGAAGACAACAACCTGTTCGAAGAGTACACTTCAGCTCATGAACTTTGGTTGGCACTTATTGAGCACTACAAGGGAAATCAAGAATTGATGGACAACAAAAGAGATATGGTGCAAAAGGAATATGATATGTTTGGAAATATCCAAGGAGAAAGCCTATCTGATCATATCAGCCGCTTTCTAAATGTGCTGGCCAAGATGAAGAAAGTGGGAAATCCAGTTGCCAACTATGCATCATTGAAGAAACTCTTTGACTCACTTCCCAAAGAATGGAGCTTGCAATGCATGATGATCTTGCATAGTACAACCCCGGTCACTCTTTCAGATCTGATTAACACTCTGAAGGCATTTGAAATGGACGTCATCAAGAGAGAAATGAATCAATCTAGTGAAAAACCGGCTGCTGTCATCATGCCCAAGAACATGGCTTTTCTTGCACCAACAAGCTTAGGAGGTTCAGGCTCTCAAAGTGCTCATGCATCCTACAACAATGCTTTCACAAACTCTGCTACATCTTCACAGTATAAATCCTCTGTGGTCGTGGATGCTCAAGCACTCAAAATATCAACTGAACATGTTGCTTTGTTCAATACCTTCATAAGCAGTTATGAAGCTCTTATGTCCGGGGAATTGAAGCGAGACTATCTCACTGCTGAAGATATGTACCAGGTGGATCCAGATGACATGGAAGGGATGGACTTGAAATGGCAAATGGCTATGATCACTCTTCGCTTGAAAAAGTTCCAGGACAAAACAGGGAAAAGATTGTCTCTTGGCAAAGCTAGATTTGATAAATCAAAGCTACGTTGTTACAGTTGCAAGGACCTTGGTCACTTTAAGAGAGATTGTCCTCTGTTAAAGAAGGATAATGCTGAAATTGCTCCTGTTCGAAATGCGATTGCCATTGAAGGAAACCCTAATGCTATCGACAATGCTCCAAAGGCTCTAGTTGTGGAAGATTACGATTGGGCAGACGAGATAACTAAGACAAAAGACAAAGTAAACAAAGCGCTGATGGCTAAAATCTCAAAAGAACCAAAAGCATCAGTTCAGGTCTCCGCAACCAAGATAATGAATGAATCAGCAGCTGCTCCTATGAAATAAGTTCAAAACAAAGTTATAGGAATCTCAAAAGAAAATTCTGTTGACAAAGGGCTGAAAAGCATTGCTAATCCATTAAATTATGAAGCTAAAAAGGAAACTCCAGAGGATGGTAAAGCAGAAAAGAAGCAAGATGGTGAGGCGTATGCATCTGCAATGAAGACTGAGTCGGCAAAAGAGAAGGAGGATAAGGAACTGGTAAATAGCATTCCATATGAGTTCAAAGCAAAAATGTGTTCAAAACCGTGTATGAACGTCGTGGCTCACTACAAATCAATCAACCGTGACCTGAGAAAAAGAAAAAGTTTTACGAGTAAATAAAGAAATGAAACTGAACGAAGCTGCATATCAGAGAAAGCTGAACTCAACTTTAACTGAAATGCAATCTTTAAAGGAGTTGCTTTTTAAAAAGGATTTCATTATTAATGATCAAGCTAAAAGTTTAGAAAATTCGAAATAAAAAACATTAAAATGCAACTCACCATTGATAAATGGAATGTTATCAAAAAGGCACTGGTTGATATAAAGAATAGCCAACGACCAACATACATGAAAGATGGCATTGGGTACAAAGATAAGCTTGGAAATGAAAGAAAGATATTTCCTCCTCCCCATAGCAAGAACTATGTACCAATGCCAACTCCTCATCCTGAAAACGATTTAATTGATAAAACTGACTTAATTGCTCAAAGTGTCGCTTACTTGAATGATAAAATATACTAATGTTTCTATGAGTAACGCAGATGCAAATGAGCGTAAAGGAGATGTGTGCAATGAGGATGGTGAAGGCACAAAAATAGGGATAGGATATTCAGGCGACATTTACTACGGTTAACTGGTTTGCCTAGAATTGTGGAAAAACAAAAGACAAATCTATTCGGGATGAATGTAATAATTTAACTAGGATGGATGATTGTATTAAACCTAGTCTAAATATTTGGGATGACTGTAATAGGCACATGCCTAAACCTTTGACCCAAAACCACGAGAATGTAGTGGTTGAATGCATGAACTTGAATTATGTCGTTTGTGATGAAAATGTTGCTCGTGATTCACCCATGTTTGTTCCAGAATTAAAGAACAACAGAATAGGAAAGTTCCTTACTAAGGAAATTCTTGAGTTTATTCCATCAAGTATCAAAAGATCATCAAGACTCAAGTCAAGAAACTAGCAGTGAAGAAGACTCAAGTGATGATCAAAGATTAGATGACTCAAGTTTGAATCTAGAATCATACTCACCAGAATATAAGTCAGAAGATGAATGCATTGAAGATGAGAGTCGGATCGACAAGAAATTGAAGAAAATGATCAAATCAAGCATTGACAAAACAAGCAAAGATTCTCGCAACTCAAGAAACTCATCACCTACATCATCTTCAAACGCCTCATCCTCAAAACGAAAGAAACGACGTTGCATGAAATGTTTTCGTTGTGGTCATTTAGGACATACAGCGACACATTGCAAAAACAAGAATTTTCCTGAACCAAAAACAAATTTTGTCAAAAACTTCACAGAGCAATTTGATAGTTTTACAAAATCAGTAAAGAGTTTAGTTAATTCATCTTGTTTTTGGAAAAGAAAAGAACATCTAAATATTCAAAATCATGATAGAACAAAATTAAAACAAGTTTGGGTTCCGATATCTAACTAACTTGTATTTATTTTTGTCTGTTGTTGTATTATAGAATAAATTGCAAAAATGGCTCCGAATGCTCATGGAGTACATTTGGCACGTGGATAGTGGATGCTCAAGGCATATGACGGGATTGAAGGAGCTATTAAAGAATTTCCGATTCATCGACGGTGACTTCGTATCATTTGCAAGAGATGAAAAGGGTGGAAAGATTGTCGATATAGGGGATGTTGTGTCAGGGGCTCTTACCTTGGAAAACGTGAACTATGTTCCAGAGTTATGTTACAATCTTATGAGTGTATCACAAGTCTGTGACAGGAATTTCAGTTCTTTTCAATGACGTGGAATGTCTCTTTCTCAAGCCAGAATACACAGTTCCCGTCGAAATGATTAGGCTAACTGCTCCTCACCAAAACAACACCTACGTGCTCAATATGAAGAATGCCAAAACAAATGAGAAAATGACTTGCTTAATTTCTAAAGCCTCAGAATCAGAATCACTGCTTTGGCACAGGCGCCTAGGGCATGTAAACTTTAAAAATATGAACAGACTTTCAAAACTAAATCTCGTAACAAGTTTACCTTTAAAAGAATTTCCTTTTTCTGAAAAATGTATTGCATGCGCCCAAGGCAAGCAACACAAAAGGCCACACGAATCCAAAGCAGTGAATTCTATCACAACACCATTGCAATTGCTGCACATGGATCTTTTTGGTCCTATTAGTGTTAAAAGTTTAGCTAAAAGATCCTATTGCTTGGTGATTACAGATGACTTCTCTCGCTTTTCATGGGTTTACTTTCTTGAAGCAAAGAGCGAAACGAGGTTTATTATTCAGACATTTATTCCTATGATCGAGAATGTCATCAAACTGAAAGTCAAATCAATTAGGAGTGATAACGGATCAGAATTCAAGAATCAATCGGTTATCTCATTCTGTGAAGAAAAAGGGATTCGACTTC
This sequence comes from Scalesia atractyloides, assembly GCA_947069175.1. Taxonomy (NCBI): domain Eukaryota; kingdom Viridiplantae; phylum Streptophyta; class Magnoliopsida; order Asterales; family Asteraceae; genus Scalesia; species Scalesia atractyloides. The sequence continues at coordinate 42,628,843 of CAMTDV010000009.1, forward strand.
AGTACAGTGTAGCAAGAACTCCTCAGCAAAACGGTGTAGCTGAACGCAAAAACAGGACACTTATCGAAGCTGCTAGAACCATGCTGGTAGACTCAAAGCTTCCAATCATCTTCTGGGCAGAGGCAGTGAACACAACATGCTATGTCTTAAATCGAGTTCTCATCATCAAACCTCATGGAAAAACAGCATACGATCTTCTTTTCAAGAGAAAGCCTCTGATAGATTTCTTTAGACCGTTTGGTTGCTCGTATACACTCCTCAACACTGAAGACAATTTTATCAAGTTCGAAGCAGTCGGTGATGTGTGCTTTTTCATGGGTTATTCATCTACTCAAAAGGCATACCGTGTCTACAACAAATTAGCAAAATGGTGGTTGAGTCTTACTACGTAGATTTTCAAGAAGGGAATTACACCAACACAGGAAACTCTCCTGATTGGTTCTGTGATGCAGATATCATCTTCAACACCTTTGACATTCCAGAACCTATTCCCGAACCTGCAGAAACCACTCCTATAGAACCACTGTTTGATTCTTCAGATATTGGTTTCACTCCTTTTACCACTCGTTTCACTCCCTTCTCTGCTGATCCTAATCTTCCTATGGAAAAAACAAATGGTGATACTTCGGGTGAGAATGCATCTGCAAATGATGCCTCTTCTTCACAAACGAACGTGGATGAACCAACTCAGGAAGATGGATTACCAATAATCTACCTCGATGAACACTTCACAAATCTACCACAGCAAATTGAAACCCACATCAATGCAGGATACAAGACAAATCGGAATCATCCACTTGAGAATGTTATTGGTCAAGTGGAAGATGGTGTACGAACTCGTGGCCAAACTTATGTCATTAACAAAGGATTGTATGACGCCTTCCTATCGCAATCAGTGCCTCACGACATAGAAGAAGCAATTCAAGACTATAGCTGGGTGCAAGCGATGCAGGAAGAATTATCTCAGTTCTGGAAACTTAAAGTGTGGGAACTAGTTGATCTGCCTGAAGGAAAGTTCCCGATTGGAACAAAGTGGGTATTTCATAACAAGATGGATGACCGTGGGGTGGTTACTAAGAACAAAGCAAGATTTGTTGTCTAGGGGTTTCGACAAGAAGAAGGGATTGATTACGAAGAAGTTTTCGCACCTGTTGCACGTTTGGAAGCGATCATAATATTCTTGGCATATGCATCATACAAGAACTTCAATGTGTTTCAAATGGACGTGAAAAATGCATTTCTGTATGGAGATATTAAGGAAGAAGTGTATGTCTGTCAGCCTCCTGGCTTCGAAGATCCACACTTTCCCAAACGATACTACAAGCTAGACAAAGCTCTCTATGGTCTTCACCAAGCTCCTCGAGCATGGTACGAGACGTTATCAACCATCTTCTGGAATGTGGCTACACTAGAGGCAAAATTGACATGACTCTTTTCACAAAAAGGATAGGAGATAATGTGATGCTGGTTCAAATTTATGTAGACGATATCATTTTCGGGTCAACCGATGAAGCGTTATGCAAGAAGTTCGAGAAGATTATGAAAGCAAAGTTCGAAATGAGTATGATGGGTGAACTCACCTTTTTCTTAGGATTGGAAGTGAAACAGAGAAAGGAGGGGATTCTAATTCATCAAGCTAAATATATCAGAGATATACTTGCCAAGTACAACTTGTCTGACTGCAAGACTGCAAGTACTCCGTTTACCCCTCAAACCGAACTTACTCTCGATCCTCAAGGAAAGCTAGTGACTAAGTCCTTCTACCGTTCAATGATAGGCTCCTTGATGTACTTAACAGCAAGTAGGCCTGACATTATGTGGTCAGTCTTCATCTGTTTCAGACGAATCCCAAAGAATCTCATGAGATAGTTGTCAAAAGAATCTTCCGCTATCTGAAAAGAACGCCCAAGCTTGGGCTTTGGTATCCTAAAGATAGTAATTTTGATTTAATTGCTTATTCTGATAGTGATCATGCAGGTTGCAAGGTTGATCGAAAATCTGTCTCAGGTGGTTGCCAATTCCTAGGAAATCGTCTGATATCGTGGCAAAGCAAGAAGCAAACAACAGTGTCCACCTCTACTGCTCAAGCTGAATACACGGCTGCTTATAGTTGTTGCTCACAAGTCCTTTTGATACAAAATCAGTTGCTGGATTATGGAATCAACCTCATGAAGACTCCTATATTCATCGACAACGAGGCGTGTCTGGGAATTTTGAAGAATCCTATCCATCACTCGAGAACTAAACACATTGAGATTCGTATTCACGTGATTCGAGATGCATACGAAAAGGGTTACATTCAAGTGGTGCCAGTGGATACCACGCAACAGAAAGCCGACATCTTCACAAAAGCCTTTGATAAAACTCATTTCAACCAGTGGTTGGAAATGATTAATTTCCTTGAGTGGAAATGAACTTTGTGGAATTGACAAATTGTATATACTCTATCTTAAAAAAAAATCTTTAAGTACCGTAAAATTGTGCCCAGCAAATCGATTTTATGCACTTTAAAATTTCCTTTTCAATCAATGGACACTCGAAAATAAAATTTTAAGGTGGGAAGAATATCCAGAAAATTAAATAAATGCTTCTGCTCTCCGTTTGACATCTGTTTTGAGAAATGATAGAAAACTGCTAACACTTTTGTTGATTTTTGAAAAAAAAAACAAAATCAAGATGCTACGCAAAGAAGATCGGGGTACCAAGCAACGATGTGTCAGTAGATTCAGCAACACTCTCGAGTAAACTACGATTAGGCGTCAAAAGAAAAAGATCACACAAGAATTCTGGATACCCACAATACTGTGCTTCCTGCGGGTAACACATTGCGGCATATGGCTTAATGGTCTTAAATCTTGCGTTGACAGATTGCCAAAGTCTGAAATTCGGGTCTTTATGTCGTTTATCGTTTGGGGATATCATAGACACTCTTCTGTTGCATCAAGAAACATGCAGACCTAGACACGACTATGATATCCTATCTAAAAGATTCCAAGAGGCCAAAACCCTTAAATTGAAAAAGCTCAAATCAAAAGAGCAAATCAAATGTAATCATACCACAACGAGGTATCTGCCTAACCTGGTCAGGACTGCAACTGGTCTCTTTGACTGCACGAAAGTGCATACCTGTTTACCATTGCGCTGATCTTGTATCTCTCAATCGAATGAACTCGACATACTCACCCGTTATGATGTGCGGATACCTTGATCGCGGGGGTATGTCCTGATGTGGGACTCACGGGCATAGTGTTCTACTCTTCTAGCTAGAGTGGGGGCCATTGCAATTCTTGTCAATATTACCACAACATGATAAAACGCAAACCGAAAGCATGTTGAAAGAAAGATGCATGGATTTAAGTGGACAAACATACTGACAGTTTTTTCTTGTGCCTCGGTCGTTCAAAATTCTAAAACATCTGACTAACAGAGTGTTAACAGTATGATCTTCTGCAGGAATGTCACGGAGTGTCAAACAAGGCTTCCCATTGATTTCGGGGTACAAAATGGCAAAATTTTCACAGTTTAACCTCATCTTTCCTAAAAGGAGCAAAATTTTCGAGAAAGTTTAAGATTTTCGAGCGTATTTGTTTTGTATTTCTTAAATCTAGAAGAATTCTTAGAAAATTCCTCTAACGCGGCGTAATTATCTTACCAGCGTAATTAATAATTACGCTGGTAGATATTTTTTATATATAAACTCATTTTTTTACTGTTTCCGTATCTATCTTCACTTCAAAACAAAGGAACTAATATAAGTTTTTGAATCCACAAAACCAATTCTCCTTTCTCAATGATTCAACATACATTCGGTATGGATATGTGATTGCTTCGTTTTAAATTGTGTCAACATTCACAAGAAGTTCCGCTTTGTTTAAACAGGGAATCGGTGTGTGTTTCGAAGGGATTTGGTTGTTGGGTTTTTGAAGGGTTTATGAAGAATGTTTGAATATAGCGAAATTAACTTGAATATAGCGTAACTAATATGATGTCAGCGTTTTTGTCCGAAGTCGGAGACTAGCGAAGTTAAGTCTTGAACGCGAGTTCAAGCAATCGGCGAAATTAATTAATTACGCCGGTCGGGCAGCGTAGATAAGTTTCTATGCTGAACAAGAACTCAGGGAACTAAGAATTAACTACGCTATTATTTCCAGCGTAAATGATCAGCGAAATTATTGTCTGTCCCGGCGTAGATAGCAGTGTTTTTATTTGTTTTACTTTGTGTAAATATTTCTAACACTTAACTTATATCTATATCTCTCTGATCTCACTTGGCTCGTCTTCATGGTTACAGAAATGGTGAAAGAAGTGTTATGGGATCCAACCATGAAACATAACCAGCCCGTGGCACTTGATGATACCATAAAAGATTTTGAAGATGTGATGGATTGGTTATCCCGAAGCAAGATCAGCTATGCAGTTCAAGCAAATCCTAACATCTACACCATTCACATAGAGAAATTCTGGAAGTCTACAAAGGTCTCATCTGTTAATCAAGTCAGACGAATTACCTCAACCGTTCGAAACAAGAAAATCATTGTAACTGAAGAAAGAATTCAAAAGGTTTTGTGCCTTGGTGACTCCTCAAGAGATCTTCTAAGGTTGAGCAAAAACGATATTCTCGATGGTTTTCGAGGAATGGGTTATCAGGGAGACTTCAGAGGAAAGAACGAGATAAAGAGGAATGGGTTAACTAGAGATTGGAGATACATCCTGCACACGTTTGTAGTAAGTATTGCTCATCGAAAAGGAGGAGATGATGGTTTAAATCTTGAATGGTCAGCAGCAATGCTCAACCTATGTACAAACCAACCATTCAATATCTCAGGTCTGATTTTTTGCTGCATGGTTGACAACGTCAACAAAGGTCCATGGGCGATGTACCCCCGTTTCGTACAACTGTTGATAAATGATAATCACAAAGACCTGCCACATGACGGGTACTGATACATGTTTTCATTACCAAAAGGAAGGCAATTTTACGGAACTAAAGATAGAGCAATGGGTAATGCTTCACAATCACATGTATAGAGCCGAAAGACTCCCTGTGGTGCAGGCCGCCTACAAAAATACAGAGAGGAAGTAAGAATGGCGAGAGAACGACAAGAAAGACAAGCTGCCGATGAAGAGCTTGAAGTTGAAGAAAAGGCTTCACTGGTTCAAAAAAGGAAAAACAAAGGAAAGAAGAAAGCTGAAGAAGAACCTTCCAAAAAGAAAAGTAAGAAAGACACTGCAGGGGGTGAACGTTTGATGGAAGATAGCATTAGAGCTGGAATGTCTCAAGAAGAAATAGAACAAATGCAAGCTATTCATGCAGTAAGAGAAGCCGAAAAGCGCGAACGACGATTAAAGAGAAGAGAATGACAGAATCTGAAACTCCAGTAGTGGTGACTGAGGAACAAGAAAATTTGGATCGCTTTGTTGAGAGCTTAATCAGTGATCCAGCTGAGACCTGACCAAGCAAGTCCCCCGTGCAAAAGAAACGAAAAGCTGATGAAGGCTCTTCAAAAGATGTGCCACCGAAACCGAGCAAACCAACTTATGCTACTCCACCGCAAGTTCCATCTAGACCACGCCCTTTCCAGGACCTTTTCGATCGTCTCCCTAAAGACATAGGAAAGTTTCCCGCCAAGGAAATATGCTTGCTAAAGAATTAAGTGAATGACACCAATCTGCTCCGTGAAAAACTAAAGGAGCAACGTAAAAAGAACAAGGAACTGAGTTTGTATGTTTTAAAACAAACTGACTTTATCAGATTTCAACAAGAGGGATTGGAAAAACTGCACGAGCTAGTTCAAGATTTATATAAATCGGACAACCAAAAACCAAAATACTCAAGTGATGAAATTTTCGATTTTGATAGCTTCAGAGAAAGAGAGGAAAAACGCAAGACAGAGCTTGCTGAAAAGAAAAAGAAGCGTCTTGATTCTGCAGTAGAAGTAACTCCCGGAGAAGACAGTGATGAAGAAGAGGTGGACATGCTTAAGATGCCTGAAAAGTTTTTAGAGTGGGGACTGGAGGATGAATTTGTGTATGAGTCTGATGGAGGTGATGAGTTTGCACCTCAACATCCTGAATGGTTCAAGAAAGAAAGAACTAAGTTACCAGATTTTTACCAAGTTATCACAGTAGAGAAAACTAAGGTAACAGATTGAATCATTAGCTGGAAATATGATAATCTAACAGGGTAATTTATTGTCAAGCGTCGAGGAGGGGTGATCCAGTATTTCCGCAGCGGAAATGCCATGCAAAGCTTACCCACATGGGATATCAGAGAACTGAGCAAGCACGACATGATCAATCCCACCAACAGCAGCATCAGTGGAGATTTCGAAAGATTAATATTGAGAGAGTGCGCTCGTGGATTCACCATTTTCAAGCCTCAACGCACACGCCGTAGAATATAAAAAACCACCAAAGACCCCCTCACTGGAAAAGGCAGAATTACTTGGGTTATAAATCCAGCAGATATGGTTACCAGGGTTAAACTTCCTCCTGAACAACCCGTCATGCTCAAAGAGTTTAAGAAATGGTTTTATGATGGTCAAACAAGTGAGGCCGTGATTCGATCCAACTCAAACGAAGACATTAGATTACTGGATCCCATGGAAGTGTTCATGTTTTTAATGTCAGACTTGAACATTCTCTATGGCAACAAAATTCACGTTGGGGCTGGGAATGTTTTTCTGGAGGAAGGAATGTTGTTTCAGAGAGCAGTTGAGCGTGCCAGAGAAAGAAAGATCGAAATGATGGAAATTCTTAGTCGAATCGAAAAATCAAGTCAAGAAAAGAATACTGAGAAAGCTGCAGAGACACAACCGTCATGATCTCTCCCTCAAGGCCTTCCACCACAATCTGATCCTCAAGTCATTGTCCCACCGCCTCCGACTTCATCCATATATGAAGTCACTATGGATATATAAGTTTACAAACTACTTAAAAATAAAAAAAACTACAAAGTTACTTAAAAAAACCAACTTAAAAATAAAAATAAAAAACTACAAAGTTACTTAAAACTATAAAGTTTCATATATTTTGCTCGGATTTTGCCTTAGGCTCATGCTCCGTTCGCGGGTCTCTTCAGTATCGTTCTTCTTGCTCGTTGTTTGCTAAATTACCCCAAAACGGATTGTTGGGTAACATGCGGTTTGATTATTGGAAAACATTGTGTGAGTATGATAGAGTATATAAAATTTATGGAGAATAGATGGTAGAGTATGATCTGAGTAAAAATGGTAGGATATATAGTGTGAAATTTTAAAAATAAAAGTTATTTTTTTTATAATATTACCGATGTGAACAGTAAAGTGAATGGGGACCACCAAAATTGAGCCGTTGACGTTTGTTACCATGCTAGCGGCGGATCAATTGTGCCCCTCCTTTGGCGCCTAAGAAATGGGCGAGGGTCACTAGAGTAATTATCACTAACCTTATAACTAAACTAGTTTCAGTAATTACTCTAATGAAATTGAGTAAATTGCCACTTTCGCACGCTTTCCATTCAAATATAAACCTTACTCCATAAATATAACATAGAATCTATAAATTACATAATTATATTATATATATATATATATATGATTAGGATCAAGGAAAAACCACCCCGAGTTATGAGAACTTAGAGAACTCAACCTTTCCGTGCGAGTTTCGACCCCATTTTTTTCACACCCCTATATTAAAATGTTAGAAAACAATGCCGTAAAAAATATAATTTTTTTTTCGAAGTGGTGTTTTTCGACCCCTTACAACGGCTGTAAAAATGTGATGACATAAGCATGATATCACCTTTTACAGCTGCCGTAAATGAAAAAAAAACAAGGTTTTTTTTTTTTGGAAAAGTTGATTTTTTAGGATTTTTGGTAAATTTTTTTTTTGAAAAAACCTTTCGTAAGGCCGAGTTCTCTAAGTTCTCACAACTCGTATGAGTTTTCATTTTACCCTAACCCTATATAGATATATTAAAAGTTGGGCTATAATATATTGAATTTGGGTTTTAACTTAAGAGAGCGTACCTTAGCTCGTGTAAACGAAGCGGAGGTGGCTCGACTTGTTTAAATACAAACTGATCCCAAACATTTTTTTTAAGCAAACTTCGAGTTACAAGCTTTTTGAATAGCCTAGAGCAAGTTTGTGCATTACTAAAATGGGTTGGGTATGAACTGGGTGCCAAAAATGTGAATTTATGAATGGGTTTTTGTAATATTCTTGAATTTGGTTATAAAGCAGCTTGTAGCTTATCTGTTGTCTGACTTAATTCCATGGACAACATTTACCTTGACAGTTGACAGGGCAAGTGGACAACTACCTCAATGTGCCGAATTTCTTGTTCGATGTACTTATGATTTTTGGACTATTTTTGTTAAAATAAAATGTCACCTTTATCTTTAATCAATGCATGTTACTTAATAGGGAAAAATGAACGAGTTTATTGTACAAGTTAGGTGATGAGAAGCATAGTTGTCGGAGAAAAAAAACCTCAGTCGATGAAAATATTGTATTGGGATACTCGGGTATTAGATTACTTATATAAATTCTTGTGGGTTTGGGATGGTTATGTGATATTGGTCCGATTACCCAAATCCGTTTACTCAAGTTTTGTAATGTTAGAAAATATAATGAATCATGTCGAATTTGTTGGAAACTTGCAATTGTTCAAATTACAGAAGTGTTCTAACTGTCGTTGAGAATTTATATACTTTAAGACGGTATTTTGAGATGAGATTAAGATTGGGTTTTGGGTAATGAGTATCTAACGGTTTTTTCCATATAAGATCATAAACGGGTATGCCCGACACCCAAAACTGAATTGAGTAACATGTGAATACAAGAGTTTTATAACAGGGTATGGAACAAATCAAAGAAGGCTAGCAAACAGATCACATACCCCAACCATTGTCACATTGCCGAATGCTCAAGTGTTTATTACTTATAGGCTAGATTATTTTTTGTTTTTCTAAGTATCAAATTATGCAATTACACGTATATGATCATTAGTTCAATGGTAATACTTTTTAGAATAAAGTGCAATTTGTGTCTTTGTAGTTTGTAACACCCCAACCTGGTTAGGGCTTGTGACACCCAGTTATTTTATATTCTGTCTATACTAATGCACTACATGATTAAATAAATTAAAGCATTATCTGGATTGATTTGGTGTTAATAAAAGTCCTTTAAAGTACTAGCAAATCTAAATTTAATATATAGGTACGTCTGGTAAACCTTGTAAAAATACATATCGCGTAGCAATAAAAATCGTGAAACGAACGTTGGTATGACTCAGTTAATGCTAAAATCTTAAATTTTTCCAATATGCTTGAAATAGCATTTCTAATTATATATCAGTGAAAATTTTAAATTAAACGCCTAAAAACCCAAGTTGGTGGTTTTTATCGCGTATTGTCCGATGCCACGCATATCTTGTACAATTTAACGTTCTTATTAAAATGAGACATACATTTTAGCAGCCAACAATATTATGACTAGCTATTTTTTGGAGTTAAATGTGTAGTTGGTCCCTGTGGTTTGCAGATATTGCAAACTTGGTCACAGTGCTTCAATAGTTGGTCCTAGTAATTGCAATTTTCGCACTCGGGTGATCCTTATCACTAACCCATGCTAAGTTTTCTAGTTAAGTGAGTGTGAAATGTCTATTTTATCCCTAAGATTAAAAAACAAACAGAAATAAGTAGGCTCCTCCCGTCCCACCTGTGAGAGCGGGATCGATTCGTTATGAACACAAGATCTGCGATGAATTCGGTTTAACGTGCGGAATCTGTTAAACAGAACCGTAATCGTGACACCGAACGTAAATAACAAACGTTTTATTGCGTATCAATCGTAAACCAGACAGAGTTTCGACGCTAATCGATACAAATTCACTTTATCTAGACTTGAACCATTGAAGATCTTGATGAGATCTGCTTGTGCAGACTTGTTTGCTTGTACGAAGTTGTTATTCAAGTTGTCTTTGTAAGAAGTTGATATTTATAGTTGAGATTGCATGCATGTTAGTACGAAGTAACCTCAGTAGCTTCGTACGAAATTGACTTGAGTTTGCGTGATAGTGATGATGTAAGATGATGTAACACAATGATGTCCTCATCTTGTATGATGACATCATGCTCGTTCAAAACCGCTCTCTTCGTGTCGTACCGATCCAAAACCTCTCTTATCCTAATGCTACCTAGTGTAACCTAGCGAAACCTTTGTCTGGTATATTACATACTCAAGACATTAGACATTACATGTACAGTTAGATTTCTATCTATGACCACACGGATAGTGCACTAACACCACCCTTCTTCTTCCCTACTCCACCTTTTAAAGCTACCCACCACCTCCCCCAAACCACCACCACCACCAGCCATTCCCACCGCACCTATTTCTGACCGAAGCACCAACCAAAATGATACGTCTGACACTTAGCTAGAATGGGGTCCTCCACCTATTACCAGACAAGCAAGAATTACTACACTACACATCCTTATTCTAATTCTAGATTGATCTCTACAACCGACAAAATAGACATAAAGAACAGAGGTCATTGCCATCATCAAATATTGACATACAATAATTAACTACCAACATATAACAATCATCTTCAACTAAGTAAAAACCACATATAAAAAAGTAACAAATACATAACATAATCAGAAATTAGCATACTAGTTACACAATAAAAATTGAAACATACATTGCCGGAGAAGACACTGTTCACGTTCCGGTAAGTTTCAGGCTTCGTAGATACGACACTCATTCGTTTCTGGATTTTCCTAACAAAAGGACTATAGCGGATCCGTATTCTCTTCCAGTTTTCGACGTAGATCTGCTTTCGCCATACTAACCTCTTTTGCTTCGTCCCTCGCTACCTTACACTCGTCGGAATCACAATCCGCTTCACAAACTTGTGCCGCTTCGGCCACTATCAGTTCGGTCAGTTTTTTCTCTCTCATTTATGTGCCTTTGCATTTTGCCGATCCTTCGTGATCGCGTTCACAACAACTGAAGTTAGCCGAGATGTTTATGGTGTTGTTACTAGAGCATATCGGAGTGTGGATCATGTTAGCGGCGACGGGAATAGCTGTTAGTGGTGGATTGGGGAGGTGGTGGGTGCTTTAAAAGGGTGGATTGGGGAAGAAGAAGGTGGGATGGATGAGGCCCATATATTTCTATTTGTTTTTTATATGCACTAAATGCAACATATAAATTTTATCAAATAAGGTATAAAACCAACCGTATTATATAGTAATGTTGGAAAAAGTGTGTTTCTTTATATACTTTTGATTTTCATGATCAAAAGAGCTTAAATGTATAAAAGGAACAAATTAACGGCAAAAACCAACATAAATACAAAAGAAGATAAATTAATACATCATACCAACCCTCCGAGCTTCACCCCAAGACAAAAAACAACAAATTAGAAGGCAAGCATGGGACCGTGCTACCAAGGCATGAGATCGTGCCCTACTCAAGATTCCAAGAATAAGCAGACAAGAGACACGAGGCTGTGTCCCATGGACACGGGCCGTGGTCAACTCCCATATATGCAAATCTTGGATAGTACAGCAAGTACAAGGGCCACGGGGTCGTGCCGTTGACACACGGGGCCGTGTGAGCATCTGGACTGACACAGCTCATTAAATGAATATAGAGAATAAGGAGGCACGGGGTCGGGTGAACTGTCCATTTCCAACTATAAATAGGGGTGTTTGGTTCAATTGCAATCCAACCCTTGTCAAACCACTTCTCTCACACCTGCCACCACTCGACCACCACAATACCACCATCATCCACCACATTCATCCATCTTTATAGTGTGCAGTAGACTCGGGATCCAAGATTGATTGTAAGAGCCTTTATCAAAATATGGTCATGCTTGGCTAATCTCTTACATCACTTGGTGAAGACAAATATTTTATGTATTTTTTTTATTTCCAATCTTTGGTTAACTTTTTAATTAGGTATGTATTAATGACTTTAATAACAGGTTTTTTATGTTTAAAGTGGACTTTATTCTATCATCCTTATATGTTTTGTTAATTCATTCATTCGTGTGTTTACGGTCAATATAAAGCACGTTAACTGCCTGGAAGGGTGGTTTGGGTAAAGCTCTTGCCTCGTTCAGTGTATAGATACTGCGAGGACTTGATTCAAGCTTATTAAGACTCCCTTGAGGCAGATAGCATCAAATCAGGGGAAGAAAAAACGACTTGAATCCCTTATAAATAAACTACTATTAAAACTTTAACCCGGCCTTGCGGGACTGTATCCCTGCTGACTCAGACCAATATGGCCGAGGTTAGCGTTGCCTCCAAAAGAGGGACATACCACATTTTGCATTAATAACTTTATTAATTATCTTTCAATATTGCGGCCTTGCGGGACTGTATCACTGCTGACTCAGACCAATATGGTCGAGGGTAGCGTTGCCTCCAAAAGAGGGATATGGCACTATAACTATGATAATCTCTTAAAAAACCCAAAGTGCGGAAATCATCAAATGATAAGTAAAAGATAAGTCGGATCCAGGTGATTCTATCTTGTCTATTTGTTTATTTTATATTAGTTTCTTCATTAAGTTTATTAAAAATCTTTTCTCAAAATTTGGTTAGATTAGACGTTGACGATATTTCGGTACTAAAAGCTCTTGTATCCTTGGACGACCTCGGTATCTTACCATTACTATACTATGCCAATGGGTGCACTTGCCCTAGTGTGTTGTAAAGAGTGATAGTCTTATATCATGTTTTATAAATTTAAAGCTTGATAATATGGTGTTTTATAAATTTAAAGCTTGATAAACGGGTAAAAAGTGCTTAAAGAATATATCAAAATCATACACGCCCGCAATCACGTCAGTTTTTTTTAATCTTAGGGGTAAAACAGACATTTCACACATACTTAACCGTAAAACTTAAGGATCACCCGAGTGAGAAATTGCAATTACTGGGGCCAACTTTGTAATTGTTGATCCACTGGGACTGAATCTGTAATATCTGCAAACCAATGGACCAACCATGCATTTAACTCTATTTTTTATTAATTTCGTAAAAATTATATTAAACACCATAATTATTATATAAACCTCCAAGTATTACACCCACTTACTAGATAAATACCATATATAATACATTATATACACACAATTACTTACATATAAATTAAATAAAAAAATATTGTGACAAACCCTCACTACGCCTCCATGTGTCGCCACCATGCACATCTCAACACACCTACTCTTCTTTCCGATGATTAGCCTAGCCTACCATTCATACATGTGGACATACACACTCCACACACTATGTAATGCCTTTCATACTTTTCATATTTAGAAAGCTAGCCTCGTATTTCTATTTTTGGTAAACTTTGTACCTTGTGTTCGTCCTTTCGTTGTAATCGTTGTAATCATTGAAATCCGAGACTTGAATCATAATGAAAACTCGTAATTTTATTTCTATTCATGTTATACTTATTCATAATCATTTAATACTTACACACAATCATACGTATATGCTTGATACTGGAAAACGTGTCAAACTTGCAAATACATGACATACACGCACCATACGATACTCATACACGATTCATACGCTTAATCATACTTTCCTATACTTATTCTTATGTTAGAAATACTAGGCAACCCTTATAATATGTTTATAATTCATAAATGACCCTTAAACACCATAAAACTATCAAATATAACTCCAGGGACCAAAATTGTCAAAAAACAAACATGTTAATTTCTCTTGCCACCCGCGACCGCCAAACCCTTTCTCTCTCGCCCCTCGCCAGAGACCTCAATCCGCAGAAAGTTGTTACCAGCTCATGGATTGGCCAATTTTGTGTTTGTTTAGTTGTGTTTCTTGCATTTAATCAACTCCCAACCAACCCTAATCACCTCCTATAAAACCCAACTCATTCCCACACTTCTTCCACTTTACAAACACTCTAAACTCACTCTCTAATCACTTCAAATCTGTTGCTAATCTCAGAATTTGGGCAGAAACATCAAGGTTTCCAAAGTGAGTTCTAGCTCACTTCCACTTCATCTTTTTCATTGTTCTTTCTTTCTTAGCACTCGGGACACCTCTAGGATTGTTTCCTTAGGTTTTTCCATGGAAAACCAAGATGGAACTCCTTCATATTTGAGGTTGAAGTGCAAGAAACTTTCTGGTTTTAACAAAACTCCTTCAAAACTTATGTTATCATCAAACAACTTTGTATTCTTGAGCTTACAATCAAAGCTATGATTAGTGAGACTAACCAAGGTTGTTAAACATGTAAATAAGAGTGTTTTAACACTCTAAACTTTCTGTTTTTGTAGAGCTTTAAGCTCACAAGTGATGCCAACCCAAAAGCTTTATGATAGTGTGTCCACCTTGATTAGCTTGGGCTATCCTAACTTTGGGACCACTCATCACTTGATGATTTTCATCATTATCCCAAGTAGTTTGCTAGTCCTAAAGTGTCACAACCCCGCCTAGCCATTGACGTGTGTCGATGCGTGCTCCCCGGGTTGTAGTTCACTTGGCTACTTGGTATAGTGGCGACACACCTTACATTCTTGTTCATATTATTATTATTGTTAAGAGTAAACTTCCGTTTTGCTCCTTGTGGTTTGGGCGTTTTAATGGTTTTGCTCCAATCCTTTAAAAATACCCATTTTACTCCCTGATCTATGAAGCCTATCTTCATCTCACTCCCCGTCCCTAACGTCATCCAAAATATTTGTTAAAAATAAGGGTAATTTGGTAATTTATATATAATGAGAAGGGTGTTTTAGTAACTTTACAAAAAGAATTTAATTGTTTATAATTATAATCACTAAAAAACAATATTCCTCACTTCATCACCCTCAGTATCTCCCTTTTTCCCCCTTTTGTAACAACCATCAGTCATCACCATTCACCAGCACCGTCAGACACCACTACCACCACCTCACCACCACTATCAAACACCATCACCTCATCTGAAAAAAAAAACCCTCGCAACCCCAAATCCCGAAACCCCAAGTCTACACAAAGAGAGATGAGAGAGAGTGAGAGTGGGGGATTCCGGCGCCACCAACGGCCGCTCGTGCGATGATGGCTCCGGTGTTGCAGCCACCTAACAATGGCGGTGGTAATCCTCGGGTCCTCCGGCAACGACGGTTGAGGGTGTGCTGCTCATAATTGACGATCTGAGCTGCTACATAGCAGAGTTTGGTTTTCCAGCAACGCGAGTAGTGACGAAAGTGGTTTTCTTGTAGTTCAACACATCGGTGGTGGATTTTCCGAGGGTAACACTACAACTCCGACGACGGCACTAGGGTTCCGCCGTGATCTCAGATGGCGTTAGTGGTAGCAAAGGGTGTTCAGATGTAGGATTTTGAAGGTTTGATGAAAGATGCAAGGATCTTGGTTGAAGCAGGTCTTTGTGGTCTCTTTTTCTTCCTTGGGCAGAAATCCTATTTCTCTTTGCTGGTTATGCACCATAATGAAGTTAGGAACTTACTTGGTCCCATTTATCTTGGGCGTAAATCCCTTTTATCAGTCGATTTTGAAATATATAACAATAATTATTAAATAATTATCTATAAAATTACCAACATACCCTTACTTGTAACATACAATTTAGACGGGGTTAAAGCTGGGGAGCAAAATGGTGATAAGCTTCATAGATCAGGGAGTAAAATAGCTATTTTTAAAGAATTGGGGCAAAACCGTTAAAACGTCCAAACCACAGGGAGCAAAACGAAAGTTTACTCTATTGTTAATCTTATTCATGACCCTCCTTGTGTCAATGACACTTGTGTAGTGGTGAATCCAATCGAGGTCCCAAAGTGGATGGTTAATCCTCCCACCTCCTACTTGAAATTACATGACATTAAGAGGTACCTAAGTGGATGATTCATCCTCCAACCTCCTACATGATTATATAACCTTATATTTTATATATATATATAATATATATATATATATATATATTATACACATATATATACCGGGAGAGAATCATGAGAAAACTAGATATAAATGAGAAAACTAGAAAAATAACTCAAAAAGCTAAAAAAAGCATAAAAAACATACAAAAATTTTTTTACAATTTTTTTATAAAAAATCACTGGATTTTATGTATAAAAAAACTTTTTTTTCAAAAAAAATAAAAAAAAATTGTACTGCACATGTGAACTATATGTGTACTACACATGTGCATTATATGTTTATGTTGCACATGTGCATTATATGCTTTTTAAAATTTTTTTAAAAGTTTTTTTATATAATATATATAACGAATTTTAATTAAAAAATTCAAAAAAAAATTTGATATGTTTTTTTTTGGCTTTTTTAGTTAGTTTTTTTGTTTTCTCATTTAAACTAGTTTTCTCATGATCCATCCCCTATATATATATATATATATATATGTATATATATATATGTATATATATATATATGTACACTCATGGACTATAATATAATCCTTAAAACCGAACCCTTGATAATGACTAAATAAACATCTATCAAGTTAATAAGTTTATCACTATGTGTGTAGTTCCTTGTCAACGATTCTTATAGGTCTTGAACCTACGAAACCACACCTAATCCTTATGGATTTACAAGTGTCAAGGACAAGTGCTAATACCATAGAGACTATTTTCATAATAAATACTTTGTCACATTTTGTATCCTAAATCCAAATGTTCCATCATCATCCTTAATACTCATACGCCATTTTTTTTCTCTTGTAGGATAAATCGGCGTTCATTCCATCAAACAACTACTCTTCACGGATTCAAGTGGAAAGCTTGCAAAACCGTGAGTACACTCGACCCATTTCTCTTTAATCACTTTGGGTGTAACATGTTTACCATATTCAAAATCACAACACATAAACTTTATGCAAATGCACGAAAACAATCCATTATACATGAATACTTTGATACGTTACATGATGCTTATTATGTGGACATTCTTTATGTGATACTATAGTCATTAGCTTTATCTTAAGCCTCCATCCGACGTGTATAGTGCTATAGGAGTAACGCAATACCCGTAATCGTTGGTCATGTTGAATTATCTTTTTATGCATAAGCAAGAGGGTTGACTAGAAATATTACACCCCATGTATGATGCTCTTGTACAAACTTAGTTGCCATGTGGATTCGTTTTTAACTTATGCTTATACGATACTTATTCTTAAACTTGTGTACTCGCCTTTGCTTTGGCATTGAAATGTATTTTTAAACATGTTACAGGTTGAAGAAATGTATTTTTAAACATATTACAGGTTGAAGAGGATGTTGCTATGAAAGAAGTAGCATTGAGGCTTAGATACACATATAGATGTTTTAGGTTTAAAATGTTGTATCTATTTTGTTATGTTATGTTATTGTCGTTGCATTTGACTTTTCCATGTTGTATTTGTCCTACTTATATTTTGACAATTTGAGCTTATTAATGGAATTTGGTTTGAGTTAAATATTGTCGCAAAGTAGCGTTATGTGTGATGAGCAATCTATTTCGTCTCACTCTGATGTTTCCGCCATCGGGTGACAGATTGGTATCAGAGCCATAACAATAGGGAATTAGGTAGAATTTCCATGTTCGACCTAGTCTATAGTTTAAGTGCCCAATTTTTGACCATTCTTGATTATGCTTAAAATGTTATGCTTCCTACCTTGCCTCTCCTCTTTTCTTTGGTCTTAATATTATCATGATGTCTTTCCTAAGGCATTCTTACACAAAATACACACTTGAAGACTTGAAGACACTCGTAATACAAACGAGACGAGTTCACTAAAATAGGCGTGAAACCCACAATTTGGTGAACGACTCTCATTCCGGTACTCTTATTCTTTTTGCACGAAATATACCATCAAGTTAGGAGTGAAATCCACACCTTGATGGCAAATTTCCAATTCATACTCTAGTGGACCCTTACCAACGAATCGGAACTTGCTCTTCGTTTGGTAAGAACCAACCACACTTAGGGTACGAAATCGTCAAGTTAGGGTGAAACCCGCACCTTGTCGATTAAGTCCCATTCCTTGATTTTCGATCTCGCCAAAGTTTTGATTTCCCGATCGGTTAGAGACGTGTAGTAACTGGAAGGGTAAAGTACTGTTAGTCGCTTCTCGATGAGAGTATTTTACCTATAGGCCAAAGCACGTTTCTCTAATTTGAAAGGATCTTCGATTCACTTTGGAATTGTCGACGTTTCTCTACCTGAAACATTCCCATGTTTTATGAGCCTATTCTTTTATGAGATTCAATTTCTATGTGATTTAATACTTGTTATGTCGTTCATTTCAAAACCGTTGCACAATTCGCACGTTTATCGCAATCAAAAACAATAATAACCCTCGTGAACACACTAAATTTATACTCTTTATTCACATTTATACGTGTTTAAACATGCTAATACTTGATGAATACATGCAAACTATGTGAAACATACGTGAACTTACCTATGCTTATACATGCAAAACTTATTTTACATTATGATCAAGTCTCATCCTCTTTCTTTATTGATTCTGATTCCTTAGATGCCTCATTTCCGTAACTCGTTGAAGCGCAACAAGAAGTCCAAGGGATCGAATTCCAAGAAAGAGTCCAACAACAACGAGGACTCGATATCGAAGCAGGACCTCGTAGGTCTAATCTCCGAGCAAATGGCTGGGCAAATAGCCAAGATTATACCCGACATCGTCAGCCAAATCCAAACCGTCCGTGATACCCCCAAGTCCTCCGTCGACTCAAAGGTGGAACCACCCAAAGCGACGTTCCAATTTAAGCAATTCATTGCCTGTAAGCCTCTGGAGTTTACTTGCACGGAAGGCGTCACATCCATGATGAATCAGACCGATGCGATTGAACTCACCTTTCTACAAAACGGGTGCCCTGATGACCTGCGAACCCTGAACGCGACAGGGGTGTTCCGTTCGAGAGCCCTCGAATGGTGGACCTCCGAGCGAAACAAACGAGGCAACGATGCAGCTCACGCCCTACCTTGGGATGAGTTTAAGCAGCTTATGAAGGACCATTTTTGTCCTCCCCACGAAACTCAAAAATTAGAAAACGAATTTTGGACACTAAAACAAAAGGGGAGCGATATCGATGGCCTGATTTCGCGCTTTAAACAACTTAGCATCATCTGCCCTGGACAGGTCGACACCGTCCCTAAAGCCATAGCCAAGTTCACCATTGCCTCGCACCTGTTTTGGTTAACCATGTAGCCGCAGCCTGCCCTAAAACCATTGAGGACGCTTTTAGCATTGCCGTTGAACTAAACCACAATTGTGTTCTTCAAGGGGCCTACGACAAGGTTCCCATGAAAAATGCGCACCAAGCCCTCACCGACACCGCCACTGCTGAACCCTCACGCTCCCAATCCAAAAAGAACAAGAAGCGGAAGGCTTCTGTTAAAAATTATGCGGTTGTTACTCCGCCAAACCCTCAGCCCATCCAATCGCTAGCAGCCATTACCCCTACCACCGACGAGCAACCAAAATGAGGCTACACTGGCCCTCACCCTCAGTGTGCTACTTGCTCATACCATCACCCTACCAATGCCCCATGCCGCAAATGTGCCGAATGTCATAGATTGGGGCATTTTGCTAAGCATTGCCGCAATTTCCCTTAACCCCAAAACCAACAACCCCAAGGCATCCAACCTCAAGCCATCATGCCTAACCCTGCCCAAACTCAAAATGCTCTTGCGCGAGCATGCTATAAGTGTGGCGACCGAACCATCTTGCCAAAGTTTGCCCTCCACGCATCGCCAACCAGCAACCCCAGCAGCAGCAGCCTCCATCAGCTAAAGGAAGAGCTTTTGCGCTCACCTCCGCTCAGGCTCAAAGCTCAAACGACGTCATAACTGGTACGTTCCTTGTGAACCATGTTTATGCTTCTTGTCTGTTTGATACTGGCGCAGATAAAAGTTTTGTATCTGTTGATTTGAACCCTTGCTTAAGTGTGAACGATCTAAATTGCCTAATCCCTTCGTTGTCGAAGTCGCTAACGGAAAGTCCGTCACTGTTGATTCCGTCCTTTCTAATTGTTCCTTGAATCTTAACGATCATACGTTTTCGATTGATCTCATACCCATGCAATTGGGAAGTTTCGATATCATAGTAGGCATGGATTGGCTTATGCGAGTTCGTGCCGAAGTTGTTTGTTCCGCAAAGTTCATTGGTCTCCCTCTTCCTCAAGGTGATTCCTTACACGTCTATGACGAAAAACCTTCTAAAGGTCTCAAGCTAATGTCGTGTATTCAAGCGATTAAGTACTTACGTAAAGAGTACTTTGCCTTTCTCGCCCATGTTGTAGAAAAGAAAGACAAAGGCCCTAGCATAAGGGATGTTCCCGTCGCTTGTCAGTTTCCTGATGTCTTTCCTGAGGATCTTCCTGGTCCTCCGCCTCCTCGATCCGTTGACTTTCATATTGACCTTATCCCTGGCGCAACTCCTGTCACCAAGGCTCCTTATCGTTTAGCACCCTCAGAAATGCAAGAGCTATCGAGTCAACTTCAAGAGCTTCTTGATAAAGGCTTTATACGCCCTAGTACTTCTCCTTGGGGCGCACCCGTTCTCTTCGTCAAGAAGAAAGATGGATCATTCCGCATGTGTATTGACTATCGTGAGCTCAACAAACTCACAGTCAAGAACCGCTATCCTCTTCCTCGCATTGACGATCTTTTCGATCAACCTCAAGGTGCGACTTGTTTCTCGAAGATCGACCTTCATTCTGGTTATCATCAACTTCGAGTACTCGAAGAAGATGTGCCTAAAACCGCTTTCCGCACCCGATATGGACACTACGAGTTCGTGGTCATGCCCTTTGGTTTAACCAATGCGCCCGCCGTGTTCATGGACCTTATGAATCGCGTGTGTAAACCGTTCCTTGATCGTTTCGTTATTGTATTCATCGACGATATTCTCATCTACTCCAAGATGAAAGAAGAGCATGGACGACATTTGCAACTTATCCTTCAGCTTTTCCGAACTGAACGTCTTTACACCAAATTCTCCAAGTGTGAATTTTGGCTAAAAGAGGTTCAATTTCTTGGTCACACCGTCAACGAACTCGGTATTCATGTTGACCCCGCAAAGATAGAAGCTGTCAAGAATTGGATTGCACCTAAGTCGCTTTCAGAAATTCGTTCGTTTCTTGGCCTAGCTGGATATTATCATCGCTTCATCTCGAATTTCTCCAAAATCGCTGTTCCTTTGACGTCCTTGACCCAAAAAGATAAACCTTTTGTTTGGGGTCCCGAACAAGAGGAGTCTTTCCAAACACTCAAGGACATGCTTTGTAATGCTCCTATCCTTACTCTTCCCGATGGGAACAACGATTTCGTCGTATATTGCGATGCTTCAAACCAAGGTCTTGGTTGCGTTCTTATGCAACGAGACAAAGTTATCGCCTATGCGTCGAGACAACTCAAAATACATGAGAAAAACTATACTACCCACGACCTTGAACTTGGTGCAGTTGTTTTTGCATTAAAGATTTGGCGACACTACCTTTATGGTACAAAGTGTACGTTCTTCACCGACCACAAGAGCCTCCAACATATCTTTGATCAAAAGGAACTCAACATGCATTAACGCCGTTGGGTAGAATTGTTGAACGACTATGACTGTGATATTCGCTATCACCCTGGTAAGGCGAATGTCGTGGCCGATGCACTTAGTCGTAAGACTCATGTTAAGAGTGTTCGTTGCTACCAAATCATGGGGAAACTCAACGAGCTGGTTTGACAAGCACAATTTACCGTCATTAACGAGGGTAACCTCCATAGCGAATTGAATTGTGGAGTCACCCACTCGAAGCTAAGCCGGATGGTATCCTTTACTATCATAGTCGCATTTGGATTCCCGACCGTCTCAATCTTCGGTCTACTTTGATGAACGAAGACCACAAATCCCGATACTCCATCCACCCTGGTGCTGACAAAATGTACCATGATCTTCGTGCATCTTATTGGTGGTCTGGAATGAAGAAATATATCGCCGTTTATGTCTCGAAATGCCTTACTTGTTCTAAGGTAAAAGTGGAACACCAACGCCCCTCTGGCCTGCTTGAACAACTAGATATTCCTGTCTGGAAATGGGAGAGTATTGCTATGGATTTCATTACCAAGCTTCCTCGTACTTCGTCTGGTCATGACAGTATCTGGGTTATCATTGACTAATTGACCAAATCCGCTCATTTCCTCGCAATTCATGAAGATTAGAAAGTCGAGAAATTGGATCGTATCTACACGGATGAGATCATTAGTCGTCATGGTACTCCTCTTGATATCATTTCCGATTGTGACATTCGTTTTACCTCTCGTCTTTGGCAAACGTTTCAATCCGCTCTTGGTACTCGTCTTAACCTTAGTACCGCCTTTCATCCTCAACCCGATGGTCAAACCGAGCGTACAATCCAAACTTTGGAAGATATGCTTCGTTCTTGCGTAATTGATTTTGGCGGCAATTGGGATTTGCATTTACCCTTGGTCGAATTCTCGTACAATAATAGTTATCACGCTAGTATTCAAATGGCTCCATTTGAAGCATTGCATGGCCGTAAGTGTCGTTCATGTATTTGTTGGCACGAGATTGGAGATGTTCAGATCACCGGTCCCGAACTGATACAAGAGACGACGGATAAGATCTTACAAATACGTGATAATCTCCTCAAAGCTAGAAGCCGACAAAAGAGTTATGCTGATAAAAGACGCAAGCCTTTGGAGTTCAATGTAGGTGATCATGTACTTCTCAAGGTATCCCCTTGGAAGGGAGTAGTTCGATTTGGTAAGAAAGGAAAAATTGCACCTCGCTGCGTGGGTCATTTCAAGATTCTCGAGAGGATTGGAAAGGTTGCATATCGACTGGAACTACCTAACGAGCTCAGCAATGTTCATCCTGCGTTTCATGTTTCAAACTTGAAGAAGTGTTTAGCTGAAGAAAGACTTCAAGTTCCACTCGAAGATCTTCAAATCAACGAGACATTGCATTTTGTGGAAAAATCGGTTGAAATCATGGACCGAGGAACCAAGCAATTGAGGTGCAGTCGTATCCCTATTGTAAAAGTTCGCTGGGAAGGAAAATGTGGTGCTGAATTTACTTAGGAACTCGAGAGTGAAATGAATACTTAGTATCCACATCTCTTCGTTACATCTTCCTAAATTTCGGGACGAAATTTCCTAAAGGAGGGGAGACTGTAATGCCCTGCTATTTCATACTTTCCATATTTAGAAAGCTAGCCTCGTATTTTTATTTTTGGTAAACTTTGTACCTTGTGTTCGTCCT
Source organism: Scalesia atractyloides (assembly GCA_947069175.1). NCBI lineage: Eukaryota > Viridiplantae > Streptophyta > Magnoliopsida > Asterales > Asteraceae > Scalesia > Scalesia atractyloides. Next base: position 42,652,118 of record CAMTDV010000009.1, read on the forward strand.
TTCGTTGTAATCGTTGTAATCATTGAAATCCGAGACTTGAATCATAATGAAAACTCATAATTTTATTTCTATTCATGTTATACTTATTCATAATCATTTAATACTTACACACAATCATACGTTTATGCTTGATACTGGAAAACGTGACAAACTTGCAAATACATAACATACACGCACCATACGATACTCATACACGATTCATACGCTTAATCATACTTGCCTATACTTATTCTTATGTTAGAAATACTAGGCAACCCTTATAATATGTTTATAATTCATAAATGACCCTTAAAACACCATAAAACTATCAAATATAACTCCAGGGACCAAAACTGTCAAAAAACAAACATGTTAATTTCTCTCGCCACCCGCGACCGCCAAACCCTTTCTCTCTGCCCCCCCCCCCCCGCCAGAGACCTCAATCCGCAGAAAGTTGTTACCAGCTCATGTATTAGCCAATTTTGTGTTTGTTTAGTTGTGTTTCTTGCATTTAATCAACTCCCAACCAACCCTAATCACCTCCTATAAAACCCAACTCATTCCCACACTTCTTCCACTTTACAAACAATCTAAACTCACTCTCTAATCACTTCAAATCTGTTGCTAATCTCAGAATTTGGGCAGAAACATCAAGGTTTCCAAAGTGAGTTCTATCTCACTTCCACGTCATCTTTTTCATTGTTCTTTCTTTCTTAGCACTTGGGACACCTCCAGGATTGTTTCCTTAGGTTTTTCCATGGAAAACCAAGATGGAACTCCTTCATATTTGAGGTTTAAGTGCAAGAAACTTTCTGATTTTTACAAAACTCTTTCAAAACTTATGTTTTCATCAAACAACTTTGTGTTCTTGAGCTTACAATCAAAGCTATGATTAGTGAGACTAACCAAAGTTGTTAAACATGTAAATAAGAGTGTTTTGACATCTAACTTTCTGTTTTTGAAGAGCTTTAAGCTCACAAGTGATGCCAAGCCAAAAGCTTGATGATAGTGTGTCCATCTTGGTTAGCTTGGGCTATCCTAACTTTGGGACCACATATCACTTGATGATTTTCATTATTATCCCAAGTAGTTTGCTAGTCCTAAAGTGTCACAACCCCGCCTAGCCGTTGACGTGTGTCGATGCGTGCTCCCCGGGTTGTAGTTCACTTGGCTACTTGGTATAGTGGCGACACACCTTACATTCTTGTTCATATTATTATTATTATTATTGTTAATCTTATTCATGATCTTCCTTGTGTCAATGACACTTGTGTAGTGGTGAATCCAATCGAGGTCCCAAAGTGGATGGTTAATCCTTCCACCTCCTACTTGAAATTACATGACACTAAGAGGTACCTAAGTGGATGGTTCATCCTCCCACCTCCTACATGATTATATTATATATATGTATATATATATATATACACTTGTGGACTATAATATAATCCTTAAAACCGAACCCTTGATAATGACTAAATAAGCATCTATCAAGTTAATAAGTTTATCACTATGTATATAGTTCCTTGTCAACGATTCTTATAGGTCTTGAACCTATTAAACCACACCTAATCCTTATGGATTATTACAAGTGTCAAGGACAAGTACTAATACCATAGTGACTATTTTCATAATAAATACTTTGTCACATTTTGTATCCTAAATCCAAATGCTCCATCATCATCCTTAATACTCATACGCCTTTGTTTTCCTCTAGTAGGATAAATCAGCGTTTATTCCATCAAACAACTACTCTTCATGGATTCAAGTCGGAAAGCTTGCAAAACCGTGAGTACACTCGACCCATTTCTCTTTAATCACTTTGGGTGTAACATGTTTACCATATTCAAAATTACAACACATAAACTTTATGCAAATGCACGAAAACAATCCATTATACATGAATACTTTGATACGTTACATGATGCTTATTATGTGAACATTCTTTATGTGATACTATAGTCATTAGCTTTATCTTAAGCCTCCATTCGACGTGTATAGCGCTATAGGAGTAACGCAACACCTGTAACGCAACACCTGTAACGCTCCGCGTTTCTATACTTTCTATATTTGGAAATCTTGTATCGTACTTCTATTTTTAGTAAGTGTTGTATCTTGTATCTGTCTTTCGTTGTAAACGTAGAAAACCGAGACTTGAATCGTAATGAGAAACTCGTATTTTAACTATAATCATGTTATCCTTATACTTGTTCATACTTTAAACGTGTAAACATATTCGTGGTACTCTCAATCGTAAACGTGAGATAACTCGCAAACTTGGTTTGTATTGCGTAAACGAGACTCAAACGTGAAATTTTTAATCGTTAAACTAAATTCGTTACGAAAATATAATTATCTATTCATTTATTAAGTTAATTAATTAAATTAATTAATTAAATTTAGTTAATAAAATTAATTGATTTATTTTACAAAAATTTAAAATTCTATTTTTTTATAAATGTTAAATAAGTCCAAGGTTTAACGAGTAAATATTGAATTCTTGAACTACAGGGACCATTCCTGCCATTTATGAAACTGTTTAAAAGTTAAAAAAAATAAAAAAAAATAAAAAATAAATAAATAAATAAATAAATAAAATAATAATAATCAAACAAAACCGGATCCGCGGACTCGAACCCGGGACCTCCGGTTCACATGCAAGCACCTTAACCACTCCACCAGCCACCTCTCATTCAAACAAACCCGGAAACAAAAGCTTCTTATGCTTTGTTTCCGGGCGAGGCTGGTCGCGACCAGCTTTCAAACAGCCCATTTTGGGCGCGATTTTTTTGTATTTTTTTGAGTTTGAAGCCATTAATTACCCACCTAAACTTCACCTAACTAACCCTAATCCTTCCCCTATAAAACCCACCTCTAATCCAAGTATTTTCACACCTTAATCTCTCTCAAATCACTCTATAATCACTCTCAAATCACCTCAAGATCCTTGCAACATCAGATTTTCGAGCAGATTGTATACCTCTTACTAAAGTGAGTATAACTCACTCATTTCTTAATGAAATCACTCCATTCTTTTTCCTACTTGCTTGGATAAACTTTGGGTTGAATTCCTAGGTTTCTCCATGGAGAATTCAGACCTGGAAATGCCCCAAAATGTCCACAAACTTTCTGTTTTGTCTAAACTTTTATCAAACTTGTGTTTTAACTTCAACAAACTTGTGTTCTTGTGCTTACAATCAAGTTTATGATTAGTAAAGCCTAACCAAGCTTGTTAACATGAACTAAGGGCTGTTTTAACACCCTAAACTTTCTGTTTTTAAAGAGCATTGAGCTCACAAGTGATGCAAGTTCTTAAACTTGTTCTTGTGTGTCCACCAAGGAAGCTTGGGCTATCCTAACTTGAGACCACACATCACTTGATGATTTTTCATCAAGATCCCAAGATAGTTTGCTAGACTTAAAGTGTCACAACCCCACAAAGTCGTTGACGATTGTCCTCGTGTGCTCGTCGGGTTGTTGAATACTTGGCTACTTGGTATCTAGATGACACCTTATCATTCTTGTCTTTACATTCTTGTATAGTATATAGTTCTTGTACCCTCCTTGTTACCAATGGTAACTTGTGTAGTGGTGAACATAATCCGAGGTTCAAAGTGGATGGTTTAACCTCCCACCTCATACTTGACATACATGACGCTAGAGGTTACAAAGTGGATGGTCATCCTCCCACCTCCTACATGATTATAATGATATATATATATATATAACTATATTATAATTCTAAAACCGAAACCTTGGTAATGAACTTATAATCACCTATCAAGTTATTAAGTTTAACACTAAAGTATGTAATTCCTTGTCACGATTCTAATAGGCCCCGAACCTATGAAATCACACCCAAACTCGTAAGAGTTACTATAGTGTCAAGAACGAGTGTTACATCTTAGTGAATACTTTCGTATCATAATACTTTATCAAACATATTTTTTTTATCATGCTCGAATACTCCTAATCTCCCGATGAAACTCTATACTCATACGCCTCATTTCCTCTTGTAGGATAATTCGGCGTCATCCTCGAACCAACGTCTTCACGGATTGTCAAGTGTAGAAAAGACTTAGCAAAACCGTGAGTACACTCGACCCACATTTGTTTTTATCACTTTTTGGGTGTAACATGTTTCCATATACAAAAATCACAAACACTTAAACTTTATGAAACGCACAAACAATACTATACACATGACTACTTGAATCGTATACTTGTTGCTTGTCTAGGGATAAACGTTGTGCTATGCTTTAGTCATTAACTATTTTTAGCCTTTGTTTGACATGCTTAGCGCTATAGGAATTCACGCATCCACCTCCATCGATTTACACGTGAGGTCATGTTAAAACATTGTGATTGCGTTACGGGTTTGATTATTAGCATTGCATGCCTTGATTTGCTCTTGTATAGATTTGGTTGCCATGAGGATTGTTAAAACTTTATTCGTATACGTATGCTATGCTTAAACTTGTGTACTCGCCTTTGCTTTTGCATTGACTTTATTTTAAAACATGTTACAGGTTGAAGGAGATGACGCTATGAAAACAATATAGCAAGGACTAGATACACACAAATTAGACGTTAGGTTTAATGTCGACGTATCAATTTTGTTATGACTTTGCAATTGTTAGATTGTTCTTTGTTTTGTTACATCGATGTATTTGACAATCCTTATGGAATGAAATATGGTTTAATTAATTATTGTCACTTAATAATGTTGTGAGCAATGAGCAATCTCGTTTTTGTCTCATCCCGATGTTTCCGCCATCGGTTGGGGTGTTACAGATTGGTATCAGAGCCATAACTATAGGGAATTAGGTAGAATTGCCATGTTCGACCTAGTCTATAGTTCTAAGTACCCGTTGTGACCATTCTTGATTATGCTTAAAACTTTATGCTTCCTACTTTGCTTCTCTCTTTCCTTTTGGTCTTAATACATATACATGGTGTCTTCCTAAGACACTTTTACACAATACACGTTTGGACGCTTGAAGACACTCGTAATATAAACGAGACGACTTCACTAAAATAGGTGTGAAAACCGCAATTTGGTGAACGACTCTCAATCCGCTATACTTATTCTTTTTTTTGCACGCAATTATGCCATCGAGTTAGGAGTGAAATCCAAACCTTGATGGAAAAAATTTCCAACTCAAAACTCTAGTGGACCCTTACCAACGAATCGGAATTTGCTCTTCGTTTGGTAAGTACCAACCACACTTAGGGTACAAAATCGTCAAGTTAGGGGTGAAACCCGCACCTTGTCGATTAAGTCCCATTCCTTGATTTTCGCTCTCGCCAAAGTCTCGATTTTCTGATCGGTTAGAGACGTGTAGTAACTGGAAGGGTAAAATGTCGTTAGTCGCTTCTCGATGAGAGCATTTTACCTATAGGCCAAAGCACGTTTCTCTAATTCGAGAAGATCTTCGATTCACTTTGGAATTGTCGACGATTCTCTACCCGAATCATTCCCATGTTTTACGAGCCTATTCTTTTTATGTGACTCAAATTTTATGTGTTTTGATACTTGTTAGCTCGTTCATTTCAAACCGTTACACACTCGCACGTTTATCGCAATCAAAGACAATACTAATCCCCGTGAACAAACTAAATTTATACTCTTTATTTGTATTCATACGTGAGTATACATGTTATACTTGTTGAACTCATGCAAACTATGTGAACCATACTTAATGAACACATGCTTCTTATGTGAAACTTATGTGAACTTTATTCATACTCATGCATGCAAAACCTATTTTCTTTATTACAATCAAGTCTCATGCTTTTGTCTTGTTTACAACCTCTAGATGCCTCCTTTCCGTAACACGTTAAACCGCCTCAAGAAGTCCAAGAAGACGGATTCCCAGAAGGAATCCAACAACGAGGACTCAATGTCGAAGCAAGAACTGATTGGACTCGTTTCGGAGCAAATGGCCGGGCAATTGGCTAAGATCATACCCGACATTGTCAGCCAAATCCACACCATACACGCCGAAGCCACACCTAAATCATCCGCTGATTCCAAACCTGATACCCCCAAACCATCTTACCAATTCAAGCATTTCATGGCTTGTAAACCAGTGGAATTCACTGGCATGGACGGTGTTACCGCCATGATCAATTGGTTTGATTCAATGGAGCTTATCTTCCTTCAGGGCGGCTGCCCTGAGGAACTCCGAACCCTTAATGCCACCGGGGTCTTCCGCAAGAGAGCCCTCGAGTGGTGGACCACCGAACGAAACACGCGTGGAAACGAAGCAGCCCATGCGATGACTTGGGAAGAGCTTAAGGAGCTCATGAAGGAGCAATTCTGTCCTCCCCATGAGACCCAGAAACTTGAAAACGAGTTCTGGAATCTCACACAACAGGGGAGCGACGCCGAAGGATTGATTGCGCGCTTTAAACAGTTAAGTATCATTTGCCCTGGGCAAGCCGATACTGTTCCCAAGTCAATCGCCAAGCTCATCCGTTGCCTCTCACCGGTAATCATGAACCATGTAGCCGCAGCCAACCCGAAAACCCTTGAGGAAGCCTATGCCATAACCCTCCAACTCAACCATAACTGCATCCTTCAGGGGGCCTACGACAAGGTCCCTACGAAGCATGCGCACCAAGCCATAGCCAACACCACCGAATCACCTACCCCTCCAGCCAAGAAGCCCCACTACAAGAACAAGAAGCGGAAGGCTTCTTCTCAAAACAATGCTGTCGTCACTCCGCCTACCCAAAACACCCACCAACCTGGACAAGGTTACATTGGCTCTCACCCCAAGTGTACCACTTGCAACTACCATCACCCTGTTGGCCCCTCATGCCGAAAATGTGCCAACTGTAATAGGTTGGGACACCTCTCCAACCACTGTCGCCTACCCCAGAACCAGCAAACCCAAGCCCTTTTACCCAATCCTAACCCAAACCGCCAAACCTAAGCTACACCAGGTCGAACCTGCTACAAATGTGGCGATCCTAACCATTTTGCCAACATTTGCCCGAAACGCACCAACAACCAACAGCAACACCAAACCAAACCTGCGAAAGGACGAGCTTTCGTTCTCACCTCAGCTCAAGCCCAAAGTTCGAATGACGTCATCACTGGTACGTTCCTTGTGAACCATATCTATGCTACTTGTCTGTTTGATACTGGCGCGGATAAAAGTTTTGTATCCGTTGAATTTGAACCCTTGCTTAAGTGCGAACGAACTAAAATGCCCAATCCTTTTGCTGTCGAAGTCGCTAATGGTAAGACCATATCCGTTGACTCTGTTCTTTCTGGTTGCTCCCTAATCTTAAACGATCATAAGTTTTCCATCGACCTCATACCTATGCAAATGGGTAGCTTTGACGTCATAGTAGGCATGGACTGGCTTAAGCGAGTTCATGCTGAAGTCGTTTGTTCTGAGAAATTCATTCGTCTTCCCCTACCTCAAGGTGACTCTTTACACGTCTATGGTGAGAAACCTTCTAAGGGTCTCAAGCTTATGTCATGCATCAAAGCAAACAAGTACTTGCGTAAGGAGTACTTTGCCTTTCTCGCCCACGTTGTGGAAAAGAAAGACAAAGGCCCTAGCATAAGTGATGTTCCTGTCGTTTGTGAGTTCCCTTCTGTTTTCCCCGAGGATCTCCCTGGTCCTCCGCCTCCTCGAGCTGTCGATTTTCGTATTGACCTCATTCCTGGCGCAACCCCTGTTGCGAAGGCTCCCTATCGTTTAGCACCCTCGGAGATGCAAGAGCTATCAAGCCAACTCCAAGAGCTTCTTGATAAAGGCTTTATACGCCCTAGTACTTCCCCTTGGGGCGCTCCCGTGTTGTTCGTCAAGAAGAAAGATGGGTCTTTTCGGATGTGCATTGATTATCGTGAACTCAATAAACTTACAGTCAAAAACCGATACCCACTTCCTCGTATTGACGATCTCTTCGATCAATTGCAAGGCGCGAAGTGCTTTTCAAAGGTTGATCTCCGTTCTGGCTATCATCAACTTCGGGTTTTGGAGGAAGATGTACCCAAAACCGCATTCCGTACACGTTATGGACACTACGAGTTCGTGGTCATGCCTTTTGGTTTGACCAACGCTCCTGCAGTGTTTATGGATCTTATGAACCGTGTGTGTAAGCCTTTTCTCGATCATTTCGTCATTGTGTTCATCGACGATATCCTAATCTACTCTAAGACGAAAGAAGAACATGAACGACATTTGCGTCTTATCCTTCAACTTTTGCAAACTGAACGTCTGTATGCCAAATTCTCCAAGTGTGAATTTTGGCTAAAAGAGGTTCAATTCTTAGGTCCACACCGTCAATGAACTTGGTATTCATGTTGACCCTGCAAAGATAGAAGCTGTGAAGAATTGGATTGCACCTAAGTCGTCCTCTGAAATTCGTTCGTTTCTTGGCCTAGCTGGGTATTATCGCCGTTTCATCACGAACTTCTCGAAGATTGCCGTTCCTTTGACTTCGTTGACTCAAAAAGATAAACCTTTTGTTTGGGGTCCCGAACAAGAAGAATCTTTCCAAACACTCAAGGACATGCTTTGTAATGCTCCTATTCTCACCCTCCCCGATGGGAACGACGATTTCGTCGTGTATTGCGATGCCTCTAACCAGGGTCTTGGTTGCGTTCTAATGCAACGGGACAAAGTAATCGCTTACGCGTCGAGACAACTCAAAATTCATGAGAAAAACTATACTACTCACGACCTTGAACTTGGTGCAGTTGTTTTTGCGTTAAAGATTTGGCGACACTACCTTTATGGTACAAAGTGTACGGTCTTTACCGACCACAAGAGCCTCCAACACATCTTTGATCAAAAGGAACTCAACATGCGTCAACGTCGTTGGGTAGAATTGTTAAACGACTACGACTGCGATATCCGCTACCACCCTGGTAAGGCTAATGTCGTGGCCGATGCACTTAGTCGTAAGACTCATGTTAAGAGTGCTCGTTGCTACCAAAGCGTGGGAAAACTCAATGAGTTAATTCGACAAGCACAATTTGCCGTTATTAACGAGGGTAACCTCGATAACGAGTTGAATTGTGGAATCGAAAACCCACTCGAAGCTAAGCCTGATGGTATTCTTTACTACCATAGTCGCATTTGGATTCCCGATCGTCTCAATCTTTGGACTACTTTGATGGACGAAGCTCACAAATCCCGATACTCCGTTCATCCTGGAGCTGATAAGATGTATCATGACTTGCGCGCATCCTATTGGTGGCCTGGAATGAAACGTGATATCGCTCTCTACGTCTCCAAATGCCTTACGTGTTCCAAGGTCAAGGCAGAACATCAACGTCCCTCCGGTTTGCTCGAACAACCAGAAATTCCGGTCTGGAAATGGGAAAGCATAGCCATGGATTTCATCACGAAATTGCCTCGTACCTCGTCTGGTCACGACAGTATTTGGGTTATCATCGATCGTTTGACCAAATCCGCACACTTCCTCGCCATTCGTGAAGATTACAAGGTCGAGAAATTGGCTCGTATCTATACGAGTGAAATAATTAGTCGTCACGGTACTCCTCTTGATATTATTTCTGATCGTGATGCTCGTTTCACTTCTCGCCTTTGGCAAACTTTCCAATCCGCCCTTGGCACTCATTTGAATCTTAGCACCGCTTTTCATCCTCAATCTGACGGTCAGACCGAGCGTACTATCCAAACTTTAGAGGATATGCTTCGATCATGCGTAATCGATTTTGGCGGCAACTGGGATTCACACTTACCCTTGGTAGAATTCTCATACAACAACAGCTATCACGCAAGTATTCAAATGGCTCCATTTGAAGCACTGTATGGTCGCAAATGCCGTTCGCCTATTTGTTGGCACGAGATCGGAGACGTACAACTCACCGGTCCCGAACTTATACAAGAGACGACGGACAAGATCCTACAGATTCGTGACAACTTGCTCAAAGCTCGAAGCCGACAAAAGAGCTATGCTGATAAAAGACGCAAACCTTTGGAATTCAACATAGGTGACCACGTACTTCTCAAGGTTGCACCTTGGAAAGGTGTTGTTCGTTTTGGTAAGAAAGGCAAACTCGCTCCTCGCTATGTGGGTCCTTTCAAGATTCTCGAAAGGATAGGCAAGGTAGCGTATCGACTGGATCTACCTCAAACGCTCAGCAATGTTCATCCTGTGTTTCATGTTTCGAATTTGAAGAAGTGTCTAGCCGAAGAAGGACTTCAAGTTCCACTCGAAGATCTTCAGATCAACGATACTTTGCACTTTGTGGAGAAACCGGTCGAAATCATGGACCGAGGAACCAAGCAACTGAGGCGCAGTCGTATTCCCATTGTCAAGGTTCGATGGGAAGGTAAACGTGGCGCCGAATTCACTTGGGAACTTGAAAGTGATATGAAGACTAAGTATCCATATCTCTTCGTTACATCTTCCTAAATTTCGGGACGAAATTTCTTAAAGGAGGGGAGACTGTAACGCTCCGCGTTTCTATACTTTCTATATTTGGAAATCTTGTATCGTACTTCTATTTTTAGTAAGCGTTGTATCTTGTATCTGTCTTTCGTTGTAAACGTAGAAAACCGAGACTTGAATCGTAATGAGAAACTCGTATTTTAACTATAATCATGTTATCCTTATACTTGTTCATACTTTAAACGTGTAAACATATTCGTGGTACTCTCAATCGTAAACGTGAGATAACTCGCAAACTTGGTTTGTATTGCGTAAACGAGACTCAAACGTGAAATTTTTAATCGTTAAACTAAATTCGTTACGAAAATATAATTATCTATTCATTTATTAAGTTAATTAATTAAATTAATTAATTAAATTTAGTTAATAAAATTAATTGATTTATTTTACAAAAATTTAAAATTCTATTTTTTTATAAATGTTAAATAAGTCCAAGGTTTAACGAGTAAATATTGAATTCTTGAACTACAGGGACCATTCCTGCCATTTATGAAACTGTTTAAAAGTTAAAAAAAAAAAATAAATAAAAATAAATAAATAAATAAATAAATAAATAAATAAAATAATAATAATCAAACAAAACCGGATCCGCGGGACTCGAACCCGGGACCTCCGGTTCACATGCAAGCACCTTAACCACTCCACCAGCCACCTCTCATTCAAACAAACCCGGAAACAAAAGCTTCTTATGCTTTGTTTCCGGGCGAGGCTGGTCGCGACCAGCTTTCAAACAGCCCATTTTGGGCGCGATTTTTTTGTATTTTTTTGAGTTTGAAGCCATTAATTACCCACCTAAACTTCACCTAACTAACCCTAATCCTTCCCCTATAAAACCCACCTCTAATCCAAGTATTTTCACACCTTAATCTCTCTCAAATCACTCTCAAATCACTCTCAATCACCTCAAGATCCTTGCAACATCAGATTTTCGAGCAGATTGTATACCTCTTACTAAAGTGAGTATAACTCACTCATTTCTTAATGAAATCACTCCATTCTTTTTCCTACTTGCTTGGATAAACTTTGGGTTGAATTCCTAGGTTTCTCCATGGAGAATTCAGACCTGGAAATGCCCCAAAATGTCCACAAACTTTCTGTTTTGTCTAAACTTTTATCAAACTTGTGTTTTAACTTCAACAAACTTGTGTTCTTATGCTTACAATCAAGTTTATGATTAGTAAAGCCTAACCAAGCTTGTTAACATGAACTAAGGGCTGTTTTAACACCCTAAACTTTCTGTTTTTAAAGAGCATTGAGCTCACAAGTGATGCAAGTTCTTAAACTTGTTCTTGTGTTCCACCAAGGAAGCTTGGGCTATCCTAACTTGAGACCACACATCACTTGATGATTTTTCATCAAGATCCCAAGATAGTTTGCTAGACTTAAAGTGTCACAACCCCACAAAGTCGTTGACGATTGTCCTCGTGTGCTCGTCGGGTTGTTGAATACTTGGCTACTTGGTATCTAGATGACACCTTATCATTCTTGTCTTTACATTCTTGTATAGTATATAGTTCTTGTACCCTCCTTGTTACTAATGGTAACTTGTGTAGTGGTGAACATAATCCGAGGTTCAAAGTGGATGGTTTAACCTCCCACCTCATACTTGACATACATGACGCTAGAGGTTACAAAGTGGATGGTCATCCTCCCACCTCCTACATGATTATAATGATATATATATATATATATAACTATATTATAATTCTAAAACCGAAACCTTGGTAATGAACTTATAATCACCTATCAAGTTATTAAGTTTAACACTAAAGTATGTAATTCCTTGTCACGATTCTAATAGGCCCCGAACCTATGAAATCACACCCAAACTCGTAAGAGTTACTATAGTGTCAAGAACGATGTTACATCTTAGTGAATACTTTCGTATCATAATACTTTATCAAACATATTTTTTTTATCATGCTCGAATACTCCTAATCTCCCGTTGAAACTCTATACTCATACGCCTCATTTCCTCTTGTAGGATAATTCGGCGTCATCTCGAACCAACGTCTTCACGGATTGTCAAGTGTAGAAAAGACTTAGCAAAACCGTGAGTACACTCGACCCACATTTGTTTTTATCACTTTTTGGGTGTAACATGTTTCCATATACAAAAATCACAAACACTTAAACTTTATGAAACGCACAAACAATCCTATACACATGACTACTTGAATCGTATACTTGTTGCTTGTCTAGGGATAAACGTTGTGCTATGCTTTAGTCATTAACTATTTTTAGCCTTTGTTTGACATGCTTAGCGCTATAGGAATTCACGCATCCACCTCCATCGATTTACACGTGAGGTCATGTTAAAACATCGTGATTGCGTTACGGGTTTGATTATTAGCATTGCATGCCTTGATTTGCTCTTGTATAGATTTGGTTGCCATGAGGATTGTTAAAACTTTATTCGTATACGTATGCTATGCTTAAACTTGTGTACTCGCCTTTGCTTTTGCATTGACTTTATTTTAAAACATGTTACAGGTTGAAGGAGATGACGCTATGAAAACAATATAGCAAGGACTAGATACACACAAATTAGACGTTAGGTTTAATGTCGACGTATCAATTTTGTTATGACTTTGCAATTGTTAGATTGTTCTTTGTTTTGTTACATCGATGTATTTGACAATCCTTATGGAATGAAATATGGTTTAATTAATTATTGTCACTTAATAATGTTGTGAGCAATGAGCAATCTCGTTTTCGTCTCATCCCGATGTTTCCGCCATCGGTTGGGGTGTTACAACACCCGTAATCGTTGGTCATGTTGAATTATCTTTTTATGCGTAAGCAAGAGGGTTGACTAGAAATATTACACGCCATGTATGATGCTCTTGTACAAACTTAGTTGCCATGTGGATTTGTTTTAAACTTATGCTTATACGTATACTTATTCTTAAACTTGTGTACTCGCCTTTGCTTTTGCATTGAAATGTATTTTTAACATGTTACAGGTTGAAGAGGATGTTGCTATGAAAGAAGTAGCGTTGAGGCTTAGATACACATATAGACGTTTTAGGTTTAAAATGTTGTATCAATTTTGTTATGTTATGTTATTGTTGTTGTATTTGACTTTTCCATGTTGTCTTTTTCCTACTTATATTGTATTGATAATTTGAGCTTATTAATGGAATTTGGTTTGAGTTAAATATTGTCGCAAAGTAGCGTTATGTGTGATGAGCAGTCTATTTTGTCTCACTCCGATGTTTCCGCTATCGGTTGGAGTGTGACACACTACCCCACACACAAACCCTTCATCTCCCTATCTCTCTCGGCCGAAAAACCCCCCACCCATACACTTCCATTTTTGTTTCTTGCTCAATCTTGAAGATTCAAGCATCAAATCTACAAGTTTGATAAGTTTCTTAAGGATTCCAAGCCCTTTGGTAAAGAAGAAACAAGCTTCTAAGAAGAAGCACTCAAAAACCACCATCCAATCCTTTCAAGATCTTGCTTCAAGGGTATGTATTCCCTAAAAATTTCATTTTGATTCTTGAGTGATAAATCTCATTTATTCACAAGTTTTGTTCAGCAACAAGAAGGGTTTGACACACAATACAAGATTTTATCAATTAAGGGTTAAAATGGAATTTGGTGGATGTTCAAGTATGTGTGTGTGAGAGAGAGGCAACCATGAGGGATGTGTGTGTGTGTTATTGTTTGAATTTTCAAATGTTCTTGTTGTGATTTGAAGCAACAATCTAAGTAGGGGTTTTATAAAAATGGATTTGTATAATATGTACACTTGAAAACTCATGGTATATGTATATGTATGTTGTGTATGTATATGTGTATATGCAAGAATGTGTTGTTTTATTTGTATGTTCACAAATACACTTCAATTCTTTCATACATTGATTTTGTTTTGATGAACTAATGATTTGATGATTGAGACGTGTTTGGATCTTATGGAAACATTTTAAATGCATGCATGTAGAATTCATGTTGGATTTAATGTAAGTATACATGATGATTTTGTGTATTAGTAGGTTGTACATTCTGTGTTGTAGGACGAACAAAAGGATTATTTAAAAGATGGTTAAAAAGAAGTTTTGGTATGTGTTTTTATAAAAATATGCATAAAATAAAAGTATCTATTTGGTGAACTTATATGTTGAGTTTTATGCTTAAAAGCATGTAAAATAGTGTATAAATGCATGTTCTTGTGGATTATTTTTAGACATACACTACTATGATTATAAAAACCATATTTTACAGTAATTATTATGTATTGTCAAAATTTTGAAGTCTTGATACTTAATTATATCATGTACGTGCAAAACTAATAAAAAAAGATGTTTTCGACGTTTTAAAATGATTTTTATGAAACTGATTTAAAATAGGTCATAAAATGGTATTTTTATGAAACATATGGATATTTAAAGTCATATTAAGTACCCATCATGTTCGGTTAGTTGTATATGATTTTCGACCCTTAGTTATGTTCATAAAACGTAAAAAATGGACACATTTTGGCCATATATGACATGTTGTCTAAGTGATTATTTATGTGATGGAGTATGTTTCAGAAGTATATTTTTGTGATCCAGGTGAATTTGAAGTTATTATGATTGTAGATTTAAGACTATGCGTGTAAAAGTCGTGTTTATACGTTTATTTTATATTATAAAAATAAAGTAATTTGTTAAACATTAAAATTATGGATTTTTACTTAAAATAATCATATGAGGTTTTAATATACTCATAAATTATATAAGAATATAAGTTAACAACTTGTGTGAAAAATGGTATTTGTTATGTATATATACTTATGTTAGTATATTATAGTTATATGGGTGTGTTAGTATGAATATGGGTACAAAATGTCTTAGCGTCAAAGTATTATATAAGTATATATTTATGAATATATACCGAAATGAAGGTTGCCAACTGGTCGTTCGAGTTGAATACTCTAAAAATATACAAACATAATTATAACTAAATGTTTTTTTAAAAATAAAGTGTTGTGTGAGAAATCATAAGTTGGGTGAACAACTTAGAAAATACAAATTTAGTTTGGTAAATAAAACGTTTCTTTATGATTAGGACGCAAGTCGACTAAATTTAAAATTTTGAAATATTGGCTAGGACTAACGCTACCAAAGGTGAGTTTTACGACCCCTATTTTATTGTTTATTATCGTTTTTGGGAAAAAAAACATGCTTAAATGGAATTATAGTGTTTTTACTATATTATATACGTGAGTCTTCACGACCCCACTTTGAATAAAGTTTTATAAACATTTTGGAGAAGACACTTAGTTTGAAAATAGATGTATTAAATTTATAACTACGTAAGAATATATTATTCACAAGCATGGCATTAGTTTGTGCCCGTTGTCGTACCTCCATGGAACCTTCCCCGTCACCATAATCATTTGCATGGATGACTGTTGAAAGAAGTATTGATAGATCTATTGGGTTTGACCACTCATGTGGTCGACCCGTCGCTCTGGTCTAGTGCGGGAAATACCTTCAAAATTGATTAGGAAAAAGGGATATTGGATTTTAATAATCCCAACTTTCACCAATTGGCCGGCAATAATCCCAACTTAAAAATTCCCTTTGACAATCCCAACTTGTAAGAATTTGGCCTCCATCGATCCTTTTCTAACTGGTTAGTTTTTCGTTGACGTGGTAGCTTACGTGGCACAAACCTAGTTATTTGACAATGTTGCTGCTTATGTGGCACAAACTTAGTGTTTGGATTTTAATAATCCAAACTTTCACCACCATCAACAACTACCACCACCACCATCACCCACCACCACCACCATCAGCCGCCACCACCACCACTATCAGCCACCAGCATCAGCCGCCACCACCAGCACCACCGCCTCCATCAGTCGCCACCCCCAACAGTTGCTGCCGCCACCATCGGCCGCCACCACCACCACTATCAGCTACCACCATCAGTCGCTGTAGGATCGATCCTCGATGCTAAGGAACCTAAATTTGATATCTAACATCCTTAATAGCGGAAATATTACGTCGTGTTTACCAATAGACAAGAATTAATCAGTTAATCATCAGTTTCATTGATTAAATGTTGAGATTACAAACTGACAGAGGTTCGCCTCCAAAATGCCAAAGTTACAAATGAGGATCACAAGCTAGGTATTTATAGGCTATCAAGTCCGCTAGTGAAGTAGTGAAGTTCGGGCGAACTTGACCTTACATGGTCACTATGAGCGAACTTGGCCGTTTCAACTATAAATACATCATACGCCTAGCCTATTCAGCTCTATACTATACAGACTCGATATAAGACTAAGACATAGACATTATGCACCAACAGACTCCCCCTTGGATATAGTCTTCGTCTTGTATCAGTCTTCAAAACTCTGTCTTCATATAAACGTTTATGCACACGACCGAAGAAGTTCTTGAACGGCTTCTTTCGTCGCTCTTGTTTCGGATCCGGCGTCTGATCTGTAGGAGGCACTTTGTTTAAATGCTAAAATATTTTAACACTTGCCTTCCTAGTTCTTTCATTAATTGCTTCAAGACGCTTCTCCTCCTTTAGAAACTCAACCCTTTCTAAATCTCTCCACTTCGTTTGCCACATCTTTCCAGAATTGACTTCGCGTGCATAACAAACGTTTACAACTCTCTGAAACTGCATCGCTTGTACCTTTTCTCGTTCTTCAAAAACAATCTTGTTATAGAACAAGGTTTTGATATCTTCTCTCGAGCAGTTCACAAGCCACATAGGATCTAGAATCCTTATCGTCCTCCATAAACCCCTCATACCCTGATGTCCCATAACTTCAATCCTTTCCTTTGTAATATCCAAACGTTCTTCAAACTTTAGCACAATAACAGCTTCACACGTAGCTGGATCTATTTGCCACCACTTGAACAATGGATAGAAGTGTTGTTCAATCGGCATTAGCGGCATATTTCTCATGGCTCTTGGACGTTTCATGATCAATGTTATGTCTTTTTCTCCAGTTTTCTTGTTTGTCTTGACTCTGCGGCTAGGAATAAAAGGCTTCCAGTAGTTGAATCCTTTCACCGCTTCATACTTGATCATTTTCCACAATAACTGATCAATATACTTCATGTGATATGTAACATTCACAGTCTGCACTAACTCTTCCGCATCCCAATAAGGTAAAGTCTTGAAATCAGAAAGATACTTGAAGTATTGCACTCCAAATTCTCTTTTGATTTCATAAACATTCATCTCTTTGAACCATCCCCAACTCAAAATATCCCGCAAAGAAACATCTTTGTCTCTGGTAAAGAATGCTAAAGGACGTCGAAACTTACGTTCACGAGGCATCTCTTTAAACCAAGACTTCTTCCCTTGAGCTATTTCTTCTTTGGTCATGGGCTTAGGGACTTTACCCTCTCGTACTGATTCAGCAATTCTTTCCTTCAACATGTCTTCGTCTAACTGCTTGTACATCTCCTCGAAAGTAGGAAAACTATCTATATTAGGACCGATGTACTTTGCCGTTTGATCAGTTTCATCATCCGAAGACCAACCTTCAACAATAACTCTATTGTATTCATCTGCTTCGAATCTTCTCTCATACTGATAGTCATTTGTTTCGAAAGTATTTATGTTCAACACTTCCTCGAAATCAAACTTTAAATTTTCAGCTTCAACCTCAACCAATCTTGCCAAATCTTCTTTTGAGTAGTTGTGCATGTACTCACCTTCTTCCACATTATGTTCCAACATCAACATTAAAGGTTTCATGGGAACTGCAGCAATTGGCTTTGCAGATCGATCAACATCTGACAAATCTATATCATCTAAAGGCCCTGTCTTCCCTAACTCCCCCTCAACTTTATCTTCTATCTTCTTCGACTCATCATTCATAAGATCAGAAAAATCAAAGTCATCAGCGACTTTGGCTTCAGTAACTTTAATGCCAGTACTACCTTGATCATAATAATCATCATCATCACCAACATTCCAATCCTCATAACCAACTTCCTCTTCATCCTCTTTATCATCTTTCTCGGCTTCTTCATCGTATTTTTCTTCAGAAGCAGTGATAGGATCAGAAGGTTTGACAGATTCGTCAACCTTTGGAATATCAGACTCAGAAGCTAGAATCACATCATCAATAGACTTCTCTGCAGCTACAGAAGAAGTAGGTGCTTCACCTTCAACATTCTTTCCTTTACCGCTCGCAGCTAATTCTTTCTCGAAACGTTCTTTAGCTTCCTGTTGATCTAGATGATCATATTCTTTGATGAAGTCGATACCCAGTGCATTAGATAACACTTTCTACATCCTGGAGAATCTTTGATCATTTAGGGCTTGAATTGATTTTAACTCTGAAATTTTTGTCTGCATTTTCTCATTCGCATCTTGCAGACTTTCGATCAACGCTTTAAAATACTCACTCTCATTTTCCAACACTTTAATTTTGTCATCCAAAATCTCTTTCTCAACCACACTTTGATTCATCTTCTGAATAAGCTCTGCTTTCTCAACTTCATTCTGTGCCACTTTGTCTTCTAGTGCCTTGACACGCTTTTCCAGAAGTTCAACGTTAGTCTCTGGAAAGAAATCGTTTAGATCCTGCAGACTTATCGGATCATTGTGCATATCACCAAACACATTAGGCCCTCCTGGAGTTTTTGGTGTTGATTTTGGAGTCGTAGCCTTTGGTGTAGACTTCTTTGGAGTAGAGCTTTCAGGAACAGAAGTTGTTGCAGAAATTGGAGACTGAGTAATAGGAACTTTGAGTAAACCAGTCACAGGAGGTTCTTGTGTAACTCCTTGACTTTCAGTCTCAGCATGAATAATAACAGGAGGTTTTTGTGTAGGAGGTTCTTGTGTGACTCCTATCTCCTGTGCACCAGAAGGTTCTTGTGGGGCTTCTGTGCTTTTCGTCTTTCCAATATACTTTCTGCTAGCTGCTTTTCTTTTCTTGCCTTTTGCTTGAGGAAATCCTGTAGTCTTTGTTGACGAAATAGTGGCAGACTTCACACGTTTAACTTTTTTCTTGGGCCTTTCCTCATCTGACTCTTTTTCCTGATTCGTATCGAAATCAGCATCAGTCTCTTTTGTCTTTTCTGCCTCAGTCTCTGCTATAGTCTTCTTTGTAATTCTTTCAAGAGAATCATCAGAATCATCATTCTCTGAAGTAGCAGAAATAACATCATCTTGTGTTGCTTTCACTGTTTCTTGACTTTCAATATTAACTACTGCACTTGAACCTGCTTCGACTTGAACATTCTCAGTTTTATCTTCATCTACGAGCATTATTTCAATTTTCCTTGCAGCTTGTTTCTTCTTAGGCTTATCAGCTTCTGCCTTTAAGAACCATTCACTTCTAGCTTTCGGCTTGAATTCTTTAAACCATTCTTTCTCAGTGTTAAGTTCTTTCTCATCATCGCTACCATCTTTTCTCCATTTGTTTTCTGGCGGCGCGATATAGTTTAGATCTTTGATAGCCCCGAAAACTGGTTTTGCAACAGGAGCTGAAGCTTGCTTCTGAAACTTTATGAGCTTCTTCACTGTCGTCTCATCAAGATGAACTAGATAAATCACATCATTCGGATCCCGTGCTATATTCTTGTATTTCTCATCAATCAACATTTGCACAAACCTCGGATAGAGACATAGTCTTGAATCCTCCATATTCTTGGACATGTGAGTAAAAACTAACTTCGAGAAGTTGAACGGCTTTTTCAGAATAAGTGGCGTTGCCATGCAAGCTAAATAGTCTTGAACATCATCTAAACCCGCCTTGCGATGGCTGAATGTGTGAATTATAGCATGCATCAGAAGCTTGTAGGGATTTGGCACCTCCCCTTTCTTCAATGTTGGTTTGTTCACACTTCCCTTGTAGCCCATACAAAAGAAACAACCACGAACCATCTTTTCGTCGAGATAAATTGGATCGTCTTCTTTATCGTTGAAGTGTAACACTCTGCGTATATCATCTTCTGTAACAGAGATCATTTTAACTTCACTTTGAACTTGCACTGAAGAATTAATCGTTTTCTGATCATCACTAAGCTCCGCATTCATCCGGAAATGAAAAGTTTGAGATCTATATGATACTGTGCGCTCTGTGATAGCCCGGTGAATAGGACTTTTTTCTAAAAACTTCAATATACTCTCGTATTCCTTTAGTGATGGACAGGTCGACTTATCGAGCGTAATACATGTGTTGTGCGTCTTTGAAAACTCAACAGAAATTATACGCTCTGGTTCTTGAACCTGAAAAATGACGCAAAACAATTAGCACGCTTTTCGAGAAAAATTTCACAAAATTTTCTAACACTTTTATCAAGTTCGGGCGAACTTGATTATGTGTTAAACATTCTATTTTTAATTAAGAAAAAATTGTGAACATGTATTGATACATGTTCACATTTTTTTTTTAATAAGTTCGGGAGAACTTATATCAACATCATTCAGATTTTCATAGTCCAAGTTCGGGCGAACATACATTAGATTTATCAAAATCATTTTGGAAGTTCAGTCGAACATGACTTAGTTCTATTTATTTAGTTTTGTTATACAAGTTCGGTCGAACTTGACAACAAGTTCGGCCGAACTTGTCGTCTCTTTCAAAGCCAAACCTGTTAAACAATCAAATAACCATTTCAATCCAATCAAAAATGTTTACACGGTCGATTTTATGTGTAGGTTATGATTTTAAGATCAATTTTGTCCAAAAACACCTAGAACTATTCGATTTTAAGTTTCAGATCTAAGTTCATCTCATTCGGTTCAATTTATGGATCAATCATTGAAATTATACCTCCGCCATTGTTATTAGTGTGCCAGTCACTAAAAACAAACGAAAATCAGGCAGAATAATGGTATCAAATTGCCAAAATCACAAATCTCTCACAAGTCAGTAAGTTCGCTCAGAGGGTGTGAGTTGCAGGTAAGTGAGTTCGGCCGAACTTGCTTGGTATTTATACCACTGCAAGTTCGGGCGAACTTGCAAAGCCCAAACTAAACAAGCCCATTAGTAGTTCGGTCGGACTTACCTTTGATTAATAAGCCATTGATTAGCAAGTTCAGTCGAACTTGCTGAAAATTAAACTTGAATCAGTGAACTTGCCAAACCACAATTTCAAACTTTTTCAATTTTTCATTTTAACCCCTGAACTTTCCAACCTTTTACCAGTTATGAAAATCCACTCAATTGACCAAGTCTAAGCTAATGACCTTGGTTAACCGATTTGTCTGCCGAGTCCAAGTTAATGACCCCGGTTTGACCCGTTACGAACAAACTGTTGATATTTTCAAAAAATCAAAGTTTCAAATTAATGAACTTTTTATCGTTTTGACTTTTCTTGTTTTACAAATTAGCTCCCAGCCTGTTGTCAAAGAGATTCCCACCAGTTCTAGCATCTTACCAGACTTTGAAGACTCGTTCTCCAACGTTGGTTTGCTGAAAACAATGTAGAAATAAAATCTTTTTCAATTTTTGTAAGTTTATGCTAACACACTGAAAATCTTTTTGATTTTATCTGTAAAACTGATAAACTATGTACAGGACAATGTAAACTATGCACAAACATATTTACAGACATATTTTTGTGAATTCGTGTCTAAAGGATCATATCAGTTAATTGAGACATATCACTAGTACCATTGACCTTTAAATGACCTTAAGCTTTAAACTTGTTTACCTAGATTGTCGATATGTTTGTCCACTTAAGCTTTACCACGTTTCTCAACTGTTTCAAGATATGTTAAGGTAAGAATTATAAAACTTGACTTATATGTGGTTCCACTTCTTGAATATACTCCCGTATGAAGATTCCCTAGATTTCTTCTTACAGGTGAATATAGCGTAATTGATATCTGTATCTGGGTTATGCGAGACCTTGAGAGCTCAGGTTAGTACTACCGTACAGACAAAGAGATGGCTCGTCTTTAAGGTGTGTTCCATTTAAGGAATCTTTTCAGCACTGCAAATGATTATATCTTTCGATACTTTTCAAGTTTTGCATGCAGTTTGGGGTTTATAGCAAAAGCATTATAAACGTTCTAGGCTATTGCTTCCGCAAAATCAGAAGAACTTGTATAATACCCCAGATATCAACTATCTATAAAGACCTCGTATCTCAGAATCAAGCAATCTTTCAAATGAAATTTCGGAGTACTAAGTCCATATATCCAAGATGTGTTAATCCACAAAAATAAGCAGTTGCTAAATTTAGTTTATATCTCGAAAACAGTTTACTGAACGTGTTAAGCCTATCGACACATCCACAGTAAGACTCGTTTATCACTTTTAAACTTTCCATTTCTTTAGCATACTGTGATAGTCCACTGATGTACTATCATTTCCTTATATGACACTGAATTCTTTTTGTCTTTTTCAATGTTTTTTGTACATTTTGAATTTTTTATATGTTTTTGGATTTTAAAATTTTTCGAATGTTTTTGTATTTTCTCCAACATTTCTCCCCCTAAAATCAAAAACATCTTTTTGGATTTTAGTTTTTAACAAAATTCTAAACTAGAAAGATATTTACAAACCAGTGTGGATCACGCGAACTCGTCGTCCGATCCGTATTCAACCTTAGCGTCCGCACATGTCAGCAAATTTTTCATACCATTAATTCTCAGCAAGTATTTAAACCGTGACAAAGAAAATGGTTTTGTATAAAAATCAGCCTTTTGTTCATCGGTGTGTATTTTTTCTATTCGCACCAATTTCTTTTCGTAGCAATCACGAATGAAATGATAACGAATTTCAATGTGTTTTGTGCGTGAGTGATGAACCGGATTTTTAGTTATATCTATAGCTGCCTTGTTATCAACAAACAGCGGAGTGTCTAGAAATTGCAGACCATAGTCTCTCATCTGCTGTTGAATCCACAGAATCTGTGACCAACAGCTGGAGGCCGAGATATACTCAGCTTCACAGGTAGAGAAAGGGATCGTAGTCTGTTTCTTACACTGCCAGGTTACCATTCTTGTTTCGATGAACTGCCATCCCGCTGTAGTTGATTTTGAATTCAACTTATCTACACCAAAATCAGAATCAGCATAGCCTGTGAGGTCGAAATTGTCGTTCTTTGGGTACCACAAGCCGGTGCTTGGGCATCCTTTCAGGTATCTGAAGATTCGTTTCACGATCTGCATGTGTAAGATCCTCGGGCTTGACTGATATCTAGCGCAGAGGCAGGTTGGATACATAATATCTGGGCGCGATGCCGACAGATACATCAGCGATCCAATCATCGATCTGTATAACGTCTCGTCAACTTTGGCTCCAGTCTCATCAACGCAAATCCCGTGATTTAGAGCAAGAGGCGTAGATAGAGGCTTCAAGCTTTCCATTCCAAACTTCTTCAAGATGTCGTGAACATACTTAGTCTGATGAATGAAAATACCATCCGGAAGCTGATCTACTTTCAAACCAAGAAAAAACTTCATTTCGCCCATCGAGGACATTTCGGATTTCTTTTTCATGATTCCCTCAAAATCCTTGCAGAGACTATCGTTTGTAGATCCAAAGATGATGTCGTCGGCGTAGATTTGAACTATAATCAGATGACCATCAACTTCTCTGGTGAAAAGAGTACTATCCACAGTTCCTCTGATAAAGCCATTGCCGACGAGATGTTGCAATAACGTCTCGTACCAAGCTCTCCGGGCTTGGTGTAAATCATAAAGCGCTTTATCCAGTAGGTATGCTTTCTTCTTGTTGAGTGGATCGACAAACCCCGGTGGTTGTCCAACATACACCTTCTCGCGTAATTTTCCATACAGAAAAGCCGATTTGACATCCAATTGATAAACCTTAATTCCTTTCCATGATGCGAAAGATAGAAAGATTCGAATAGATTCCAAGCGAGCTACTGGTGAGTAGACTTCCGTGTAATCTACCCCTTCCTGCTGGTGAAATCCATTGACAACAAGCCTAGCTTTGTTACGAATAATAACCCCTCTATCATCACGTTTACACTTAAAGACCCATTTTGTATCAATCGCTTTCTGATTTTCTGGTAGGTCTTCAAGCTTCCACACTCCCAACTTCTCAAACTGCAATAGTTCTTCTTGCATTGCTTGTACCCAGTTTTCATCGGCTAAAGCTTCGTTAACAGTCTTTGGCTCTATCTGAGAGATGAAACATGAATAGAAGCAAAAGTTCTGGGTTGGAGCAACGCGAGTGTAGAAACAACTGAGTGCTTTGTTAATTTGATTTCAAGTTCTAACACCAGTTTGAAGTTCTCCGATAATATTTCTTGACGGATGGTAGGAATATGATCGCGACAATTCTTCACTTGTAACATCTACTGAGTTTTGCTGATTCGTGATGTTGAGATCAACGACCAAATCAATGTTTGGAGAGCTTGATGAAGCTACATTTTTGTTGCTCGGGCCTGCAGATTGATTAAGAAGACTTGTTATCTGCTCCACTTCCTCGTCTGAAGAAGATGATTCCCCATCAGCATCAAATGTTGGTGCTTCATCTGAGTCAGAATTCTGATTCTGAGGCATACTGGGCTCCGTTGTTGTATTCACTGTTTCATTAGAGGCATTTGTTGGAAGAGTAGTGGGTGTTGCTAATGATTCAGAAACATTTTCAGCCGGAACACCACTATTACTTGAACTTGCGCCAGAAGAAGATGGATCCAACGTGGGTTGATTAACCACAATTGGTCGAACAATTTGTTGATTCGCTGACTGGTGAAGATAATATAATGATGCAACTTCTTCGTCAGACGGTTCTTCGGGCAAGTCAAATGACTTCCAAAGATCTTGGTAGTTAAACAGCCATGCGTCACCTCTCCTTTGAATAAGATCTGTGTAGTTGAAACAATCCACATGCTGTGCTTCAATAACCTTTCTCAACGAAGGAACATATACTCTTCTCAACGGACTCGCATATCCGACAAAGAAACCTTCAAGAGATTTAGCTCCGAATTTGCCATCTTGGTCTATTACGGTACATGGCGCACCGAATGGTTCTAAGAACTTCAAATTTAGCTTCCGTCGGTTTATCATCTCAAAACATGTTTTCTTTGTTGGTTTGACAGTGAGAACCATGTTTAACGTGTAGCAAGCCGCTGCAACTTGCTTCACTCCAGAAGCTGATTGGAAGCTTAGAATCTGTAAGCATGGTTCTCGCAGTTTTAATCAAAGTTCTGTTTTTTTCGTTCAGCTACTCTCCGTTTTGTTGTGGAGTATAGGGAGCACTAAACTCGTGCAGAATCCCTTTTGCGTTGCAGAATTCCTTCATTTTGTTATTCTTAAACTCTGTGCCATTGTCACTTCTAATTCGTCTGACCGGCAGATGAAAAAGGATCTCGAGTTTCTTGAATAAAATAACCAAGTTCTCGAACATTTCGTCTTTTGATTCTTGAAAGAATACCCACGAATATATCGAATAGTCATCTATCACGACCAAGCAGTATAAGTCTCCTGAGATGCTTCGAACATTTACAGGACCAAATAAGTCCATGAGGAGACATTCTAATGGCAACTTGATTGAGTACAGAATTTTCTTCGGATGAGATTTCTTGATCTGCTTTCCCTTTTTGCATTCTAAGTAATGATCAGACATATGAAAGATCCGAATGTTTACACCGTCTACAAGATCATTATGAACCAAGTAATTCATTTTTCGCAAATGCGCCATCTTACGATGCCAAAGAATAGAATCCTTTTCAGTAGCCTTTGTCACAAAACACTGCGCTGATTTTGATGAGGTGGTAGCGACGCCCATATCAAGAGCCCCTGCACATTTCAACAATCTATTTAAAAAGCGAGACCCAAGCCTTTTTGGTCTTGGGTTGAATTGGATAACCATCATCAAAATCAAACTCACACTCATCAGCATAATCGAATCCATACTCATCTGCATAATCAAATTCATATTCATCATCTGGATTTTCTGTGATGTTTATGTTTGAAAACTTTACTGCCTTTTTATCTTTTGAATTGTTACCACTTGTAGTTTTGACATTTGTAGATGTGGTTTCAATTATGATTTCAGATTTTGATTCTTTAATGCTATCACTGGTCTTAACAAGCTCAGACTTAGTGATCTCAGATGTTGTTGACCGTTTCTTTGCAATCCAGGCTTGAGATTTTATGTTAGCCTTCTTGATATAAAAATTGTTTTCATTAGCCTTTGAAGTTTCACCTTTTTCAAAAATTGAATTTTCAAACTTAGGTTTGACTTCAGCTTTTGATTCATTTCTTTTGAAAATCTTTACAGGTTTTACAAACACTGGTTGCTTCGGTTTTCACAACATTTGAACTTTCTTTCCTTGAAGATAAGCCGGCTTTGATTTCGGATAGTAACGTGCAATATGACCAATTGCATTGCACTTGAAACAAGTCCGAGAATCATGTGGATGTCCTTTTGTGGGTTTTACACCACTTGTTTTGACACCACTTGCAATTTTGGCTTTATCTCGAAGTTCTTTTTGTTTCTTAAACTCATCGTTTGATTGTTTCCCTATCAAACTTTTCTCATGAACCGTGTTCGTCCCATATACAAAGTTCATGTTTTTATTCTTGTATTCATGAAATGGTGACACTTTCTTTTTAGGTTCATCTGATTCCTCTAATCCTAACCTAGCTCTCCGATTTTCCAGATGATCACCACCATTCTTTCGGTAATTATTTCTTTTAGGTTTGGAATAGAATTTCTTTTCATTAATTTCCAGATCATCTGATGTGACTTCCACGAGTTTAAAGAATTTGTCTACCAATTCTTCCTTCACGTTCTGAATCGGAAAACTGTCATCAAAGTATAATCTATCAGATTCCTTAATCTTGTACATGACAATATTAGGATCATCACATAGATCATTTCTCGATGATGTATCGTCATTTTCGGACTGTGAATCTGAATTCTTTGAGCTCGAGTCGGCGCTTTTAAAGCTGCCTTCATCAGAATCGTTCAAAACATTTTCAACAACCTTTTTAACCACAACATTATCATCATCTGTTTTAGTATAGATTACATCAATGTTCTCTGGCAACTCAGTTTTCTTTTCAGATAACAACTCAATATTGAGTGCCTTATCCATCCCATCAGCGGATTTGCGACAATACTTCTCGCATAGGGGTGGAGGAACATTGTTGTATTCTTTACCAATTTCTTTTTAGGCTTCTCTTCCGATGTAATTGTCGGAAGGATGTGATCAATACATATGCGTTACAGGTGTAACTTCTTAGAATTTGTTGAACACGCTCTGTTTCAATTTTCATGTCCTGGAGTTGTTGTTTAGTTTCATCAATGGTGTTAATATAGATATCAATCGCTTTTTGCTTATCCATTACTGTTCCTTTTAACATCCTCATTGTATCATGTTGTTCGATGTTATTTCTATCGAGCCTGCCATAATCATTTTTCATTTTATCATACGCTTCCTTCATTGTGCGATAATCGTATTTCAAAAGTTCATTATGCACATTGTTTTCAGCGATGATTTTTTATTTTTCAGCACATTCGATACAAGGTTCGGTACATTTTGTACAAGGTTTCTCAACCTCTACAACTTGTACTTTGACAACTTCATTTACCTCTGGACCTACCTTAGTTAGATTTGCCATCAATGCTTTGTCGGCAATGTACTTGGGGTTTTCGACATTCAGTTCTTTAGTAACATCAATGACCTCTTCATTAGTAGATTTCTTCTCGGGAACTTGCTCCTGAGAACTTCCATCAAAATGTCCTGCAAAATTTTCACAAGAGTTAGGAGATAAAATTCTTTGCTTCTGCATGTGAATATACTCCTCTTCTTCATGTTGTTGTTGCAGATATTGTTCCAGCAGAATATTCTCCAAAGCCGCTGCTTCTTCTGCAGATGTATCTTCAACTATCTCATCTATCAACGCCACTCTAGTCTTCTTACCGATGTATGAGTTCCAGTCGAAACCATCATCTTCGTTTGATGCAACCATAGCTTTCTCATTGCTGCTGCTATTTGGTTTCTCTTGGATTTCAACCTGAGTCTTCTTCGGAAATGGCTTGTATTGAAGTGGCTTCTTGTAATACTCGTTGCCTCCTCCGAACGGACTCTGATTTCCCGTTGCTTCAGGATTTTTGCATTCTCTCTTGAAGTGACCCTTTTGGCGACAACTTGTCGAAGCCCAACTTGTTGCTAGAATTTCCGATATCTCGGCTTGTGAGAGCAACAAACTTTGTGACTCTTTGAATGATAGATGCTAAACACCACTTGATATCCATCAACTCGAGTTCTTCTTCATCCACTAGGTCATAATCTTCTGTCGTCATTTCAGGATTTCCAATTTACCGGCTACAAGACTGTCGTATGACTCCAGAACAGTGGCGAGAAGAGACATATGTTGTTTAGCAACTTGTTCCGAAACAACATTGTTCAAATTTACTGCGATGTTGCACTTGTATACATTTGAATCAGAATTTGTTTGTTGATTCTGATTTGCTTGACTTTGATAAGATGAATTTGAACCAGTGCTTGA
Source organism: Scalesia atractyloides (assembly GCA_947069175.1). Classification (NCBI taxonomy): domain Eukaryota; kingdom Viridiplantae; phylum Streptophyta; class Magnoliopsida; order Asterales; family Asteraceae; genus Scalesia; species Scalesia atractyloides. Next base: position 42,680,963 of record CAMTDV010000009.1, read on the forward strand.
CAACGAACTCTGTGGACTCTGATCATAACGAGGTTGTGATTGACTCTGGTTATGTGGAGAATCATTCATGTTCGCACTAAACGTTGTCCCAATTTTTGGACTTGAAATGTTATCTTGCATTCCACTCTTGTAGTATAAACCAACGTTTTGAACAACATTAGCGTTCTTTGACTTTGCAATCTTCAAGAGTTCCATTTCGTGACCTTCGAGTTTATCAATAAATGTTAATAGCTTGAAGAATTCCCATTTATATCGCTTTCCTTCATAACCATTAGATAAGTAGTCCACTCTCCATCTGGAAGAGCGTCTGCAAGCTTATCGATGTACTCTTGTTCCATCTTCTCAAGACCGTGTCTTCGCATTTGAACTTTAAGATGACAGAAGCGTTCAATCATCTGCTTCATGGTCTCACCTTCAGCATGTTGAAGATATCGAACTCTTTCATAATAAGAGTTTTCTTGCTTTTGATCATCACCGCGCTTCCTTGATACTTCTTTTGAAGTGAGAGCCAGAGATCTCTTGCTGTTGTGTATTCCGGTAGCAAGACGAGAATATCTTCTTTGACGGATTGTTGGATAAGACTGATCATCTTTTTCTCAGCAATGTATTCCTCTTTTTGTACTGTCGAGTAATTGTACTTCTCAAGAACTTGTTGATGTTCATCCACCGGAACAGTGTAACCTCTTTCAATCGACACCCAGCCTGCGAAATGCATGGCTTGAACCCAATACGTAAATTTCTCTCTATGCTTCATACTCGTCCATGCTCATTAGCTTGGGAGGTTTAACAGTTGTTCCCATTTCGTTATCAAGATTGACTTGATGAATCACGTTGGCATTTGACGAACTAGCTCTGGACATAAAAGCTCTTTGAATTTCATCCATCGTGAATAACGAGACGAGCTGAAAATACTCAAAAACTTTTGAAAATGTTAGATCTACTACAAGTTCGGTCGAACTTGTAGTTTGAAATAAAGAATTCTTCAATTATCATAAGTTCGGATGAACTTGTTATATTTGTTTTGAAAGCATTGATTTATCTTCGGTCAAACTTGAGACACAAACAACCAGATCTTCGAGCGAACTTGCTAACAAGACTTTGATGAAACACTAGCAAGTTCAGGCGAACTTACTAAAAATTTCCCTGATATTACACAAGTTCGGTCGAACTTGCTATAAAATCAGTGAAAAATCAGTAACTTCGAGCGAACTTGATCAAGATTTCTTCAAAAAACTACTCAAGTTCTTGCGAACTTGCTAAAAAATCACTTGAAAAGTGACTTTTTAGATCATGTTCGGCCGAACTTGATTAACAAGTTCGATGGTTAGGGTTTTGGAAAACATGGTTTTTTCAAAATTTTGACATGATTTCGGTTGAATTTGGTTTCCAATCTTTCAAGGGTTTATCTTTGTTGTATTTTACATGATATATTCAAATTTGAAAAGATTTTGACCGTGAATTCTTCATTTTATGTTCAAAAGTCATGAAAAAGAGAAGAATGGAGTAGAAATAGAAGTGTTCTTGTCTTGATACCATCAAATCAGGCTGTTCTAGCTCTGATACAACTTGTAGGACCGATCCTCGATGCTAAGGAACCTAAATTTGATATCTAACGTCCATAATAACGGAAATATTACGTCGTGTTTACCAATAGACAAGAATTAATCAGTTAATCATCAGTTTCATTGATTAAACGTTGAGATTACAAACTGACAGAGGTTCGCCTCCAAAATGCCAAAGTTACAAATGAGGATCACAAGCTAGGTATTTATAGGCTATCAAGTCCGCTAGTGAAGTAGTGAAGTACGGGCGAACTTGCCAAGGCAAGTTCGGCCGAACTTGACCTTACATGGTCACTATGAGCGAACTTGGCCATTTCAACTATAAATACATCATACGCCTAGCCTGTTCAGCTATATACTATACAGACTCGATATAAGACTAAGACATAAACATTATGCACCAACAGTCGCCGCCACCATCAGCTGCCACCAGCCACCACCCACCACCATCATTCGCCGCCACCACCACTATCAGCCGCCACCCACCTATTTTTTGGTGGTGGCGGTAGTAGGTGGCGGTTGATGGTGGTGGTGGTGGCAGATGATGGTGGTAGTGGTGGGTGATGAAAGTTGGGATTATTAAAATCCAAACACTAAGTTTGTGCCACATAAGCAGTCACATCAGCGGCCACATCATCAAATAACTAGGTTTGTGCCACGTCAACAAAAAATTAACCCAGTTAGAAAAGGATCGATGGAGGCCAAATTCTTACAAGTTGGGATTGTCAGAGGGAATATTTGAAGTTGGGATTATTGCAGGCCAATTGATGAAAGTTGGGATTATTAAAATCCAATATCCCTAGGAAAAATTATGTCTTGTGTTGATTATGAGCTTATGGTATTAATATATGTCATATTTTTAGCTAGATTATCGATCCGAAAGTTTATGTTTAAAAATGTACATATCACAAGCTTTTATGGGAACATGATTGATGCGGTTCACCTAGGCATTTTGTTTTTGAAGGGGGATCTACATTTTATTTGCCTATAATTTTTAAAAAGGAAGTTTAAGTTGTAAACTTTCCTAAGTTTCATTGAAAGTAATTCGGCTTAAATTTTACATTTGATTATCTTCATGAACTCACAAATCAATGTGTCCACACTTGTTAACGTGTTTTTCGGGTACTTAATTTGGCTTCGGGATTTTTGTGATGAATGTTTTTAGTAAACATTATTTTGGAAAAATGTTTTATTTGGGGCAAATGTACTAAGATCCTCTTTTGGATTTCAAACAACTAGTGTTATGTTTTTGTTTTTAAACTTAGATGATTAATACCATCTTTAAATAAAATGTCCAAATATGTAATAACTTAACGTTGAGTAAATCGTTGTTGGTTACAAAACATCTGTCACCGACATGTTTGCCTTCTGCTGTGATTTTCGGGTGTGACAGCGCTGATGTGTCACAATATCAGAGACTAACTAAGATAAAGGCATAGTTCCATTCATTTAATTAAAAGTCATGAGTTACAGACTAAAAGATAGTTCACGACCTAAAGGCCAAAATATTATACATAGTGATCTTCAAGAAACCATTTATAAGAAGCAACCTCCTGGATTTGTTGATCCTGACAAACCAGGTCATGTGTGCCTCTTACACAAGTCCCTATACAGTCTTAAACAAGATCCCTATGCCTGGTTTACTAGTTTGTCTCAGGCACTTCTAAAAAATTTAACAAACCAATGTGAATCCCGTGACCTCGTCGTCCAATCCCTTTTTTTAATCCTGTATCTGCAATTGTTTAACAAACAATCATTAGACTCATTTACCATTTGTAAAAGCAGTTTGAACTTGTAAGAACTTTAAAATCAGTTTTTCTGTTCAGCAGTGTGGATTTTCATAATTTTGACTTTTCAAAATTTTTCCTTTTAACAACCACTTGTAATTTCAAAAACTTTTCTTTTTAACTACTCCCCCTCAAAATGACAAAGATATAACATTTCTGTATAAGTTAAAACAAACTGAAGCTTCCTTAATCCTGAATCATCTCTGATAAAGTGGATCTAGGAACTCCTGCACACGAAAGAAACTACTTGAAAAAAGAAACCCAAACCTTTTTAGTTTTGGTTTTGACATGATAAGCATCATAAACACTTTCAAAATCATCATCATATTCAAAATCATCATCAAATATATCGTCTGATGTCGATTCTGAAACATTTTGACTTTTTCTTTCTTTGTCTGTTTGATTACTGATTCAGTTGATTTGACAATTTCAGTTTATCAGCAACAGACTTTGCTTTCTCAGAGGACTTCTTTTTCGCAACCCAGGATTGTGACATGAATCTTGCTTTCTTGATATAAAACCATGAATCATCGTTTTTTTTTACTTTGAAGTTTCATCTTTTAGAAAAACTGAGTTTTCAAACTTTGATTCATTTTTGGGTTTTATTTCAGAAACAGATTCTTTTTCGGATTTTACAATCTCTGGTTGTTTTAGCTTTTCTTCTTTTGATTCATTCTTCCTTCGTGGAAACACATGCTTTAAATTCAGACACTTTCGAGCTGACCAATAACATTGCATTTAAAACATGTTCGTGTATCTGAAGCATTTCCGCTAGTGGGTTTTACTCCACTTGTGGATTAGGTCTTAGCCTTGTCCCGAAGTTCTTTTTCTTTCTTGAATTCATCGTTAGATTGCTTACCAATCTTACCTTCTTCTTGAACCGTATTTGTTCCATACACAAACTTCATGTGTTTACCTTTGTATTCCTGGAACGTCGACTTTGGTTTCTTTGTCGGTTCACCTTCTTCTTCCTCTAAACCCAATCCTGCTCTCCTGTTCTCAGGAAAATCACCACCAAACTTTCGATAATTGTTAGCATTCCTTTTGGGTTTCGAGTAAAATCTTTTCTCATTTTTATTGAGATCATCTGATGAAACTTCTATAAGTTTGAAAAATTTGTCAAGTTGATTCTCTTTCACGTTCTGAATCGGAAAACTATCATTAAAATATAATCTATCAGAATCCTTCATCTTGTACATAACGATATTAGGATCATCACTTAGATCATTTTCTGATAAAGTATCTTCATCTTCAGAATGTGATTCCGATTTTTTCGAACTTGATTTGGCGCTTTCAGAGCTGCCTTCATCAGAATCATTTCCCAAAACGTTTTTAACCACATTTTTTACTACCGCTTTAATGTCATCGTTTGATTTTGTAAAGTCCACGTCAATGTTCTCAGGCAATTCATCTCTCATTTCTGAGAAAAGAAGAATGTTAAATGCCTTTTCAACTTCATCATCTTTCTTGCAACAGTAATTTTCAAGAAGTGGTGGAGAAACATTTCCGTACACTTTACATTTTGATTTTTCACCATTTTCCTCCGACTTAATCGTAGGTAAAATGTGATCAATGACATAAGCATTAGTGGTATAAGATTTTAGCAATTGGCTTACCCTTTCAGTTTCAATCTTCATAGCATGAAGCTCTCTTTTTGTTTCAGCAATTGTGTTAATGTACATGTTAATTGCATTTTGTTTATCAAGAACTGTGGCTTTTAACATTTTTTCATTAGCACCAAGTTCAAGATTAGCTTTTTCGACATTTGTATATTTGCCTTGTATTTTGTCATAAGCTTCTTTCATGTTTCTGTAATCATAACGAAAAGTTTCATTATGTTCAGTTAATTCTATTATGACTTTGACTTTATCAAGGCATGGTTCACAAGGACTTGTGCACTTTGTGCAAGGTTTTTCAACCTTCACAACTTTCACAACTTCCTTTTCAGACATTCTTACCTCAGCTTTTATCTTTTCGGCCTCTGCTTTCAAAGCTTCTTGTTTTTGCATCTCAGCATAAGCTATCTCTTCTTCTTCAGTTCTCCGCATGTATGCTTCCAAAAACGCATTCTCCAAAGCAGCATCAACATACGATGTCTCTGGTTCATTTACAACCTCTGCCATCATAGCTACACCAGTTTTCTTTCCGATGTATCTGTTCCAGTCAAAGCCATCTTCTTCAAGATTAGCAACAAAGCTTGTTCGGATTTCTTTGGAGATTTTTCTTCAATATCAACTTTTATTTTCTTCGGATATGGTTGGTATTGAAGACCTCTCTTGTAGTAATCATTGCTGCTACCGAAAGGATTTTGGCTTCCACTTGCTTCTTGATTGCTACATTCGCGTTTGAAGTGTCCCTTTTGTCGACACTTGAAACATGTGACTTTTGTTTTGTCAAATCCAAGCTTGTTGCTTGAATTACCAATATCTCTCCCAGTAAGCACCACGAATTTCGTAACTCTTCGAATGATAGATGCAAGACTCCACTTGATATCCATGAGTTCTAACTCTTCTTCATCCACTTGATCGTAATCCTCGGCAGTCATTTCCGGATTACCGATCTTTCCAGCAACAAGTCCTTCATAAGATTCAAGAACAGTAAGAAGAAGTGCGATGTGTTGTTTCATCACTTTTTCAGGAAATACGTTCTTCAAATCTACCGCAATGTTGCACTGGAAAATATTCGAGTCGAACCAGCTTGGCTTGTCTGACTTTGGAATGAAGAGCTTGAACTAGAACTTGAATAACCAGCATAAGGAGAACTTTGATTCGGAGAAGAGTTTGCATTTGCACCAAAGGCCGTTTGAATTTTCGGACTTTGAATCGGAGTATCTTGAATACCTCCTTTGTAATAGACACCGACATCTTGAACAACATTAGCGTTTTTGGATTTCGCTATTTTCATCAGTTCCATTTCATGACGTTCTAACTTGTCAATAAAAGATGACAGTTTGAAGCGTCTCCAAGATGGACTATTCTTCATAATCGTTAGATATGTTGTCCATTCTCCTTCAGGAAGTGCATCAGCTAGCTTCTCAATCTTCTCTTCATTTGACCGTTTGATATCATCTACGCATTTGGACCATGAGGTGACAATATCTATCGATCATTTGTTTCATCGTCTCTCCTTTGATCATCGTAAAGATCTCAAACTCTTTCTTTATCAACGCCTTCTTACTCTTGATCATTTCATCACTACCTTTGAATTTGTCACAAAGAGATTGCCATAATTCTTGTGAAGTGGTAAACTCTGGCAACAATATCAAAATATCTTCCATTACTGATTGTTGAATCAAGCTAATATTTTCTTCTCTGCGACATAATTTGCTTTGTCGGTTGGTGAGAACTTGTTCAACGGAAGATCTTGATCACGTTCATTCTTTGGCCATTTATAACCATCTTCAACTGCAACCCAACTATCGAATTGGTTTGCTTGTATCCAATTCACAAACTTTTCCTTCCATCCTTCAAACTCATCTATACTCATTAGCTTTGGCGGTTTCTGAGTAGTACCCATTTCGTTGTCGATGTTCATCTGGTTCGCCGCAAGAGTATTAGCGTTTGATGATGAAGCTACTTGTGACACGAATACGTTGTGGAAATCTTCCATTTTGACAATCTGATGGGTTATCTAAGAATATGATCATAAACAACTTGGAAATTGATTAGTAACAAGCAAGTTCGGTCGAACTTGTGTGAAACTTAAATTTTGGTTTCACCTTTAACAAGTTCGGTCGAACTTAGGTGTGATTTTTCTGATTTTAACAAACACTTCAAGTTCGGTCGAACTTGAAGAAAAATTTTGAGAATTTTTTAAACTTCGAGCGAACTTGATGTTTAAAGAGACAAAATCAACAAGTTCGGTCGAACTTACAACTCAGTTTCAATGATTCAACTAAGTTCGGTCGAACTTATGCAATATTTCAACAAATTTTAAGGAAGTTCGGTCGAACTTGGTGTGTAAACCTTGAAAAACTAACAAGTTCGGGCGAACTTGATTAAAATTCAATGAATTTTAGTCAAGTTCGGTCGAACTTGGTCTCAAGTTCGATGGAATTGATTTTGACAAACATGGTTTTTTGAACTTTTTGATATCAAAATGATTGAATTTGATGTCCAAACTCTCAAGGGTTTGTTATTAGTGTGTTTAACATGACATATTCAAAAATCACCCATTTTTACCGTGAAATTATTAAGAATTTGAAAATGTTAAGAAAAATGATAGAACGGAGATGAAATAGAGATATTCTTGTCTTGATTCCAGCAAATTTAGGTATCCAGTCTCTAATACCACTTGTAGGAACGTCCACCTAAATTTGTTATCTATTGTCCGATTAGGCGGAAACTAATGACAAGTTAATCAAATAACAAGAATTACTCATTTAAAGGTTGTTTTCATTGATCTAAAGTTCAATACATTCGAGAACCGGATCAGACAGAGCTTCGCCGTCTCTGTGCCAAAATCTCTGAAGTTACAAATGAAATCACCAAGGCACCTATTTATAGACTTGCAAGTTCGCAGGTGAAATACCAAGTTCGCCCGAAGATAGCACATGTTCGGACGAAGATGGTTGGAAGTTCGTCCGAACTTGACCTTAGTCAAGTTCGGCCGAACTTGACTTCTCAAGTTAATTCTCAAGCGAACTTGTCCTAATCTTTACTTAAATACACCTAGTTTCTAACAGTTTAAGCTCTAATCACTCAGACTCGATACATAATGATATTAATGACGAAGGCAACAGACATATGCACCAACAATAATTGCTAGTAATCATCCCAAAGCCATTAATGATATTATCAGTCATCTCAGTTCCTTGTTTGCAGTTAAGGACCATGGTAAATTACATTACTTGTTGGTTATCAAAGTTGTTCATCGCGGTCCTAATTTGCTTATCTCCCAAAATAAAGTATGTTTTGGATATTATTCAACGGGCTAGTATGGCAAATTGTAAGTATGTGAAATCTCCTATGGGCACCTTTCATGAGTTGTTACCTAACGATAGTCCTCCTCTTAAGGATCCTTCTAGATATTTCCAAACTATTGGTGCTCTTCAGTATGCCACTTTGTCTAGACCTTACATTGCATTTGCAGTAAACAAAGTATAACAATTTATGCATGCTCTGTGAAACGCATCTTGCGCTATTCCAGGTCACGGTTCAACTTGGGCTATTATTCTGTCATGACACATGTTCATGGTTACAAGCTTTTTCTGGCTTTAATTAGCATTAAAATATTCAAGCATACTCGGATTCTGACTGGGCTGGCTGCCCTGTTGATCGTCGCTCCACGAGGGATTTGCTATTTACTAGACTCTAATCTTGTTTCATGGGCTGCTCGAAAACAAAGAACTGTTTCTAGGTCATCTACAGAATCTAAGTACAAAGCCATTGCTGATACTGTTGTTGAACTCATCTGGTTAAAGTCACTTCTTCAGGAACTTGGAATACTTCATCAATCCCCAACACTTTGGTGTGATAATCTTGGGGCAACCTATCTATCTGCAAATCCTGTTTTTCATGCTTTGTACGAAGCACTTGGAGGTTGATTATCGTTCATGAACAAGTTGCTCAATGAAGACTAACTGTTAAGTTTATATCTACCAATGATCAAATCGCTGATGTATTTACTAAGCCATTGTCCTTTAAACGATTTCTATTGTTACGATCCAAGTTGCAAGTCGTTTCCCGCCCTCAACTTACGGGGGAATGTTAGACTACAAGATTAGTTTACAAATAGATATTATTAGAGGATACTAAAGTGTAATAACTTTATCTATATAGGATATATTGTAACCCTATTTCATCATTCTATAAAATTACGTGATTTGATTAAATTTGCATTTTTTGGGTTGGTTAGTTTAGGGGGTGTGGTATACCGCCCCTGGCCACCTCAGCCTCATTTCCGAGGCGCCATAGGAGGGGGTACCATTGATACTTCGCTAGCACACTAACGAGCACCAACGGCTCGAATTTTGGGCCCCATCACTTTACCGTTAATAACGGTAACATTTAAAAAAATACTTTTAATTTTAAAATTTCACACTATATATATCCTATATTCTGCATCTATTCTCTAAAAGTTTTATAAACTTTATCATACTCACACACTGTTTCCCAACAATCAAAACGCGTGGGACCCCAACAATCCGTTTTGGGGTAGCAAACAACGAGCAATAAGAACGATACTGAAGAGACCCATGAACGGGTGAGATTGGGTATTATCCGATGCCACCTACCCCCAACCTCCCCTCATCCGACAATGCCACCACCACTTCCCGGTTTTGTTGGATACTTTTCTGCACCACCAGTTTTTTCCCAAACCCAAAACATACCCGAAACCCAACCCACTTCCTCAAAAGGTGGACGATTGAGAAGGCACCGTAAGAAGGGCGAGAATGAAGAAAACGATCGAGAGGTGGGCACCTACCGAAGAACTTGCATTGTCACAAGCATGGCTCGACGTGTCGGGGGATCCGATTATTTGTATTTTTTTTCTCCATTAACTATAAATATATTTTTATAAATATTTTTTTATTTTTATTTTTTTGCTACTAGTTTTTTTTTCAAATTACAGAAACCGACCAAGATATAGTCGTCTTGTGGTGAATATGGTACGGCCGATTTGTTTTCGGGCAAGTGGATAGCAATGCGCACCAAGATTAACAACTTCAACAACATACACAATAGCCTGATCAACAATCACACAAGAAGAAGCTGTTCAACCGACGTGGACATCATGACGGCCGCCTACAACGAATATAGAATGTATCATGGTCATCCTTTTACGATGATACCTTCATGGGAGTTTCTACGCAATTCTCCAAAAGGGCATCTTGTCCCACCGTTTGATCCAACGGCCAATAGGTCAAAACGCTCCAAATCAGTAACGACTAGTGAACCATCCGAGTCCGATGTTCGTACTATTATTAACTTAAACGCCGAGTTGGATGAATTGAATTTTGAGGAACCACAAGTGCTGCCGCGACCAAAGGGTAGGGATAGAAGTAAGGCAGCAACACGAGCATGAGACACCTCCTCTTCAACGCCATCGGATGGCCCATCAAGGTTGTACGAGTTCGACAATAGACTAAATTGACTTCTCTCGATCACGGAAAAGGAGCATGAACTTAGAATGGAGAAATAAATCGAGAAAGATATGAAGTTTCTCTGAGAAAGTTACTGGAGGAGGACCGAGTCATTTTAGAGGCTCGTAAAACAAAAATCTAATATGTAGTTTTTAGTAGCATTTTATTTTTATTTTTAAGTAGGTTGCTTTTTAAGTAACTTTGTAGTTTTTTTTATTTTTAAGAAGTTTGTAATCTTTAATTTATTATATTAAAATTATGTTTTTTTATTTTGTTTTAAATAAAAAGGTATATAAATTAAAAAAATAAATAATATAATAAAAACAAATAATTAAATAATCATTATAAGGGCTTTAAACCATTGTATGCAAGTTAAAGGATTGAGCTTTAAAGCCCCCCATATGAGGTGGCGCCTACGTGACACTGACATGGCATAATAAAGCCCCTGGGGCTTTAAACCACACTCACCAGCCTTACAACATTTTGAGGACATGTATGCTGCAACAAGTAAAAATGGATGAGTTTCGCCTTTTTCTTTTATTTTGTTCTTTCTTTTAGATTGTGGGTTATTGTATGTGTGTTAACTGTTAAAGAGTGGTTTTCTGTTTCTATTTTTTTATTTGTATTTTTTTAGTTATAATTAGTTTTATTGTTTTATAACTTTATGTATTGTATTACTTATTATTATGATAATTATTATTATATTACAATTGTTATTGTTATTGTTATTATCATTGTTGTTATAGATATTTTATTATTATCACTATTATGTTAGAAGCGGTATATGTATTTGCTTTTATGGTTTATTTAAAATTATATTTTAAATTCATGAAAAACCTATAAAGAATAATTGATATCCTTTCAGCTATATTACAACGTTTGTTAGGATCTAAGTTTGAATTACTTGTAGTTTTTGTTTTATAAATGAAAAATGATTGAATTAAAAGAGATTTGCAGCGGAATAAGATGGAAAACTTTTACTACAAGTAATGGTCGTTTGTTTTCATCATCATCATGCTTTCAAGTTAATTAACTTGCATGTGATTTACAAACTCCCCCTCAGCCTTTGCAATTACAGTTTGGTAATGAGAAAATGCAGAGAAGATGATATGCAAAAGTTGATCTTTTAAGAGATAAGTTTAAAGGTTACAAGAGTTGCCTATTTATACTAACTATCTAACCTCTGAGCATCTTTGATAACGTCAGGGTTTATAGTGACAGGAAACAATATGTAACTAACTCTAAACACTGCTTATACTAACTATCAGTGCTTCGCACTGTTACATTGATTAACTAAGCTAATGACTAAACTCCGATTCCTATCCTCTGTCCTTGTTAACTCTGGCAGACCTTGAAGCTTTGTGAAGGCAGATGATAGGATGAGCAGTCTTTATGGAAAGCAGTGTAAGTACATCAGAGGATGTAACCTCTGATAGTTGAACCAAAGCTCGGATAGTGTTGTTTGGCTTTATATCATCTGTTCCTTTCATAAGGTTCAATCCCAGCAATCTTCCCCTGGAACAGATGATGCCAAAAACACTTTATTCTTGGTTTTTATTCCTCAGAAGGAATTCTCTTATTTGACCTTTGAATTGAAGTTCAAAGTTAAGAGATTCCATGTCATCGGCATCCTTCACCAGCTCTAAACATAGTAGTTCTTGGAAGTCTTTTACTGTAAGCTCATAAGCATCTTCCATGGATAGTTTAGTGGCTGCGCGATCAGACTTGAGCAATGTCAATTCATGGGTGTCTTTGTCGACCTTCCATTTTAGAATTTTTGGGTCTGATTGTTTTCTTAAAGGATCCTTTATTGCAGAGGTTTGTAAATGAGCCATTTTTGACAAATCTTTGGCCAGCTTGGCATTTGTATCATATGTGTGATAATCAATCATATTCTGAATCCCTTCTTTGATAAATGTATCCTCAAACTCTTTGTCAGTCTTTTCATTCATCTCCCCTTACTTTTTCCTGTGTTGCAGGGCAAGTGTGGAGTGGGCAGATGTTGAGCTGGACCTTTTAGAGAGTTGAGCTCTGAGGATAGCATCTTCCTTTGAGTAGTCAGGCTTGGGAGGCATGGATGGATCCTTTCTCCTTCTTTCTTCCAAACTTTTGTAAGTGTCTAACACCCTCACCTCACCCCATCTCATCACTTGTTTTTGGAACCATAATGATTTTGAAACAGTTCTTGCTTCATTCTCTTCAACTTCAAAGCATTTTCAGTGATATCTTTCTTGTATAAATCCTAGTTGGGAGGAGTTGGCTTTATAAGAGGGTCTTTCAACATTTCTTGCATTCTGTTGATTTCCTCCCTCAGTTCATCTATGCTCCAATCCCTGAACTGTGGCCTTGTTGCCTTATACATCTTCTTTTCCATGATATACTCAATGAGTTCACTCTTGAGCAACTTATCTTCCCTTACTGACAACTGGTTGCTCAGATCCTTGACAAAATTTTGTAGAATGGTGACTTTAATCAGTTGAAAGGACATGATAATCTGTATCTCTCTACATTTTTACCAGCTGATTCTCTTTTGGCAATATCCTCTGCTTGCTTTTTTATCAATTCTAGATAGGCATCAACATTTACTGGTCTTGGATAGCCATCAATGAATAGAATTGTTCTTTTGTCAGGGTCATCCTCTGAAAAGAAACTTAGGATCTCTTCCCTGATTGCTGTTAAATCAAGAGGATACAATTTTGATGCAGGAATGACTTTAAGAATTGAAGAAGTTGTAAGCTCTAATGTGGGGATCATTGGTGTTGATGATAGTGGAAGAGGAGAGATCTCATCATCATTTATCACTTTTGTGATTTTTCTCCTTTTAAACCTTAAGGTGGGTGATGGTGGTTGTGGGATTTTTGGTGGTGTAGATAATGGTTGAGTTGATGTGGGAAATGTGATTATGGCAGTGGATAGAAATGCATCTGTTGCAACCTCTGCTGTATCAACAGATGTTGACACAACAGCTGCTGTAACATCTGCTTGTGTGGATGTGGGTTGTGGTTTTGAAGATGTGATAGGTTTTTGAGAGGTAGAGGTTTTAATGGTTGGACTGATTTCAGGCTTAGTTTTAGGAGGTGTGGATGTTGGTTGCCTGGCTTTTCTAGCAGGATCTTTTTGAAGAAGTACCAACCTCTCCTTTTTCTTTTTGCTGATTAATCTTTTTCTCAACCAACACTCTGTTCTCCTTAATCACATTCTTCTTGTGACTAGCCCTTGCCTTGGCCACAATTTCATCAGTCAAATCAATCTTCTTTGAACCATCAGGCCTTGGGATATTTACTGTTGGTCTGGCCTTATCATCATCTATTGTTAACTTCTTTGGACCCAAAGGTTTCTCCCCCTTTTTGGCTTCATCTGTTGTAACAAATATAACCGTTGGAGGTGCATGGCCAGTGGTTGTGAGTAGATGTGCTTTGATGGCTTTAATGTCTGCTGCAGTGTCTTGATACCTTGATTCAAACATGTTTCGAACATTATTCACATGATGCTTGTGTTGTAAATCCAAATAATGTTGTTGATGTTGAAACAGAGGGTTAAGAGCTTCTTTGAGATCAACAGTGGATAGAACAGAGGGTTGACTTTTTGTAGCTATCATCTGCTTTAGTAAATCTTTGATTTCACCAACAGAGTTTTCTATTCTGGTCACTCTCTCCGTCAAATCCTGGTATTTTAGATCATCACCTAATTTAATAGGATCATCTGAACTCCTACCAGTGGTGGTAGTTATATCTATGTTATCATGAGCAGTGGTTTTAGGACCAGCTTCAAACATAGATGCCCCTTTGTCTTGGTACTGTGGACTTCCCACAATAGAGGTAACAATTGTTGCCTCGGCAGTGGTTGCCTTCAACCAAGTCTTATTAATGAAACCACTATCCAACTGAGAACTAGGGAGTTCAGCAATTGTAGTGGTTGCTTGTGTTGAAATATCACCAAGGGTTACATGTAACCCAAGGGATGTAGCCTCTTCATTTACTGATGGGCTAGCAATGAATAAAGAAACAGACCCAGCCATTGGATGAAGTATATTCTCAGTAATAGGTTGTTGAGAAGTGCTAGTTTGTGTCTGAACTAATTCAATTGCATTCAGCAATGGTACAATTGTGGGTGGAAGTGAAGGTATCGGTGAAGGTGGTTGAGTAGAAAGCGACATTGCCCTGGGAGAGGGGCTGTGGAAGTAGACCCAAGTGGATCTAGAGCTTCATAAAGTGGTGTCCCTGTGTCTACAACCTTTTCCTTTTGTGAGGAAGAAGGAGAAGTTTCAAAGTCGGTGGGAGATCTTTGAAACATCTGCTGTGAAGAATAACAGCAATGGTTTGTGACTTTGTGCTGTCACGGGGTTAACCTCTGGGATCTCATCTTCCAGATGACCCTTTTTGGGTTTGGTGGGCTTTTTGGAGATTGTTTTGGTTTTCTTTTTGGAAATTTTTGGTGTGGGTTTCAGGGCAGCAATTGTGTTGTCCTGATCACCAAGAGCAGTGGGCTCAGTAGCAAGAGGTTGAGATTGAACATTTTGTTCTGGTAAAACTTGCTCATCCTCCTCTACTTGTGTTTTCTCAACTTTATCTTGGTTTGTTATTCTGGTGAAAGTTTCATGATTAAGGCTGCCTGGATTAACCACAACGCCAATTTTACTTGCAGGACCTTTAATTTGATCCTGTAAGTAAACACTCAAGAAACGTGGATGCATCAAAAAAGCTTTTCTTTTTTCAATATTTTTAAAGTTATTCACAAGATCATTGAACAGTATCTGGGAGTAGTTCAAATCGGTGTCAGTTAAAATTGCATACCCCAGATATTGCATGTTCAATGGGATTTCAATGAAAGCAGTGGATTTTGCTGAGAGACAAGTAAGAATGGTGTGAAAGAAAAATCTCATCTCAGCAGGAAAGTTAGGTTTAAAAATGGCCATACCTTTCATATGGCCGATATAACCTCTTTCCAGAAACTCTGCTTGGATCTCATTAATTGGAAATGACACAGGGTGTTATATGTCATTTAACTTGAAAACTTGAGAAATCGATTGGGGGCTAATTTGCATCAACACTCCCCCTACTCTTGAAATTATTGTATAAGGAACACCATCAGCAGATGAGTGAACCTTTGCATTTTTCCAGAAATCACAAAGAGCATCAATGTAAATGGGGGCTTTGACGGTTAACATGTGCAAGAATTTAGACTTTTGCAAAATTCGAATCATTGGATGATAGCGAGTATTTGCGTCATTTTCTTCAAGTATGGCAGTGTAGTTGTGTTGGGTTTTGATTATGAGAGTGAAAGGTGGAGGTTCTTCTTGCGATTTAGCTTTGGATTTTGAAGATTTTGATTTGGGAGCCATGGTGTTTGAGAGAAAAACTGTTTTGAGATTTTGAAATCGACACAGTTTAGGGTAACCACTGGTGAGATAAAACAGGGGTTTTATAAGGGTTTTGAAAAAGTGAACATGACGTGGCATCTGTTGCAAGATCGGATGGCTAACATCTGGCCACGTGTAACCTCTAATGAGAAAAGTAACCGTTGATGTGGCAAAACACTGTTTTAGGACAGTGGTTTAGACAATACTGATTTTGTTAACACTATCAGAGGATAGCCATCAGTGGTTTTGAAGAGGTGAAAATAGAAGTCAGAGGATACACTGTATCAGTGGATAAGATTTTAAAGCCTATCAGAGGTTTTGAGCAAACAGATTTTGTGATCAGACTTTTAAAGATTTATTGAAAAATTTCAATTTTAAACTATTTTTAAGGAATTTGTGAATTTCTGAAAACATTTTGATGCTATGTACAGATGGATTTACAAGAAAACTTGTTTTTAATCCATGTTTAGCATACCAAGCCTTTGAGATCAATTTTTCAAAGGTAGATGTATCCAATGCCTTGGTTAAAACATCTGCCCATTGATCTGAAGTATGGACATGATGCAAAGAAATCAAACCTTTTTCATAGCAATCTCTCACAAAGTGATGTCTGATGTCAATGTGCTTTGTAGTTGAATGAGAAACTGGATTTTTGATGATATTTTCAGCAGCTTGACTGTCCAATTTGAGTGGAGTCTTTAGTGCAATGATACCAAAATCCAACAACTGGTTTTGAAGCCACAAGAGTTGAGCAGTGCAGCTAGCAGCAGCAATATACTCTGCCTCAGCAGTGGATGTTGAAACTGCAACCTGCTTTTTGCTTTGCCAATACACTAGACAATCACCTAGGAATTGACATCCTCCTGATGTGGACTTCCTTGTAGTTTTACACCCAGCAAAATCACTATCTAAAACCTGAAAGCTCAATATTCCCATTAGCTGGATACCAGATACCAAGTGTGGTAGCACCTTTTATGTATCTGAATATCCATTTTACAGCAATAAGGTCAGACTTTCTAGGTAATGCCTGTGATCTAGCACAAACACATGTTGCAAACATGATGTCTGGCCTTGATGCAGTTAGGTACAATAAAGACCCAATCATGCTTCTATAAAGAGTTTGATCAACAAGGTCATCTTTACCATCAATGGTGACTAGCTTGGAGGTTGCCATGGGTGTGCTACATGGTTTACAATCATCCATATCAAACTTTTTAAGCAGTTCTTTCACATACTTGTTTTGATGGATAAATGTACCATTGTGCAATTGTTTAACTTGAGACCAAGAAAACATTGGAGCTCACCCATTGCACTCATCTCAAACTCTGCTGCCATGAGTTTTCGAAACTCTTCACACATAGCAGTGCTTGTGGATCCAAAAAAGATGTCATCCACATAAATTTGGACAAGCATTAAATCTTTTCCTTTCCATTTTAAAAACAGGGTTTTATCTATTTTGCCTCTAGTAAACCCTATTAATAAGAGAAAAGTGGATAGAGTTTCATACCAGGCTCTTGGTGCTTGTTTCAAGCCATACAATGCTTTGTTGAGCTTGTAGACACGTTCAGGATGGAATGCATCTTCAAAACCTGGAGGTTGACAGACATACACCTCTTCTTTGATTTTTCCATGCAAAAATGCACTCTTTATATCCATTTGAAACACCTTTATGTTGTGGTTAGCAGCAAAAGCTAAGAACAGGCGAATAGCTTCCAACCTTGCTACAGGAACAAAAGTCTCATCATAGTCTATACCTTCTTCCTGTCTGTAGCCTTGAACAACGAGCCTTGCTTTGTTTTTGATACAATACCCTTTTCATCAGTTTTGTTCTTGAAGACCCACTTTGTGCCAATTGGACTTTCATCTTTTGGCAGTGGCACAAGCTCCCAAACTTGTTGTCTTTTGAACTGAAGGAGTTCTTCTTGCATGGCCTCTACCCATCTGTTGTCTTTCAGTGCCTCTTGGTACTTGACTGGCTGTATGAGTGATAGAAAACCAGCAAAAAGACAAATATTTTGGTATTAGCTTCGTGTGAGCACCCCAGATTTGATGTTGCCAATAACTTGATCTGCTGGATGGCTTTTGAGATAAATCAAATCACCTTGGTATGGAACAATAGCATTTTGAGGTAATGGCTGCAAATGTGTATCATCTAAGCTAACCTCTGCTGGTGAAATTGAAGTATCAGCCACTGATGAGAATGGTGGTGGTGGTATTGGGGGTATAGAGGTAACATTCTGATGATTTTGGTGCCCAGATGTAGGACTTTTATCAACAGATGTTTGATTTGTGAACTAGCAGAGGTTTGAGGATCAACCATTATTGACCCAGAAGTGGCAGAGTTTACACAAGAGCTTGTAGCACTTGATCCTCTGTTTGAACAATAGACTATTGTTTGTGGAAGCACACAGTCATATCTTTGATCTTATCTTCTATAGATGATTTTGGTGTATCTGCATTGTCTAGCTTGATAGAAACATCAACAAAGGTGGATTTATCTAAATCAAAAAGCTCTGCAGGATTTGCTGTTCAGTGATGATAGTTCATTGAACTTCACATTCAAAGTTTCTTCAACACACTTTGTCCTAGAGTTAAAAACTCTGTAGGCTTTGGCAGTGGTTGAGTATCCCAGAAAATAACCACAATCAATTTTGGCTGCAAACTTAGATATAGAATCTTTTAAGTTCAAAATGAAACATGGACAGCCAAAAATTTTAAAATATCAAATCAGAGGTTTGATTTTATACAAAATCTCATAGGCAGTCTTTTGATGCATGGGGTTAATCAAAACTCTGTTATGAACATAGCAAGCAGTGTTTACAGCCTCTGCCCAAAAGGACAGGGGTAAACCAGAATCTGCTAGCATAGTTCTTGCTGATTCAATTAAGGTTCTTTTTCCTTTTCAACCACCCCATTTTGTTCTGGAGTTCTTGGAATGCTATATTATCTAACAATTCCTTTTAACTCACAAAAAGCATCCAACTCCCTATTTTTAAACTCTGTTCCATTGTCACTTCTAAAGATTTTTACTGGAAGATCAAATTGCTTTTCTACTTGTTTGACAAAGTTTTGCAAAATGCTTGCAGTTCATCCTTAGAATGAAGAAAGAAGGTCCATGTAAACCTAGAGAAATAATCAACTATCACTAGGCAATACCTTTTGTGTTTTAAGCTTATGATTTGCACTGGGCCAAACAAGTCCATGTGCAACAGTTGTAAACACTGGCTTGTTTTGGACTCTTCAATTGATTTGAAAAAACTTTTACGTTGTTTGCCTTTTAAACAGGAAACACAATGTTCATCACAGGAAAATTGCTTGTGAGGCAAGCCTCTTACAAGACTTTGTTTTGAGAGTGTGGTGATAGTTTTAAGATTTGTGTGTCCAAGTCTTCTATGCCATAACTCAGTCTCTTCGCTAGAAGCAACTGAGAATAGACATGTCCCAGACATAGGATTATCTTTTAGCATATCTACCACATACACATTCCCACTTCTGTGTGCAGTGAGTTATGCTTTGCTCTCAGCAATGATTTGATCAATCCTTTTAACAACCTCTGGTCCCACAATTTAACAAGTTTTCTTAGTGAAGAAGGATCCATATCCTCTGTCACTCATTTGTGAGACACTCAACAGGTTAAATTTCAGATCGTCAATCAAATTCACATTTTCAAACTTGAGTTTACCAGCCAGAACCGATCCAGACCCTAAAACCTTTCCCTTTGAGTTATTACCAAAAGATATATCACCCCCTCCCATAAGCCATGAAGTCCTTGAGAAGGGCTCTACATCATGTCATGTGCCTGGAACCTCCACTATCTACACATAAGCTATCAAGGCAAGTAGAGGGTCCCTGCACATTTAAGTAAATAGATCAGTTAAGATTGGTCTCCAAAGCCAAAATGGCTTTGGATGGGGTCACAGATGGTCCAGCCTCAAGTCTAGGACATTGGTCAGTGGTTTTGAAATTTTCTTGTAACATCTGCTCTTGACCATTACCTATCAGATGATTGTATCCATAAGGGTGCCTGTTTACTCTTTGCTTTGAAGGCTTTTTGTAGCCTTCATAAGCATGAGGAACCTTTTTATAAGTAGGTTGGCCATACCCTCTTGGAAATGAGTTTGAAGGTGGGGCATCTGTCACTTGCACCTCTCTTTGAACAGAGGTTTTGGTTAAGGCTTTTGTAACAGATGTTTCAATTGGTTCAAAACTCTACTTGGATTTATTTCCAACAGAACTTGAACTTTCTCTTTCAAGTGTTTTTGCCTTGATCTCTTTTACCTTTTGTTCATAGTTTTTGAGATAGGCACATTGTTGAGTTGAGTGATTTGTTTTGCTGCAGATGGTGCATTTTGAAGAGTTTTTGATAACACAAGTTTTGTTAATGTCATAGGCTTTTAAAAGAAAACAATCTGCAGCCACATGATTTCTTTTTTCACAAAATTCACAAAACAAGTTTTTAATCTTTACTCTTCTTTTCCTATCAGACTTTTTCTCAGCAGTGGTTGTAACCTCTGCTGGCACATCTTTGATAGGGATCACCAGTGCTTTTGGGGCTTTAATACCATCAATGGCTGTGAAGTCCATTGGCTTAAAGTTCTAAGATATCACATTCATCTAACCAGGTTGGTTTAAACTGATATTTTTCAATTTCTTTATCTTTTGTTGAAACCTCTGGTTTTTCCAAAACAATTTTGTTTCCAGCATTATCTGTGATTTTTATCTCTTCACCAGCCAAATTTGTAGGGACAACTTCAACCAACTCAGAATCAATTTCAGCAACATTTTTCTCATTTTGGTCATAGGCTCTAAAACCTACACCAAACTTGATGTTGCTCTTGATCTGAGCATCAAGCATAATTTCATAACCTTTGCAGGACTCAACCCATTTTTCACAAGTGATTTGGGTTTCTTCTAACTCTTTTTTACAAACTTGGTATTTTCTACTATAGTTTGGAGTTGGTCCTTGGTTATGCTTGATTCATGTCTTAGGCTACTCATTTCAGAATCTTTTTCACTTAACTTTGATTGTAACTCTTTAATCAGTTTTTCAAAATTAAGTTCATCTTCTAAAATTTTGTTTCTCAGGTTTTCATTCACCTTTTTGATGTTTGCAAAAGCAATGATGCATTTGTCAGAACATAGATCTTTAAGGATCTGAGGTGATACCTTTGTAGCAGCCATAAGAGCACAATCACACTCATCTTCACACACATCAATGTTCCATGGGTCAGTAGGAGAGTTTTTTTTCCTTATCAGCAGCATTTTCTCTTTCTTCAATTGAAACCACTGTTTCATCACAAACTTGAACTTCATCAGATTTTGACACTATCTCCACAGATTCAACACCTTCAGCAATTGTCTCTAAGGCCATTAAACAAAATTCTTGTTCAACATCATTTTTGGCCATTAAAACAAAGTTTTCATTAGTCAAATCCTCAGGCAAACTGCTCCAGTCAACATAACTTTATGTGAAAAAGCTTTGTTGACCAACCTCTGCTTGACTAGCAGAGGTTTGAGCAGGTTGTGTAAAAATGGGTGCTTGTTGAACAAGCACTTGAGGATGAGATGGTGCCTGAACATATTGAATTTGTGGAGCAGTGGATTGAACATAATGCACTGGAACAGTGGTAGCAGGATGTGCAAAGTAGGCAGTGTTTTGAACATGTTGAGCAGGGGCATATTGTGAATAATGAGCAGTGTTTTGTGTGTGCTGAGGTCTAGGGCCAGGATGAGTCACTATTGGTCCAGAACTTTTGAGACCTGCATTCTCTGGCAAAGTGTCCTAGCCTATTACACTTATAACACTTGACTTTTGATTTATCCAGCCCAACCTTCAACCCCCCATGCAAACCTGGGAATTTTCTACCAGTTCTCTTATAAAATTTACTAGCCCTAACACTCAATAGGGCCAGTTGGTGCAAATTATCCATTTCCTCAAGATCAGAAGGTTCAATGTGTTGTAAATCATTCAGCTCAAAGGATAGATTGTCAGAGGTTTGGCTTTCCCCACTAGCAGTAAAAACATAGTTTGGTGCATATGTTTCAGATCCAAAGTTCCCACCAGATGTAATATCTATATAGTGATCATAACTTTGGTCCTTACTGCTGCCAGAATCATCAGTCATTTTGCCAGAATCTTGCAACTTCTTTTTATGGTTTAACTCTCTCTCATAAGTGAGGAGTATCCCATGAAGTTGTGTCAACGACATTTCTTTAAACCCAACAAATTTTCGTGTTACATAAGCTACCGTCTCCCACTTATCTGGTAACGATCTAAGGAAACGACTATTGACAGTCGAATTAGGGAAAACCACGTTAACCAGTCTAAGTTCACTGATGAGACAGCTGTAACGTTCAAATTGTTGTGTTACAGACTCTCCTTTCAAGTGACAAAACGTTTCATACTGCTGATTTAGAACTTCTCTATTACTTTCTATCACTTCCTCAGTCCCACCAAATTGCTCCTTAAGTGCATCCCATAACTCCTTTGCACTATTGCAATGGAGTAGACCAGCATAAATTTCATTGGGTAAGGCCAAAGCAACTATGCTAAATGCCTTAGCATCCAATTCAATTTTCTGGAAATCCTGCTCCGAAAAGTTTTCAGGATTTTTTGGCACTTGCTTGGTTGGATCCTCTGTGCTTGGAACCATTGGAATGTGAGGTCCATAAGCAATAGATCTCCAACAACCGGTGTTTTGCTGAGCAAGGATGTGACCCATCCGTCGTTTCCAAATGAAATATTCATTTCTTTTGAGCATCGGTGGTTTGAACAAGGAACCAGAATTGGCATCCTGTGTGTTTTGAGACATTTTCAGTTGATTTTTTCACAGATTTTGTTTTAAAAACTTTGAACGTAATAAAACTCTGAATATCAAGCTAAAAACAACCAAACTGATTAGCAAGAGAGCTGATCTGTTCGAACCAAATCGATTGTTAGATCGAATTTGATGAATCAAGCTCTGATACCAATTGTTAGGATCTGAGTTTGAATTACTTGTAGTTTTTGTTTCAAAAATGGAAAATGATTGAATTAAAAGAGATTTGCAGCGGAATAAGATGGAAAACTTTTACTACAAGCAATGGTCGTTTATTTTCATCATCATCATGCTTTCAAGTTAATTAACTTGCATGTGATTTACAAACTCCCCCTCAGCCTTTGCAATTACAGTTTGGTAATGAGAAAATGCAGAGAAGATGATATGCGAAAGTTGATCTTTTAAGAGATAAGTTTAAAGGTTACAAGAGTTGCCTATTTATACTAACTATCTAACCTCTGAGCATCTTTGATAACGTAAGGGTTGATAGTGACAGGAAACAATATGTAACTAACTCTAAACACTGCTTATACTAACTATCAGTGCTTCGTACTGTTACATTGATTAACTAAGCTAATGACTAAACTCCGATTCCTATCCTCTGTCCTTGTTAACTCTGGCAGACCTTGAAGCTTTGTGAAGGCAGATGATAGGATGAGCAGTCTTTATGGAAAGCAGTGTAAGTACATCAGAGGATGTAACCTCTGATAGTTGAACCAAAGCTCGGATAGTGTTGTTTGGCTTTATATCATCTGTTCCTTTCATAAGGTTCAATCCCAACAACGTTATATATTATTTTCGGGTTTTCTCTTTCGGTTGTTATAGTGAGTTTCAATTACATGAATCGAAAATTGAATCAAACTGATTCCGACTGAATGCCCGCCGCGTAACGCGGAGAATCCAACTAGTTGAATATATATATTTAAATAATAAGAGTTACTATTTATAAAATTATGAAAAATAACTTAATTATATATAAACGAGCCTAGCTCAAACCCGAAAAACTATCTACGAGCCGAGTTGAGCTCGACCTTCCATAAGTTAAATATGCTCAAGCTCGGGCTCCGGTCGACTCATTTTCATCCCTTATTACGGCCAATCTTTATTCTATATCAAAGACCATCATGGCCTTTATTTTATTTATAACTAATGGTGAATTCACGTATTTTTTTTTGGAGCAAATTGATAGACATTTTTCTCTCTTAGCACTCCTATTGCAATCGTATTTTGTATAAAAACCTCCAAATAGTAGCTTGACCGCACATTTTGACCTTCCATGGTCAAAGTCAAATTACATATATGAACACCTACACATGATGAAATTATACTAAATCTTGTCCTGGGCCACCAAAATAATTATGCAAGAAAAACTATAGAGGGACTCTATAAGTTGGATCCACCATTCTTAATACGAACAAATTTCCTTCATTGCCTCTTGAGATCCTGTAAACACGCGATCGGGTCACATACGCAGTCTCAAATCTAAAATATTTAAAGAAAAAATTGTGTATAAACACATATTTATCCAATTCATGCAAACCCGAGAAATGTTTACTCAAAATGATTTGACTTAAAGGGATCTTTGGAACCGGTAGCTAGAATACATGTAAATATGTAATATACTATATTAGAATGGTTGGCTTTTAAAATATCGTGAATCACTTTTCTATGCAAAAAAAACTACCGGACTTGCGAAGTTGCGAGTCAACCCAAGCGAGGAGATGCAAAGAAAAGTCAAAGTACAATGGTGTCAATAGTGAATTGTCTAGTCAACGAGCATATAGTGTTGTGTACCTTAACTCTTCATCCAAGTATGTTATTTCCAGTTGACCACGGCCACTTCCACGGGCTTTTATAGGTATCTGCAAATCAACACAAATGTTGTTTGTTTAAACAGTTACCAACATTTTCTATTTTAGAGGTACCATTTTATTTGTTTTTTAATATCAAGCAAACAAGATACACAACTGTACCATTCTTTATTCCAGAAATCAAAACGATTAATAACCAAAATAATATGATTCTTATAGAGGTAACAAAGTTTCACCTACCAGACCGAACACTTTAAAAGCATCAAAACTTGACAGCCACCCGCTTATTATTAAGGGGAACTAGATTAGCAGTAGCCTGCAGAAAATATAATAGTTTAGTGTAACAAAACATCTAAAACGGATAAAATGGCAATAAAAGTTTGAAGTCCAGAGTGTGAGGGTCAAAGAGGGTTGGGTGAAATGTAAATATAGGTAATTTCTTTGGTAAAAGTTTGACCTGGAACGCTTCCAGTCAAAATATTTTTTTAATCAGTATAGGATAATAAAAATTATACTGTTTCGATGATATTCTATAATTTAAGCTGTTTAATGCAAATGCACATTGGTGGGTTACCTTCGGTGCATTCCCCTTTCTAGATAACTTTTATGATTTGACCCGTTAGAGACAAAACATGGCCTGGATAGAATTAATAGGACGCACAACGTGCAGAAAAGTTAACCACAAGCCACTCTTATCGATCTTTGGGGCTCAACAAATTTCTACATCATCATACCACAATAGTATTATTGCTTATAGAGAAATGTGGATACCTTGTTTTTCAACAAGTTATAACACTATCATGGTATGATAATGTAGAAATTTGTGCAGCCCACAAAGATCGAGAAGTTGGTTGTGGCTAACTTTAATGAACGGGCCAACATTGCTATTAGAGTCCTTGTTGGGAGCCCTCAGGACCAAGTTAATGGGACTCATGTTCACATCTTTTCTTCTTCTTACAACATATAAATGGTAGAAACAAATGTGATTTGCTAACCCAAATGAGTTGGGTTTCAACAATAAATTGTTCGAAAATCAAGTAAATCGCATCCACAATTACAGTTAAGGATAGCAATATACTCTACTGGTACCAACATAAGCAACAATTTCCATTTGTGATGTACCATATAATTGCATAGTTCCTCTTCTGGATCAAGCCAAGATTACCTATTCACCCTATGTCATCTTAGCGTATTAGCGGAGGACAGATGTTGACTTCAGTCAACAAAATTCTCCATTTCTTGTCATGATTAAAATAAACTAACAACAATTGATGCTAGATTAATCATTGCAAACTTTTGAGGAAATAGGGAGATATACCTGGTTAAAGAATGGCCAAGTTTCCATATTTTGAGCTCTAAGAGTGTCCACATTGATTGCCTGGTAAATCTTTCCATTTGCTCGTAATATTTTAGGTCTCTACACAAAACAATAAGCAGGGTAAATAAAACCACTGACAGTGGTAAGCGCTTGAGTCCCTTTAGAAGAGATCTCATCCTCATGTGCTTTTAACCCCCTTGAAGGTCACATGCCCGATGCAAGTTGCGTATTGGTGGGGTCAAATGAGTATATAGGTAAGCAGGTTCTCATTGTTACCTAAAAAAATAAAAAAATAAAAACAATTAGAAATTGGGTAATGCTACATATGTGTATATAGGTGTTTTAGCTTGAAAAGTTAACAAGTAAAAAAGAATTTGGTTTTGGATGACCCAAAAGGAACAAAATCATGCAATTTTTTTAAACAATTAGTCAAACTATTCATCACTTATAATTTCAAATATTGCAAAGCTAAAGAGAGATGTTAAACAGGACACCTTCGTCTGCAAGATCGATTGAGATGTTGTGTACAGAAGCTCCCATTTTCCATTCAACAAGTTGGATTTAAGTGGCTCCTTTATCTTATTCACTGCTTCAAGTTTACGCGCGATCTGAACATCAGCAACTTCACCCATCATCAAGGAGATTAAAACAATTTCCCCAGGTTAACTTCATCCCCTCCTTTCTCATCTTGATGTTATGGGTCCATCTCGTTAATCTCAAGTGGGACCCACAAACGAGATCGGACTAAAAAATCATAATAAAAAGGTGTAAA
Source organism: Scalesia atractyloides (assembly GCA_947069175.1). Classification (NCBI taxonomy): domain Eukaryota; kingdom Viridiplantae; phylum Streptophyta; class Magnoliopsida; order Asterales; family Asteraceae; genus Scalesia; species Scalesia atractyloides. The sequence goes on from CAMTDV010000009.1 coordinate 42,707,474, forward strand.
TGTTTCTACACTTAAAATTCAAGTTATCATATCAATTTTGCAATATTTCTTTTCTAGCAAAGCCTCAATCCCATGATTACCTCTTTGCATAATAATTGATGCCAATGTCCCCAAGATTTTTTTATTACTATGTCATCACAGGAAGAGCTTGTTGACATTTAAATCTAATCAATTTTTGGTCCTTTTATGATATATGAAGTATGCTTGACCATATACAAGGCCATAATATATGGCAGGCCCATTTGTAAAGGATATGGGGCGGATTTTGGTAATCTCAATCCCATACCAGGTTGTATAAACGTGTTCTATGTCCAGCCTAATACCCATCGGGCATGACGTATGCTCGTTAGTTTGTTTAAAATTACCCGTTAGGATATCTTGATACACTTACCAATTAAATTTATTTTATTTTATTATCCAAGAAAATTAGAATTGTTAAACCCAAAAATCAGTAAAATACTCCAAAATTATATTAGCTAAGTACCATCGGAAATAACTAAAAATAAAAGGTTTACGGGTTTGGTTAGAGTAAACTAGTATGCATGTTTTGGCTAATCTGTCAGGTATCATCACCTAATACCATACCTGTGAATTCTTTTTAAAACTAATCCCATGCCCGGGTACTCGTCTAGAGAGTTTCGTTTTGGCTAATCAATCATTTATCACCTAATACCCTACCCAACTTTTTTTTTAAAACTATTCTTATAATCGAATACCCGTCTATAACATTTCAGGTATCAACTTTACCCATCGGGTTCGAGTCTTTTTGCCATCCCTACCCATTTGAACATAAGCATCAAACACAATGCTAATTATCCCATCCAATTCAAATTCCACCTTTTCACAACATTAACAAAAAGCCAACACAAGATGAGCCAAACCCACTCAACTCCAACTAAAAGATACCAAAATTCAAACCTGATCAACACGCCCCTGCTGTTCCGCAGTAGCATCGGCGCCTCGATCGAGTGGTGCTATGACCTCAAGCAGCTCTTGCTTAATGCTCTCGCAATCTTCACTTTTTTGTAGAAAACAACTGCAAGAAAGAAACCCCAGATCGCCATAACCTCGTCTTCTTGTGGGTTCCATAGCTCGAAAACAATGATCTTGTGGGCGGTGGTGAGTAAGTGTGTGATGTGTGAAGAAATTGAAACAAAATTGTGAATTGAACAAGAAGAATGATGATGATGATGAAGAAGGGGGATGTTTATTGTTAAGATCAGGTGAGCCATTTCATTTGTGGTTGAACTCGCAATGCTAAATAAAGCGGCAATTTTGTACAAGCTTAAGATATTGATGTCCCGTCAATTACCTCTAGCTCAGCTGGCAGGAGGATACGCTCGGGATTGATTTGTTGGTCGTTAAAAAATATATCTTATGAGTTCGGTTATTCGGTTTGGATTTTAAGGTAAAAGCGAATTGAATTGAATTCAGATAGTTTAAAACCGAATCGTAAACTGAATTGAATACTTTTTTTTTTGTTTATGTTTTGTGCTATTATTTGTTATTAGACTAGATTGGATTAAATAAGATTGGGCTAAGTTGTAATTAGATTGGGCTAAATGATAAAACATATAATCATTAGAATAAATTAGAAGTTTTGTCCATGTCCAAAATTACAGGCAGTATCATTTACTTTCAAAATTGATGAGTTTTGTACTTAATGTTATAATTTCTTGCACGTTATGTCTTTTAGGCCAAACCTAGTTAGATCTTTTGGTTAAATCTGATAGGCATTCTTGCCATTTCATCTGTCCAGAGGCTGTTATGTAAAGAGCACATGTCTAAGGACTATTATGTACAAAAATTAAAAACATTAAAATAAAACAACCACCACCACCATTACCTCTGCAACTTCCGGCCACCTGCAACTTACGGCCACCTGAACAAAAACAACCACCTCCTTTCTCCGCCGTGAACCCCTTTTTTGGCACACTCCTCTCCCTTCCGTCTCTCTCTCTCTCTCAGCCATAGACCACCCATCTCCGGCGACCCACCCCTCTCTTTCTTTACCACCGCCACCATCAGCCTCAACCGCCGCCACCTGGTATCTTCCACCACCACCATAGAAACCCAACCCTCACCATTGCACCCACCACCGCTAAACCCACCGTCACCATTGCACCCACCACCGCCACCGTTAAACCTACCATCACATCACAAATTTTAGAGAGAGAAAGAGAGTGCAGATGATTTTTTTCTAGAGAGAGAGTAGAGAGCGTGAGGGAGAAAGAGTTAGAGAGTTTTATATCTTTATTTTTTACCTAACTAGTCCCTAGTTGTAACTTATTTACATAATAGCCTTTGGACAGATGAAATGACAAGAATGCCTTCACATGTAAGGCATATGATCAGATTTAACTAAAAAATCTAATTAGGTTTGGCCTAAAGGATAGAACATGAAAGAAATTACAACATTAAGTAAAAAAACTCATCAATTTTGAAGATAAAGGACACCGCCTGTAATTTTGGACATACTTAAAGGACAAAACTTCTAATTTACTCTAATCATTATTTGATATTAGGTTTGGTTCTAACGGAATTCATATTTCTGATTATTTAATTTGGTTCGGTTTTAAATGGTTCAGTGTTGTTTCGTTTCTAGTTTAATATTGTTGGTAACAGAATTAAAAACACCTTTAACACGATTTCAGTTTGGGTACAAGTTTGAAGTACAGGGAAGGAAAGTAAAAGATCTAATAAAAGTTTTAGCAGATGTATAATTTGAAGTATAGGGAAGGAAGTAAAAGATCTAATAAAAGTTTAACGGCCCGACTTGATGTAGAATAAAAGCCGTCGAATGGAGGATATGATGGCATCATCCAGGGTTAGTCAACTGCTAGACTGCCTTTCGTACTTGATGAGACCACGATATAGAATATAATCTATATACTTTTTTTTATGCTTTTATACCATCATTTGTTACTCGGCTTGATTGGACTTAATAAGATTCAAATAAAGTCGTAACTAGATTATGCTAAATGACATTATTTGAATATTACGTTTATCTGATTTATTTAGTTCCAACATAATTCAACCTTTTCAAAACAGAAAACCAAAAGCAAAAACTCAATTCGGTTCAACCAAATACTGAATATATATTTTGTTTAATTTTAAACGGATTTGGTTTTATTATTTTTAGTTTAATATTGTTTGTAACCACATAATAAACACCCTACACCATTAAAGCACAAGAAAGAAAAGCTAAAGAACCAAAAAGGATTTCAGTGGCTCGACCCGATGTAGAATGGAAAGCATAGAACTAAGAGTGTTTGTTATTCAATTTGAAACTGATTAAATCGAAAACCCACCCGAACAGCAACTGAAAAACACCCGACCTGAATAAACAAATCAGTTTTCAGTGCGGGTTGTAACAAAAAACGAATGACTATTTCGGTTTTCAGTTTCTTATCGGTTTTACAAAATGTTTGAATTCAGTTAACCCTAACACCACACGGCGTGGGTGTGGAAATATGGTGTGGTGGCCTCTCCACGCTGTGCACACCGGCCGGCCAACGGCATGAAAGGGCGGCGTGGGGCATGAGGCGGCAGGATTTCCACTGACGTAGAGGACATGTGTGGGGCGACGTGGCATGTTACAGGTGGACGTGGACGTGGACAGTAGGCATTGTGTGCTAACGGTAATTAAAAAAATACTTTTTAAAAACAAATAATTTCCCCTACATAAAAAGCTCATTCTTCCATTTTTTTGGTTACAAACACTCACAATTCATCTAAAATTCTATCAACTTTCTACGCATTTCCACTTCAAAAATTTCAAAAAAGGCAACGATTCCGTGGGCCAAATAAGAGGACACCGTGTGAGTTGTAGGTTGGGTTACCCATTACACGCCTCGTACGAGTCTGTTTTTTTTTGGGGGGGGCGTATTTTTCAACAATTTTGTATTCATAGGGGTGACACCACCCGAACCGTGAATGCACTTTCTTCGCATTTTAGGACTATCCATTTAGATAGTGAATGATTTGAGACGCTGCACAATGCAGTGGAAAATGAGGGTTGTGACCTTGCGGAAGATGACATCTTAAAAGTCGTCGTCATCAGCTACAGGCACGCCTACAATCGTGGCTTCAAAAACGTTTCGACGTGGTAGGCAACTAGAGTTTTTGTTTAACTAACGTGTAGTTATAATCTGTAATGTTTATTTAAGTTTATTTCGTGTGTTTTTTTTAGTTTCGTTTTTTAAGTCATGCAATGTTTTTATTTTTTAAATTATGTAATTTTTTTATTGTTATTTGTTTTATTAGTATTAATGTTATTTTTTTGAAATAAATAGAATTTATAAATTTTTAAATAATTAATTATATATATTAAAAGGTGTGGATATGAACACTATCCACACCTTTTATACTTTCATCCCCTATAGTTTAGTTAGTTTACTTTTTAGACCTTAAATTTAATAAAGTTATCAAACAATTCTTAGACTTCAATAAACTTTCTTTTACACTTTCATCCCCCTAGTTTACTCAGTTTACTTCTTAGACCATAAACTTTATTAAAGTTATCAAACAACCCTTAACCTTCAACAAACTTTACTTTCGGCTTTATTTTTATGTTTTTCTCTTTCGGTTTTTATACCGAGTATCAAATAACCCCTAAACTTCAATAAACTTTTCGTTTGACTTTATTTTTATGTTTTTCTCTTTCGGTTGTTATACCGGACATCAAACAACCCCGAAATTTCAATAAATTTTTCTTTTGACTTTATTTTTATGTTTTTCTCTTTTGGTTGTTAAACCGGATGCCTGAGTTGTATAAATACCGTAATGGATCGAACCGATGTCGACCAAACTCCTGTCGTAACGAACGAGTAATTTTACTAGTTGTTAATAATTTTTTGCCGCATGTAACATCTCACGTTGCAATGAATGAGGGCTCCAATATAGTCTAAAGTAATGGGAGGGGGCTGAACAGGCAATAATAAAAAGGTGTGTAACGTCACATTTTCACATTCCGTCGCACTCCTCCCGGCTTTTACACGTCACAAACGGCCCTTTTTGAATCCCCGCTCCGTATAGTCGAAGATCTGGGTCACTAGTAATAGCCAGATTAAAGTCTTTACACGGTGACAACGACCCTAATCGGTCTTCGCTCTTCAGTTCCGTTTGAATTACTAGTACACTCAATCGTCTTCTCGAATCACGATCGACCTTCAGACTTCAGTGAAGTAGTGAACAGAACAGTTTTCGTTTTCTCCATCTGTAAGTCTATTTTTTCTTAAAAGAAAGTGACAATTTATTTGACCTTTTTTAATCAGATTTTATGTTTATTGTTATCAACTAGGAATGATAATTTGCAAGATGATTATGAACATGTGTTTTGGGGATAAATTGACAAGAAAATGATGTTGCTACATTGGATTTAATATGTGCATACCAATTGTTCGATGAAATGCCTCTGTGAGTATTCGAGGTGATTTTGGTACTTGTAGTTGTGATCCTCTGTTACTCTTACATGTTGATAAAGAATACAACATTTGTTACAGTTAGGCAAACCATATACAGTACTTAAATGCTTTTTTGTGATAACGAATTTGAACACTTTAAAAAAAATATATGAGCTTATTGTAAGGTGATTTAAACCCTTGAGAAATAGTATTTCACTATGTGTTTACAAGTAGAGCTAGAGGCATTTACAAGTGTCATTGTGGTAAGGTACCAGAGGAAAAAAAAGTGTTCTGAGAGGGATTTTAGGTGTGAGAAACTGCTTGGGTGTGGGAAACTCGTGTCGTGTTTTCTTGTGGTGGGACGTGATACGAAGCTGCAATGTGGGATTCATCGGTGTGCAGAGAAGTGTCATCGTGGGCCTTGTGTTGAAACATGTACAACTGATGTCACAAAGTAGCTTGAGGAAACATGTAAAAAGTGGATCGCTTTTTTAGTGGTTTTTTAATTTTCAGTCCTTAAAGTATGAATATGCTTATTCTGTAGAGGATATATGTTGGATGCATAATAGGTTCTTTGTTATGTAGAAGCTCGTGTCCCATGTTTTATTTTTGAAATGATTTGGGATAGCGTATGTCATAAATGGGGGTTTATTTATTAGGCTAAGTATCCTTTGATAAGTTGTGAACTTTCTGGTCCATTGCATAAATGGATAGTCCTGTATAGATTTAGACCAAACAACCCAAATCAATATTAGAGTATGCATTTTAAACAATGGTAGGGATGTTCATCGAATCGAATATCAAATTTTCGAATTGCTCGTATTGAATTTTTTGAATAATTTTTTTTCGTGAATTCGTATTCGATTCGAATTCGATTAAGAACCAGCCAATTCGATTCGAATTCGTATTTGAATTAAAATCCCAATTCAAATTCAGTTAAAATATGTAATAAATTTGTTTAAGTTATGGGCTTTGTAATGAGCTATTTTAGTACTTAGAATAAATTTAGAGATTAATTTATATTATAGCCTTATAAAACTTATATATGTCTTATATAAACATAATAAATAAATATGTATAATTTAAAATCCAATTTCGAATTGAATCGAATTAAAAATTTAAAATTCTGTTTTCATTTCCATTTACAAATTACATTTGCATTTGCATACATGAAACAGTGAAAGATGATTAGTTATACATATGTTGATCTTTGATGCCATTGACAAAGAGATCTGCGATCTGCACACACTCAAATGTTTAATTTTGAGCTTAAGTCTTCTATAATTTAGTAATGAAGTTTTAAATTGTTAGCTAATTCACTTTGTGAACCAACAATGAATTTGCTTGAATCGCTGAAACGTTACCAATCAGAGAACTTATCATCTAGTACAACATAATTGCTTATTGTATATATCGTTTCTTGGCAGCTTCGAGCAATGGGAATTATGAACTTTCGATCCCTTATCATTTTCTCTGCCTTTCTACGTGTCTTGTTAATTGTCTATGGAGAATGGCAAGATATGCATATGGAAGTTAGGTACACAGATGTTGATTATCTTGTTTTCTCCGATGCTGCTGCTTTAGTAGTTGCTGGAAAATCCCCTTACAAAAGATCCACTTACCGTTACTCTCCTTTGATTGCATTTATACTCACGCCAAATTCGTTTATTCATCGATCATGGGGAAAGTTTCTCTTCTCAGCATCAGGTAAACAATTTATTTCAGACAAGATGCGTGTTTCACAACAAATTGACCTTACATGTAACAGTTATCGTTTGATGTTGCTCTTAGTATAAGTAAAGGAAAAGGAATGGAGGGTATTCTCGTCACTTTGATTAAATTTTCAGTTTGCATTTTGCTGCTTTGTTATAGTTACAGTATATCCATTACATAATGATAACCTACTTTAACGTCGTATCAACCTATTACTTACATTACTTCCTGTGATCTGTGTCAAATTTCCTGTTTTGTAATTCTTTTTATCAGGTTTTAGTAATTATATTTTTGTTTGATGGGCTATTTGGTAATTCCAATTGGTAGAACCGGTTTAACTGTAATTTTAGTGTCACCAGTTAGCAACATACTTTGATTACTGGTCATTGTTAGTAATTATACTCTTTTTTCTATATGATATGATAAGTTAAAACTATATTTCCTTAAAAACAGCAACCAATTTTATTGTTGTATTATTATCATTATTTTTATTATTATTATTATAATTATAGCTTTTAATTAATAATAACGATATTATTATTACAACAGATGCGCCAGCACAACATACGTACGCAGTTAATGCAGTAAAAGATTGGATATCAGTGAAGGACTGATATTTGAGATATAGGTTATCGCGCTCGGATATTGGTAATTTTAATATCATGCCAAATTTTATATATAAGCAATTTAACACTAACAATTCAGTACTCTCCTACCATTAACAAATTAACCTTTTGCAACTTGCAAAACACTAACAATCAAGTAGGAACTGATTAAGACTCAAAACACTAACATTTAACACTAACAATTAAGATATAAAACACTAATAGCAGCAATAAGAAGAAAGACGAATGGTATAACTAAGAGGAAAGGTACTGATATCAGGAAAATCGGTGATATATCGGTCAATATCGCTGATATTATCGGTACTAATATTCTGACCGATATATCACTGATATATTGGTGATATATTGGGATATTGGTCAATTTATGTGTTAGTTATGATTACTAATACTATATAATTGCAGTGATAATTTAATCTTTGAATAAGGTGAATTATAAGTTTGTATGCAATAAAAGTAGACTTTAGGCGACATTCATCCCATTTAACCGGTTTGAGGTAAAACATAACCCAAATCGATCCATTAATAAGTACATGCATTGAAATTGTGTGTAACAATTCTTGTTTGATATTCTTCTTAGTATAAGTTAAGCACAGGGAATGAAGGGTAGTCTCGTCACTTTGATTAAATTTTCAGTTTGCTGCTTTGTTATAATTACAGTATTTCCATTACATAGTGATAACCTACTTTAATGTCATATCAACCTACTGCTTACATTACTTCCTGTGATCTGTGTCAATATGTCCTTTGTTGTTCTTTTTTTAATCCCGTTTTAGTAATTATATGTTTGTTTGATGGGCTATTTGGTAATTCCAATTGGTAGAACCGGTTAAATTGTGTCACCAGTTACCAAAATATCCTAATTTGTTTTATTCTCTCTGTCTCAAGCTAAATATCATCTTCAAAATGCAGATTTACTTGTAGGGTACTTCATCCGCACAATTCTGAAGCTTCGTGGAGTACCTGAGAATCTAACCATATACTCTGTACTTGTATGGCTTTTTAATCCATTTACCTTCACCATCGGAACGCGAGGCAACTGTGAGCCCATTATTTGCGCCATCATTTTGTGGATTATTATTTGTATTTTGCGAGGTACAATCTCTAATTCCAATAAAGAAAATTTGCATATTAAATTGTTCATTTGCTAGTTGATTAAATATTATGTTTGGTTTGTAGGTAATCTCTTTCAAGGGGCCGTTTGGTACGGCTTGTTGTTCATATGAGAATCTACCCTATAATATACGTACTCCCTATCATCCTAACTCTTGATCCAAACCATTTCCAACGCGGTAAAAAACCCGCCATCGTAGATTGGAATTCAAGACAACATAAATCAAACGAAACTTCAAACCGATTATGGGTTTTCTTTCAAAGCATCTTTACAAGATCAAGAATCTTGTTCGGACTAATATCAGCGACTGTTTTCTTCTTTTGCACCGGAATATTCTTCTATCTATACGAATGGGAGTTCTTGCACGAGGCCTTATTATACCACTTGACTCGCACAGATCCCAGACATAATTTTTCCATCTACTTTTATCACATTTATCTCAATTATGAACGCGAATTCGCAGTGTTGGAAAAACTTATCTCGTTTCTACCTCAGTTAATAGTGCAGATTGTTCTAGTTTTCCGTTTTGCACAAGATTTCCCCTTTTGTTTCTTTGTTCAGACAGTGGCATTTGTTGCCTTTAACAAGGTTCGTTGTACTATTACTTTTTCAATTACTATACGTAAATATTTTCGTGTGATGAAATAAAATATGCCACGTTTTACAGGTGATAACAGCTCAGTACTTTGTGTGGTTTTTTTCTTTGTTGCCGCTAATACTACCATGGAGCAAAATGAAGCTGAAATGGGAAGGTATTTTGTGCGTTTTGGTGTGGATTGGAGCTCAAACTCATTGGTTGTTTTGGGGTTATATGCTTGAATTTAAAGGCAAACAAGTGTTCTTACAACTTTGGGCTGCAAGTTTATTGTTCTTTGCTGCTAATGTATATGTGATGATCACAATCATACGCAGACACACGTATTCTCCGGTTTTTAAACGTCTAGTCACTTCACGCACAAAGAAAACCACGTGAGTACAACCTGAGATTGCGCTTATGACTTTGACCAATCGCCTCATGGTTTGACCATTTTGGGTCAGATGTTTGTTGTACTACAAGTGACTCAACATCCTAATGGAATTTAGGTGGTTTAGTTCTTTCCTCAAGCTGATTTCGTTCATACTGCATGTACGACGAACCCGGAAATCATTTATTAGTTACTATTTTTTTAACGAATATTAGTTGGTGTTTATATTGTGTAATTTTAATTCACATCAAATTTGGGGCTATGGATCTCATCAAACAGCACTGTAATCGTGCTGACCCAAGTTTCACGGTCAGATCTACCTCGTTGAAGGATTTCGCTAGACCCCATAGCAGTTTGGTATGCAGGTATCGGTTCGAGCTCATGTTAATTCGGAATGAACCAAAGTGCTGGATTGCAGTGACTGGGACTTGTGGCTTGATTACAAACCTGTTACCATGCCTTTTAGCATTCTGTGAAAAGACTTAATTTTTAATTATCTTATAAATACTGTTTGTTTTTCTACATCACTTTGCAAATCAGTACAAATGTAATCAAATATAGACTTGACAAATAGTAATTTGATGACATGAATTTTGTTTCTTCATTGTGTAGCTTGAATGCCCCTTCTATTTCTTTGGCACCTTTCTTTTAGTTTTTCTCTCTCTTCCAAACATTCTGATTTTAAAAGCTTGTTTGAAAAAATTAAAGTCTTAGAAGTCTTGATTGCTTTTAATTTCTTTCTTAAGGAGTTATGTAATTATCTGTAAATCTGGAATGTTTAACCTTGATGTTTGTTGTATATCAAATGCAATTTTGTTATATCTTCTTATCCAAAGTTCATCGAAACTAGAGTTGGATGCGTTTGTGAAATGCTTGTCAGATTTTACAACCACTTGCCTTCTAAGGCTGTTTTGTAGTAGTGGTGCGCAGAAAAAGAGCGCTCCATCAGCTCATAGATGGCCAGGATATCAAAAAACGATCGATTCAATTCATCTGATCCTCTCTTTCCGGGGTAGTAAAATAATTATTTCTTGTGGAACAATTACATGGGGCCTCCACGTAGTATGTTTATATTATAGTTTTGAATCTAAGTTTAACAAATTTAGCATGATTATGTTGAATACCCAGTCGGGTTTTCTAATACCCGGTGCGGGTTTTTTCCCAACCCGATGCATATCCGAACCCTACCCGAACCCGGAAATAGGGTATTATAATACTCGGGTTTTAGAAAACCCGACCCGGGCCCTACCCGAACCCGGGTATATAGGGTATACATTTTATGTATAAAACCCGGACCCGACCCGGGTTTTCAAAAAACCTGATTGTGTGAAACCCGATCCTACCCAAACCCGAAACCGGTTTTTCAAAAAACCCGATTTGTGCACTACGAGTCTGTAGTAAGCAATGATTTACTAGGATTTCATTTTTGTTGAAAGTTTATTTTGACATTAACTTAAAATTGGGTCATCGTTGGCCCAACTCTGGCTGTAGCCCACCCATGGCCATCTCCCTCATTTTCACATTCCGGTTCAACCTTTTCACAAATCACAACCCAAACTTATATACAATGCAATTAAGTAATAAACATTATATATTGGCCAAATGTGCTTCAGAAAACTACACCAAATGCACACAATCACATTATGATTATTATCATGTGACTTAACTTACAGGTTAATCACCTTTCCTCAACACCCTTTTAGAAGATTCAATATGCTCAAAACAACACCATAAATAAAGTTCATTGACTTCAATTTATGTAAAACAACTTTTACAAAAACATTTATGGGATTCTTTTAGATTCAGCAAAGTGGGTGGGTTGGGCAGGTTTGGGTCATGAGTTAGCATGGGTTTGGGTCATGATATGCTAAAAATAAAAGTTATAAATTAAAAAAAAAGAAAAATATATAAAACTTAAAAAAAAAAAAAAAAAAAAACAAAAAAAAACTTTTTTTTTAAATCTATCTGTGGTTATTTTCCTGTTAAGAATTTCATTATGAAGTTTTTAGTTTTTATGTAGTTTTTTTTAATTAGTTTTTACTTCAGTTTAATTTATTTTATCTTGTAAACGTTTTTACTTCAGTTTATATTTATTTTATTTGTAAAAATAAATATGTGGCCATAGTTTTTCTAATTTTCTCTGCTAGCGTTATATCTTCCCATTTTCGTACAACTATTTTTCATCAACATAAACATTTTATGCCTTGTTTCTAGAGACAAGCGAGGTACTGTTGCGCCTTAGACAACCTATGTCAAATCCAAGCATAAGACTGCGGGCGTGGGTTGCTCTTCAACGGCAGCTTTCCCACCCTGGTTTGGCGTTGGGCTAGATGTTGCCTCTCTAGTGTGGGGATTCCGCCTGGGGGAGGGGGGCTGGCTTTGGTTGGCTACTTTAAGTTGGTCATGCCAAGATAGCCACGCCACACCACGCCCCTCCACACCCCACTTTTTTTGGGTTGGCCTGGTGGAGCCTACCTCCGCCACGTGTCGTGCAAAGCCCCCAACCCAAGCCCCCACACCCCACGGTCTAAGTGATAGACACCAACATTCAGTGCACCTATATGCATCTACATGACATGATTGAGCCAAATTATACAAAAGTTAACCTATGAAACTACCATATGAGATCAAAGGTCAACCAAACACTAGATAGGAGAACAAACATATTATACATACTTAAAGCCGGCGTATAAGATAACGTTTACTTCACATAGGAAAACTGATTCAAACCAACTCGATAACCATATCAACCGAATCGAGAATGGGTCATCGGTCATACTCCAACTACTGAAAACCCGCCCTGAAAATTTATGACTATTATGTAAACCGTAACTTCTAACAAAATTTACGACCATCATGCACCAACAAAAGTAAAGTTTATCAACTGCAAGAATATCTTTTCATAAAAACAAATAGCACCCCTCCCTCAATTATTGCTTTTATTGTCTGAAATCTAAAGTTTTAAAGCTGGAATGTTAAAACATCTGAATGTCTGTAACAGAACATAAAAAAAACCTAATTTCAATATCTTACTGGGCTTCAACTCATAAAAATAAGATTCATACAAGAATGATAGGTAGTCCGTAGTCGCCGTCGATACTGATTTCAAGTCTTCAACTCATAAAAATCAGTTTCATACAATCACACGGTTGTCTCGTGATGCGCTTTAGCCTTTAGGCCTAATCCATGATAAAATTTAAATACATATTTTAAAACCCATCCTAATACCATGTGTAGTAGGACATTATGATAATGCCTCTCCCTTGGGCATGACGCGACATGTACATTGGGCATTACGGGAGGTGAAGTTTAAAAGTGATATAATCATAATGCCCCTTGCAATGATTACCCAATTATTTATTTTTTACTTTCTTTTCTTTTCTTTTCTTTTTTAAGAAAATACATCAAATAATATTACATTAAATATTAAGTTACATTAATATTAAAAACACACACACACACAAACAGTACTATTCGTCTTAATTTTCATATTCGCTTTCACCATACTCGTCTTCATCTTGGCCTTTGTCGTCATCTCTGCCTTCGTCTTCATCTTCCTCTTCTTCTTTACCCTCGTTTGGAATATACCGAACCGATCATGCATGTTGGACCAAATCCAACTCTAACGCGCAATGTGCTATTTTGGAACGCGTTTGATTCACATTGTTTACTCTTTCAACAGATATTCGTGAACAACGTCCGGTATATACTTTTGACATATTGTTTTTCCTTCGTCTTTTAATATCATATTATGAATGTTATACAAGCATAAACAATTTACGTATGGGTAGAACTAGAAGTTTGCGTAAGCCTAGAAAGATGCGTTTGCTGCTCTACCAGAAATGAAATCCTCTACAACATGCGACTATTCAAAAAACGTTTATGTCATTGCATGACCCCGCGACACTAAAGTAGGTCGACCAAACCCAAAGGTCGTGTGAAGCAACCACTTGAAGAAATAACTGATTAGTCATGTTTGGTCACCTCGTGTGTGTTAACCTCGCCATGCGGTTGGACAATTATACCATGGCCAATGACAACAATCTAAACTCTCAATCATGCCTAGTAAACCATGTTGTTGTGAATGCACCTCGTAAATTTGTTGTAGATCGTACCAAGTGGGCTTTCTCAGATAGCGCGCGTAGTACAAATCAATTATTCCTTTATAAAAACAAAATATATAACTATTACACTAACTATAAATATATGAATGAATAGTGCGTTAAATAAAAAATTTAAAACATTGTAGTGTACTGTGACAAAAATACTCCAAGGTATCGCGTTATGTTTTCTCAACCATCTTTAAATACTCGTCGCAGATGTCGATGGTGTTTTCGTATGCAAGCATGCATAGCGCTGAAGTACACTTTTGAATAACGGTAAATCCACGAGTCCCTCTGGCATCCGGTTTTTGCTTGAAGTAATCAAACTTGCTTTCTAACTCTCCGGTAATGCGTAGAAATAAACATTTAGTCATCCGGAAACGACGCCTAAAAACTTTTGGTATTTGGCATGTTGGTGCTTCGTCATAGTAATCTTTCATCAAATGAGCGTTCGCTACAAGTCGGTCTCCTCCCGTATATTCTCTTGGCAAAATTGTGCATGGAGGGCGACTAACGTGTTTCATATATCTCCGGAAACGACGCCTAAAAACTTTTGGGTTTGGGTATGTCAGCGCTTCGTCAAAGTAATCTTTCATCAAACGAGTGTTCGGCGCAAGTCGGTCTCGTTCCGTATATTCTCTTGGTAAAATTGGCCATGGAGGGCGACTAACGTGTTTCATATATCTCTCCGCGAGCTAACACGCACTCGTAACCGCCTCTTGCTCGTCGTGTCACCGTCATCACCTAAAAACTCTTTGTAAAAATGATTTACAACGGAGGAGGATGATGTCGGGGAATCCATTTTTGAGAATGTGGTGTGGTGTGGTGTTATGTTTATTTTTATAGAGATATTGTGAGTTTTGTGTGTGTGTATATATATATATATAGAGGGATGGGTTAAAATGAGAACCACCTTGAGTTGTGAGAACCAGACCATCCAAAAGGTTTTTCCGAATTTTTTCCTCATAATAAGTACCACCACTCCAGGCAGATTTAGTGAGCCGTGTAATAGGCGACCATTTCGCGCGGTTCGGCGGGCACTTGAGTCAGCCGCCGACGCCCGACAGCGTCTAGACCCCTATCCAATTTTGGGCCAATTCCCCCTTCGTACTACCAAAAAATGAGATTCTTGCCGAATCCGAGTTTGCTGCTCCAACCATTACATCACTTGTTTCAGAAAAAAAAATGTCGCATACACACATTTACATGAGGCGTAAAAAAATATTTATCTTTGTACAAAATCTACACCAGCGCGTAAAAGAAACTTGCATTAGTCAAAACTACCGACTCAACAATTTTTTTTTTACTTTTTTTACATATGTGTTTATAATATTTTCATCTACGTTTGTACAAAAAAAATTTTGGCCCAGCTCGCGCGGAAAGAAGGAGTTTTCACGGTTCTCACAACTCGTGGTGGTTATCAATTGAACCGAACCCTATATATATAGGATCAAGATCATAGGAAAACCACCCTGAGTTGTGAAAACTTAGAAAACTCGGCCTTCCCGTTCGAGTTTTGCCCCCATTTTTTTACACCCCGAGATGAAAATGTTTAGAAAAAACTGCCGTAAAAAAAATTCGAAATGGCTTTTTCAGCCCCTTACATCAGCTGTAAAAAGGTAATGGCATAAGAGCATTCACATCCTGGGAAACAAAATCTGTGCGTGTGGTTTTTAAAATACAAAAAGTATAAAAAGTGGTTGTGAATGGAGGAGAGAGAAAATGTTACTGTTCATCTGTATATTTGGGGGGACACTGTTCACCCCCTATACTTTTTTAATATATATTGAAAGTGGTTGTGAGTGAAGGATGAAGAAAATGCAATGATAAATGTATAAAAATACTATTTAATTAAAAAGGAGTGAGAAAAAATATTTGTTTTTAGTGGAAATATATTGATATAGGAGTTGTTTTTTAGTGGAATATATGTATATTTTTAGGAAGCTGGATCTGAATGCTCTAAGTATTACATCACTTTTTACAGCATTTACGGCTGCCATAAATGAAAAAAATAGGAAAAGTTGATTTTTTAATGAATTTTGGTAAAAAATTTTTTTTTTGATAAAACCGTTCGTAAGGCCGAGTTGTTTTCACAACTCGTATAGGTTTTCATTTTACCCTAACCCTATATATATATAAATATTTTTTAAAGTAACCGTTGAAGGTTACTGTTGTATATTCACCTTCTTTTGATTGGCCATTCTTCATTCATTCGGGTGTGTTTAACAAAACGTCAAACACAAAATTTGGACGAAAATATCTCGGGGGTGGTGCACAAGGCGTTTTGGAGCGTTATGGGGGCAAAAGACGTTCAATTCACTTACCACTACGGTGATCTAACTTATTTCCTAACCCGACTTGTTTTTTTTTTAAAGAAGGCCCAAAATGACATGTTTGTGTTTTTGTTAGAATTGTTAGACCTCAATCACACCAACCAACTACATGACGCTTGTGTGAAATTTATAATCTTAACCTAATTACTCATAGCTTGAAATCCAAATCGTGAATTTCAATAATTTCTATTACACTAATAACCATATATATATATATATATATATATATATATATATGTGTGTGTGTGTGTGTGCGGAGGTTCATTTGAAAAGAAAATTAATTTGAGAAGAAAAATAACAAAGGATACAATTGTAAAACATTAAATAGTTTTTCTCTTATCTCATTTATTAATATCTTTGACTAATTAATTAGTTATAAAGACTATCATCATCCATACTAAAATTTTTGTCTACACATATTCAAATTTATCCTATACGTTTCGAAATTTATCATGAACTTATTGAAATTTATCCTACATAGCTCGTCATTTATCCTACACTTTAAATTAAATTTTTTCTTTGAAGAAATATATTTTTTGAAAATAAGTTACAAATTTAACGTAGTTAACTATTAAAAAAACTACTAATTAATGATCTATCTAAATTTACAAATATACCCTTACACTAATATTTAATACAAAAATTGAATGAAGTAAAATGAAAAATTTATATTGGTTGAAATTTTTTTTTAATTCTCATAAAAAAAAATCTTTTTATTTAAACCCTTCAGACTATAGTTTATCGTGGCTAAATGTTTTTCACTCGTTAGCATCCATATGCCTATAACAAATAATGATTAAAAACGTATAAATTAACACCATTTTGCGAATATTTAACCATTACAACACCTTACCTCGAGGTTTTTTAACCTCCATTATTATTTGTAAGTCAAGCGCACACCAAGTGATACACCATTATCACTTCTATACCAAACGATACACTGTTTCCACTTTTTACATAAAGTTTAAAAAAAAAAAAAAACAATCAAAGGGATCCATTTTATTCATACGGGGTTAACATAGCAAAATACTATGCATCTCCAGGGAATGCAGTTTATCACAGCAACATCACAATACAACTTTCTAAACATTACATTACAATCCAATATTAAAATTCCTCCATTCACCCCAACTTTTTCCAGTTTTCACTTTTACGCCAAGTAATATAAAATTTTCACTTTTACTCTAAGTGATGCACCTTTTTTTATTTTTACACCGTTCTCACTTTCATATCATTTTTTCACTTCTATGTTGTATATATTTTTTTTTCACAAAGTAATACATATTTATTCATCCTCCCACAATGTGACAAACCATGGTTCTTTATTTAGCATATCTTTTTAACTAGGAATTTGACAACAATTCAAGTAATGTGCATGCTTTATCCAGTTTCGAGTCAAGATACACAAAACAACATATATACACATGTTTGCATATAGCTGCAATCACATAATTCTTAAAAATATTGTATGTACTCACCCGTGCATTTAAAACACTCTGATTACACGTATCTCTCCAAAATATATTGACTTTCTAAAAATCTACCAAAATAATACATAACCCATTTATTACCTATTAACTCCTTTGACCAACTTTAGTGAAGCTCGTTTAGCTATAGGCATTAATAATGGTTTAGTACTATTATGTTTCCCCCCCACAAAAATGGTGGGTTTAAATTTAAAAAAAAATCAACCAATAAAAAAGTTTTCTCCCATAAGATTAGGTAACGTTTGGGTACAAAAAAGTAGTTAAAAAATAAGTAAAAAATAAATTAAACCCTTGCGACCATATTCAACTCAAAAAGACCCATTGGGTGCAAAGCTCACCAATTTAAGTTTAATCCCCTTCAATGGCACTTTTAATACTTTTAAAACATTTAATTAAGTACGATTATTTATTAGAAATTAATCTGTATCTATACTATATTATATGCATGAGCGAAGGACATTTTAAGATACCAAAAAGTTAAAACCTTTTTTTTTGTTTAATGCATAAGGTACAACTCTAAATTAAGGTAAATTAGTCTTTCAAACACTAATTACATTTTAATACTATCGTCTTAATTACACTTTAACTCCCTTATTTTTAACTAAATTATAGATAATTAATTAATGGTTGCACTTTATCTCACTTATAAAAAACTAACTACCAACATATTTATTAAACACCATAACATTATGTATCTTACTATTAAAAAAACATCATCATAAAAACGAGCATTTTATCCTCTTTAATTTAAGTATAGTATTCCTATAATTGTTTAAATTGATATATAGTATTCCTATAATTAAAGTATAGTGTCCAGGGTGAGCAATAACTGATTTGTTAACCAAAACTGAACCGAAAACAGAGGAAACCAAACCAAAATCAACATAAAACTAAATTGATTGAAAAACCGATTAACCGAAAATCGAACCAATAAAAAACCAGTTATTGGTTTTTGTACCCTCGTTTAACTAAAGTTAACTAAACTGAACCGAACAATTCATATTGCTATATAGTTTTAGCTTTTATACCTCCAGTTAATGTATTTCATATTTTATACCTCCATTTCATATATTTATACTTCATTTCATTTATATATACATTCATTTTCTATATTTATACCTCAATTTCATTGATTTCTAAACAAAAGTTTTAGCCCAAGTTTGGTTTTGGCTATTAATCGAAATTTAACGAACGGAACCAAAAATCGTCAATCTAACAGAATAAACCAAACTGATCAACTGAAAATAGATTGATTAATAACTAACCGATTACTTCGGTTTTCTGGTTCGGTTGAGGAACCGAAGCAATCAAACCATGCACATCCTTGCAGTGTTTGTGTTTCCAGTCGCATTGCATGGACACCACTATAGTATTAGATAGTTAGACTAGACAAATAACGAATTTTACAAAAAGACCCTTGAGCATGTGTGTATGTGTGTATATTTATAGTATGAGTTTCAATGGGGAACACTAAAAAAGTGGGTAACTGGGGAACAATATATTTATCATGTTAAATATATCTTAAAAAATTAATTTATAATGCTAATTTAGTTTTTTCAAAAAAGTTTTAAGAGTTTTTGTATATAAAGATGGGTAGAACCTATTCTAATTTAAAATCATTCTTGTAAATTTTTTTAACCTTTTTTCACTGTTTTTAAGATATATATATTTTTTAATTTTTTACCTTTTCATTTTTTTTATTAAAAAGGTTTCTACATGAATATATGCAAAAGCTACGGAAAAATTAAAAAAACTGTTTCTTAACATGCTAAATTGTATTTTTAACGTGTTAAATGTATAGTTCCCCGGTTTCCAACTTCTCTAGTGTTCCCCATTAAACCCTCATCTCTCTCTCTCTCTCTCTCTTATATATATATATATATGTTGTATTTAATGTTATTATAAGGGTATATTGACAAACTTACATAAATCATTAATTTGTAGTATTCCTTTACTAGCTAATTACATCAAATTTGTAACTTCTTTTCAAAATATTTTTTTTTTCAAAATAATAATAATTTAATTCGGAGTGTAGGTGTGATACCCATGACGAACCAGTACACCTTAATAGGTCCTAAACTTTAAGCCTGATTAAAACCATAATTACGCGTAAACTTTGCAAACTTGCATGACTTGTGTGCTATGTTAAACAATATTTGTTATGTCTCGAGGAATCCGAGAGCACGTCATGGTTAACATGACACTATTAAGGACCAGCGATGTGAGGTTGGTGTCCTTAGCCCTTAACAACGTGTTAAACGGGGACTTGGCGTTTAACAGCGCATTAAACATTCGACTGTGATTATTAGGCCAACGATAGGGCCCTTTATGATTCTGAGTTCACAAAACATCTTGATTATGTGCCATAGACTATGACATAAGATTAGAAGCAAAACGGAGCCCGAGCACGCAAAACGAGGCGGTTCCCGGTTAGGGAAACACTTTGTTTTAAGAGCGACGAAAGACAAACCAAACATGCAAGGAATGGTCAATCAAGCCTAAAAACACTTAAACTAACGTAATACGAGGCTTTTATGATTAAAAATTAACTGGGTTCGGATTTCGAGACGGTTATGCATAATTTTTAAAACCGAGTTTTTTGACACTAAGAACACGAAAAACAGAGCCTGTTTCGCAAATCGGAGACGCGTGCGGGACCTGAAAACGAACCTAAACACAACAACGAAGATAAACATCATCTTTTAACGCGTTTCACGGAGCACGAGGTGGCACAAGTGGGGTAGGGGTACCCCCCTAAACCGCCACCCCCCTTTTTTATTGTTTTTTTATCATTTTATTCACAAAAATTTGGTCATCTCCTTCCTCATATCAGCT
The DNA here is from genome assembly GCA_947069175.1 of Scalesia atractyloides. NCBI lineage: Eukaryota > Viridiplantae > Streptophyta > Magnoliopsida > Asterales > Asteraceae > Scalesia > Scalesia atractyloides. Next base: position 42,728,052 of record CAMTDV010000009.1, read on the forward strand.
GATTACCTTCATAACTCAATCAAATTCAAGGTATACTCCATGTTCCAAGTGGTTTTGATAAGGTTTTCTTGATTAAATATGATCTAGTATACAAAAACCCTTTTTAATCCATGTTTTTGGAGGATTTAAACAAGTTTGGCTGAACAAGAACACCATGTGAATTCCCTGGTGTTATATGGTAGCTAAGATCATAAAACTTTGGGTTTTGATACCCTAATCAACCCCTAATCGGCCAAAATCGCATAACAATTCGATTAACCGAAAAACAATGAAACAAGGCTTGGTTGATCTAAGTTCTAGCATATTTGGATTGTACTTGATGTGTAGGTACTGAATATAGCACCCACACACTTCTGGACTCACAAGGAACGCTTGGAAACGAAGCCTGCGCTAGGTATAACATCCGAAAACCGAATCTAGGATAGGCAGAAACTTGTTTTGCTTATAAATTTGTCCGTGATATTTGGATTGAGCTGAAATTTTGTGTGGTAATGTAGGGTGTTGACAGGAATCCCCACAAAAAAATTGTAGAAAGTTTGGAATTACCTACGATTTTTTGTGAAATTTTTACTGTTTTATCAAAATAATTCCAGAAAAATACCAAACAGAGTCAATAAATCACCAAAATTTATCTGAACACTAAGAAAAATATAAGGAAAGTTATAGGAAATTTCGGAGTCTATTGGTTGAGTTTTGATTCGGAATAAAAATCCGTGTTTTCGGGAGTTTCGGTAGCAAGAAACGCACCGAAACCAAATCGGAAAAATATCAAATTTTTATGAAAAGTTCCTGGACATGTAAGGGATGCTCTGGAAGGTTTTTTGAATTTTTAGACCACGGATGATAGTTAATGATAATTATTCGGTTAAATACTGTTTTACAAAGAATTTATTTAAATAGTTAAAATGACTAAATAAATTCTCAAATTATTTTTCCCATAATCTACAGATTTTTACTGACTTGTATAAAAATTTACAGATTTTTATTAAAATTATGTATTATACGGGAATTTATGGAAATAAAAACGGGTCATTTTAAAATAATGTCGGCAGTTTACCGTATAAACGAACCTGCCGGAACCGGGAACTGACCAAACCCGACTAGTACTATAATTGGAACACCGGGAGTATTCCGGGAGATTCCACGGCGGATTGGACACTAGGGGTGTGTCCTAGGCCAGTTCGGGAGAATCCTTGACAACGGGAATGGAAACTCAATTTTGTGTAACCTAGACTCCCCAAACACCCAAACTCCCTTAATGAAAAGTTAATCATTATTAAATAACAATATATTGGCCTAATGGTATTCACATACCATTACCCGAACATGTTAAACAACCGACTTTGGTTGGCACGCGAAACGGTGCCCGGAAGTCAAACTGAAAACTAATAGTACCCTGACCTCCATTACCAGGTCAGTGTCCTATAGACTCAATCCGAGGTGAAAACTCTTGACCGAATCCAAGTTATAACCATTACCAACTTAGATACTGATGTAAGTCTATACTTGCATGCTTGCTGTTAAAGTTGATCCACTTGCTTGATCACTCTGTTGTTGAGACTACTACTCGCACAGTGAGTTTTCACTTCCCCACTTTTGAATTGTATTAATTTTTTCTGGGGACTTGCATGTTACAAACTGTGTTAATCACACCAACTTGTGGGTGAGTTTTCACTCCCCCACTTTTAAACAGTTTTACTGTTTCTAGGGTGACTTGCATGTTACCAACTGTGTTAATTGCACCAACTTATGATGTGAATTACCTAACACACGAATAATCCCCAACTAGTGCACGTGATTAACGTAAGCCGTGGGCAGTGGATAGTACTATTGGTCTGACAAACCCAGTTGCTACGACCGGACTGTAACCCGGCAACAGGCAACTGCACGCGTCCTAAACTTGGTTATGTTGTTAGGCATAACTACATCTGGGGCGTTGGACTGCACGTGACGCAGTGAATGGGCTGAGGTGTCGAACGTGACACGGCCTGGTGTGCTGAGGTGTCGAACGTGACACGACACAGTTACAACAGTCAAGGTTTCATGGGTGCATACTCGTGTAATTCCATCCGTGATCTGTGATCTATGACCAGTGCAATTAAACTTGTTAAAACATTTTGTTCCACAACAACAAAACCAGTGGAACTCACCGGCAGCGTTTAGCTTACCCTTTTTAAAACTAACATGCATTTCAGGTAAAACTAAACAGGAATAAGGAACGTGCGTATGGATGGCTTGGGCAGCGGACTGTAACAGAATAAGAGCTGTCGTAGCTCGTAGTACCGTACTTGAACTTGTGGTTTGTAATATGATACTTTATGTATGTTGTAACCAAGGTCCTTCTTTATGTGATATCATGTTTTTAAATTATGGGGAATTACCATGTGTCTGCCACACCCTGCAATTTGTCTTCCGCTGCGAGTTGTGGTGTGACAGAAGATGGTATCAGAGCCATCGGTTATTTCGAATTAGGTATCCCTAAAGAACCTAGACTATAATCCTAAGTTAGTCTTCCCACACTGAGAACCTCTAGAAACTGAGTAGTGTGGCTATTACCAGGACGACCTTGTGGGGCAAATAAATTATTGTGGTCCGGAACACAATAATTTATTTGCTCATACTTGGGAGTTTTGGGAACGTCATTAAGATAGGACGGGAATCCGTCTACTAATGTCATCAACCATAAATAATTTTTAAAAATCTTAAAAATTAAAATTGTGTGCAATACGTGTTTATATTTGTGGAATGTTGGGTTCGGTTATTTCGGTCAGTCGAATCAGCGTTGTATGTGGTTTTCTTTCTACAGGTATCATGTCGTATCATTCGAGTCGCCAGACTACTTCTCATACGGAGACCGATCCTGAGGAGGATCCGCTGATACCCCCTTGACATCGAACAACGAGCCAGATCCTTCTGGTTACTGTTTTGGTTCTTACTCACCCAGACCTCGTACTAGGCGCGAGGGAGAGGTCTCGAGCGCCTACCGTTCTCCATCTTACCATCCTACTAGATCCTCGGAGCATAGTCGTACCCTAGACATTGCTATCTAGGTAGGACCGATCCCCCGGAGCCCTACTCCTGCTACGAAGCATTAGGAGTGGAGTCGATAGCACCCCGCTTACCTTCACCAGAGACTCCTCCCGATCCTTATACTCCTTTCACCACGAGTGCTTATTTACCATCTTCACCTAGCTCCCATGAGATACTCACCTTTGGCCTCCGACAGACGGCTCGTCGGAGGGTACTTACACCTGTACCTGTGTTCACACCACCAGTTTCTCCTATCCGTCCGATACCGGTACCTATAGGGACCCAGCAGCACTTTACTGCCTGTTTCCTTACACCACCTAGAGAGGACCCTTCTCCTTTTCCCACTTACGACCGAGGTGGCCCTTCTCGTGCGGTTAGAGAGTCTACACCTCCTGTCTGGGGCATACCAGTTCCTCCTCAGGAGGTACCTGCTCCCATCACCGAGAGCAGTTTGAAGGGGTATTTGTTTGAGCAGATTTCACTGCTGCGGATGGCGCAGGATGAGGACGAGCAGCATAGGAGAGCGATGGGAGATTACTTGATCGTCTTACAGCAGACGATCATTGCATTACAGCAGGGTATGGGTTATGTTCATCAGCACCAGGATCATTTTCGGGCGATGCTGTATGGATGCATCGGTACTATCATAGGCTTGGTGGCAGGTTTTGTAGGTTTGACGTGTTGGTTGTGGCGTTCTTAGTATGGTTTTCTTTATAGTATAGACAGATATGATGTATCTTTTGCCCATCCTACCAAGCACTGGGTTATACCCATGTCGAGGTGGTGATGTAGTCGTAGTGTTTTGTTGTTTTCGTAGTCCGTGTTTTCCGTAGTATGACTTATGTACGTCACTCCGGTGACATGTTTTGACAGCACATTTAAGCACTGGCCCTGATGGGTTAAGTCTATGTGCAAATTTTGACAGTTGTATGATGACATATGCTATGATATATACGATGATGATTTTGGATATATGTGTCGTGGGTTCATGTGTACGATGAAGTTGTGTAATGTATGATGATTGAGCATGTGACATTGATGCATACGTATATATTGTTTATAACAGAATGGCCCCGAAACACGCACCACAAATGACTGAGGCAGCAATTGCGCAAATGATAGCGCAACAGCTTCAGACAATCCTCCCTATGATCGTGGCGCAGGTTAGCGCCGGTATCAATGCTAACCTGCAACCAAACTCGCAAACAGGACCAGTAGGTCAAAACAATAACCAAAACAACGCACAAAACAAGGTTAGACTGGTTTGCATGTATAAGCACATCATAAAATGCAAACCAATGGAATTTAGCGGAACTGAAGGACCGAATGGATTAGTGATAGGGAATAAGCGAGAAGCCCCAGAAAGTAATCGAGCCAGGGCAGCAACACCGAAGAAAGGGAAAGCAACTAGCCATATTTACACTATGACTACCCCAACCGGTAACTCTGATAACTATAAAGGAAAAGCCCCAAAGTGCAACAAGTGCACTCTCCACCACTCTGGTAGGTGCCGAACAGTGATATGCTCGAGGTGCCATAGAAATGGGCATTTTGCCCGAGACTGTAGGGTGCCCATGGGACCAAATCCCAAACCAACTCGTTTCCAACCCCCTAAGTTTCAACCTCTACAGAAGCGACTCCAACAACCTACACCACAGGTTACCTACCCCGTACGTGCTTCGGATGTGGCATTACGGAGCATTTTCAGCGACATTGCCCGAAGTTCACTCAGCAGGCGGCTGGAAGGAAGGCGCAGAACCAAGCATCTACCTCGAATGCAGCTCGAGGTCGTGCCTTTGTCATGGGGTCTGGTGACGCACGCTAGGATCCCAATGTGGTTTCAGGTACGTTCCTCGTTTCCGATCAATTTGCTTCATGTTATTTGATACGGGAGCGGATAAAAGTTACGTTTCAATTGCGTTTTTGCCACTATTGAATATGCCTGCTGTTGATTTAAAACAACCCTATTCCATCGAACTTGCCAATGGGAAACGATCACCAGTCACCAACTTATTTGTAACTGCCCTATAACCCTTCACGGTCACCGATTTACTATCGATCTTTTACCCGTAGAATTGGTAGTTTTGACATCGTCGTAGGAATGGACTGGCTGTCCAGCCATCATGCAGAAGTGTTGTGTGAACAGAAGGTTGTGAAGATTCCTTTATCCCCGACGGATGCAATCATGGTACAGGGAGAGAAGTTAGGTACCATGTTGAACCTCATATCTCACCTCAAGGCGTTGAAGTATATACGGCAAGGATGTGACGTGTTCTTAGCCAGTGTCACGGCGGAGGAACCAGCCGAGAAGCATATTGAAGACATCCCGATAGTATGTGAATACCAGATGTATTCCCGGAAGAATTGCCCGGATTGCCGCCCAATCGGCAAGTCGAGTTTCGTATCGACTTAATATTGGGAACGACACCCATTGCCAAAGCCCCTATCGTCTTGCACCGTCCGAGATGCAAGAGCTATCGACGCAGCTGCAGGAGTTACTTGATCATGGTTTCATCCGTCCTAGTTATTCCCCTTGGGGAGCCCCAGCCTTGTTTGTGAAGAAAAAGAAGGCAGCTTCCGAATGTGCATCGACTACAGAGAATTGAATAAGGTCACTATCAAGAACCGTTACCCTCTTCCAAGGATCGATGATCTTTTTTATCATCTACAAAGGAGCCCGATATTTTTCCAAGATAGATCTTCTGTCAGGTTACCATCAAGTGAAGGTCCAAGAGGACGATATTCCCAAGACGGCATTTCGAACTCGTTATGGCCACTATAAGTTCCTTGTTATGCTGTCACACCCCTAAATTTTCCACGTGTAACCCGGTGGGCTCGGTTAGGGAATATCGTGACGCAAGTTGATATCATCATTACCAAACAATACAATAAAACACAGCGGAAGTCTGGATAGTTACTATTACAAGCGTTTGAATGTTCAAAGTTCAAAATAATATACAACACTTGTACTAGATCCACAGGCGGATTGAAATGTGATTACAAAAGGAAATTTAACAGACTAAGGCCTTCTAAGCAAGGGTTGCAATTCCTCTTAAGCTTCGCATGAGCTCTTCCAGCCTAATTACGTATACTTGTCACCTGCGCTTAGTCCTTTGATAATACGTCGGTTTTCACTCGTAAATACGTTTAACCGACTCATTTTGAAAACATTTCGAAAACATTTAGTGTACACAATGGTACTTAGTTTAATAAATAACTTGGGATAAATGATTTTCATGTTATCAGTTTTACATGCCAATAATACATTTAGAGCCCGAAAACTATGCCGGGATCATGATTAATCGACACGCCACTTTAACACCTTTAATAGGTGCACCACTAATGGGTTATAATTTAATTTAGCATCTGACGGGTGTATGCTGTAACACCCCGATCGCGTAAAACAACAACACACGGCGGAAATATCGAGGAGTCACGTTACAAATTGCTCAGCCACAACTGATACTAAATTGTTTCACTATTATTAACATCGTTTTACAATACAAGGAAAACATGAAGTTATCTTTTGATTAAAGAAGTCTAAAGTCCGGATGCATTCCTATGTGCAGCAAACTTGAATAATCGAAACCTGAAACATATGTGAAAATGAGACATCAACAAACAATGTTGGCGAGTACATAGTTTTGTTAGCCAGATTAATGGCAAAAAGTTTAGTGTTGCAATACTTCGACAACTACAAGAGTCGTCTATTGAAAATGGACTCTTTAAAGCCAAAGCATGGCAAAAAGATTTAGTATTGCAATACATTAACTTGATTATGAAACTCGTGAAAAAATAGTTTTGTATATGGCAATATGATTAATACTAAGTAATTCTTATGTCATCGAAAATTGTACTTTGTTCATTGTAATCGCCTTGAATTTGATCATAAAACTTGTGAGTGTGTTATTAGAAATCCAATCAAGGATTAATAACAACAATATTGAAAACTTGTCATAACTTGCGTGAGTATTATTAGAAATCAAATCAATGATTTAAAATAATACTTTGGTTATCCTTCTAAGAATCTAACATATAAAAATATGAAAGAGTTCTACAGGATTTGAATATTGTACCTTGAATCAATCAACACAAACTCCTAATGTGATTTGGATAACGCTACAAGAGTAATACAATAAGAACACTTATATATAGGAAGTACCAGCGGCGTATCCACCATGTTCTTATAGTATTACACTCGTTTCGTTATCTAGATCACAACTAATCACAATAACCACATAATCATCGTCTTGGTCACATTGTCTTGTCATATACGTATTAAAGTACACAGAATCCATTAAAGGACTACCAATTAGTACTTTAAACATCCCATGGGTATCTAACTATAAAGATAGATAGATGCGTTAGGGATATAGTTTAGTCACTTCTCTTGTCACATTGTCTTGTCAAATACGCATTAAAGTACACAGAATCCAATAAAGGACTACCAATTAGTACTTTAAACATCCCATGGGTATCTAACTATAAAGATAGATAGATGCGTTAGGGATATAGTTTAGTCACTTTTCTTGTCACATTGTCTTGTCAAATACGCATTAAAGTACACATAATCCAATAAAGGACTACCAATTAGTACTTTAAACATCCCACGGGTATCTAACTATAAAGATAGATAGATGCTTTAAGGATTTGGTAGCATATCAAGCTATGCTTTGGTTCAGTATATCAGGCTATACTTTGGTTTAGTATATTAGGCTATACTTTGGTTTAGCATATCAAACTATGCTTTGGTTTAGTCACATTGAATCATAAAGTCCTAAATCCAAATGGTGAGTCGGATAACGCTACGAAGGGTAATACAATAAGCATACTTATATATAGGAAGTACCAGCTGCGTATCCACCATGTTCTTATTGTATTACTCTAGTTTTGCTATCTAATTCACCAACAATCTCTACACATAAACAATAACCATCGTCATCGGCGTGTAAAGCACTTCTTAGAAACCTTACTATAAAGATAGAAGATTTAAGACTGTACTTCAAGTATCCTACTAGGATCAATCTATAAAGATGGAAAGATACTATAAGGATTTGTTTCGTGTCCCCAATTGTCATGTCTTGCATAAAAGGAATATTGCACAAAAATGCTCTTAGTAAACATATAATTACCATACATTGTGAAAAATTGATTACACATATGAATCACCCCAAAAGTTTGGAAAACGTAAAAGAAGGGGAGCAATGTACTCTCCTGGGATTGCATATAGATCTTTGTTCAAATGATATAACAAAGCGCAAAGGATCAATTGATCAAGTGTCGAAGTGGTTCCTAGTGTATTTAATAACTACATGTTAGTGTGTCGAACTTGAAAACGAGAGATTGGATAGAATAGGTATATAAACCAAACAAGAGTTGGATCTTGTATATTATGGTTTATAATATCAAACATTCTAAATTGGAAGCATTTCAAAGAGTTTTGACTCGCTACGGCTTGCTAAAGTTGTTTACGCCACTTTAACGGGTAATAAACGTAACTATGGGTTCGGGTGGTATAATTTGTCCTATGACAAGTCTAATATGCCAAAATTAGTTTATATAAGTTGTATAATCAGTTTAGATGTTAAAACAATGCTCTTATATGTTCAAAACTAATTTAAGTGCAAAAAGGGTATTTTCGGCATTATAAGGAATACATATTCGACTTGTTATTTGACTAACCAAACGGTATGACCTTAAGGTATAACCTCAGAGGGTTTTTCCCTATAATACTATGGTCATAATAATGGGCTTGCTCGGATCCTAAAGGTGACCAAACGGATCGGATTCCTAAGTCAAAGCGGTAGTCAAGACCGCTCGACTTACGACCCTAAACAAGTATACTAAACTAAAAGTGACGAGCTAGACATGTTAAACATGTCTAACTAAGTTTATAAAACTGATTTGTATCAAGACAAATTGTTTTGATACCCGAAAATAGTTTCGTCGTATAATGCGCATTTGCGCATTATTGACCGAAACTTTGACTCGTCACTTTGACTAATAAACGTGGTTATCAGTATGCACGATCGCTAAGGATCATAACCATCGTGATTACGATCACGTTGCAAAGTTCAATTGGACTTTGACTTGACCAATTAATGGTCAAAACCGAAAGTCAAACAGTAAGTCAAATGTTTGACTTTTAGCTCGTAGTAAGCTAAAAGAATGAACGAGGCTTAGTTAGAGCACTTACCTGCACTCAAGGAAGCCAAGATTACTAGAAAAACTCAGATGGGAGGCCTCCTAATAAGGTAGCAACTCCACTTAGAATTTAGAGAGAAGAAAGATGGAAATGAGCCAGGAATTTGGTTGAAGATCAAAGGGTATTTATAGTTGTTGGAGAGCTTTAAGATCATGCCAAGTGTTGGGACATGTTCTAGGATGTTTCCAAGTGTTTAGTGAGGTGTCAAGACCAGAGAAAGTGTAGTAAAAACGAGTTATAGGTGTCAAGTCAGCTGAACAAGAAGCTGCCAGGTAGCTGCTGTCACTGAGCATCACCCGCACGTCGGGGAGATCTTGGGGTGTCTCTCGGTGGCGCCTGGGATTCCTAAGTTTCAGAATTGGAGAACAGGTCCCTGCAGCCTAAAACTTGTTTTTCGACGCGTTTTGGCACTTTTAACACCCGTTAACCCCATTTTTAAGCTTTATAAGGAAGATAAAGCATAGGGAACTTGAAATATGTCCAAATATATTTCAGGTGTCGGTTCGTTTGGTCGTACGGTTGCGGTTTTCGGTTAATTATGACGAAAGTCGTAACTGACGCGCAAATGCCCGTAAATGCGTGAGAAACGATATTTTTTCATTCTAATCATTAAAATACAAGATTTTAATGATTACAAAAATTTTTGGATGTCTGTACATGTTCCGGATAGCGAAATACGCAAATTGGCATAGTTTCGTAGAATTTGCAAAATAGCCCCTGAAGTTGCATAAAGATGATTTTGTCATTCCTAAGCCCTCAGAACTTATATCTAAGTTATGTAAAAGGGTATTTAGGGTATGTGTAGCTTATTCCTTGTTCCAGAGTGTGCGCCGCTTCGAGAATCGGCAGACTTTCGTATTTGTCATAAATAGTCCTTGTGATCGAATAGGCTTGATTTTGACATACCAAACCTTTCAAAACTTATTTCTAAGATATTTAGGGTATTTTTAGCTCGTGTCCTCGTCCAATGTGTACGTTGCATTAAACGGGTTACGTTTAAGTATCGTTTATCGAAATGCCTTCAAAGAAAAAGTTTTTGAAAGCTCGAAATTTTGCACAAGGGTTACAGTCTCCCCTACTTTAGGAAATTTCGTCCCGAAATTTATTCGAAGGAGACCGTAGAGTGTATTTGAAATGATTAAAGATGAGCAAAGTTCTAGATTCAAAAAATGCGGAGCATTGTTTGGTGTTGGAAATTTTGGGGGGATTCAAAGTGTGAGCAAGGATATTCAGGGTATCTTAAGGTATTTAAACCTTTTAGAATTCATGAATCTTTAAAGTGTCATCGAATGTATAAAAATTGTTTCATCGAGTGTGTAAAAATTGTTTTGTATGGAACTATGTTATACTAAGGCACTTAGTGTAAATCCATAGCAAACAAAGGGGTGTGCATTCAAGCCTGGCCATACGTACACGTTTCTAACGTCCCACGAGGTATATCCCATGTACCATGAGCATCTCATGCATAGGAGACGGGTCAACATACCTATGGCATCAAGGTCGTCACCTTTAACACCATAATATACTCCCGGTCGGCTCGAATAGAGTTAATGAATGTACTCATCTCGTTCATTGCATTCAATAAACAGATAACAAATAATCACACAATCATATAATGGTCCAAGATAACATAAAACCCTTAAGTGACTCTGGTAACGTTCCGAATAATAACACAATAAGAACACTTATATATAGGAAGTACCATCGGCGTATCCACCGTGGTCTTATTGCGTCATACCCTTCCCGTTACCTATCATTCTAGATTTTATGCCACCATCTTAACAAGGTTTATTATGATTCTCATGTGTCGAATTCCCGTAATTAAGTGTGCACCCATAATTACGCGTTTCATCACATGGTCCACATAGCTCCTCTTGTTAAGTAAAGGGAAACAAATAATAAGGTCGAAGTAACATCTAAAATTTAATAAACATCATCATAACACAGCATCTATTGAATCGACTGTGTTTCATACTAGAAATGTTAACACTACTTGTTTTGCATCCAACAAAATTAGTAGCAGGTATTTCATCCTAGTACAATATTAATATATGTTTCACACTAGTCATATAGATAGCATGCATCATATACTAAGCATGGATTGTCATAAACAATGTAAGTATGTCATGACAATATTTTGAAACCATGTGCTAAGTATGCTAGGTGAACATACTAAGCGAAAATGATATTTGTAATCATGTGCTATACATATTAGGTTAATAAACCATATGTATGTATTATCATGAAAACAAAAGTAGTGGCGATAATCACATAGTGTTCGTAGAAATTGTTGTGCAGAACTTGTATGAATGCATTAATGTGCAATCACAATATGCTAAATTGCGAGATTTGGTTCCTAAAGAACATAATCCTCGAAGTTTGTAGTTGTAAACTACGCTCGGTGTAATTCACATTTGAATTTGTAATTGGAATACGAATAACAAGAATGAAAAAAAAAACTTCTTGAAATTTATATTGTCATTTCAAATAATATTGGAATATGTTCATTGTTTTTGGTTAACAAAAAGAAAACGTAAAGGTTCAAATGATCATGAGTGCTTGATCATCAACGTGAACCTCATTAACGTTGAATCCATGAGCTAAGTCAGCATTAACAAGTCTAGGGCAGTTTCACTTGAAATGATTTGATCACAAGAATTGAAACATGCTCCAGCTGGGTAGCGAGGACGAGTTTGAGGGGCTTCTTGGTTTTGCATACCACAGGTCGCAGCTAGATGTCCAAAAAGACCACATATTGTACACTGGGACATGGAGAATTTGTTGGGTGGTGATAGTTGCAACGATTACACCGAGGTTGCTTTCCACGATAAAATCCCTTAAAGGGTACCGAGTTTAGTGGAATTGGTGTGGCAATCGTATAATTCTTTGAAGCCTTACACTTATTAGAACTTTTGGAAGGTTCACCCTCTGTTTCACTTGATTTCTCTTGTGTAGTTCGTTTCTTGTCTCCCTTTCGAAAAAGTTTCCTTTTTCTAACTTGGGAGTCAGTTAGGGTAGCGGCTAATTCCTTAGCCTCCCTAAGCGTTGCGGGTTTGTTGCCAGTGACAATATCTTGAATTGGATCAGGTAAGCCATCAATGTATTTCTCAATGGCCCGATCCAAAGGTGTAACCATAGTGATTTGAAAATCTCAACTTGGTAATCGTTTCAAAATCGTGTTCTTGTACTTAGAAGAATAGTGTTGTGAATTTTGTTTCGAAATTTGTTTGAAAATGAACTTTTGTTATAGTTTTGGATGAGAAAATACAAACCAAGTTAATGGTTTGTGTTAAAATTTCTTTACTTTTGAAAATTATTTTTAGGATAAAAATATTTTTAATCGATATTTTTTATATATAAAGAAATTTCGTGTATAAATTTTGAAGAACTCTTATCCAAATAAATAAAATTTTGAAAATCTGAAAAGGGAAAAATAGTATTTGAAAATGAGGTAGTATTATAAAGTGTCATGAGATAAAAGTGAAATTTGTTTCGGATGGGTTGAATATTGTCGTAACATATTACCGAAGGTAACATGTCAGAGTAGTGTCATACGAGTAGTAGTGTTTAGGAATCGTTCGACTGATCAAGATAGATGGGTTTTCATAATGTTTCGAGAAGACATGCTTTAGCCTATAAGTGAACACTCACCCTATGAGTTCCCAGGTAAGAGTGACTGGTCCGAAAATTCGGATTTGTACGAACATTTTAACCTTAGACAGAAAACTCAGGGTACATGCATTCACCCTTCCGGATTGCATGAGTTCACATTATTAAAACCCAAGATTTCGATGAAAATGTTTGAGAGTAAAACATTTTGAGAAACTTTCTGATATAATGTTTAAGATAAATACGTCGAGAAACATTTTGTTGAGAACGTTTGAGGAAAACATTTTGAGAAGTATTCCAATGGAAATGTTGTTGAGAAAAATGTTTTGAGGAATACTTAAAGGCAACAAGCCTAAGGATTTAGGATAAATCATCTAAGGATAGATGATTTGTAACTCATAGAATAATTGTGGCACGATAAGGATGAGGATTAGGATGGAGATCCTAAGTCTACTCATGTTCGGGCCCCTAGGAAGGTTATAGACTAGGTTAAAGGCATTCTAATAACCTAATTCTCTATAACCAGTGCTCTGATACCAATCTGTAACACCCCGATCGCGTAAACAACAACACGCGACGGAAATATCGAGGAGTCACGTTACAAATTGCTCAGCCACAACTGTACTAAATTGTTTCACTATTATTAACATCGTTTTACAATACAAGGAAAACATGAAGTTTTCTTTTGATTAAAGAGTCTAAAGTCCGGATGCATTCCTATGTGCAGTCAAACTTGAATAATCGAAACCTGAAACATATGTGAAAACGAGACATCAACAAACAATGTTGGCGAGTACATAGTTTTGTTAGCCAGATTAATGGCAAAAAGTTTAGTGTTGCAATACTTTGACAACTACAAGAGTCGTCTATTGAAAATGGACTCTTTAAAGCCAAAGAATGGCAAAAAGATTTAGTATTGCAATACATTAACTTGATTATGAAACTCGTGAAAAATAGTTTTGTATATGGCAATATGATTAATACTAAGTAATTTTTTATGTCATCGAAAATTGTACTTTGTTCATTGTAATCGCCTTGAATTTGATCATAAAACTTGTGAGTGTGTTATTAGAAATCCAATCAAGGATTAATAACAACAATATTGAAAACTTGTCATAACTTGCGTAAGTATTATTAGAAATCAAATCAATGATTTAAAATAATACTTTGGTTATCCTTCTAAGAATCTAACATATAAAAATATGAAAGAGTTCTACTAGGATTTGAATATTGTACCTTGAATCAATCAACACAAAATCCTAATGTGATTTGGATAACGCTACAAGAGTAATACAATAAGAACACTTATATATAGGAAGTACCAGCGGCGTATCCACCATGTTCTTATAGTATTACACTCGTTTCGTTATCTAGATCAGAGGGTTTTTCCCTATAATACTATGGTCATAATAATGGGCTTGCTCGGATCCTAAAGGTGACCAAACGGATCGGATTCTAAGTCAAAGCGGTAGTCAAGACCGCTCGACTTACGACCCTAAACAAGTATACTAAACTAAAAGTGACGAGCTAGACATGTTAAACATGTCTAACTAAGTTTATAAAACTGATTTGGTATCAAGACAAAGGGTTTTGATACCCGAAAATAATTTCGTCGTATAATGCGCATTTGCCATTATTGATCGAAACTTTGACTCGTCACTTTGACTAATAAACGTGGTAATCAGTAGGCAGATGGCTAAGGATCATAACCATCGTGATTACGATCACGTTGCAAAGTCCAATTGGACTTTGACTTGACCAATCAATGGTCAAAACCGAAAGTCAAACTGTTTGACTTTTAGCTCGGAATAAGCTAAAAGAATGAACAAGGCTTAGTTAGAGCACTTACTTGCACTCAAGGAAGCCAAGATTACTAGAAAAACTCAGATGGAGGCCTCCTAATAAGGTAGCAACTCCACTTAGAGTTTAGAGAGAAGAAAGATGGAAATGAGCAAGGAATTTGGTTGAAGATCAAGGGTATTTATAGTTGTTGGAGAGCTTTAAGATCATGCCAAGTGTTGGGACATGTTCTAGGATGTTTCCAAGTGTTTAGTGAGGTGTCAAGACCAGAGAAAGTGTGGTAAAAACGAGTTATAGGTGTCAAGTCAGCTGAACAAGAAGCTGCCAGGTAGCTCTGTCACTGGGCATCCCCCGGCATCGCAGGATATCTTGAGGGGTCTCTCGCGTGGCGCCTGGGATTCCTAAGTTTCAGAATTGGCAGAATAGGTCCCTACAGCCTAAAACTTGTTTTTCGACGCGTTTTGGCACTTTTAACACCTGTTAACCCCATTTTTAAGCTTTATAAGGAAGATAAAGCATAGGGAACTTGAAATATGTCCAAATATATTTCAGGTGTCGGTTCGTTTGGTCGTACGGTTGCGGTTTTTGGTTAATTACGACGAAAGTCGTAACGGACGCGCAAATGACGGTAAATGCGTGACGAACGATACCTTTGCATTCTAATCATTAAAATACAAGATTTTAATGATTACAAAAATTTTTGGATGTCCGTACATGTTCCAGATAGCGAAATACGCAAATTGGCATGATTTCGCAGAATTTGCAAAATAGCCTCTGAAGTTGCATAAAGATGTTTTTTTCATTCCTAAGCCCTCAGAACTTATATCTAAATTATGTCAAAGGGTATTTAGGGTAAGTGTATCTTATGTCCTTGTTCCAGAGTATGCGCCGCTACGAGAATCGGCAGACTTTCGTAGTTTGTCATAAATAGTCCTTGTGATCGAATAGGCTTGATTTTGACATACCAAACCTTTCAAAACTTATTTCTAAGTTACATAAAGGATATTTAGGGTATGTTTAGCTCATGTCCTTGTCCCGATGTGTATGTTGCATTAAACGGGTTACGTTTAAGTATCGGTTATCGAAATGCCTTCAAAGAAAAAGTTTTTGAAAGCTCGAAAATTTGCACAAGGGTTAGATATGCCTACACCCCATGCTTAGGTCGTGGCCATTTGCAATTAAATAAGCGTGGATATCCAGGACACGGTCGTTTTAATCCCCACATGTTTAATATTAAGCAATACGAATTAAAATGAATTATTAGAATTCCCGACTCATTGGTCTTTGATCCCATATCCAACCATGCGGTATTAGTATACCGTATCCCAAGCCCGTATAAGGGAAAATAAGTTAAAGTATTTACCTGGCTTGCTAAATCTTTAATAATAAGAAAATAAGCAAAGCACAGTCGTAATCAATTAAACTAGCTTGGCGACAATCTACCGGAAATCTCTAGTCTAGAATGGATGGTATTATTAACCGATTAGATAGCTAGCGGGTCTTTATTTAGTCATTGCCTTAGACCGACTAACTTAAAACAAGAATACGGTACGAAACGCTAGATTAGCGATGACCGGAAAAGAATGTATTTTGGACCCGAAAAGTACTAGGACTTACATAATATGGGTTACCATTTTACATTATGGAATTTGAAAATTATTTTGATATGGTTAAACCCGTTTCGGTTAAATTACGTAAACTAGTTACATGGGCCGAACCGTACGCATATAAGCGAAACTGGGTAATCGGGTGAGTCCTATACAATTTCCATATGCCAATATGTTAAAATACGTTAACATATCAGTAAGTTATCAATATGTTGGCCCGTTACGGTTTTAAAAACAAACTATGCCTTAAAAGGGCAATTTGGTCATTTTATAATGTAATAAATGAGCGTATATGTAAATTGATGTTATTGTCATAAACATTCTGTAAAAATACTTATTTTATGATGTTATATTAGTAGGATATCAATTATATGTGTGGTTTGTAGTTTAAGACCAAACTATGTCCCGAAAAGGGCATTTTTGTCATTTCACATATAACTGATAACTTATTTGGGAATCTGAGTTTGGGACATATACCTACTGTTAATAAGTTGAAAATATGTTTTGAAATGAGTAGGTATCAAGCCTTAATGCTCTAATATGGTTTTAAACCATATTATGCGCCGGAACGACGATTAAGTTGCTAAATGGCGATATAAATGGTATTTGAGTAAAACTGTTGTTGTGACCAGGTTTGTATGACCAAAATATGTTAATTTATATATTACATTAGTAAGTACAAGGTTTTGGTCCATTAAAACATTTAAAACCCCTTTAAAGTGCCGAAATGGCAATATCGTCATTTAAAGACATAATAGGCAAACTATAGCTTAAACCCAGTTTGCAACCTGAACGAATATCCCAAATAATCCTAATAATGATATTACATCAGTAGGTATCGAGTTTTGATGTCGAAATCATGTTTAAACCATTTTAGGTGCCGAAAGGGCATTTTGGTCCTTTAAAAGCATGATTTGCGAAACAAGGCTCAGTTTATGATCAGATTTAAGGTATCAAAAGTTGAATAATTTATCATATCAGTTTACAAGTCATAAGTTTGCTCTTTCATCTTTGAAACCTTATTTTTATACAAGAAGAGCCTTTTAACAAAGTTTAGCATATCTAGCGGAAACTTGCGTATCAACTCGGATTACTACGTGAACATGTCCTATAACTCCAGAGGGTTATAGTATAGTATAACATGGTCATAATGCAACTTAGGGATAAAAGCTAATGTTGCTAAATCGGGTCAGACCTGAAAATCACAGCAAAAGTCAACTTTTGCGACTTTCGGTTGTGAACCGACCTTAGACGTGGAATTGACGAGCCGAACATGTTCTCACATGTTCTTATAATTATTACCAAGTTATTAGAGAGTTGAAATAGATTTTATAACATCTACATTGCTAGTTATAATTTTATTTCAAAACTGACCCGTTTGACTATTTATCAACATAACTTTGACCCGTCAATTGACCAAGCAAACGTGGTAATCAGGAGATGCCCTCTTGGGGATGATCACCTACCTTATTACAATCACGTAGCCATGTTCGTGATGAACATTGGTTAGACCATAACGGTCTTAGCTCAAAGTCAAAGCGTTTTTACGTCAACACTTTGACATTGGCTTAAAACTTAACAAAACTGAAAAAGAGGCCTAAGAACACTTACACAAGGTCCTTAGCACGAAATATGACTAATTAGGAAGTCCCTTATGGTCAGGAACCTCCAGAGAAAGAGCAAGAGAAGAGAAGATGGGAATGAGCAAATTATGATGAAGTTGGAGGTGCTATTTATAGCCAAGGATGAAGCATGGGATCACTCCGGGTGTTAGGAGCTGATCTAGGATGAGTACAGATGGGTAGGATCGTGGCACAAGCAGGAGAAAGGTGGCAATGGCGAGCAAGGTGGCAAACACAGTAGGCTGCCATGTTTCTGTCGCTGGCGACCCCTTACGGACCTTTCGCGCCCACAGATTTAAATTGGTCACGGACCGTAACCATAAGGGCTTGCGGTCCGTAACCGCCATACTGAATGCATAATTTGATTGCCTTACGGTCCATAACCATTGATGGTTACGGTCTGTAAGGACTTTCCAGAATATGAAATTTTGGAATTTTATCACTTTGATCCTCCGACTTTTTCTGGTGCTTGTTCAGAGGTTATTAAAATAATATGACGGCATCGTTGGTCCCTCTCGGCTACACGTGGCAATCAATAATCTTCGGGACACGTGTCAGATTTTTATTTGACGAAATTTTCGAGGTGTTACATCTTCACCCCCTTAATAAAAATCTCTACCTCGAGATTTATGCAAATAGATAAGGGTACTTCTGTCGCATATTGGACTCGACCTCCCAAGTATATTCGGGACCTCGACGGGCATCCCATTTAACCTTTACAATAGGTACGTGCTTCCTACGAAGTTTCTTAACTTGCCGATCCTCGATCGCAATTGGTTTCTCCACGAAACGCAAGTTTTCATCAATTTGAATATCTTCATGAGGCATTGCTAGCGACTCATCCACTAGACATTTCTTCAAGTTGCTGACGTGGAAAACATCATGGATTCCACTAAGCTTCTCAGAATGGTCCGATGTATCTCGGGCTTAACTTGCCTTTTTTCCCAAAGCGCATTACACCTTTCCAAGGTGACACTTTTAACATAACCTTGTCCTCAACTTGGAAATGTAAAGGTTTACGCCTTTTGTCTCTTTTGTTTATCACGAGCTGCCTTAAGTCGATCATGGATTTGCAAAATCTTTTCCGTGGTTTCAATAACAATTTCGGGTCCAGATAGTTGGGCTTCTCCAACTTCAGCCCAACACACAGGCGTCCTACATTTTCTTCCGTATAAGGCTTCAAAATGAGTGGCCTTAATTCTTGTGTGGTAACTATTGTTATAAGATAACCCGATTAGGGGTAAGTGATCGTCCCAACTTCCACCTAAATCGATTACGCATGCTCGCAACATATCCTCCAAGGTTTGAATGGTACGCTCACTTTGTCCGACCGTTTGAGGATGGTAAGCCGTACTAAAGTTTAATCTCGTGCCTAGAGATTGTTGGAAGCTCTTCCAGAAGTGAGATGTGTACCTTGTATCTCTATCAGATAACATGGATATCGGCACGCCGTGCAAGGACACAATCTCATCGACATAAAGCTTAGCCAGCTTATCAGAATCGTATGTTTCCTTAATTGGTAAGAAATGAGCGGATTTGGTTAATCTATCCACGATAACCCAAATCGTGTCATTGCCACGCTTGGTCTTAGGTAACTTAGTGATGAAGTCCATAGTTACCATTTCCCATTTCCACACTGGGATTTCAAGCTGTTGTAGAAGTCCTCACGGTTTCTGGTGTTCTGCGTTAATTTGAGAACACGTCAAGAACTTTGCTACGTGGTTAGCTATATCTTTCTTCATACCCATCCACCAATAACTAGGATTAAGATCTTGATATATCTTGTCGCTTCCTGAGTGAATCGAATATTTAGAGCTATGTGCTTCTTGGAGGATTATATCTCTAAGTCCTCCAAGGATCGGAACCCTAATCTGATTATTAAGCCTAAACATTCCGTCCTTTCCAGATGCTAACTGATCAGTGGTTGCACCTAATATTCTTTGGCAATGTTGTCCTCTGACATGGCTTGCCTTTGTGCATTTAGTAGCTTTTCATTTAAGTTATTCTTTAGTTCGATGCTATTGGCATTGATCCTTAAAGGTTTGACTCTTTCCCTGTGACTAAGCGCATCAGCAACTACGTTCGCCTTTCCTGGATGGTATCGAATTTCACAATCACAGTCGTTGAGTGTTTCCATCCAACGACGTTGCCTCATGTTCAAGTCCTTTTGATTGAACAAATGTTGGAGACTTTTATGATCGGTGTAGATAATACATTTTGTTCCATACAAATAGTGTCTCCAAAGCTTAAGTGCAAACACTACTGCACCCAGTTCTAAATCATGGGTGGTGTAGTTTCTTTCGTGCACTTTTAATTGTCGTGATGCGTAGGAAATCACTTTGCCTATTTGCATAAGCACACATCCCATGCCAGTGTGCGAAACATCACAATAAACCACGAACTCTTCAACATCTTCTGGCAGAGTTAACACCAAGGCATTGCTTAACTTATGCTTTAATGTCTGAAAGGATTCTTGTTGCTTTGGACCCGAGTTGAATTTAGCATCCTTACGAGTTAAGATTATCAAAGGAGAGGCTATTCGTGAGAAGTTCTCAATGAACCTTCGATAATAACCAGCCAGTCCTAAGAAACTACGTATCTCGAAAGGTATCTTTGGTGCTTCCCAGTTCATTATTGCTTCCATCTTTGCAGGATCCACTTGGATACCACGTTCAGTTACTATATGACCAAGGAACTGAACCTCCCGTAACCAGAATTCACATTTAGAAAATTTTGCGTATAGCTTTTCTTAACGCAGTATTTCAAGAATGCACCTTAAATGTTTCTCTGATCAGATTGATTACGAGAGTAGATAAGTATGTCGTCTATGAAGACAATGACAAACTTATCTAAATATTGTTTGCAGACCCTATTCATAAGATCCATGAATGCTGGTGGTGCATTAGTGAGCCTAAAAGGCATCACTAGGAACTCGTAATGTCCATATCTGGTTCTGAAAGTAGTTTTCGGAACATCTTCATTTCTAACTTTAAGTTGGTGATATCCGATCTTAAATCAACCTTTGAGAAGTAGCTTGCACCTTGCAATTGATCAAACAAGTCGTCGATCCTGGGCAAAGGATAACGGTTCTTGATCGTTATTTTATTGAGTTCACGGTAGTCAATGCACATCCGCATTGATCCGTCCTTCTTTATGACGAATAGGATAGGAGCTCCCCAAGGCGAAGAACTAGGTTGAATAAAACCTTTCTCTAAAAGTTCGTCCAATTGGGTTCTCAATTCTTTCATCTCGGTGGGTGCTAAACAGTATGGGGCTTTGGTTAGAGCTGCTCCAGGTATGATGTCAATTCGAAACTCTACCTGCCTATCAGGAGGTAGGCCATGTAAATCTTCTGGGAACACGTCTGGGTATTCAGAAATGATAGGTATATCTTCAATCTTTGGTTTGGGTTCATCAACGGTGACTTGTGCCATGTAGATGACACATCCCTTCGTCATACATTTAGATGCCGTAAGCAAAACTGCTTTATCAGGCAATCCGAAGTGTTTGTCTCCATGAATGGTGAGGATTTTACCAGACGGGGATTTCTTTTCAAAGAGTTTCTTATCGCAGGCAATGCGAGCTTGGTTATGCAATAACCAATCCATGCCTAAGACTACATCGAATCCCGCTAATTTCATAGGTAAAAGAGAGACAGGGATATAATGATTCTTGATGGATACGAAGCATCCATCAAGAATAGAAAAAGCGGTTTCTATAGTTCCATCAGTGAGCTTACTTCATAGGGCATGTCTAGAGTTCTTACGGGCAAGTTTAATAGTTCGCTAAACTTATGGTCTACAAACGATTTATCGGCGGCCGAATCGAAAAGAACTATAGCAAAAGCATCGTTGATAGGGAACGTACCCGTTATGACATTGTTATCATTTACTGCCTCCCTGGCATTCATTTGAAAGGCTCTAGCAGTGGCTTTCTTTGCCTTAGTGGTTTTGGCCTTACTCTTGGTATTTGTTTTAGGGCAGTTTGTCTTGATGTGGCCCTTCTCACCACATCCAAAACATGTAGCGTATTTAATATTCCGGCACTCATGAGACCTATGCCCTGTTTTCTTGCAGATGTTCATTGCTTCGGTTTCTGATCTAAGCGACACTACCCATAGTGTTGTTTTTCACACGTCTTACACGTGGGTTTGTCGCTCGACTTCTGATTATCCTTGCTAAACCCATGTTTACCCTTTTTGTTGAACCTCTGGGAGTTATTATCCTCTCGTTTCCTCTTTCCATCAGTGTCAGCCTTAACTGACATTTGCCTCACATAGTCCTGTGTGAGGGAGAGATAGATAACTCCACAGCGGACTTGTAGGTGCCAGCTGCACCGCTTTAACCATACTCCTGATTTCAGGAGCTAGCCCATTGATAAAACGTGCAATACGTTTGGGCTCCGGAGTAACTAGATAAGGCACTAGCCTTGAAAGAGAATTGTAGTCGGTGACAAACTTCCGACAGTCCATGTTCTTCATAGTCAGATTTAGGAAATATGACTCGATTTCTCCACCTCATTAGGTGGGAAGTAAGTATCCTTCACTAAATCTACAAACTTGGACCAACTCAAGTTGTTGAGGTGCACTTTGCCGTAGACTGAACTAGGGCTTTCCACAAGATAAGGGCACCACCCTTGAATGATTGAGACACATACTTTACAACATTCTTATCAGCGCATTCGCTGATGTCCACCGTTGCTTCCATTTCATCCAACCACCTTAAACATTCCACTGCTCATTTTTCCCTGTTAAAATCATGGGGTCTACAAGACACGAACTACTTGTAGGAGCATCCATCGCCATCAACATTCGGCTTCTTTGGTTGCAGATCACTCTTCACATTTGAAGAGTGTGCCTCACTCTTCTTTGGATTTGAGTGGCTGGGCTGAGATTTGGGTTTAGAAACAGGCTTGGAGCAAGAAGCACTCGACTCCGGTTGTCATTCGGACTTATCCTTTAAAGCTTTGCCGACTTCAGCGGTAATAAGTTCTCTCAAGTCGTTCTTACTAATAATAATGTTCTCATTAGCGTCGTCGTCATTGCGTTTGCTCTTTACTTCATTTGAATCCGCCATTGTTGCAACTTACTTCTAAATATTGAGATGAATTCGATTAGTTGCTATGGTGTACCCTTTTTCACGACATGGTCCTATGACCATACAGAATTTAGATATCAAACGTGGTATATTTATATACCTAGGTCTCAAAGAACATCATAGGTATTTATAGTTTCGACATAGTCCAGAATTTATCAGATAGTGCGTTAAGCGTCACTACTGTATTTTTTGCACATTGGCTTTACACTACTATTGAGTGTTTGAATAATTCAGTCAGGATCTAACTTGATCACTTAGGCGATAGGGTGTGAACATTGTCATTTACCCAATTGATTAGTTTGGCAAAAATTGTCACAGGGAATTAAGGGTAACTCCACATTAAGAGTTAATATAGAGAAATGATAAATTTGGAAGTTGAACATTGTTCACCTTTGCTAGACAGAAGGTTACTTCCGAAATTTTCATTTGCCAATTTATAATTGATCATAGTCATTGGCTAATAGACCTTGGGTAATATAGCGGATCGATAAAATTTGAATAAATCATGATGATTGTTTGAATAAAATACATAATAAGGAAATCTTACTAGAAAGAACATTACATAATTGCCTAATATATATGACTTGGAAATAACAAAAGTAGTTCACTTAGGAATTTAACGGAAATAACAATGTCCACGAAGGGACTTTTGGAACTTAAATTACATATATGAAAATACAAAACTAGTCATCCTTCCTCCCTTTCACAGCTTTGTAAAGTTTCTTGATGAAGTTGGTCGTTTTCTTCTCCGACTTCTTAACTTGTTGCCGCATTTCTCTGACCTGATCCAAGGCCTCATTAATAGCCTCAAGTGGTGCTTGCGATTGGGGTTGAGGATGAGGTGGAGGTGGTTGCGTCTGAGGCGCAACTGGATACGGATACCAGTAAGGTGGATATCTGGTAGCGGCATAAGGAGGTGGGTAATTAGGGTAAGAGGAATGATAGAGGTTATTATGAATGACTGCATCATAATAAGGATCCTGCTCTAGTCCATGGTGGATGTAGTTATACAAACCAGGAGGGTCGACAGAATTAAACCCTGATGGCCCTGAATAAGTGGGCATTGGATTAGCAAAATCCTGTGGTGGTAGTGATGGTTGAGGTTGAGGATCAATAGCTGGTTGCGGCGGATGATTCCACCACTGGCGAGGTGTTTGAGGGCCCACCCATTTGCGGGTCCTCAGGGATGACAGCGTATGATGGTGGTAAAGGTGGTAGCGAACTCGACCTTTGACCAGCACGCACCAACATGCGTACACCATGCCTTCGGCGTGGTTATGATGATGATTCCAGTGGTGGCTGAGGTTGATCCACCTGTTGCATATCTACATCCTCTTGGTGAGGATGTGGTGATGGAGCTTGATGTTGCGGAGTAGTATGGTGGGACAGAGTGTTAACGAACACATATTGTGCCTATCTTTGTTCATAATCATCGGGACCTCGAAACGGAGATCCTACCAATGAGTTCGAGCCACTTGACAGCTCGATGGGATGACCATATGATCCGGTTTGTGGAAATTCCTCCGGGTCGGAATCTTCCTCCATATGTGTTGGCGAGTCGATTGGAGGGTTTCAGGTGAGGGTTGGTTGACAAAATTAAAGTTAAAGTATTCTTGGTGAGATTGGGAATGAGAATGGTGCGATTGGTGGGAATGGTGAGAATGGTGAGAATGGTAAGAATGTTGGGAGTGTGATTGAGGCGGGGAGTATTCGTGTGAGACGGAATGTCTATAGGGTTCAAATGGAGACGAAGAGTCTCCGGATCCTTCATAAGGATTGTGGTCAGGGAACAGCTGCTCCGGCTAGAGAGGGTCTGAAAGGTGGTCTGAAAGATGGTCCGGTCATTGAGGGCCCACCCTTCATGGGCCCCTCCTTTTCCTCCGCGTCTAAATTTAGGCGGCATTATTCCTGCTTCAAAAACAAGTTAAACAAACTACAAGGCTAGAATAATGAGATGGAAATGATTAAGCCTAGGTCAAAGTCTAGACTCAAAAGTCTAAGAAATGTGTGTTAATATGTATTCCCGGGATTAAACACAAAAGGCTAGTGTTTAATTCACTCGAGTGTTGGCTCTGATACCAACGTGTCACACCCCTAAATTTTCCACGTGTAACCCTGTGGGCCCGGTTAGGGAATATCATGACGCAAGTTGATATCATTACCAAACAATACAATAAAACACAATGGAAGTCTAGATAGTTAATGTTCAAAGTTAAAAATAATATACAACGTTTGTACTAGATCCGCAGGTGGATTGAAATGTGATTACAAAAGGAAATTTAACAGACTAAGGCCTTCTAAGCAAGGGTTGCAATTCCTCTTAAGCTTCGCCTGAGCACTTCCAGCCTAATTACGTATACTTGTCACCTGCGCTTAGTCCTTTGAAAATACGTCAGTTTTCACTGGTAATACGTTTAACCGACTCATTTTGAAAACATTTCGAAAACATTTAGTGTACACAATGGTACTTAGTTTAATAAATAACTTGGGATAAATGATTTTCATGTTATCAGTTTTACATGCTAATAATACATTTAGAGCCCGAAAACTATGCCGGGATCATGATTAATCGACACGCCACTTTAGCACCTTTAATAGGTGCACCCCTAACGGGTTATAATTTAATTTAGCATTTGACGGGCGTATGCCTACACCCCTTGCTTAGGACTGGCCATTTGCAATTAAATGAGCCGTGGATATCCAGGAGACGGTCGTTTTAATCCCCAAATGTTTAATTTTAAGCAATACGAATTAAAATGAATTATTAAAATTCCTGACTCATTGGTCTTTGATCCCATATCCAACCATGCGTATTAGTATACCGTATCCCAAGCCCGTATAAGGGAAAATAAGTTAAAGTATTTACCTGGCTTGAAAAATCTTTAATAATAAGAAAATAAGCAAAGCACAGCCGTAATCAATTAAACTAGCTTGGCGACAATCTACCGGAAGTCTCTAGTCTGGAATGGATGGTATTATTAACCGATTAGATAGCTAGCGGGTCTTTATTTAGTCATTGACTTAGACAGACTAACTTAAAACAACTAAATTAAGCGATGACCGGAAAAGAATATATTTTGGACCTGACAAGTACTAGGACTTGCATAATATGGGTTGCCATTTTACATTCTGGAATTTGAAAATTATTGTGATATGGTTAAACCCGTTTTTGTTAAATTACGTAAACTAGTTATGTGGGCCGAACCGTACGCATATAAGCGAAACCGGATAACCGGGTGAGTCCTATACAAGTTCCATATGCCAATATGTTTAAAATATGTTAACATATCAGTAAGTTATCAATATGTTGGCCCGTTACGGTTTTAAAAACAAACTATGCCTTAAACGGGCAATTTGGTCATTTTATAATGTAATAAATGAGCTTATAGGTAAACTGATGTTACTTTCATAAACATTCTGTAAAATTACTATTTTATGATGTTATATTAGTAAGATATCAATTATATGTGTGATTTGTAGTTTAAGACCAAACTATGTCCCGAAAAGGGCATTTTGGTCATTTCACATATAATTGATAACTTATTTGAGAATCTGAGTTTGGGACATGTACTTACTGTTAATAAGTTGAAAATATGTTTTGAAATCAATAGGTATCAAGCCTTAATGCTCTAATATGGTTTTAAACCATATTATGCGCCGAAACGGCGATTAAGTCGCTAAATGACGATATAAATGTTATTTGAGTAAAACTGTTGTTGTGACCGGTTTGTATGACCAAAATATGTTAATTTATATATTATATTAGTAAGTACAAGGTTTTGGTCCATTAAAAGGTTTAAAACCCCTTTAAAGTGCCGAAAGGGCAATATCGTCATTTAAAGACATAATAGGCAAACAATAGCTTAAACTCAGTTTGCAACCTGAATGAATATCCCAAATAATCCTAATAATGATATTACATTAGTAGGTATCGAGTTTTGATGTCGAAATCATGTTTAAACCATTTTAGGTGCCGAAAGGGCATTTTGGTCCTTTAAAAGCATTATTTGCGATCTTTTAACAATGCTCAGTTTATGATCAGATTTAAGGTATCAAAATAAGTTGAATAATTTATCACATCAGTTTACAAGTCATAAGTATGCTCTTTTATCTTTGAAACCTTATTTTTATACAAGAAGGGCCTTTTAACAAAGTTTGGCATATTTAGTGGAAACTTGCGTATCAACTCGGATTATTCCATGACCATGTCCTATAACTCCAGAGGGTTATAGTATATTATAACATGGTCATAATGCAACTTAGGGATAGAAGCTAATGTTGCTAAATCGGGTCAGAACTGAAAAACACAGCAAAAGTCAACTTTTGCGACTTTCGGTTGCGAACCGACCTTAGACCTGGAATTGACGAGCCGAACATGTTCTCACATGTTCTTATAATTATTACCAAGTTATTAGAGAGTTGAAACAGATTTTATAACACCTACATTGCTAGTTATGATTTTATTTCAAAACTAACCCGTTTGACTTTTTATCAACATAACTTTGACCCGTCAATTGACCAAGCAAACGTGGTAATCAGGAGATGCCCTCTTGGGGGATTATCACCTACCTTATTACAATCACGTAGCCATGTTCGTGATGGATATTGGTTGGACCATAACGGTCTTAGCTCAAAGTCAAAGCATTTTTACGTCAACACTTTGACATTGGCTTAAAACTTAACAAAACTGAAAAAGAGGCCTAAGAACACTTATACAAGGTCCTTAGCACGAAATATGACTAATTAGGAAGTCCCTTATGGTCAAGAACCTCCAGAGAAAGAGCAAGAGAAGATGGGAATAAGCAAATTATGATGAAGTTGGAGGTGCTATTTATAGCCAAGGATGAAGCATGGGATCACTCTGGGTGTTAGGAGCTGATCTAGGATGAGTACAGGTGGGTAGGATCGTGGCACAAGCAGGAGAAAGGTGGCAATGGTGAGCAAGGTGGCAAACACAATAGGCTGCCTGTTTCTGTCGCTGGCGACCCCTTACGGACCGTAAGGGTTTAGCCTTGCGGTCCGTAAGGACCTCTCGCACCCACAGATTTGAATTGGTTACGGACCATAACCATAAGGCCTTGCGGTCCGTAACCGCCTTACTGTATCCATAATTTGATTGCCTTACGGTCCATAACCATTGATGGTTACCGTCTGTAAGGACTTTCCAGAATATGAAATTTTGGAATTTTATCACTTTGATCCTCCGACTTTTTCCGGTGCTCGTTCAGAGGTTATTAAAATAACATGACGGCATCGTTGGTCCCTCTCGGCTACACGTGGCATTCAAGAATCTTCGGGACACGTGTTGGATTTTTATTCGACGAAATTTTCGAGGTGTTACATATGCCCTTCGGGCTAACTAACGCACCAGCTGTGTTCATGGACCTCATGAACCGAGTGTGTAAACTATACCTCGACAAGTTCGTCATCGTCTTCATTGAAGATATCTTGATCTGCTACAAGAGCAAGAACGAGCACGAGTATCATTTACGTGCTATATTGGAGATACTACGGAAGGAGCAATTGTATACTAAGTTGTCTAAGTGTGACTTCTGTTTGCAAGCCGTGCAATTTTTGGAACATGTGGTGGATCAATATGGAATCCATGTGGATCCCAGCAAGATAGAAGTAATCAAGAATTGGTCGGGCACCGAAATCTCCAAAAGAGATATGCCAATTATTGGGACTGGCAGAATATTACCGTCGCTTCATCGAAAATTTCTCTAGTATCGCCCAATCTCTAACAGTATTGACGCAAAAGGATAGGAAGTATGAATGGGGTGAGGATCAGGAAACATCATTCCAGCTGTTAAAACAAAAGTTATGTGAAGCCCAAATTCTAACGTTACCCGAAGGCAACGATGACTTTGTCGTATATTGTGACGCATCACGACAAGGGCTTGGATGTGTCCTTATGCAAAGGAATAAAGTTATTGTGTACGCTTCTAGACAACTGAAGGTGCACGGAAAGAACCACACGACGCATGAATTGGAACTAGGCGTCGTTATATTCGCACTAAAGATTTGGAGACATTACTTATAGGGTACCAAGTGTACTATATATACGGATCACAAAAGACTCTAACATATTTTCGACCAAAAAGATCTAAACATGAGGCAGCGTAGATGGGTGTAGTTGTTAAATGGTTATGACTGTGAGATAAAGTACCACCCGAGGAAAGCTAATGTGGTAGCGGATGCGCTAAGTAGGAAGGATCGAATTAAACCCCTCCGAGTGAGAGCCTTGGGAATGATTGTGCAGACGCCTGATAGAGCAAATCCGGAATGCGCAGATACAAGCCTTATAGGAAAGCCAGTTACCCGGTGAAGGATTGCACGGGAATGAGAAAAGTTTTGTGAAGAAAACGGACGAGGTGTTGTATTTCAAGCATCGAGTGTGGATTCCTGCAAATTCGGAGCTGAGACAATTGATCATGTACGAGGCTCATAAATCGAAATATTTGATTCACCCTGGTACAAACAAGATGTACCACGACCTTAAAGAGTTTTATTGGTGGCCGGGAATGAAAAAGGACGTGGCCGAATATGTAAGCCAATGCTTGACTTGTGCGCGAGTCAAGGCAGAATATCAGAAACCCTCGGGAATGTTACAGTAACCCGAGATACCTCAGTGGAAATGGGAACAAATCACGATGGATTTTGTGACCCATCTTCCAAGAACGCTTCGTGGTCATGACGCGATTTGGGTAATCGTAGATAGATTGACCAAATCCGCACATTTTATTCCGATCCACACCACTTATAAAACCGACCAGTTGGCCGAAATCTACACTAATGAAATAGTAGCTAGACATGGTGTCCTGATGGCTATTATTTCCGACCGAGACAGGCATTTTACCTCACGGTATTGGCAGAAGCTACAAGAAGCTTTGGGGACGCGGATCGATCTAAGTACTGCTTACCATCCCCAAACCGACGGTCAATCGGAACGCACAGTTCAGACACTAGAGGACTTGTTTCGTGCTTGTGTCCTAGACTTTAGAGGAAGTTGGGACAAGCATCTCCCACTAATGGAATTTTCATATAACAATAGTTACCACAGTAGTATCCAGGCAGCCCCGTATGAGGCACTTTATGGTCGAAAGTGCCGATCACCACTTTGTTGGGCCGAAGTGGGTGATACACAACTGACAGGATCCGAGTTAGTCCAGGAAACGACCGATAAGGTCCATCAAATTCAGAATCGTTTGAGAGCCGCTCAGAGTCGGCAAAAGAACTGGGCTGATGTACGCAGGAAACCATTATCATTCAAAGTTGGTGAGCGGGTATTGTTAAAATTATCGCCATGGAAAGGCGTTATCCGATTTGGAAAGTCCAGAAAGTTAGCCCCACGATACATTGGACCCTACGAGATCCTAGCAAAAGTAGGTCCCGTAGCATATCGGTTGAAGCTACCAACCGAGCTTAATGCTATTCATAATGTCTTCCACATTCCAAACTTAAAGAAGTGCCTTTCGGACGAGGCCACCCAGATACCATTGGAAGACATACACGTTGATGATAAGCTCCATTCATGGAGGAACCGGTAGAAATAGTTGATGGAAGGGTTAAACAATTAAGGCACAACAAGATTTCACTGGTTAAAATCCGGTGGAACTCTAAACAAGGACCTGAATATACATGGGAACGGAAGGATGAATTCCGTAGGAAATACCCTCACCTCTTCCCTAGCTTGACGAAGTAAATTTTGGGGACGAAATTTCTTAACAAGGGAGACTGTGATACCCATGACGAAACAAGGTACACCTTAATGGGTCCTAAACTTAAAGCCTGATTAAAACCATAATTGCGAAAGTTGCATGACTTGTGTGCTATGTTAAACAATATTTTTTATGTCTCGGAGGAATCCGAGAGCATGTCATGGTTAACATGACACTATTAAGGACCAACGATGTGAGGTTGGTGTCCTTATCCCTTAACAACGTATTAAACAGGGAGTTGACGTTTAACAGCGCATTAAACATTCAACTGTGATTATTAGGCCAACAATAGGGCCCTTTATGATTCTGAGTTCACAAAACATCTTGATTAAGTGCCATAGACTATGACATAAGATTAGAAGCAAAACGGAGCTCGGGCACGCAAAACGAGGCGGTTCCCAGTTAGGGAAACGCTTTGTGTTAAGAGCGACGAAAAACAAACCAAACATGCAAGGAATGGTCAATCAAGCCTAAAAACACTTAAACTAACGTAATACGAGGCTTTTATGTTTAAATCGTAAATGGGTTCGGATTTCGAGACGGTTATGCATAATTTTTAAAACCGATTCTTTTGACACTAAGAATGCGGAAAACGGAGCCCGTTTCGCAAATCGGAGATGCGTGCGGGACCCGAAAACGAACCTAAACGCAACACCAAAGATAAACATCATCTTTTAACGCGTTTCACGGAGCACGAGGTGGCACAAGTGGGGTAGGGGTACCCCTAAACCGCCACCCCCCTTTTTTATTGTTTTTTTCTTTTTTTATCATTTTATTCACAAAAATCTGGTCATCTCCTTCCTCGTATCAGCTGATTACCTTCATAACTCAATCAAATTCAAGGTATACTCCATGTTCCAAGTGGTTTTGATAAGGTTTTCTTGATTAAACATGATCTAGTATACAAAAACCTTTTTTAATTCATGTTTTTGGAGGATTTAAACAAGTTTTTGGCTGAACAAGAACACCATGTGAATTCCCTGGTGTTATATGGTAGCCAAGATCATAAAACTTTGGGTTTTGATACCCTAATCAACCCCTAATCGGCCAAAATCGCATAACAATTCTATTAACCGAAAAACAATGAAACAAGGCTTGATTGATCTAAGTTCTAGCATATTTGGATTTTACTTGATGTGTAGGTACTGAATATAGCACCCACACACTTCTGGACTCACAAAGAACGCTTGGAAACGAAGCATGCGCTAGGTATAACATCCGAAAACCGAATCTAGGATAGGTAGAAACTTGTGTTGCTTATAACTTGGTGCTGACAGGAATGTCCACGTAAAATTTGGTGTGGTGATGTAGGGTGATTACAGGAATGTCGACGTAAAATTTTAGACTTTTTGTAATTTTCTATGATTTTTTGTGAATTTTTGACTGTTTTATCAAAATAATTCCAGGAAAAATACCAAATAGAGTCGATAAATCACCAAAATATACCTGAACACTAAGAAACATACAAAGAAAGTTCTGGGAATTTTTGGAGTCTATTGGTTGAGTTTTAATTTGGAATAAAAATCCGTGTTTTCGGGAGTTTTCGGTAGCCAGAAACGCACCGAAATGAAATAAAAAAATGTCAAATTTTTATGAGAAGTGCGTGGACATGTAAGGGATGTTATGGAAATATTTGGGAATTTTTAGACCACGGATGATAGTTATTGATAATTATTCGGTTAAATATTGTTTTACAAAGAATTTATTTAAATAGTTAAAATGACTAAATAAATTCTCAAATTATTTTTCCCATAATCTACAGATTTTTACTGACTTGTATAAAAATTTACAGATTTTATTCAAATTATGGATTAAACGGGAATTTATGGAATTAAAAACGGGTCATTTTAAAATAATTTCGGCAGTTTACCGTATAACGAACCTGCCGGAACCGGGAATTGACCAAACCCGAGTAATACTATAATTGGAACACCGGGAGTATTCTGGGAGATCCCAGGGCGGATTGGCCACTAGGGGTGTGTCCTAGGCCAGTTCGGGAGAATCCCCGACGGCGGGAATGGAAACTCAATTTTGGGCAACCTAGACTCCACAAACACCCAAACTCCCTTAATGAAAAGTTAATCATTCTTAAATAACAACGTATTGGCACTAATGGTATTCCCATACTATTATCCGAACATGTTAAACAACCGACTTTGGCTGGCACGCGAAACGGTGCTCGGAAGCCAAACTGAAAACTAATACTACCCAGACCTCCATCACCATGCCAGTGTCCTAAGACTTAATCCGAGGTGAAAACTCCTGACCTAACCCATGTTATAACCATTACCAACTTAGATACTGATTTAAGCCCATACTTGCATGCTTGCTGTTAAAGTTGATCCAGTTGCTTGATCATGCTGTTGTTGAGACTACTACTCGCACAGTGAGTTTTCACTTCCCCACTTATGAATTGTTTTACTGTTTTCTGAGGACTTGCATGTTACAAACTGTTTTAATCACACCAACTTGTGGGTGAGTTTTCACTCCCCCACTTTTAAACTGTTTTACTGTTTTCTGGGGTGATTTGCATGTTATCAACTGTGTTAATTGCACCAACTATGACGTGAATTACCTAACACACGAATAATCCCCAACAAGTGCATGTGATTAACGTAAGCCGTGGGCAGTGGATAGTACTATTGGTCTGACAAACCCAGTTTCTACGACCGGACTGTAACCCGGCAACAGGCAACTGCACGCGTCCTAAACTTGGTTATGTTGTTAGGCATAACTATATCTGGGAGGTTGGACTGCACGTGACGCAGTGAATGGGCTGAGGTGTCGAACGTGACACGGCCTGGTGTGCTGAGGTGTCGAACGTGACACGACACTGTTATAACAGTCAAGGTTTCATGGGTGCATACTTGTGTAATTCCATCCGTGATCTGTGGCCTATGACCAGTGCAATTAAACTTGTTAAAACATATTTTTCCACA
Source organism: Scalesia atractyloides (assembly GCA_947069175.1). Classification (NCBI taxonomy): domain Eukaryota; kingdom Viridiplantae; phylum Streptophyta; class Magnoliopsida; order Asterales; family Asteraceae; genus Scalesia; species Scalesia atractyloides. The sequence goes on from CAMTDV010000009.1 coordinate 42,761,681, forward strand.
AAAACAAAACCAGTGGAACTCACCAGCAGCGTTTAGCTGACCCTTTTTAAAACTAACATGCATTTCAGGTAAAACTAAACAGGAATAAGGAACATGCGTATGGATGGCTTGGGTAGCGGACTGTAGCTGAATAAGAGCTGTAGTAGCTCGTAGTACCGTACTTGAACTTGTGGTTTGTAATATGATACTTGATGTATGTTGTAATAGAGATTCCCTCTTTATGTGATATCATGTTTTTAAATTATGGGGAATTACCATGTGTCTGCAGCACCCTGCAATTTGTCTTCCGCTGCGAGTCGGGTTGTGACAGTAGGATAAATTACGAGGTGTGTAGGATAAATTATGAGTTGTGTACGATAAAGTGTAAAATGAATTTCGACATGTGTAGTATTAAATTAGATAACGTATAGGAGATTTGTAGGATAAAATTTTATGTTTGTAGTATAAAATGAAATTAACTAATTAAATAGAGAGATAATAATTAATATAAGGAGTTTTAAACTATTTAATATTTAACAATTATACATTTTTTTTCCTTCTTAAATTGATATTCTTCTCATTTGATCGTGTATATATATATATATATATATATATATATATATATATATATGAGAACACTAGAAAACTAACTAAAAAAGCATAAAAAACATACAATTTTTTTTACAATTTTTTTATAAAAAATCGTTGCATATTATGTATAAAAAAAACTTTTTTTTCAAAAAAAAAAAACTTGTACTGCACATGTGCACTATATGTGTACTACACATGTGCATTATATGTATATGTTACACATGTGCATTATATGCTTTTTTTATTTAAAAAAAAATTTTTTATATAATATATATAGGAATTTTTATAAAAAAATCAAATTATATATATATATATATATATATATATATATATATATATATATATATATATATATATATATATAGGCCGATTAACGTACAATTGGGCTTAACATACATAACGTACGCGAGACATTATCAACATGCGATTTTGGTATTATTAAACACCATGCGATTTGGGTTTTGCTGAACAACATGCGATTTCAACTATCAACATGCTATTTTGGTATTATTATCAACATGCGACTTTGTTATCATTGAACAACATGCGATTTCCCGTGTATATAGTACACGCGATTTTGTTTTTTTTTTAAACATAACGTGCGATTTGCCATCGCGTACGCATTAGCCATTTTGTACGTTACATTTTTTGGGGAGGGTTCATTGAGGAACACTAAAAAAGTGAGGAACCGAGGAACATTATTAAAATATCAACTTAACATGTTAAAAAAAAGTCGTCGCTTTTCCTTATAAATACATGTTGAAGCATTTAAAAAAAATAAAAAACTAAAAATATAAAAAAATGTTTAAAAGACAATTAAAGAAGGCTAATTTTTTTTACAATAATGTTTTCAATTGGAATAGTTTCTACCTATTTCTATAAGGAAAAACGCTGATCTTTTTTTTAAATTGACTTTAACATGTTAAGTTAATTTTATAAGATTTTTTTCATTTTAACAGTTTTTAAACAATTTTTATATTTTTAGTTTTGTTTTATTGAAAGTGCTTCTACATGTATTTATAAGGAAAAAAGCCGATTTAAAAAAAATGATTTTTAATATGTTAAGTTGATTTTTTAAGAGTGTTTCCTGATTCATCGTCATTTTTGTGTTCCCTAATAAACCTCACACTATAACAAATAATTAATTAAACACTGTAGAAGTCATATAAAGTTCCCCAAATTCGAGTTGGGTTCCTATTTTTACTAGAAATTTATATTTGATGGATTTCGTATTAGAGGTAAAGTTTGCCATCCTTACATCTTTATAGATTTTGCTTTGAGTGATATTATCTAGCGTATATTATTATTAGAGTAAATTACTTTTTGAGTCCATGTGTTTTAGTAGTTTTAACCACTTGAATCCAAAATAAAAAAGTTTAAGTCCCCGAATCCCTAACCGCTCATTTTATAACGTTTGAGTCCAATTTTTAACACTTATACTTTTTGGAATCAAGTGTTTAAAACCACTAAAACGTAGGGACTCAAACCGTTATTATTATTATTATTATTATTATTATTATTATTATTATTACATTTCAAGGATTTAGATGGGAAAAAATTACTTCACTCACTTTAGAAGCTTAAATAGAGGCACTTATAAACTAATATAACTTGGTTTAAAGAAATTGTCTCGTTGCGACGAACTTCTTTTGCTATTTAGTCTGTATATGTGTGTTTTGAAATCATTACGAGCGCGTTGTGCACGGAACCGCTGACAAGAATAAAAAGAAAATGTTGAAAAAAACACTAAAAGATAATCCAAAGAAAATCAACAAAAAAGTTGTATGGTAACGATGTTTTTCGTATGAAACCTGTGGTTAGAGATGAGCGAATGGTACTGGGTACCAGCACCGAATTTGCCGAACCAAAAGATCTTAAGTATCAATTTGGTACCGACTTTTGGCGTTCCTGATATCGGTTTGCTACTGGTTTTTACCTTCATATATCGGTACCGTAACCCGTATTTTCAATACGAGTACCAATTCGATATCGATTGACATCGAGCTCATCCCTACCCTTGAAACTAAAAAAAATCATTAAAAGTTGATTAGTTTGTTTTTCAACCCTACTAATTTTTGCCTAGATCTTTTAAAGAGTTTAAAGTTAATCACCATTGGCCACTTGAATCATATTTATTGGGTTATTGTCAAGATTATATTTACCTTTGTCACAAAATTCAATAATATTTCAGTCCAGTTTACCTAATAACTAAACAAACAAATAGCGACATATGACCAACGGGTATTCTAACATCAAAATATGAACTGCAAATTTAATAATGTTAATCAGTACTATAAGTATGTAATAGAAAACATATAAACATAAGTAGTGAATCCAGAACAGATGCAACTATTGAGTTTGACATGTAAGTTAGCTTGAGTTGGTTCCCATTTAGAGTGTATGTGACTGATGGTAGTTTCGAGTTCGTAAGGGTGAAAAACTCGTGATTATGGAAAGAGGAGGTCGAGACATGTGTGATGTTATTATATGAGTCTAACCTAAATCGTCTTAATCATCTCCTTAAAAAACACCCAAGGGAAATCTTGTTAGTTTATAAGGGTGAATCGGTCCATCAACAATTCCAACTAATATTAATAAGGTATAATAATTATTATTTTAATCTATATAATATATATTATAATGGCTACATGATTAAATACTTATAATTATATATTTAATCTTACATTCTGTTACTTAACTGAGTGCTCTTTTAATATGAGTATTAGGTTAGTCTAATTAGAAGTTAATACTCATTTTAGCTTTAAACTAAGAACCGTAGCTGAGAAATACAACCGTTGAGTCATCATTCAACTAGGGACCCCTATTAGTTATACTAAAGCCTCAATTTAAAACCTTGCATTTATGATCAAAATATATAAGTAAGCCCTTTAAACGCTTGATTTGTATTTATATTTGTCTATATATCATTACGTCGACAAAACATATCTCAGAGACATACAAAATCAAAACTGAAGAAATTTCATTAACTAAAACATAAGTAAGTACAATATGCAATTAAATAAGGACTTTAGTAAATCCAATATTGGAAACAAGTTCTTTGAAAACCTTAGGTGGGAGACCCCTTTAGTCATCAGATCCACAAACATATTTTTAGTACTTATATACTCAATACAAAGATTATTTTCCTCAACTCGTTTACGTACGAACAAGTATTTTGTATTGAGATATAAACTAGCTCCAGTCAAACTGTTATTGTCCGAGAAACTAACGACAACTGAGTTATCACACTAAAGCTTCATTGGTCTTGAAATAGAATTAACTACTTTGAGTCCAATGATCAGATTCTTAAGCAATATTCCATGACAGGTTGCGTTATAGGCAACAATGTATTATGCCATCATCATGGAAGTTGTGGTTAACTGTTGTTTATGACTCTTCCATGAAATAGGTCTGTCTGCTAACATAAAGATATATCGCAAAGTGGTTTCTTGTCATCTTTTCATTTAGCAAAGTCAGTATCAGAATAGCCTACCACTTCTAAATGATCACTTTTTCTATTATAGTCTTTCGTCCCTAGCAGTTATCGAAGTACTTTCTTAGCTGTTTTCCTAGTGATCTAGGCCATGATTAGTTTGATAACGGACTTAGCATTCCAAAAATATAAACGATATCTGGGTGAATACAGACTTGAGCATACACCAGGCTCCCGACTACGGACACATAAGGTATTTGGCTCATTTGCTCTTTTTCAACCTTTGTTGTCGGACATTGTAATGAACCGAAAACATCTCCTTTAACTACCGGAGAGACTGAGGGTTTGCATTATTTCATGTTGTGGCATGTAAGGACACGATCTATGTAGGCTCTTTGAGATAATCCTAAGATCCCTTTTGTGTCTGTCTCGGTGAAATTCGATGCCAATGACGTAAGAAGCATCTTCGAGATCCTTCATGTCGAAGTTAAGCAAGAGTAACCGCTTCGACTCATGCAACATGTCTAAACTATTGCTTACCAATAGAATATCATCTACGTAAAGGACACGTATAGTAAAGTTGCTCCCACTTGTCTTAGGTAGGTGCATTGATCCACTTGATTTTTTGCAAAACCTTGTTTCTTCATGACTTCATCAAACTTGAGATACCATTGACGTGATGCTTATTTTAACCCATATATGGATTTCTTTAACTTACAAACTAGATATTCTTGACCTTCAGGTTGTTTCATGTACACATCTTCGTCTAAATCTCCATTAAGGAAAGCGGTTTTAACATCCATCTCGAAATAGCTACTAGGGCCATAACGATCCTTGATAAATCTTTACAAGAGACGGGTGAAAGGGTTACTCGATAATCAATTCCTTCTTTACGAATGCAGCCCTTTGCAACCAATCTCACTTTGTAGTTGTTGGACCTACAAAAGAACATATGATATCTTAAAGCCAAAGCATGATCCTATGATCAAGAAATAAGCAAAATATTGAACCAGACTCTCCCCAAAGATAGTGAATCTTGAACACTTATTCAGAACATCTATTAAAGTGCATGCCTAACATCTGTTGAAGACTTGGAACCATTGTTCAAGAGTACCAGCAACCGTTAAAGACTAGCATCTGTTGAAGACCAAAGCCCTGATCAAGCAAAGGTCTGATGAAGAAGACCAAACATCTGTTTAATAGTACTTTATTTCAATGGTCGATAGGCTAGATAATGCTTTCTCAGTGTAATAGTACTTTATTTCAATGGTGCTTAGTATAGCCTAGAACATATGATAAGGTTGCTCAGATGTTTGCAAACATCTGAGAACCTTTTATGTTAGGAATGTTAGATGTCACTATCAGGGTGACGTCAGCTGATCGCTGAACATAGCTTTCGTAATTGTATAAATAGATCACACCTGTTAGTATCTATTCATCAACACCATCACATTTTCTCTTGTACGAACTAATTTGTTTATGTGATCAACTGAGGGGGAGTTTGTAGAGTCAATCGAGTTGTAAAACATTTAAATCTTGACGATAAATGAAAAATAATCGTTGATGATAACTCTAGTTTGTGAAATTATTATGATAATCAATTTTTGTTTGCACACAAAGAAACTCAGTTTCTAACAGTAGCGTTCAACGTTCCCATTCAGATCCAGTATTGTTTTGAATACCTATTTACATTCTACAGGTTTGACACCGTTGGGTAATTCTACCAAATCCCAAATGTCATTTTTCTTCATGGATTCAATATCAACGTTCATTGCTTTATTCCATTTAAAACACTGATCACTGTTAATGGCTTCATTATAAGAGATAGGATCATTTAGCTTTCCGCCATCCATTTTAGCTTCAGTCAGGTAGGTAACATAATCATCCCAATTAGTAGGCCTTCTGGACCTAAATGACATCCTAAGTTGATTATCGGGTTCAGCGTTGTCTTGGTTTTGAGTATTTAACGTGCCTTCGTTATGAGGTATAATGGGTTTTGATTGTGGAGTTGGAATTGGTGCAATGACATTAGGTGTAGTTGTTACATCTGGTATAAGAGAAGTAAACGGAGTTATGGTAAGCAACAAGTCTCTCTCTCTTGCATCTTGTACTTCTTGCAATTCTTCGTAAGGGTTGGTACTGCTCCCACTGACCTTAAAATCCTCCAGGAACGCGACACACTTGGTTTCTACAATTTAGGAGTGACATGGGAAGGACAATAGAAACGATAATCCTTTGAATGATCAGGATACTCGATAAAGAAACAAGTAATTCTTTTAGGGTCAAGTTTCCTTAGGAAAGGATGGTAAAATTTTGCTTCAGCAATGCAGCCCCATACTTTCATATATTTAAGACTCTGTTTCCTTCTTGTCAAAAGTTCAAAAGGAGTTTTAGGAACATGATTAGAAGGAACTCTATTAAGTATATGAACACCTGCTATTAAGGCTTCCATCCAGAGGAATAAGGGTAAATTAGTGTTGGCTAACATACTGTGCACCATGTCCATTAGCGTATGATTTCTTCGTTTAGCGAAACCATTCTGCTGAGGAGTTTTTGACATGGTATATTGGTTAACGATCCCCTGGCCCTTTCAAAACTCATAAAATGGACCAAGTGCTTGACCCACATCAGTATGTCTACCATAATATTCACCATCTCTATCTGATCTCACAACTTTAATTTGACGATTTAGATGTTTTTCAACTTCAACTTTATAATCTTTAAAAGTTGTAAGTGATTCATATTTTTCCTTAATGAGATACAAGTACATGTAATGGGAATAATTTTCAACGAAAGTGATAAATGAAGTATGTACAGTTATGCCAGCGATGGAATAATGTAGGTTTGAATGAGTTCTAATAAATTAGAGTCCGTAGTGGTACCTTTCTTATTCGCTAATGTCATTTTACCTTTAAGGCATTTGACACATGTTCCAAATTCATTGAAACTGAGAGGTGATAAGACTTCATCTTTTACGTGCTTAGTTAATCGTTCTCGTGAGATGTGGCCTAAATGTTGATGCCACAACATGGATGATGTTTATAAGTCTCATTTTTGTTTCATCTTTGTGATTAATTCATTAATATTATATGACAACAAAGATTTGGAAAAGTCATCATCTAGTTCTAATCTATAGAGACCACCATCCAGAATGCCAGTACTGTATACTACATAATCATAAAGAATAGAGAGTTTACGATGACCATGAGAAACAATAAAACCATCTATGTCTAAGTTTGGTCCTGATACAAGGTTACGGGTAACCTCAGGGACATATAAGGTATCATAAAGTTTAATGCATAAGCCGGGTTTCATAAATAATTGTAAGGTTCCCACAACCTTCATTTCTAGTTCCTTATCATTCCTAATTTTAGTGTTCTTTGGTTTCTTCCCAGCCTTCGGATCGTAGGGAATCCCTGAATAGAATTGGTCACATGAACCATAGCACCTGAATCAAACCACCAAGGATTAGCATGAATGTTTAAATTATAGGAGTCAAGTATCATAAAAAGATTATTACGTTTCTAAGCCAACAACTCCTTAAAGCCAGGGCACTCCTTCTTCTTATGACCTTTCTTTTTATAGAACTTGTAGTAAGGCTTGCCTAAGGAGTTCTTAGAGCTAGAAAATGCACTTAGATTAGGCTTTTGTAGTTTAGAAGCTTCATTCCTTGGATAGTTGTTCTTCCTTTTTTTGGAATTTGCAGTTGAGAGATAAGCATCATAAGCAGTTCTGTCCATCTTCATACACTGTTCCACCTGCACGCATATGGCGATTAGCTCACTCATCGTCCATTTGTTCTTCTGAGTGTAATTGATCTTAAATGCTTCATATAACGATGGAAGAGATGTCATGATGAAGTGTACGAGAAAACCATCACGGATCTCCATGTCTAATCTCTTTAGTGTATGGGCCATGTCGTTCATCATCATGATGTGCTCACAAATACCGCTCCTCCCATCGTACTTATTAGTCACCAACTTGAGAATCAAAGTACTAGCATGTGCCTTAGACATCCATTTGAATTGCTGCTCCATAGAAACCAAGTAGGTTTTAGCATTGTCAGAGTCTAGAATGGCTCCCATAATTGCAGTGCTAATGGATTGCTTCATGAACATGAGAGACATGCGAGTGCACCTAGTCCACTATTCAAAAGCAATTTGCGCAGCAGGTGTGCTTTTAGTAGTAAGTGTCTTAGGCTCAGGCTCTCTTAAGGCGCAGTTGAAATCCAGCAAAGCAAGAGTTAGCATGAGAGAGTCCTTCGAGCAGCAAAGTTATCACTGGTTAATGGTGGAATCATGCAATTGGGAGCTGAGAGTGGAAATTATATGAGAGAATTAAGATAATAAACTAGAAGTCTTAATGTGATGTAATGTCATGTTATGCTAAGGAAGACATAGGTAACGACCATTATAATTATGAAACTGTGCTATGTCTCATCAAACTAATAGACTAAGTTTTTTTAAGTTCTACTTAAATGAAGACAAATCACCTTTGGGTAGAAGTGAAATCATCTAAGCCTGTCTGCAAAATAATTATGTCAGATAATCTTTAGGCAGAAGCGTGACAGTTATCTTAGTTACTCATGGGTTAGATATACAAGACGTAAATGAATCAAATCACCTTTGGGCAGAACTCAGACATGCATGTTTATAAGGCATAAATAACATAGCTTGTAAATTATACTTGAACGATAAAATAGATATATCAAATCACCTTTGGGTAGAAGTGAAACATTAGAAAGCTCATTCAATTGGGCATAAGTGAAAAATCAAAAGCTCATTTAAGTTAAGCTATTTGGTTTTGTAAAACTTATATTTAATTCACAATAACAGTTCACTAGAATAATGAGTTTTCGAGTTCTTTATGAAATCTCGAATTCTTATGAGTTCTTGAAAACTTATGAGATTTCGAGTTTTAGGAGATTTGACTTCTCTTGTGGTTTCGAGTCCTTTTTGAGATCTCAAATTCTCTTGTGATTTCAAGGTCTGATGAGATTTCGAATTCCCCTATGATCTCAAATTCTGATGAGATTTCGAGTTAATTCCTGATCTCGAATTATGATGAGATTTCGAGTTAACTGATGATCTCGAATTCTCTTGAGATTTCGACTCCTGTTATGATATTTCGAGTCTTGTTAAGATCTTGAAATCTTATGAACCAATATCGAAAACTAATGATGATCTCTTGTGAACTTTTGATAAATATGAATGATTTCGAAAAGTTATAGATTGTTCAGTTTCCTAAATTTATGCTTTAATAATTATTATCCTTGATTTCGAAATCTTTTAACTGATATCCATATCATTATTAAAAAACTATTATTAAAAAAACTAATGGATAAAAATATAATCAAAACTAGAAAAACATTATCTTTTCTTTGATTCATCCATAATTTTAGTAATTCTTCGAGTTTTATGATGAACACGAAGAACATCATTAAAAAATTTTATGAACGTTCATTTGGAATTGAAACCTTAACCGAATTTTGTTGTGTTGATTTCGAGTAGTAAAAATTATTCGGATTTTAATAAGACCTAATCCAATTAAATGTTATTATTTTTCTAGATTTCTTGGTTGTTAAAAACACGAACATCATGTTCAAAATGGTTTTCACCAAAACTCTAGTTTTGCAGTTTTAATTCCAAATTTAGGGAAAAATAACAAAATTGATTTGGGTAACATCTGCTCTGAAATCACATGTTGATTAGTTATGTAAGTATGTAAGGGAAAACATATAATATAATACCTGTTACAACATTCTGGCCAACAGAGAATCCATAAACAGATGTAGCAATTGAGTTCGACATGTTAGTGTAAGATTTTATATATATTTATATATATATATTATATATATTTATATATATATATATATTATATTAATATGGCCATTATAATCATTTATATTATATGGATCAAAATATAACTAATACCTTATAATATATTAGTTGATAATTGTTGATGGACCATATAACCCTTATTAACCAATGAAGGTTTCAACTTGGGTGTATTTAAGGATATGACCAGAGAGGGTTTTAGGTTAGAAATTAACAATAACATCAGACATAATCTCGACCTCCTACCTCTCCATAATCACGAGTTCTTCACCCTTACGAACTCGGGACTACCATAATTAATATACATCTTAAAGGAGATCCAGAACAAGTTGACTGAGATGTCGACCTCCGTGGTTGCATTTGTCTCTGGATTCTCTACTGACCTGAATGTTGTAACATGTATTATATTTACATGATTTCCATTACATACTTACATAATTGATCAACATGTGGTTTCAAAGCGTATTTTGCTCAAATCAGCTTTGTTAGTTTTCCCTAAATCTGGAATTAAAACTGGAAAACTAATTATTTTATGAAACGTGTTTAAAATATGATGTTCATGTTTTCTGCAAGAAATCTGGATAACTAAAAGTTTTCTTCAGGTTATACTTTACTAAAAAAATCCAAATCATTGTTAAAATCAATGCCTACACACTAAAATTATGTTTGAGGTTTCGATTCCATATGAAAACACATAAAATTCTTCGATAATGTTCTTCACGTTCATCATAAAATTAGAAGAATCCTTAAGATTTAGGATGAACCGATTAATAGATAATGTTTATCCTAAGTTTGATCAATTTTATCCCTAAGATTTTCCAAATAATGATATAGATTATCTATAAAAAGATTTCAAATCAAGGATACATGTTAACAAACATTAACTTAGGAAACAAGATAAACTATAAAATTTCGAAATCATCCACACTTGTCAAAAAATTCATAAGAGATAATAATTAGTTTCGAAATTATTTTACAAAAAATTTTTGAGATCTCATCATAGAACTCGAGAACACGACTAGAGAACTTAATAAACTCGAGATCTCATGATAAGAAATCTTGAATTCTCATAAGAAGTCGAAAAACTCAAGAAAAGTCGAGATCTTATCAGCAATCTCGAATTCTTATAAAAGTCGAAATCTCACTGAATCGAATTCTCAACAAAATTAAGATTTCATTAGACAACTCAAGATTTCATTAGACAACTCGAGATCTCATAAAAGGTCGAAATGTCATAAAAGAATTCGAGATTTCATAAAAACTCGAAACTCGAAATCTCACTTAAACTCGAGGTTTCATTAGAGAAGTTGAAATCTCATAAGTTCTCGAAAACTTATTACTTCTCGAAATAACTCTAATTATCTCATGAAACTATTTATATTGCTTATGTAAATACTTTAATAAAATTAAATAATTTTTACAAAATCAAATAGCGTAACTTGAATGAGCTTTTGATGTCTTACCCAAAGGTGATTTGATACATCTATTACGTTCAAATTCAATTTACAACTATTTTATTTATGCCTTACATACATGTATGTCTCAATTCTGCCTAAATGTGATTTGATTCATTCATGTCTTATATATCTAACCTGTGTGTAACTTAGATAATTTTCACACTTTTGCCCAAAGGTGATCTGTCACAATTGTTTTTGAACACATACTTAAGTGATTTCACTTCTTCCCAAAGGTGATTTGTCTTCATTTAAGTATAATTTCAAATAAACTTAGTCTATTAGTCTGATGTTAGTAATAGACATATCACTCTTCTTCAAATAATGATCCTCACGTTAATGATCCTCATTAATCTTACGATCCTATTTTTAGCCCGCCTTACTTTAATACCTCATAGTAGTGCTCGTTACAACTTTTCTTCTATAAATTTGTATCTCATCTATATCATTCACTCTAATTGCAAAACCTAACATGTTTTGCTTTACTAAAGAGTTTCTATAAGATTTACTCTTAACTTAGATTCTTGATTATCTCTTAAGACACAGAAATCCTACTGCTCTTTTGATAAAAGTAATACAAAAGAAAAATAGAGCATGACAAACAGGATAAGTCAAACATAATGTCTCTTATTATAATCAAGAACTCATTTAAATGAATGCTATCACTAGATTTTTTCAAGGTTAAGTTTTTCCTAAGACTAATCTAATTTCTATGGAATAATCAAAGTAACTCCTAAGATGCTTGCTTTCATTTCAAATTCTAAACTGTAATGTTAAATGGAATCCGTGAATACATCATAATATACAAAACCATGACCCAAAAATTAAGGCTTACACATGCAAATAAGTACATTTTTCCAGTGCATTACAAACTAACTTTTCCACTAGTACAATTTTTTAACGTTTCGTATTTTTGTATTCTTTTCCAATTTATTGTAATTCGAAGGTCAATTTCAATCAATGTAATTTTGAGACTTGATTATAATGGAGAGTACATTTAATATCATACTTGTTTATTCATGCATACACAATATGCATACTATCACCAAATACATATTTATATTTAAAACCAAGTCATACACCGAGAATAAATTTTCTCAGAATTATACTCAAATGTATTCACACATTACACATGCTTATATACACCTTAAAATGCCTAAAACATACCTGAGTATGTAATTATAGCATGAAATAACACACAACCCAACTACAGGGACTATAGGGACTAAAAGTGACATTTTTTTAACTTTTATTTTTTTAGGTCTTAGGGACCGCAAGGACCTGCTCTGGTAGCCTCTCTTGACAGCTCGCGGATTTTATATTTAACTCACCTTCCAACCACCCTAACTCCCAACTAACCTCATAAACACCCAAACCCTAATAAAATACCCCTCCCCCACACCTCCTAAACACTTTACACTCTTTCAAATCACTCTTTAATCCTCCCAAATCATCAAAACTTCAAGTGTTGGGAGATTATACCAAGGTTCAAAACAGTGAGTTTTGAACACCTTTTCTTCCATCTTCTTCTCATTTCTTGCTTTCTTCTACTTGGATAACCTCATAGAGTGTATCCACAAGTTTACCATGGTAAACTAAGCAGAACATCACCATTTTGAGTCTCAAAGATCGATTTAAATTCTGTTTTTGTCAAACTTTTTAAAACCTTGTTCATCTTACTTCATTTCTTGAACATCTTCAAGTTGCCACAAATCCCATTGTTTGGATAGGTTGGATTGATGATTTTTCCAGAATAGGTGTATTAGCTCACCTTTTAAGTCACCAAACAAGTTTCAAGAAATCAAAGTGGCCAAACTACACCAAGTCTGTTGGTGCATAATGTCTATGTCTTAGTCTTATATCGAGTCTGTATAGTATAGAGCTGAATAGGCTAGGTGTATGAAGTATTTATGTAAAGTTGTAACAAGTTCGCCCATGACATGTCATGTTGAGACAAGTTCGGGCGAACTTACATCCTCCATGAGCGAACTTGCATGTCTATAAATACCTAGCTTCTAATTCTCATTTGTAACTTTGGCATTTTGGAGGCGAAGCTCTGTCAGTTTGTACTCTTGACGTTTGATCAATAAAACTGATGATTAACTGATTAATTCTTGTCTATTGGTAAACAAGACGTAATATTTTCACTATTATGGACGTCAGATATCAAATTTAGGTTCCTTAGCAACGAGGATCGGTCCTACAAGTGGTATCAGAGCTAGAACAGCCTGATTTGATAGTATCAAGACAAGAACACTTCTATTTAATCTCCATTCTTCTATTTTTCTTAACTTTTTCATCAAAAATGAAGAATTCACGGTCAAAATCGTTTAAATTTTGAATATATCATGTAAAATACAACAAAGATAAACCTTGAAAGATTGGAGACCAAAATCAATCGACTTGATGTCAAAATTTTGAAAAAATCATGTTTTCCAAAACTTGTCCATCGAACTTGTTTAACCAAGTTCGACCGAAGTTGTGCTAAAAAATCACTTTTCAAGTGAGTTTTTGCCAAGTTCGCCCGAACTTGAGTTGTTTTTGAGGAAAATTCTGTCAAGTCCGCTCGAAGTTAACCAATTTTCATTGATTTTATATCAAGTTCGACTGAACTAGATTAATTTCAAGGAAATTCAAGTTAAGTTTGCTCGAACTTACAAGATCATAATCAAATCTTATATAGCAAGTTCGATCGAAGTTCAAGGAAGATTTTTCAAAACAAAAAAAATCACAAGTTCACCAAACTTGTGATTAAAAATCATAATTCTTCATTTGCAACTACAAGTTCGACCGAACTTGTAGTAGACCTAATTGTTTTCAAAGTTTTTGAGTATTTTCAGCGTACACGTCTCGTTATTCACAATGGACGATAATCAAAGAGCTTTTATGTCTGGAGCTAGTTCGTCAAATGCCAACGTGATCCATCAAGTCAATCTTGATAACGAAATGGGCACGACTGTTAAACCGCCCAAGCTAATGAGCATGGACGAGTATGAAGCATGGAAAGAGAAATTTACATATTGGGTTCAAGCCATGCACTTTGCAGGCTGGGTGTCGATTGAAAGAGGTTACACTGTTCCGATGGATGAACACCAGCAAGTGTTGGAAAAGTATAATTACACGACTGTACAGAAAGACGAATACATTGCTGAAAAGAAGATGATCAGTCTTATCTAACAATCCGTCAAAGAAGATATTCTCGTTCTGCTACCGGAATACACAACTTCAAGAGATCTCTGGCTCTCACTTCAAAAGAAGTATCAAGGAAGCACGGAGATGATAAAGAGCAAGAAAGCTCTCATTATGAAAGAGTTCGACATCTTCAACATGCTGAAGGGTGAGACCATGAAGCAGATGATTGAACGATTCTGTCATCTTAAAGTCCAAATGCGAAGACACGGTCTTGAGAAGATGGAACAAGAGTACATCGACAAGCTTGCAGATGCTCTACCAGATGGAGAGTGGACTACTTATCTAATGATTCTGAAGAAAGTGATAAATGGGAATTCTTCAAGCTGTCAACATTTATCGATAAACTCGAAGGCCATGAATGGAACTCTTGAAGATTGCAAAGTCAATGAACGCTAATGTTGTTCAAGACGTTGGTTGTACTACAAGCGTGGAATGCAAGATAACATTTCAAGTCCAAAGATTCAGACAACATTTAATGCGAGTTTAAATTCTTCGAACAATTCGTAGCAGAATCAGAATCAGTCATATCCTTAATATGATCAAAGTCCACAGTCTTCATTCTCAAGTACTGGTTCAAATTCATCTTATCAAAGTCAAGCAAATCAGAATCAACAAACAAATTCTGATTCGAATGTATACAAGTGCAACGTCCCAATGTTGTTTCGAACAAGTCGCTAAACAGCATATGTCGCATCTTGCCACTGTTCTGGAGTCAAACGAAAGTCTTGTAGCCGGAAAAATTGGAAATCCCGAAATGACGACAGAAGATTATGACCAAGTGGATGAAGAAGAACTCGAGCTCATGGATATAAAGTGTGTTTAGCATCTATCATTCGAAGAGTCACAAAGTTCGTTGCTCTCACTGGCCGAGATATCAGAAACTCAAGCAACAAACTGGGTTTTGACAAGACAAAAGTAACATGCTTCAGATGTCGCCAAAAGTGACATTTCAAGAGAGAGTGTAAAAATCCTGAAGCAACGGGAAATCAGAGTCCATTCGGAGGAGGCAACGAGTATTACAAGAAGTCACTTCAGTACAAGCCTTTCCCGAAGAAGACTTAGGTTGAAATTCAAAGAAACCAATAGCAGTAACACTGAAAAAGCTATGGTTGCATCTAACGAAGATGACGGTTTTCGACTGGAATTCCTACATCGGTAAGAAGACCGGAGTTGCATTAATGGCTGAAATTGTTGAAGATACTTCTGCAGAAGTAGCATCGGCTTTGGAGAATATTCTGCTGGAACAATATCAACAACAACATGAAGAAGAGGAGTATATCCACATGCAGAAGCAAGGAATTGTATCTCCTAATTCTTGTGAAAATTTTGCAGGTCAATTTGATGGAAGTTCTCAGGAACAAGTTCCTGAGAAGAAATCAACTGATGAAGTAGTCATTGATGTTACTCAAGAAGTGAATGCCGAAACCTCAAGGACATTGCCGACAAAGCATTGATGGCAAATCTAACCAAGGTAGGTCCAGAGGTAAATGAAGTTTGTCAAAGTACAAGTTGTAGAGGTTGAGAAACCTTGTACAAAATGTACCGAACCATGTTCTGAATGTGCTGAAAAATCAAAGATCATCGCTGAAAACAATGTGCATAATGAACTTTTGAAATACGATTATCGCACAATGAAGGAAGCGTATGACAAAATGAAAAATGATTATGGTTGGCTTGATAGAAATAATATCGAACAACATGATACCATAAGGATGTTAAAATGAACAGTAATGGATAAGCAAAAAGCGATTAATATCTATATTAACACCATTGTTGAAACTAAGCAACAACTCCAGGACATACAATTGAAACAGAGCGTGTTCAACAACTTTTGAGAAGTTACACCTGTAACACATATGTCATTGATCACATCCTTCCGACAATTCCATCGGAAGAGAAACCTAAAAAGAAAATTGGTAAAGAATACAGTAATGTTCCTCCACCCCTATTCGAGAAGGATTGTCGCAAATCCGCTGATGGGATGATAAGGCACTCAATATTGAGTTGTTATCTAAAAAGAAAATTGAGTTGCTAGAGAACATTGATGTAATCTATACTAAAACAGTTGATGATAATGTTGTGGTTAAAAAAGTTGTTGAAAATGTTTTGAATGATTCTGATGAAGGCAGCTCTAAAAGCGTCGACTCGAGCTCAAAGAATTCTGATTCACAGACCGAAGATGACGATACATCATCAGAGAATGATCTATGTGATGATCCTAATATTGTAATGTACAAGATTAAGGAATCTGATAGATTATACTTTGATGACAGTTTGATTCAGAATGTGAAGTAAGAATTGTTAGACAAATTCTTTAAACTCGTGGAAGTCACATCAGATGATCTGGAGATCAATGAAAAGAAATTCTATTCTAAACCTAAAAGAAATAACTACCGTAGGAATGGTGGTGATCATCCAGAAAACCGGAGAGCTGGGTTGGGATTAGAGGAATCAGATGAACCTAAAAAGAAAGTGTCACCATTTCATGAATACAAGAATAAAAAACATGAATTTTGTATATGGGACGAACACGGTTCATGAGGAAAGTTTGATCGGGAAACAATCAAACGATGAGTTCAAGAAACAGAAAGAACTTTGAGATAAAGCCAAATAAGTGTGCAAAGTGGTGTAAAACCCACAAAAGGACATCCACATGATTCTCATACTTGTTTCAAGTGCAACGAAATTGGTCATATTGCACGTTACTGTCCGAAATCAAAGCCGGCTTATCTTTGAAGGAAAGAAAGTTCAAATGTTGTGAAACCAAAGCAACCAGTGTTTGTAAAACCTGTAAAGATTTTGAAAAGAAATGAATCAAAAGCTGAAGTCAAACCTAAGTTTGAAAATTCAATTTTTGAAAAAGGTGAAACTTCAAAGCTAATGAAAACAATTTTTACATCAGAAGGCTGACGTAAAATCTCAAGCCTGGATTGCAAAGAAAAGGTCAACAACATCTGAGATCACTAAGTCTGAGCTTGTTAAGACTAGTGATAGCATGAAAGAACCAAAATCTGAAATCATAATTGAAACCACATCTGAAAATGTCAAAACTACAAGTGGTAACAATTCAAAAGATAAAAAACAGTAAAGTTTTCAATCATAAATATCATAGAAAATCCAGATGATGAATGTGAATTTGATTATGCAGATGAGTGTGGATTCGGTTATGCTGATGAGTGTGAGTTTGATTTTGACGATGGTTATCCAATTCAACCCAAGACCAAAAAGACTTGGGTCTCGCTTTTTAAATAGATTGTTGAAATGTGAAGGGGCTTTAGAGATCCGTACTTTCTAAGTGGATTTTGGATAGTGGAGCATCCAGGCATATGACGGGAATGAAAGCGTTGCTATTCGACATAAAAGCTTTCAATGGTGGATATGTTGGATTTGCGGGTAACCAGGGTGGAAGGATAGTCGCCGAGGGAAAACTCTCCAATGGCGTCATTTCATTCGATCACGTGAATTTTATTGCAGAGTTGGAAAATAATCTTCTGAGCATATCACAGATTTGTGACAAGAAGTTCACGGTGCATTTAATGACAAAGAGTGTATTATCTTGTAGCCGGCATTCAAAATATCAGATGAGTGGATTCTGATGCGAGCACCTCGAGAAAATGATCTATATGTTCTTGATATGGGAGTCGCTACCACCTCATCAAAATCAGCTCAGTGTTTTGTGACAAAGGCTACTGAAAAGGATTCTATTCTTTGGCATCGTAAGATGGGGCATATTCATTTGCGAAAAATGAATTACTTGGTTCATAATGATCTTGTAGACGTGTAAACATTCGGAGCTTTTATATGTCCGATCACTGCTTAGAATGTAAAAAGGGAAAGCTGATCAAGAAATCTCATCCGAAGAAAATTCTAAACTCAATCAAGTTGCCATTAGAACGTCTCCACATGGATTTATTTGGTCCTGTAAATGTTTGAAGCATCTCAGGAGACTTATATTGCATGGTCGTGACAGATGACTATTCGAGATATTCGTGGGTATTCTTTCAGGAATCAAAAGACGAAACGTTCGAGAACTTGGTTATTATATTCAAGAAACTCGAGAATCTTTATCATCTGCCGGTCAGACGCATTAGAAGTGACAACGGCACAGAGTTTAAGAATAACAAAAATGAAGGAATTCTGCAACGCAAAAGGGATTCTGCACGTGTTTAGTGCTCCCTATACTCCACAGCAAAACAGAGTAGCTGAACGGAAAAATAGAACTTTGATTGAAACTGCGAGAACCATGCTTGCAGATTCTAAACTTCCAATCAGTTTCTTGAGTGAAGCGGTTTCTGCGGCTTGCTACACGCTAAACAGAGTTCTCACTGTCAAACAACAAAGAAAACATGTTTTGAGATGATAAATTGACGAAAGCCAAATTTGAAATTCTTAGAACCATTCGGTGTGCCATGTACCGTAATAGACCAAGATTGCAAATTCGGGGCTAAATCTCTTGAGGGTTTCTTTATCGGATATGCGAGTCAGTTAAGAAGAGTATATGTTCCTTCATTG
The DNA here is from genome assembly GCA_947069175.1 of Scalesia atractyloides. NCBI lineage: Eukaryota > Viridiplantae > Streptophyta > Magnoliopsida > Asterales > Asteraceae > Scalesia > Scalesia atractyloides. Next base: position 42,780,679 of record CAMTDV010000009.1, read on the forward strand.
AGAAAGGTTATTGAAGCACAGCACGTGGATTGTTTCAACTATACGGATCCTATTCAAAGGAGAGGTGACGCGTGGCTGTTTAACTATCAAGATCTTTGGAAGTCTTTTGACTTGCTGGAAGAACCGTCTGACGAAGAAGTAGTTGCGTTATACTATCTTCACCAGGCAGCGAATCAAGAATAAATCATTAGACCAATTGTGGTTAGTCAACCCACGTTGGATTCTTCATCTTCCGGAGCAGGTCCAAGCAATAGCAGTAGTGTTCAAGTTGAAAATACTTCTGAAACAGAAGTAACACCTGCTACGCCTCTAGTGATTGCTTCTAATGAACCAGAAAACATAACAGTGCCCAGTACGCCTCAGAATTAGAATTCTGATTCAGATGAAACACCGTCATTTGATGCTGATGATGAAACTTCATCGGATGAAGAAGTTGAGCAGATTTCTAACCTGTTGAATCAATCTGCTAGTCTGAGAAATCAGAACGAAGTTTCAACAAGTACTCCTAATGTTGATGTGAACAGTGATCTGATTGTTTAAATTAGCAAAGCTCAGTTGATTTTCCAACAGAAGAAATGCCGCGATCATATTCGTACCATCCTTTGACGAATATTATTGGAGAACTACAAACTGGTGTGCGTACACGAAACCAATCAACAAAGCACTTAGTTGTTTCTACACCCGAGTTTCACCAACTTAGAATTACTGCTACTACTCATGTTTCATTTCTCAAATAGAGCCAAAGACAGTTAATGAGGTTCTGGCAGACGAGAATTGGGTGATAGCAATGCAAGAGGAACTTTTACAGTTCGAGAAGTTGGGTGTTTGGAATCTTGTAGACTTGCCATCGAAGCAGAAAGCTATTGATACAAAGTGGGTCTTCAAGTGTAAAAGAGATGATCGGGTGGTTATAGTAAGAAACAAAGCTCGGCTGGTTGTCAAGGGATTCCACCAGCAGGAAGGTATAGATTACACGGAAGTATACGCAATGGTTGTGCAATTAGAGTCTATCCGCATTTTCCTAGCGTTCACAGCTTGGAAAGGATTTAAAGTGTACCAGTTGGATGTAAAATCTGCATTCTCTACGGTAAACTTCGTGAACAAGTGTATGTCGGCCAGCCACCGGGGTTTGTCGATCCACTAAATAAGAATAAAGCATATCTCCTGGATAAAGCCTTGTACGGTTTACACCAAGCCCTGAGAACTTGGTACGAGACGTTATCGCAACATCTCGTAGGAAATGGCTTTACACGAGGCACAGTGGACAGCACTTTGTTTACCAGAGAAGTTGGATCACATCTGATTGTAGTACAAATCTATATGGATGATATCATTTTTGGTTCTACGGATGACAGTCTGTGCAAAGAGTTCGAAAAGATCATGAAGAAGAAATTTGAGATGTCCTTGATGGGCGAAATGAAGTTCTTCTTAGTTCTTCAAGTGGATCAGCTTCCAAACGGGATATTCATTCATCAGACTACGTATGTTCACGACATTCTCAAAAAGTTTGAAATGGATAGCTCGAAGCCGCTTTCGACGCCGCTGGCACTGAACCATGGGATTTGCGTAGACAGACGGGAACAAAAGTTGATGAAACACTGTATCGATCGATGATAGGTTCATTGATGTATCTAACGGCATCGCGCCTGACATCATGTATCCTACATGCTTATGTGTGAGATATCAGTCAAGTCCTCGAATGTCACACATACAAATAGTCAAGCGAATCTTCCGTTACTTTAAAGGTTGCCCAAGCACCGGCCTGTGGTCCCCAAGAACGACAATTTTGTTCTCACTGGATATGCTGACTCAGACTTCAGAGTGACAAACTGAACTCAAAATCGACAACTGCAGGATGCCAGTTCTTTGGCACACGTTTGGTAACGTGGCAGTGTAAGAAACAGACCACGGTCTCTCTCAACCTGTGAAGCGGAATACATTTCTGCTTCCAGCTGTTGCTCTCAAATCCTCTGGATTCAGCAACAGATGAGGAATTATGGTCTGCAGTTTCTTGACACGCCTTTATTTGTAGTTAACAAAACAACCATCGATATAATTAAAAATCCGGTTCATCACTCACGTACAAAACACATTGAAATTCGATATCATTTCATTCGTGATTATTACGAAAAGAAATTGGTTCAATCCACACCGACGAACAAAGGGCTGGTTTTTATACCAAAGCATTTCCATTAATAAGATTTAAATATCTAATGCGGCTTAATGGTATTAAAAATTTGCTTACAGGTGCGGAAGCTGAGGTTGAATACGATCGGATGACGAATTCACGTAATCCACATTGGTTTGTATGGTTTGTAAATATCTTTCTAGTTTAGTATTTCTTAAAAATCTAAAATCGAAAAATATGTTTTTGATTTTAGGGGGAGAAATGTTTGGGAAAATAAAAAAAAACATATGAAAAATTCATAAAGTACAAAAACATTGAGAAAGACAAAAAGAATTCGGAGTCACAAAAAGAAAATGATAGTACATCAGTGGACTATCACAGTATGCTAAAGAAATGGAAAGTTTAAAAGTAATAAATGAGTCTTGCTGTGGATGTGTCGATAGGCTTAACACGTTCAGTAAACTGTTTTCGAGATATAAACTAAATTTAGCAACTGCTTATTCTTGTGGATTAACACATCTTGGATATATGGACTTAGTACTCCGAAATTTCGTTTGAGAGATTGTCTGATTCTGAGATACGAGGTCTTTATAGATAGTTGATATCTGGGGTATTATACAAGTTCTTCTAATTTTGCGGAAGCAATGGCCTAGAACTTCTATAATACTTTCGCCAAAAATCCCCAAACGCATGCAATATTGAAAAGAATCGAAAGATCTAATCATTTGTAGTGCTAAACAGATTCCTTAAGTGGAACACACCTTAAAGACGAGCCTTCATCTCTTTGTCTGTAGGTAGTACTAACCTAAGCTCTCAAGGTCTCACATTACCCCGATACAGATATCAATTACGCTATATTCACCTGTAAGATGAAATCTAGGGAATCTTGATACGAGAGTATATTCAAGAAGTGGGAACTGCAGATAAATCAAGTTTCATAAATCTTACCTTAACATATCTCTAAAAAGTTGAGAAATGTGGTAAAGCTTAAGTAGACAAACATATCGACAATCTAGGTAAACAAGTTTAAAGATTAAAGTCATCTAAAGGTCAACGTACTGGTGATATGTCTCAATTAACTGATATGATCCTTTAGACACGAATTCACAAAAAATATGTATGTAAATATGTTTGTACATAGTTTACTTTGTTCGTACATAGTTTATCAGCTTTACAGATTAAAACCAAAAAAAATCAGTGCGTTTTAGCATAAACTTACAAAAATTCAAAAAGATTTTATTTCTACATTGTTTTCAGCAAACCAATGTTGGAGAACGGGTCTTCGAAGTCTGGTAAGATACTAGAACTGGTGGGAATCTCATTGACAACGGGCTGGGAGCTAATCTGTAAAATCTGAAAAGTCAAAACGATAAAAAGTTCATTAATTTGAAACTTTGATTTTGAAAATATCAACAGTTTGTTCGTAACGGGTCAAACCTGGGGTCATTAACTTGGACTCGGCAGACAAATCGGTTAACCAAGGTCATTAACTTGGACTTGGTCAACTGAGTGGATTTTCATAACCGGTAAAAAGTTGGAAAGTTCAGGGGTTAAAATGAAAATTTTGAAAAAAGTGTGAATTTAAATATTGTTTAACATCTAAGCAAGTTCGACCGAACTTGCAGATGGCTGCTTATCGTTATCTACTAAGTTCGCCCGGACTTCTGTTGGGCCCTTCAAGTTGGGCTTATCAAGTTCGCCCGAACTTGACATGGTATAAATACCATTCAAGTTCGGCCTTCAAAAGCAAACCAATCCTCTGAAGCAAACTTAAGAACTCTGAGAGAATTTGAGTGAAATTGGCAAAATCATAACGTTACACTGCCCAAATTTGATTGTTCTTGGTGATTTGCACACCATCTACAATGGCCGAGGTATAAGATCGTTGTTTGAACCATGAAATGAACCATAATCGAACCTAATGGATCTGAAACTTTAAAATCTGATAGACTTAAGAGTTTTATGAACGAATTAAATCTTAAAATTGAAATAAACAAAGTAAATCGACCGTGAAAACTTGTTTAATTTGATTGAAATGGTCGTTATTGTGTTGATCAGGTTGGTATTGAAGGAGATGACAAGTTCGGCCGAACTTGTTATCAAGTTCGACCGGACTTGTTAACAAAACTGAATAAAGAGAACCTAATGCATGTTCGTCCGAACTTGGGTTTTTGGAAATCTGATTAGTGTTTAGAATATGAGTTCGCCCGAACTTGTACTTGTATAAAGAACATGTTGTTAAGGCATGTTCGGGTGAACTTGAACAAAACATAATGTTTAACACATCAAGTTTCGCCCGAACTTGATAAAAGTGTTAGAAAAATTTTGTGATTTTTCTCGATAAACGTGCTAATTGTTTTGCGTCGTTTTTCAGGCACAAGTTCCAGCGCGTGCAATCTCGATAGAATTTTCTAAGACACACAACACATGTATTACTCTCGACAAATCGATATGTCCATCTTTGAAGGAGTACGAGAGTATATTGAAATTTTTGGAAGAAAGTCCTATTCATAGAGCTATAACGGAGCGCGCAGTATCGATAGATCACACACTTTCCATTTTTGGACGAACGCGAGTTTAAGTGATGATCAGAAGTCAATTATTTCAACCGTGTAAGTCGGCAATGAAGTCACACCGATCACTGTTACAGAAGATGATATACGCAGAGTGTTACAATTCAACGATGACAAAGATGATCCAATTTATCTCGATGAAAAGATGGTTCGTGGTTGTTTCTTTCGAATGGGCTACAAAGGAAGCGTGAATAAGCCGACGTTAAAGAAAGGGGAAGTGCAAATCCCTACAAACTCCTTATGCACGCTATTATTCACACATTTAGTCATCGCAAGGCGGGATTAGACGACGTGCAAGATTATCTGACCTGTATGGAAACGACACTGATTCTGAAAAAGCCGTTCAACTTTTCTAAAGCTGGTATTTACACACATGTCGAAGAACATGGAGGATTCGAGGCTTTGTCTGTATCCAAGGTTCGTGCAAATGCTGATAGATGAGAAATTCACTAACTTATCACGGGATCCGAATGATGTACTTTATCTAGTTCATCTTGATGAGACAACTATGAAGAAGCTAATCAAGTTTCAGAAGCAAGCATCAGCTCCTGTTGCAAAGCCAGTTTTCGGGGCTATTAAAGATCAAATTATGTTGCGCCGTCTGACAACAAGTGGAGGAAAAACGGAGGTGATGATGAGAACGAGCTTAATGCTGAAAAGGAATGGTTTAAAGACTTCAAGCCGAAAGCTAGAAGTGAATGGTTCTTAAAGCCAGAAGCTGATAAGCCTAAGAAGAAACGAGCTGCAAAGAAAATTGAAACTATGCTCGTGACGAAGATGAACTTGAGAATGTTCAAGGTGAAGCAGGTTCTAGTGCAGTTGTAGTTGTTGAAAGTCAAGAGACTGAGAAAACAACACAAGATGATGTTATATCTGCTACTTCTGAACACGATGATGAATCTGACAAAGAACCTATGAAAGAACCTGAAAAGACAGCAACAGAAAAAGAAAAAGAAATGGATGCTGATTTCGATCCAAATCAAGAAAAAGAGTCAGATGAGGAAAGATCAAAGAAGAAAACTAAACGTGTAAAGTCTGCAACTATTTCTTTGACAAAGACTACAGGGTCTCCTCAGATAAAAGGTAAGAGGAAATCAAAGAAGGATTAAAAAGGAGTCAGCAAAAGATACAAAGGAAAGTTGAAAAGCGCAGAAGATACACAAGAATCTTTTGGCGCACAGGAGAACGGAGTTAGACAAGAACCTCCTATTGTTGATACAAGTGAAGCTGAACTCCAGGAGTCACACAAGAACCTCTTGTGATAGTTTCATCAGAAGCTGAAAGGCCAGGAGCTACACAAGAACCTCCTGTGTCTAGTTTTGTGGAAGTACCTGTTATTCAATCACCTGTTGCTCCAATGACCTCAAATCTTGAAAGTTCTACTCCAAAGAAGTCAACACCAAAGGCTGCTACTCCAAAATTAACACCAAAATCTTCAGGGCCTAATATATTTGGTGATATGCATAGTGATCCGATTAGTCTGCAAGATCTAAGCGATTTCTTTCCAGAGACGAACGTTGAACTTCTGAAAATGTGTGAAGGTGTTAGAAGAGAAAGTAGCTAAGAATGAGGAGGAGAAAGCTGAGTTAATTAATAAAATGAATCAAAGCGCAGTTGAAAAGGAAATACTGGATGACAAAGTGAAAGTATTAGAGAATGAACGTGAATATTTTAAAGCGTTGATCGAGAAGTCCGCAAGATGCGAATGAGAAGATGCAGACAGAAATTACAGAGTTAAAGTCAATCCAAGCTCTAAACGATCAAAGATTCACCAGGTTGCAAAAAGTTTTATCTAACTCTATGGGAATAGATTTCAACAAAGAATATGATCGTCTGGATCAACAAGAAGCCAAAGAAAGGTCTGAGAAAGAACTAGCAGTGAGTGGTAAAGGAAAGAATATTGAGGGTGAAGTCCCTAAATCTTCTGAAGCTGCAGAGAAGTCTGATGATGTGATTAAAGCTTCTGAGTCTGATATTTCAAAGGTTGACGAATCTGTCAAGCCTTCTGATCCTATAGTTGCTTCTGAAAAGGATGATGAAGAAGCTGAAAAGGAGGATAAAGATGATGAAGAAAGAGATGATTCGGAATATGAGGATTGGAATGTAGTTGACGATGATGATGATGATCGATCAGGGTGGTGTTGGTAGTAGAATCGCTGAAGCCAAAGTCTAAAGTGAATTTGATTTCTCTTCACTTATGGATGATGAATCAAACAAAATGGATGATAAAAGTGAGGGGGAGTCAGGGCAGAAAGGGCCAACTGATGAGATTGAATTGTTGAATGTTGAAAGATTTGCTAAGCCAGTTACTGCTATACCCACAAAGCCTTTATTGTTAATGCTTGAACATAACATGGAGGAAGACGAGTTTATACACAACTATACAAAGGAAGATCTTGCAAAGTTAGTTGAAGTTGATGCTGCAGATTTAGAGTTTGATTTCGAAGAAGATGTGTTGAATGTTAACACTTTCGAGCCGAATGATTATCAGTATGTTAGAAGATTTGAGGCTGACGAGTATAATAGAGTGATTGTGGAAGATTGGTCTTCTGATGATGAAACAGACCAAACTGTGAAGTACGTCGGTCTTAATTCTGAAAGTGTTCCTACTTTCAAGGAGATGTACAAGCAGCTAGATGAAGACATGCTGAAAGAAAAGATTGAAGAATCTTTGGGTGAAGGAAAAGTACCAAAGCAAATGACTAAAGAAGAAATTGCTCAAGCGAAAAAGTCCTTGTTTAAAGAGATGCCTCGTGAACGTAAGTTTCGACGTCCTCTAGCATTCTTTACCAGAGATAAAGATGTTTCTTTGGGGGATATCTTGAGTTGGGGTTGGTTTAAAGAACTAAACGTTTATGAAATCAAGAGGGAATTTGGAGTGCAATGCTTCAAATACCTTGCTGATTTCAAGACATTACCGTATTGGGATGTGGAAGAGTTGGTTCAGATATGAATGTTACATACCACATGAAAGTGATTGATCAGTTGCTGTGGAAATTGATTAAGTTTGAAGCGGTGAAAGGATTCAGATATTGGAAGCCATTCATTCCTGGTCGCAGAATCAAGACAAACAAAAAGACCGGTGAAAAAGACATCACATTGATAATGAAGCGACCGAGGGCAATGAGAAACATGCTGCTGATGCCGATTGAACAAGACTTCTATCCATTGTTCAACTGGTGGCAGATAGATCCATCGACTTGTGAAGCAGTTATTGTTTTAAAGTTTGAAGAACACTTGGATATTTCAAAAGAAAGAGTTGAGGTATTGGGATATCAGGGTATGAGGGGGTTATGGAGAACAATTAGGGTTCTTGATCCGATGTGGTTGGTTAACTGCTTAAGAGAAGACATCAAAACTTGTTCTACAACAAGATCGTATTTGAAGAACGTGAAAAGGTACAAGCGATGCAGTTTCAGAAAGTTGTTAATGTTTGTTATGCACACGAAGTTAATTCAGGAAAGATGTGGCAAACAAAGTGGAGAGATCTAGAAAGAGTAGAGTTTTTAAAAGAGGAGAAGCGTCTCGAAGCGATTCATGAGAGAACTAGGAAGGCAAGCATTAAAAGGTTTCAGCACATGAACAAAGTGCCTCCTACAGACCAGACGCCGGATCCTAAGCAAGAGCGACGAAAGAAGCCGTTTAAGAACTTCTTTCGTCGGGTGCGTTAAAGTATATTATGAAGACAGAGTTTTGAAGACTGATACAAGACGAAGACTATATCCAAGGGGGAGTCTGTTGGTGCATAATGTCTATGTCTTAGTCTTATATCGAGTCTGTATAGTATAGAGCTGAATAGGCTAGGTGTATGAAGTATTTATGTAAAGTTGTAACAAGTTCGCCCATGACATGTCATGTTGAGACAAGTTCGGCCGAACTCGCTAAGGCAAGTTCGGGCAAACTTAAGCGAACTTGCATGTCTATAAATACCTAGCTTGTAATCCTCATTTGTAACTTTGGCATTTTGGAGGCGAAGCTCTGTCAGTTTGTACTCTTGACGTTTGATCAATAAAACTAATGATTAACTGATTAATTCTTGTCTATTGGTAAACACGACGTAATATTTCCGCTATTATGGATGTTAGATATCAAATTTAGGTTCCTTAGCAACGAGGATCGGTCCTACAAAGTCTCCAACCATTCCCATGTTGGAAGCACTCGTCTAGTTAAATCCACTTGGTTGCTTGGTGAATAAGATAAATTATTTACCATTCTTGTACTTATGTTTCATGACCATTCGAACCATCCATGTGATGATTTGTGCATTGGTGAACTATAGGGTTAATGGATTCATCCAACCCATGCATGACCATACTTGACAATCTATGACTTAGACACAAGATATGACTATATACATATAAGTATACTATTCAATCCAAAACCAAGCCATGATATCAACCAATCTATGGTTGAAGGTCATGGGTTGAGGTGTAAAAGCTATCTAAGTGTTGAACTTCTTATCTTGGGCTTCCAATGAGTGTCTTACTCACGAAAACCACTAACTAGAATGATGTCAAAATAAGTATTCAAGAAAGATAGACTTTTATGTATTTTCATAATATTAAATTCCCGAACTCCTTCCAACTCTAAATTCATCATACTCATACACCTTGTTTATCCATTTTAGGATAACCTCGGTGTTCCATCCTTCCAACACATCCAAGCTAATTTTTTTGGAGAGCAATCGCAAATTGTGAGAATACTTGACTCATTTTACGTTTTAAGTACACTTTAGGTTGCAACATGTATCACTATTAAAATCACAATCACACATACAATCATGCTTAAACAATCATTCAATCCATAGGCATGCTCCTTGTTATGCTATTTGTTATACATGCTAGGACACATTATATGCATGATATCAATCATTAACTTGAACAAGCCTAGCTTAACATGTATAGCACTATACGAGTAGCACACTGCCCTGTTTGTTGGGTCATTTCTAAGTATTCAATCTTTACGGTCTTATCGTTGTGATGATAAGATTACGCTAGTGGACACTTTGGTTTGATTTATAGTTCATCCAAGCTAGTATGATTCATATAATTTAGTGTACAATTGCCATGTGGATTTGAGACATTTTTTATGCTTATGCTTTGTAAACCAAACTTGTATACTCACCGACCTTTCTGTGTTGACTGATACTTTGTATACATGATTGTAGGAAATTGATGATGATGCGACAAGAAAAAAACACTTTAGGATGGACTAGAAACTCATCCAAAATTTCATTTTATGTTTTCTTATTATGTTGTTATGTTATTTGCCAATATGTTGTACTTCCCTTTTACGACGATGTAACTTTTGTCATGGTATGAAATTAGATTATTAAATTATTGTCGCAATCATAGTGTTATGTTGTCTTTGAACAATCTAGTTCATCTCACACCGATGTTTCCGCCATCTGTTGGGGTGTGACAAATTTGATGCATTAAGAATCAACAATAACACTCAAAAGTACCGAAGACAAATGAGTGTATTGATTAATAACATGCATACATGAAAAGAAATACCTAAAACTGGAAAATAAGATGTTATTCACCTCATTACCACTAAACCTTAAAAGATGATAGTTCTAAGGTGCATAGAGAAAATACAAGTACTAATTCTAACTCTAATGTCCTTCAAGGGAGAATCTTATTGCATAATTATGCCATTAGACTAGGCATAAGCAAAGAGACTATCCATAAATCAAAAGAAAAGTTGGCCAAAATAGGTAGTCGCCTATTAATGATATTTAAGTCTGCTAATCTTAATATTTCAATTTACACATACATGATAGATTGAGTCTAGTTCTATATGTTTCCTTATCGGAATTCAACAAATAGCTAACATGAGAGTTAATAACAAATTCAAATGTTAAGGCTATAAGAACCCTAAAAGTTGTCTTCTAGTTACAATTTATGATACCTTACGTATTCTAGAAATCAATAAGAATTTAGTATCAACACTTAAGCTATAATATGACAGTTGTGAGGTTTGCATATTATTTGTTATCAATATCTGGATAGAACTATTAATAAGATAGAACTAGAGGATAATATATACTTTCACATCTTTTGTTATCATGCAAATAAGAATTTAACAAAGGAAAATGATACCTATAAATTTCATCCATTGTAACCCAAAAAATCATGAGAAATCATGACATGGTTGACGAGGATAATTTTTTCATCTAATCTTATTCTCAATGATTTTAAATCTTGTGATTAGATGCCATAAGCATTGCTTGGCTTAAGGAATAAGTATAGGTCCATCAGAAGTTATATGTCATTGACATTCATGGAATTTATTCCAAACGGAGTATTCGGACATAATTCATTTATCATTTAAATACTATATACTTGTATCTAATATGTCTCCTATGGTTCACGGTCTTAAAGAGATCCATTCATATATATACTTAACATGATTTCTTCTAAATATGTCCCTAAGTTTCTTATGATATATGAACATTAAGGAAATCAAATCAAGTCGAACATATGTATGACATCTTCCTACGTCACGTATATCACTGAAACTTCTCTTGTAGCATTCATAGAGATATAAAAGATCAATGAGAGCATCAAGTGTCTGAATAATAACTTGCAAGAGTTGTAAGAGGTGGGGGAGTGAAAAATTCACATTACTTCAATTTACACCTCTTGTATAAGACAATGCTTCGTCTCGATACATTCCATCAAAACTTGTCTCCTTAGAATCTGATGCTACTCTTACAAAAGTTTCATTGTTGGTTAATGGTGGGCACACTCAGATTTCTTACCAAAACTAAAATAATCCTCAACAAGAGAAACTACAATGACTAACGCCATTAACTTGTTTCTCTATTAGAATCTATTGGTCATTAAAAATTAACCCTAAGCATGCTGAGTTACTAAAGACTTCTAAGGTCAGTGGGAGCAGTAAAAGTCTTTATCATGACTTGGAAGGAATACAAGGGTAACATCTGCCAAAATGGACCTCCAGAATTCCATCCCATTTTGAAACTTGGATCCAAACCTGGGTAAAATCAAACTACGGTCATTGGGGGAATAAATTTATTTAATTAATTACATTAATTGTTTATAAAAATCTATTTGATACTCCAATAAAAAAAAGTTAAAGATACTTAAATTTATATCAAAACTTAGTCTGTTAAAAATAATCATTTAAAAAGGGTTATTTGAGCTAGTTAAATTTAATCGACAAAGTTAAGGGGGTCAACCTGATAATTTAGAGAAATTTATAAAGAAACAAAAATAACGCAAAAGTGGGTCCAGGCAAGATTGAACCGGGCTCTACCTGGCTATCGGACCTTTTCACTATCATTTAAAACCACTCCACCAGTATGTTGTTCTGACATCTTTTGCACATCGTTCTCCTTTTATACAAACACAGAATTTAAGTTTTGAATCCAAAATTTTGCCGCTCAAATTCGACTATATCAATGGAAAGCATATTAACCTTTATAAACAGCGAAGATTGATTCAAGTTTCCATATCTGAGTCGAGGTCACAACATGTAAAACACGTTTTATTGATTCGGAAATCACAATCATCTAGCAAATCCGTATAACCGAATATAGAATAAAATCAAATCAAATATTGATATGAATTTGTATAACTTATAAGTTCGATAATCAGCCGACTTTATAACCCTTTACACACGATCTGAACCTTTCAAAATCTTTCTGTGGTCGTCTGTACTCTACCGGACTCTCGCCAGAATCTCGTTCTTCAGCTGGAGCATCTCAGAACCATCTTTTTTGTCGACGTTGGAAGGTATAATTTACTTATTTCACTTAGTTTTCAATCTAGAATAAAACCCTACCTAAATTTCATATAAACACTCACAGAGATCTTTGATTTTAGATTTGAGAGGTTGGAGTTGCGTTTGTGTAAAACAAATATTAAATAAGATGATAAACTTTAGTTTATGTTTAAAACTAATAAACGATTTGAGAAAAACAAAAAAGAAACATCTGTAGCGCAGTGGTGGGGAGTCTGTTGGGTAACTGACTGGTCTTGGGCTCGAACCAGGCCCCTTGTTTTTCGATATGTTTTTATTAAGGAAGGTAGTCTAGTTGTGTTTATAGAATTAATAATCAATGTATATTCACCAAAAACAAACATAATCTAGTGGTTATGGGAGTATTGTAAACGAGCCAGAGGTCATGGGTTCGAGACCCGGCTTCCTGTATTGACATTGCGCCATTTTTTTAGTATAAAATAGTATATGAAACATCCCAGCAGTTGTATAAGTTAATTAGTGATGAGATTATTTCTGAGTTAGACACATAGCCCAGTTGTAGGGCTGTGTGCAAACGACACTGAGGTCTCCGGTTCGAATCCGGGCGGACCCCTTTTTGGGTTTTTTTTTATTTTAATTTCTTTTTTACTTTTTTACTAAAACCCTTAAATTCAAAGATAACATAAATAATTAACAATTTTTTTGATTCTTTTATAACACTAAATGTTAATAATGAGATAAATTATAATATTTAAATAATTAATTTGTAAACCTTAAATATTAGGAATTTTATTTAACCTAAATAATAACGAGATCGTTATGTGGCATTTTAATTATCTAGGGTAACCGTTTTCGTTCTTTCGGAATTCTCTATCTCTCCTCGTGTGTTATCTTCAAGGAATTCTTATACGCGTTTATTTCACATCTTTGGTTGTATCATGTGATGCATTTCGTTATTACATTTACAAGATTTAATTCGTGCAAGTCTCCATTATGTGAAGTATATGTGTTATGTGTTGATTGTTGTTTATCACTTGGTGCATTTCATTCACGTTGGACATCACATCATCATAGGCTCGTCTGTTCCCCACCACCTATGAGCGGAACGTGACGTTGCCAACATACGATGCCAGCTCCGTTTGATTGAGCTTAGACCTTGCAGCACACCATAATTTTGTGCAACATGCATACATCATTGAAATCATTACATTTGATTGGTTTACTGTATGAGGTTGTTTTATGAGGTTGACTTATGACATGCAGCATATGTACTTACATTGGTTAATGCGTGCTTTATCAACAAATAAATTAAACATATTATTTTCTAATAACAAAGAGATTCACTCATCAACCTTTGTTGACCCAAAAACTATTTTTACTGATACATGTGAAAAGGCTTGAAGAGCATATTTTGACATAGGATTAGCCGTAGTTAACAAGAAACAGATAAATGTAGCTCAGTGGTTATGAACATTGTCTCCATTTTTAAATTGTTTATTTGGATTATCTGTTTTTTGAAACATTCAATCGATATAAATGACTATATAAACACGTAATAGCAAGTCATAAGCTTTGGATCAACCAATCATGCCCGATCACTTATTTTCGCTGCGGGTCAGGGTGTGATAGATTGGTATCAGAACCAACGATTTTAGGGACATATGATACGTTATTAGACCCTTAGAACCTATACTTTAGTCAACTAGGATCTTTGTGCTTATGTGATTTAATGTTTTATTTAACTTATGATTTGCTATTGCTCATGCATTTTAATTCCTTTCATTTCACACACACGCATGCAAGCACTCTATTTGTTACTTGATTACATGATACATGCAATGTGTTATAGTTGTCATGAAGTCTACATATATGTTACATATATATATATATCACTCTCTTGAAATGTACCATACGAAACTTATAAAACCCTTATTTATAAGTTCTCGATTTCCTCTAAATTTTTGAAACATTTCCCTCCATTTTCCAAATACTTATTTTTATGGTATTCAACTTTTGTGATGTATTTGTTTTCAAATCTCATCAAAGTGGGTTCATGTGACGGGCATGTAGTAACTGGAAGGGTTCGAGTACCGGTAGTCAGGACGTCCTGTCTAGGATTTGCATTTGTATAATCCGAACTAACGGACCAGTTTGCTTACCTGGGGACCACCGACGAGAGTACGAAGGACCTGTTAGGCCAAAGCATGCCATACCAAACGTCGTGTGAACTAAACCCACTTTGAGTTGTCACCGTGTCCGCACCTGGATACCCTCCGAATTTCATACATTACATTCATATTTCTCGATTTTCTCTGGGTTTTAGTGTACGTTTCCAGGCTAACACATGTGAACCATACGAAAGCCCAATAATCATGGGGGCCACATGATTACGAAGGTCAAGTATGGCGGCATGCAAGACCTAATTACGAGCAAAGCCCAAGAACACTTTAAATATGTTGTGTTATCATGAGTTATTGTTTCCTAATACACCTCAAAAGTTTTCATTTTATCATACATCTATATTTTTTTCTCACATCTGCTAGTAAATCCATAAAAAATCTCACAATCTCGTTTGCGTTTATTGGAGGAAAAAGAACCGGAAACTCCGGTAAACGTATGGTTGCCCAAATTGCCAAACAAATGGCTACCGTGATTCCTAACATTATGATCCAAGTCCAACAAGCGCTCGCTGCTAACAAAGTTAATCAAGTCAACCAAGTCGAACCAAATGTTGTAAATGCTCCACCAAATCCATCCAAGTGCTCCTATAAGCACTTTAAATCTTGTGACCCTCCAAAGTTCGAGGGAACTGAAGGAGTCACTGCACTCCTCAGATGGTTCGAAGAAATGGAAAGCACCTTCCTAAATTATGATTACCCGAATGATCGCAAGGTTCGTTATGCTACCCGTCGTCTCATTGGGGTAGCTTAACCTGGTGGAACTGTAGGAAACGTCCATGAACAGCTCGGGAACCTAAATTTGTT
This sequence comes from Scalesia atractyloides, assembly GCA_947069175.1. Lineage (NCBI taxonomy): Eukaryota > Viridiplantae > Streptophyta > Magnoliopsida > Asterales > Asteraceae > Scalesia > Scalesia atractyloides. The sequence continues at coordinate 42,796,095 of CAMTDV010000009.1, forward strand.
ATATATTGTCCAATTAGGCGGAAACTAATGACAAGTTAAACAAATAACAAGAATTACTCATTTAAAGGTTGTTTTCATTGATCTAAAGTTCAATACATTCAAGATCCAGATCCGACAGAGCTTCGCCTCTGAATTGACAAAGTTACAAATGAAATCACCAAGGCACCTATTTATAGTTGCACAAGTTCGCTGGTGGGAGAAGATGTTCAGGCGAACTTCACCTAGTCAAGTTCGGCTGAACTTGACTTCCTACACACCAGGACCAGCGAACTTGGCCTAAATCTCACATAAATACGCCTCGTTTCACCTATTCTATACAGACTCGATACAAGACTATTCTATAGACATTATGCACCAATAGACTCCCTCTTGGATATCTACTTTGTCTTGTTTGGTCTTCAGAAACTCTTGTTTATTCCAGACTCGTTCTCGTATAGTGATGAAGGCAACATACATAGGCACCAATAGATTCCCCCTTGGATGTTGTCGTAGTCATCTACTTTCATAGACATCTTTTGTCAATAATCATCCTCGTCAGTCTTCAAGTGTCATAGTCTTCATTGAACGCCTTGTAATCATCAGACTTCACATAAGTTCCCGAGTCTTTATCTTTATCCTTGAATAAGCATTAAACTTTATGATCTTCAAGCATTCTCTTTTCTTCAATTTAATCTTGATAAAACTTTAATCTCCAAAGCTCCCCCTAGCTTTGAGCTTTATCTACAATCACATTTCATCCTGCTCACCTAAAACTTTACTTCCTGTTTCAAAGTACTTGGGAATTCAAATAAACATTTCAGATTCTAACTTTGAAAATTTTGTACCACATGTATTCCATACCACCTGTACAAAACTTGTACTTCAAATTTTAATTCTTCATTTTTCAGTTATCTCAAGTTCAAATTAATGACCTTGAAACATTTTACGTTTAAAACCTTCCACTTTCAATTATTGAAATAAAATCCACTTAGTTGATCAAGTCCAAGTTAATGACCTTGATTAACTAATTTTGTTTACCAAGTCCAAGTTAATGACCTTGGTTAAACCCGTTGTGAACAACTGATGTTTTTGTCAATTTTAAAGTTTCAAATTAATGAACGTTTTCTTACCAGACTTTGATGATCCGTTCACCAACATTGGCTCGTTGAAAATCTTTTTGGATTTTAAAAAGTAAGTAAAGTATTTACAGAAATTTTAACAAGTAAAGTAACTATGCACCAACATATCACAGAATATTTTGTGAATTCGTGTCTAAGGATCATATCAGTTTTGTTGAGACATATCACCAGTACCGTTGACCTTTTTGAGACTTAAAGTTTTAAACTCGTTTACCTAGATTGTCGATATGTTTGTCCACTTAAACTTCATCACGTTTCTCAATTGTTCCAAGATATGTTAAGGTGAGAATTATGAAACTTGACTTAACTATGGTTCCCACCTCTTGAATATACTCTCAAATCCAGATTTCCTAGATTTCATCATATAGGTGAATATAGCGTAATTGATATCCGTGCGAGACCTTGAGAGCTCAGGTTAGTACTACCGTACAAATAAAGAGATGAAGGCTCGTCTTTCAGGAGTGTTCCACTTAAGGAATCTTTTCAGCATTGCAAATGATTAGATCTTTCGATTCCTTTCAAGATTGCATGCTATTTGGGTTTTTAGCAAAAGGCATTATAGAAGTTCTAGGCTATTGCTTCCGCAAAATCAAAAGAACTTGTATAATACCCCAGATATCAACTATCTATAAAGACCGTGTATCTCAGAATCAGGCAACCCTTCAATCGAAATTTCAGAGTACTAAGTCCATATATCCAAGATGTGTTAAACCACGAGATTAAGCAGTTGTAAAATTTAGTATATATCCCAGAAAAAATCTACTGAACGTGTAAGGACACATCCATAGTAAGACTTGCTTATCACTTTTAAATTTTACAAATCTTTAGCATACTGTGATAGTCCACTAATGTACTATCATTTCCTTTTTGACAACAAATTCTTTTTGTCTTTTCATGTTTTTGAACTTTTTGAATTTTTCAATGTTTTTTAATTTTCAACTTTTTCATATGTTTTTTATTTTTCAATCAATTTTTAAATTTTTCTTACTCCCCCTAAAATAAAAAAAAAACATATTTTTGGATTTTAGATTTAAAGAAATTCTTCTAAAAATGTAACAAACCAACGCGGATCCCGTGACCTCGTCGTCCGATCCTTTTTCTCAAACCTGTATCTGCAATTGTTTAACAAACAATCATTAGACTCATTTACCACTTGTAAAAGTAGTTTGAACTTGTAAGAACTTTAATCAGTTTTTCTGTTCACGTTGTGGATTTTCATAAATTTTGACTTCTCAAAATTTTTCCTTTTAACAACCACTTGTAATTTCAAAAACTTTTCTTTTTAACTACTCCCCCTCAAAATGACAAAATATGACATTTCTGAAGCTTCCTTAATCCTGAATCATCTCTGATAAAGTGGATCTAGGAACTCCTGCACACGAAAGTAACTACTTAAAAAAGAAACTCCAACCTTTTTGGTTTTGGGTTTGACACGATAAACATCATAACACTTTCAAAGTCATCATCAAATTCAAAATCATCATCAAACATATCGTCTGATGTAGATTCTGCAAACGTTTGGACTTTTTCTTTCTTTGTCTGTTTGATTACTGATTCAGTTGATTTGACATTTTCAATTTTATCAGCAACAGACTTTCCTTTCTCAGGAGACTTCTTTTTTGCAACCCAAGATTGTGACATGTATCTTTCTATATTGACATAAAACCATGAATCATCGTTTTTGTTTAACTTTGAAGTTTTTCCTTTTTCAAAAACAGAATTTTCAAACTTTAATTCATTTTGGGTTTTATTTCAGAGATAGATTCATTTTTTGGGTTCACAATCTCTTGTTGCTTTTGTTTTTCATTTTTTGAAACATTTTTTCTTCGTGAAAACAAAGGCTTTAGATTTAGACACTTTCAAGCAATATGACCAATGGTATTGCATTTAAAGCATGTCCGTGTATCAGAATCATGTCCACTAGTGGATTTTACTCCACTTGTAGACTTGGTCTTAGCCTTGTACCGAAGTTCTTTTTCTTTATTGAACTCATCGTTTGATTGCTTACCAATCTTACCTTCTTCTTGAACCGTATTCATTCCATACACAAAGTTGGTGTTTTTACCTTTGTATGCTTGGAACGTCGACTTTGAGTTCTTCATCGGTTCTTCTTCAGCTTCTAAACCCAGTCCAGCTCTCCTGTTCTCTGGAAAATCACCACCATTTCTACGGTAATTGTTAAAATTCCGTTTGGGTTTAGAGTAAAACTTTTCTCATTCTTTTCAAGATCATCTGATGAAACTTCCACAAGTTTAAACAGTTTATCAATTTGATCTTCTTTTACATTCCGAATCGGAAAACTTTCTTCAAAGTACAATCTATCAGTTTCCTTAATCTTGTATAATACAAGATTAGGATCATCACATAGATCACTTTCAGAAGATGTATCGTCACTTTCGGACTGTGAACAAGAACTGTTTGAACTTTCATCAGAATTATTTCCTAAAACATTTTTCACCACATTATTTATAACCGATTTAATATCAACGTTTGATTTTGTAAAGTCCACTCAATGTTCTCAGGCAATTCATCTCTCATTTCTGACAAAAGAAGAATGTTAAATGCCTTTTCAACTTTATCATCTTTCTTGCAACAGTAATTTTCAAGAAGTGGTGGAGGAACATTTCCGTACACTTTACATTTTGATTTTTCACCATTTTTCTCCGACTTAATCGTAGGTAAAATGTGATCAATGACATAAGCATTAGTGGTATAAGATTTTAGCAATTTGCTTACTCGTTCAGTTTCAAACTTCATAGCATGAAGCTCTCTTTTTGTTTCAGCAATTGTGTTAATGTACATATTAATTGCCTTTTGTTTATCAAGTACTGTGGCTTTTAACATTTTTTCATTAGCACCAAGTTCAAGATTAGCTTTTTCGACATTTTTATATTTGCCTTGTATTTTGTCATAAGCTTCTTTCATGTTTCTGTAATCATAACGAAAAATTTCATTATGTTCAGTTAATTCTCTTATGACTTTGACTTTATCAAGACAGAGTTCACAAGGACTTGCGCACTTTGTGCATGGTTTTTCAACCTCCACAACTTTCACAACTTCCTTGAATGACACATTTACCTCTGCTTTTACCTTCTCAGCTTCCTCTGTTTTCTGCTTTTCGAGATTTTTAATCTCCTCTTCCTCAGCTGCATTTTCCAGAACAACATCAACATTTGACGCTTCGGAATCTTCCATAACCTCAGCCATCATAGCAACTCCAGTTTTCTTGCCAATGTATCTATTCCAGTCAAATCCATCTTCTTCTTGATTAGCAACAAGAGCTTGTTCAGTTTTCTTTGCAAATTTACTTCAATATCAACTTGTGTCTTCTTTGGATATGGTTTGTATTGAAGAGCTCTCTTGTAGTAATCATTGCTGCTACCGAAAGGATTTTGGCTTCCACTTGCTTCTTGATTGCTAGATTCGCGTTTGAAGTGTCCCTTTTGTTGACACCTGAAGCATGTGACTTTTGTTTTGTCAAATCCAAGCTTGTTGCTTGAATTACCAATATCCCTCCTAGTAAGCGCCACGAATTTCGTAACTCTTCGAATGATAGATGCAAGACTCAACTTGATATCCATGAGCTCTAACTCTTCTTCATCCACTTGATCGTAATCATCGGCAGTCATTTCCGGATTACCGATCTTTCCAGCAACAAGTCCTTCATAAGATTCAAGAACAGTAGCAAGAAGTGCGATGTGTTGTTTCGCCACTTTTTCAGGAAATACGTTCTTCGAATCTACAACAATGTTGCACTGGAAAATATTCAAGTCAGAACCAGCTTGGCTTGTCTGACTTTGAAATGAAGGGCTTGAACTAGAACTTGGATAACCAGCATAAGGAGAACTTTGATTCGGAGAAGACTTTGCATTTGCACTAAAGGACGTTTGAATTTTCGGACTTCGAATCGGAGTATCTTGAATACCTCCTTTGTAATAGAGACACCTACATCTTGGACAACATTAGCATTTTTGGATTTTGCTATTTTCATCAGCTCCATTTCATGACCTTCTAATTTGTCGATGAAAGATGATAACTTGAAATGTCTCCAAGATGGACTATTTTTCAGAATCGTCAGATATGTCATCCATTCTCCTTTGGAAGTGCATCGGCCAACTTCTCGATTTGTTCTTCGTTAGATCTTTTGATATCATGTCTTCGCATCTGGACCATAAGGTGACAATATCTATCAATCATTTGCTTCATAGTTTCACCTTTGATCATCATGAAGATTTCAAATTCTTTCTTAATTAACGCCTTCTTACTCTTGATCATTTTATCACTGCCTTTGAATTTGTCACAAAGAGATTGCCATAATTCTTGTGAAGTGGTAAACTCTGGCAACAATATCAAAATATCTTCCATTACTGATTGTTGAATCAAGCTAATCATTTTCTTCTCTGCGACATAATTTGCTTTGTCGGTTGGTGAGAACTTGTTCAATGGAAGATCTTGATCACGTTCATTCTTTGGCCATTTGTAACCATCTTCAACTGCAACCCAGCTATCGAATTGATTTGCTTGTATCCAATTCACAAACTTTTCCTTCCATCCTTCAAACTCATCTATACTCATTAGCTTCGGCGGTTTCTGAGTAGTACCCATTTCGTTGTCGATATTCATCTGGTTCGCCGCAAGAGTATTAGCGTTTGATGATGAAGCTACTTGTGACACGAATACGTTGTGGAAATCTTCCATTTTGACAATCTGATGGATTATCTGAGAATATGATCAAAAACAACTTGAAAATTGATTAGTAACAAGCAAGTTCGGTCGAACTTGTGTGAAACTCAAAATTTTTATTTCACCTTTAACAAGTTTGGTCGAACTTTGGTATAATTTTCTGATTTTGTACAAACACTTCAAGTTCGGTCGAACTTGAAGAAAAAATTTTGAAAAATTTATCACTTCGAACGGACTTGATGTTTAAAGAAACAAAACAACAAGTTCGGTCGAACTTAAGACTCAGTTTCAATGTTTCAACTAAATTCGGTCGAACTTATGCAATATTTCAGCAAATTTTAATGAAGTTCGGTCGAACTTGGAATTTAAACCTTGAAAAACTAACAAGTTCGGACGAACTTGATTAAAATTCAATGAATTTTAGTAAAGTTGGGTCGAACTTGGTCTCAAGTTCGATGGAATTGGTTTTGACAAACATGGTTTTTTGAACTTTTTGATAATAAAATGATTGAATTTGATGTCCAAACTCTCAGGGTTTGTTATTAGTGTGTTTTACATGTCATATTCAAAAATCACCCATTTTTTGACCGTGAAATCATCAAGAATATGAAAATGTTAAGAAAAATGATAGAATGGACATGAAATAGAGAGATTCTTGTCTTGATTCCAGCAAATTTAGGTATCCAGTCTCTGATACCACTTGTAGGAAACGTCCACGAACAGCTCGGGAACCTAAATTTGTTATCTATTGTCCGAATAGGCGGAAACTAATGACAAGTTAATCAAATAACAAGAATTACTCATTTAAAGGTTGTTTTCATTGATCTAAAGTTCAATACATTCAAGATCCGGATCCGAAAGAGCTTCGCCTATGAATTGAAAAAATTACAAATGAAATCACCAAGGCACCTATTTATAGTTGCACAAGTTCGCTGGTGGGAGAAGATGTTCGGGTGAACTTGACCTAGTCAAGTTCGGCCGAACTTGACTTCCTACACACCATGAACAGCAAACTTGGCCTAAATCTCACATAAATACGCCTCGTTTCGCCCATACAGACTCGATACAAGACTATTCTATAGACATTATGCACCAATAGATCCCTCTTGGACATCTACTTTGTCTTGTTCGGTCTTCAGAAACTCTTGTTTATTCCAGACTCGTTCTCGTGTAATGACGAAGGCAACAGACATATGCACCAACAGGAACGTGAAAAAGGCAGAAGGGGGACTAAAGTTGTTGTGGCCCTAACTTGGAACAACTCAAGGAACTCATGAATAAACGGTTCTGCCCCAAGGAGTGAGATTAAGAAGTTAGAGGATCAATTCTATTTCTTAAAGAAAAATGATGGAGATTATATGACCTATAACAAGCGACTTCTAGAGCTGAACCAGATGGTCCCAAATCTGTGCACACCTCTTTATTGTCTCATTGAACGTTACATCAGGGGTCTTCCTTCCAGTATCCAGGATCCCGTGATGAGCACTGTACCCGCAGCTTTGGAAGATTCAATGGAATTGGCCACGAACTCACAAAAACCATATCCGAAATGGAGACTTTGACAAATAGAGAAAGAAGGCTCAACTGACAAGGCCTCCGTAGAAGAGCCAAAGACAAACAGGACCGAATCATCCTCGCGTTTCGATACCAAACAAAAGCGTGATGGTAAAAATTACGTCGTTGCCTTGACTAACCTAACTCCACAAGCCTTACCTCTCCAAGTTATCCCAGTCACCTAAGTGGCACCCAACTCAGCCTACCCAAACAAGAAACCCTACACTGGTCCCCACCTCATGCAACAATGCCACATCACCATCACCACCGTTCCTTGTCGACTGTGTGCTAATTATGGGCATTCTGGCCATTCGAGTAACACTTGTCGTACCCCTCAAAACCAAGCTCCATCTCCAGCCCAAAACATGACCCAACCCTACCAGCAGCCGAACTACCCCATTTGGGACCATATGTTAGAGCTTGTTTCAATTGTGGAGATCTTACCCATTTCAGAAACACGTGCCCTATGCTAGTAAACATTATCAACGCTCAAGCGCAAGCAAACCCAGTTAACTAAGCGAACTGGCAAACCCAGCACCCCCACAAACAAGAGATAGAGCCTACAACATCAATGCAAACCCAGCTGAGGTCAACGATAACAGTGTGAACGAGCAACTTAACTAGCCCTTTTCCACCATAAAGACTCAAGACTCCGCTCCAGTTGTTTATTTCCATTCCTAGCTGTTATCAGTTACATCTCTTGATTTAACTATTCAAGTTACCATTGTTTTCAATTTGGGTTTTAAGGTATCAGGTTAACATTATTTCATATTATTTCTATCATTGCAATTAATAATATGCTACGCCAATTTTTTTCATTACATTTAATATCATGTCATTTTACATCGGTTAAGTTGCATGTCATTTCATGTCATCAAACATCATGATGGACCTCGTCTCATAACTTAGGGAAAGTAGGCCATGTCTCACTTTTTCATAGGCTGACAACTTCGTTATAACATAAGATAGAGGTACCACCATCATTTAGTCTTGCTTTCTTCGGATTCGAGACTTAAGCATTGGTTGTTTGTGTTTGGTTAGGATTAGTCGATTTTAGGACAAGTCACATAGAACCAATCATGACTCGATAACAAAACCAATAAAAAATTGACAAGGACATGGTGGATACGCCGCCGGTACTTCCTACCTATAAGTGTTATTGTCAAATGATCAAAGGCATTGTTAGACTGTCATGGGAAGTTCTGTGTAAGTAGTGTCAATCTCAATTTGGATAACGATGTGGTTGATGATTTCGTTTTGAGATTTCATATGTAACTATATCATTATGATGCATCGATTTTCTCAAAATCCCTTATCATGATGCAAATTCCAATTAGACACCATGATTCAACTTAGTAATAAATCCTTATCATGTTACAAGCCATCTCTGTGATATGAGGCTTTTCACTTCCTCACCTCTGGCAACAAAGAGCAATTCCTCTACAAGGAACGCTACCGTCACAATCGAACCTAAACCCTACTTTGATTCTATCTTAATGTAAACCCTTAGGGAAAATTCTAAACAATTACCATTTACGGTTTCCTCTCAATTTCGAGACAAAATTCCTAAAAGTAGGGGAGACTGTAACATCCGTCAAAATGGACCTTCAGAAATCCGATCCGTTTTGAAACTTGGATCCAAACCCGTAAAACCGAACTTTCGGTCGTTGAGGGAATAAATTTATTTAATAAATTACATTAATTGTTTATATAATCTATTTGATACTCCAATAAAAAAAAGTTAAAGATCTTAAATTTTATATCAAAACTTAGACGTTAAAAATAATCATTTAAAAAGGGTTATTCGAGCTAGTTAAATTTAACCACAAAGTTAAGGGGTTAACTTGTAATTAGAGAAATTTATAAAGAAACAGAAATAACGCAAAAGGGGGTTCTGGCAAGACTTGAACCGGGCTCTACCTGGCTACCGGACCTTTTCACTATCATTTAAAACCACTCCACTTGTATGTTGTTTTGACATCTTACGTGCATCGTTCTCCTTTTATACAAACACTGAATTTAAGTTTTGAATCCAAAATTTTGCCGCTCAAATTCGATTGTATCAATGGAAAGCATATTAACCCTTATAACCAGCGAAGATTGATTCAAGTTTCCACATCTGAGTTAGGTCACAGCCTGTAAAACGCTTTTTATTGATTCGGAAATCACAATCATCGAACAAATCCGTATAACCGAATATAGAACAAAATCAAATCAAATATTGATATGAATTCGTATAACTTATAAGTTCGATAATCAGCCGACTCTATAACCCTTTACACACGATCTAACCTCTCAAAATCTTTCAGCGGTCGTCTGCACTCTACCGGAATCTCGTTCTTCTGCCGGAGCATCTCGGAACCATCATCTTTTGTCAACGTCGGAAGGTATAATTTAATTATTTCACTCGGTTTTCAATCTATAATAAAACCCTATCTAAATTTCATATAAACACTCACAGAGATCTTCGATTTCAGATTTGAGAGGTTGGAGTTTCGTTTGTGTAAAATTAATATTAAAAAAGATGATAAACTTCAGTTTATGTTTAAAACCAATAAACGATTTGAGAATAACAAAAAATAAACATATGCAGCGCAGTGGTGGGGAGTCTGTTGGGTAACCCACTGGTCTTGGGCTCGAAACCAAGCCCCTTGTTTTTTCGGTATGTTTTTATTAAGGGACAGTAGTCCAGCGGTTATGGGAGTATTGTAAACGAACCAGAGGTCACGGGTTCGAGACCCGTCCTCCTATATTGACGCTGCGCCATTTTCTTTTTATTATAAAATAGTATATGAAACATCATAGTTCTTGTATAAGTTAATTAATGATGAAATTATTTTTGAGTTAGACACATAGCCCAGTGGTAGGGCTGTGTGCAAACGATACCGAGGTCTTCGGTTCGAATCCGGGCGGTCCCGATTTTTGGGTGTGTTTTTTTTTATTTTAGTTTCTTTTTTAGTAAACCCTTAAATTCAAAGATAACATAAATAATTAACAATTTATTTTTATTCTTTTATAACATTAAATGTTAATTATGAGATAAATTATAATATTTAAATAAATTTGTAAACCTTAAATACTAGGAATTTTATTTAACCTAAATAATAACGAGATCGTTATGTGGCATTTTAATTATCTAGGGTAACCGTTTTCGTTCTTTCGGAATTCTCTATCTCTCTTTGTGCGTTATCTTCAAGGAATTCTTATATGCAACCAATGTGAGTGAATCTTACAACTACCCTTTTTATTTCACTTGGTGCAAATCTCCATTATGTGAAGTATATGTGTTATGTGTTGATTGTTGTTTATCACTTAGTGCATTTCATTCACGTTGGACATCACATCATCATAGGCTCGTCTGCTCCCCATTAATATGAGCGGAACATGACGTTGCCAACATACGAGGCCATCTCCGTTTGATTGAGCTTAGACCTTGCTGCATACCATAATACCGTGCAACATGCATACATTCATTGGAATCAGTACATTTGATTGGTTTATTATTTGAGGTTCTTTTATGAGGTTTGACTTATGACATGCAACATATTTACTTACATTAGTTAATGCACGCTTTCTCAACAAATAAATTAAACATATTATTCAGTCGCCAACCTTTGTTTACCCAAAAACTATTTTTACACATGATACAGGTGAACAGGCTTGAAGAGAAGATTTGGACATAGGATGGGCCTTAGTTAACAAGAAACGGATATGTGTAACTTAGTGGTTATGAACATTGTCTCACATATTTAAATTGCTTATTTGGCTTATCTGTTTTGTGAAACATTCAATTTATATAAATGACTATTTAGACACGTAATAGCAAGTCATAAGCTTTGGATCAACCAACCGTGCCCCGGTCATCTATTTCCTATTCGGGTCGGGGTGTGACAACAAGAGGAAGGGGGAAGAGAGTCATTAAATTTTACTCCAAATTTAACTCTGCTTACACCTCTTGTACACCATACCGCACCAACTCTTACACACCTAGAATCCTAAAAATAATGCAACCTAACCAGGAGCTAATCCATAAAACTGAAACTTCTAATATACCCAATAATCAACTCAGGAGGTCATCTAGGTTTAAAAGCCTACTAACTTTGTTGATTACATATCCTCCCTGACTAAAGATGAAATGGATATTGGAAAGTTTAATGATCCTACCTCTTTTAATTAAGCCATTAACATCGATCAATCTTCTAAATGGAATAAAACTAATTTCTAGTAAACTGATTTTATGCGTTCAAATAATGTTTGGGATTTGACTGAATTTCCTAAGAGTGTTCGTAACTAAACCAAATCCTAATATAAACGTTAAGACACGAAGAAGTATGATTGATTGTCAAAGGTTATTACTCAGGAGGAGATAAATCATCAAAGAATCTTCTTACTGTCACACCCCGACCCGCAGCGGAATAAAAGTCGGGGCGTAATTGGGTTATCACCAAAGCTCATGATGTTTACTAAAATGTTTCATATTTATTATATTCAAATTACAACTTAAATATTCAAAACAAAATTCATACAATTACAAGAAAATGAAACTACATAATTATTCCAAGACTTAAACTTGTTTATTCTTCTAGGCCTTCCTATGTGTTTCTTGTCTCAGCTGGATCACCTGTATCATGTGTAAGACGGGGGATATTTTGGGTCAACAAAAGTTGGCGAGTGAACCTTGATAAAACATTATTACTAATTTCTTGTTTTATTTAATAAGGAAAATTTGTGCAAATATCACATGTGAGCAAACATATATAAATAAACAAACACAAACCACTTTGAATGAGTATATGATATGAATGATGATGAATGTGAGATCAAGGCTCAATCAAACGGAGCCGATCTTATGAGGCACCTGATACTCAACCCGTCTCCCACGGGGAACTGATGGGCCTAATGAAATGCGTGCACTGGAAATGATAAATCCAATCTACATATAATCCACACAACAATTGATACACATTTGATACACATTTAATCACGGATATGATGTATGCACAAGTGTTTATATATATAATAAAAGAATTATACGACATATGATACACCCCAAAACATGATTAAAACGGGGAATTGATAGAGATTCACTCACAATGGGTGCGTTCTTTGATGATGATGAAGGCGCACGAATTTATGATTCGATTGACGAGGGAAGAACTAACCTAGATAATAACAAAATGATTCGATAAATAAATAAATTTTGGTTGAGATTAATATTTTTAATTAGTGCTCTTAAATGGGATTTTTAGATTTATTTTTCTGAGTTTAAGGAAATTTTCTGACCTTAATAAGTATTTTTAAATAATTTTCTAATTAAATAAATAAATAAAAAGAAATAAAAAAAAGTTGACTTTTTGACCGTTGACCGTTTACCGGGTCTTGACCGGTCAGACTTTGTTTTTTTATGCGCTGAGTGAGGTTCGAACTCGGGACCTCTCGTATACGTGCACGCAGCTCTACCAACTGAGCTACGTGTCTAACCCGAAATATTCTCTGTTTTAATTATATATATATATACTAATTAACCTTTAACTTATTTGGTTTTTATTAAAAATGATTTATATGGCCGAACCGGTTGCAGAGACCCGGAGTCGAACTCGGGTCCTTCGGTTCGAGTGCGCACAGCCCAACCAGTTGGGCTGTGTGTCTAATCTGCTTATCTACTGAAATACATTCCTTTTATAAACATTCTGTGACTTGATCTGATTCAGTTCTAAAAATGTTGGTTTTATTTCTGAAAGTCGGTAACGTGTGCGATTCGAACTCGGGACGTGTGTATTGTTTGTGCACACAGTCCACCGCTGGACTGTGTGTCTAACCCGTTTGAATATTTGATTTTAATTATATAAATACACGTTTCCATCTTCGTCTTCTTCGCTTAAAAATTACAGAACTGTGAAATCCGACTGTTCTGGTTAATCGATCATATCTTATACTTGTTTGAAATGGAAAGAAGATTAAGTAATAGGGTATACCAGGACGGAGCGTTTTCTTCAGATTTCCGGCAGTGTTCGTCGGCTCTGATTTTTGCGATTTCCGGTTGGATGAACTATTTTAACAGTTTTGGTTATTGGTTTGAACGATTAAAGTATAAATCAAGAGATAGCAGAGAAGTTTAGACAGTTATACTGACTGAGGAATGAATACGGTTTTCTGACTATCGATTCGGCGATGTTCCGGCGAAATTGGAATTCTCCGGCGACGAGTTCTGGAAGGACTAAAGCTTCTAAAAAGAGTGCGATTCTGAGCGAAAGGTTTACAGGAGGTTTGAGTGGGTATTTATAAGGAAGAACTGGATGAATTGGGTTTGAATTGAGTCTTGATTCACGGTCAAAGTTTTTCCGGCGGTTATGACCGAAATTGACTGCCGACAACGGTTATAATTGATATCGTGATCAGTTATGCGCTTCAGTCAAAGGAAAAACAGCCAAGATTGCGGAGTTTAGTCATTTTCCGGCGATTTCGCGTTCTGAGTGCGCGGTGATTTCCGGTTTTGAATTCGGGTTTACTTTAAGTATTATTTATTTCAGTATTGACACAAAGAAAGTGTGTGGCGGAGTGGTGTGTTGTGTGCTTGTGTTTGTGGGTGACCCGGGTTCGAAACCCGCGTCTCCAATTTATTTTTTATTTATTATAAATTATGATTTTTAAATTCTAATATATTTATTAATTACGTATTGTTTAAAATTAATATGAACCATAAATACGCAACGAAACTTATAACTGGTTATTTGTTTGATAAACGGAGCGGGTTTGGAAACCCGTTTTTCGACGAATGTTACAGTATCCCCTACTTTTAGGAATTTCGTCCCGAAATTTAAGTAGTAGTAGTAACTGGAAAAAGATGCGGGTATTTTTCGCGCATTGAGTCTTCACGTTCCCAAGTAAACTCGGGTCCTCGTTTCGACTCCCAACGTACCCTGACAATTGGAATACGACTTCGTCTTAAACGCTTCTCTCCGAAGTCCATGATTTCTACTGGTCTTTCAATGAAGTGCATAGATTCATTGACTTGAATGTCTTCTAGAGGAATATGGAGATTTTCATCGCAAGGCACTTTTTCAAGTTTGATACGTGAAATGTGGGATGAATTCTGTTGAATTCTTCTGGTAGGTCGAGCTTGTATGCTACAGGACCTACTCTTTCGAGTATCTTGAAAGGTCCTACATAGCGTGGTGCTAGCTTTCCCTTTTGGCCAAAACGAATCACTCCCTTCCACGGTGATACTTTTAAAAGTACTTGATCACCAATGTCAAACTCCAAGGGCTTTCGTCGTTTGTCTGCATAACTCTTTTGACGACTTTGAGCCGTTAGAAGATTGTTTCGAATTTGAATGACCTTGTCGGTTGTTTCTTGAATTAATTCTGGACCGGTGATTTGTAATTCCCCGATTTCGTGCCAACATACTGGTGATCGGCACTTACGACCATATAAAGCTTCGAAAGGAGCCATGCCGATACTTGAATGATAGCTATTGTTGTACGAAAATTCAACTAATGGTAGATGAGCGTTCCAATTTCCTTTGAAGTCTACGACACATGCTCGAAGCATGTCTTCAATAGTTTGGATGGTGCGTTCAGATTGACCATCAGTTTGAGGATGAAAAGCAGTACTGAGGTCTAATCGTGTACCCAAAGCGGTTTGTACGGCTCGCCATGTTCGTGAAGTGAAACGACCATCACGGTCTGAAATGATGCTTAATGGTACACCATGACGGCTTACGATCTCGTTGATGTAGATACGAGCTAACTTCTCGTTCTTGAAGTCCTCGCGAATCGGAATGAAATGAGATGACTTTGTAAGACGATCGATTATTACCCATATGGTGTCATACCCACTGGAGGTGCGAGGTAACTCGGTAATGAAATCCATGGTTATGTTTTCCCACTTCCATACAGGTATTTCGGGTTGGACTAGAAGTCCTGAAGGTCTTTGATGTTCAGCTTTTATTTTAGAACAGGTAAGGCACTTGGAAACAAAAACAGCGATATCCTTTTTCATGCCAGGCCACCAGTAGGTGTATCGTAGGTCTTGATACATCTTGTCGGCTCCTGGGTGTACAGAGTATCGTGTTTTGTGCGCCTCATTCATGAGGAAATCACGAAGGTTATCGCGATCAGGAATCCATATGCGATTTAAATAGTATAGAATACCGTCGGATTTGGTTTTGATTTTTAGTTCAGCTCCACACGACAGCTATTCGCGTACGTCATTTTCTGTTATAGAAACATGTTGAGCTGCTCGGATTCGATCTTTGATGTCGGTTATGATTTGCGAACATAGAAGACGAATGGAGTTCGCATAAACTTTTCGACTGAGTGCATCAGCCACCACGTTTGCCTTGCCAGGATGATACCGAATTTCACAGTCGTAGTCATTGAGAAGTTCAACCCATCTTCGTTGCCTCATATTCAACTCCTTTTGGTTGAAGATATGTTGGAGACTTTTGTGGTCAGTGTATATTTCACACTTGGTACCGTAGAGGTAATGTCTCCATATCTTGAGAGCGAACACAACGGCTCCAAGTTCCAGGTCGTGGGTGGTGTATTCTTCTCGTGAACCTTGAGTTGCCTAGAAGCATAGGCTATCACTTTTCCTCTTTGCATTAATACGCAGCCTAGCCCTTGCCCTGATGCGTCACAATATACTACAAAGTCATCGCAACCCTCAGGGAGTGTGAGGATAGGTGCGTCATAAAGTTTTTGCTTTAGAGTTTGGAAGGCTTCTTCTTGTTTAGGTCCCCATATGAAGGGTTTTCCTTTATGTGTCAAAGCCGTGAGTGGTACAGCAATACGGGAAAAATTGGCAATGAAGCGTCGATAGTAACCAGCCAAACCAAGAAATGACCTTACTTCGGTAGGGTACGTGGCGCTTGCCATTCCTGTACTGCCTTGATTTTTGAAGGATCGACATGTATTCCCTTGTCATTGACGACATGTCCAAGGAATTGTACTTCTCTTAACCAGAATTCGCATTTTGAGAACTTAGCGTAGAGCTTTTCGGTCCTTAAGAGTGTAAGGATGAGTCGAAGGTGTCGCTCATGATCAGATTTAGACTTGGAGTAGATAAGAATATCGTCGATGAAGACTATGACGAAACGGTCGAGGTAGGGTTTGCATACCCTATTCATTAGATCCATGAATACAGCGGGGGCGTTGGTTAAACCGAATGGCATGACCATGAATTCGTAATGACCATAACGAGTCCGGAAAGCGGTCTTTGGGATATCTTCTTCATGTACTCTGAGCTGATGATAACCAGAACGAAGGTCGATTTTTGAAAAACGGGTGGCGCCTTGAAGTTGGTCTAGGAGGTCATCGATGCGAGGTAGTGGATAGCGATTTTTAACCGTTAGCTTGTTGAGTTCTCTATAATCAATGCACATGCGAAACGTTCCATCTTTCTTCTTCACAAAGAGGACAGGTGCACCCCAAGGCGAAGAGCTAGGACGTATAAATCCTTTGTCAGTCAGCTCTTGCAGTTGACTGGCCAGCTCTTGCATTTCGGATGGGGCAAACCTATAAGGAGATTTTGCGACTGGTGTAGCGCCGATACAAGATCGATGCGGAATTCGACTTCTCTCACAGGAGGGAGTCCTGAAATGTCGTCGGGAAAGACTTGTGGGAATTCTTTCACAACTGGGATATCTTCGAGTTTCTTCTCCTTGTTTCCCTTTTTGACAACGTGAGTTAGGAATGCGACATAGTTCTTGCGGAGATATTTTCGGGCTTGAAGGCAGGACATTAATTTGAGTCCTTTCGAAGGGGTCTCTCCAAAAATACATAGGGTCTGACCGTCTGCAAGAGGAATGCGAATGAACTTTTCGCGGCACACTACTTCAGCGTGATGCTGGCTGAGCCAGTCCATACCGATTATAACATCGAAACTTCCCAACTTCATAGGAATGAGGTCAACTGGAAAATCGTGATCATTTAGAGTGAGGGTACAATCGCGTATAATAGAATTTAATGAAACGGGTTTTCCGTCAGCAACTTCCACCGTTAGAGATTCCATGAGATTAACACGAGTTTGGTTGAGGATAGTTTCAAATTCTAAGGACACAAAACTCTTATCCGCGCCAGTATCGAATAACATGGATGCATAACTCCCATTGATGAGAAACGTACCGTTAACCACGTTGTTGTCAGCCCTAGCTTGGTTGGCATTGATGTTGAAAGTTCTTCCTCTAGCAGGTGGAGGAGCTTGGTTAGCTTGGTTTACCGGGTTTGCTTGAGCTTGGGCATGGATGATGTTCACCAAGCGTGGACAAGTGTTCCTGAAGTGGTTTGGGTCCCCACAGTTGTAACAAGCTCGCATGGGTTGCATCATGGGGTAGTTTGGTTGGTAGTAAGTTTGGGCTGTGTGTGGTGCAGGTGGTAGAAGTAAGGGTTGTTGGGCTTGACCCACTATCTGATGGTGGGTTTGGGTTGGGGGTTGATTGTGGTTCATTCGTTGAAGAGTACGACAGGTTTGGATGGTGTGACCTGCGCGGCCACAGCTTGTGCAATGTTGGCAAAGAGTTTCGGGAGGGTGATTGTCACACCCCGACCCGCAACGGAAAAAGGTTATCGGGGCATAATTGGGTTATCATCAAAGCTCATGACATTTATTATAACGTTTCATATTCATTATTACAAATTAAATGGAAACATACAATCATAATTACATCATGCCCTAAACATCATTCTAGACTTCATTGATTTCTTCTAAGGCATTTCCTAAGTTTCCTTGCTTCATCCTGTTTACCTGTATCATGTGTAAAAATGGTTTTTGGATCAACAAAAAGTTGGCGAGTGAATCCTATGAAAAACATTTGAACAAGTTTATTTAATTGATTTTAAAATAAAGTGCACAACCACATATGAGTAAATATAGATGTAAACTTATTCACAAAACACTTAATCATTAGATAATGCACACACATACAATAATGGATTGTTTTGAGGCACGCGTTGCTCAACTCGTCTCCCACGAGGAACTGATGGGCCTAATGAATGATTTGCATACAACTTGACAATATGAAATACATAACTACAAACAATATATACATTCTAAGTTTAGATCACAATATGGTATGGCACAAGTTTAAATAAACGAGTTAATTTTAGTGACACATGACACACCCCAAAACGTGTAATTAAAAAGGGGAGTTGTAAGATTCACTCACCTTGGGTGCGTTCGGTTGATGATGTTGAATACGCACGAAGTTGGATTTAACCACGAGTGAAACTAACCTAGATAATAACATAATGGTTTGGTAAATAAGCGGATTTTATTAATCAATTTTAGTTGGATGATTGGATATATTTTTGTGAGTTTAAATCTATTTTCTAACCTTAAAAATGTTATTTTTAAGTATTTTTAATTGATTTTTAAATAAAAATAAATAAATAAAATAATAAAAATGTTGACTTTTTGCGACCGTTGACCGTTGACTTGTTGACCGGTCAGATTGTGTATTTGTGTGCGCCGGGTGAGGCTCGAACCCGAGACCTCCCGTTCGCGTGCACGCAGCTCTACCAACTGAGCTACGTGTCTAACCTCAAATATTTCTGTTTTTAATTATATTTATGTACTAATTGAATTAAACCGAAAATCATTTATTTCAAAAACGATTTAAATGACTCGCTCGGTGCTCTCCACAGGTCTTGAACCCGGGACCTATGGTTTAGGTTAACACACAGTCCACCGCTGGACTGTGTGTCTAACTTGTTAAATAATCTGATTTTTATTATACTTATATACAAACTACATTATTTCATTTCTGCCTTATAAAAAGTTTGATAATTATCCGGACCGGTGCGGTAGTCTGGACTCGAACTCGTGACATGTGATTTAAACGTTCACAACAGTCCACCACTGGACTGTGTGTCTATCTTGGTTATTATTCCGGTTTTTATTAAACTTGACATCTATTGTAGTGAATCCGGTTCGGTTAAAAAAAAGGAACATTTTTATTAAGGCGAGTGTGCGTGGGACAAGAATCGAACTCGGGACGTAAGCGTGTTTTATTTGCACACAGTCCACCGCTGGACTGTGTGTCTAACCCGAGATATATCTTGATTTTAATTAAACATATACAATACTGAAACTTCGTCTTCTTCGTTATACTTAACCAGAATCGGTGTCCGGCTGGTTCGACGATTTAATCAAGTTTCTTTAGGGTGATGTGATTAATTACATGTGAGATAAATAAAAAGAATGAGAGATTAAGTATAAGATATACCGAACAGTGGCTCCTCTGTTTCGCCGGCGAAGCTCCGATGTCAGCAGGTTATTCCGGCGACGTGTGTCTTGCGGCAGAGGGTCTTCAGGGAGTTTGAGATGAGTGTGGGTGGCTTCGGTATGAGCTCTGAGTGTTCAGTAAGGCACAGAGGTGAAAGGCTCGGTTTTCCGGCGAGTTGCAGCAGTTCTCCGGCGAGTGAAATTATGTCGGGAAAGAGTGTGATTGTGAGCGAAAAAGCTAACAGAGGTTAGAGGGGGTATTTATAGGGCAGAACATTGACGAATTTAGTCCGATTTCCGTCTTGATTCGTCGGTTATTGATTTTCTGGCGGTTATAACTTGTGTCACGGACTGGACATCGGTTATAACCGATGTAGTAGTTAATGTTTACGTTAAGTCATTGATAACCGACGCCGTTTGATGAAATCGTCGGATTTTCCGGCGTCAACGGATTTGGGCGCGTCAGTTGACTGGATTTGATATCTGTTTTCATTATTTGAATTAATTGTCTAGATGTATTACTAAAGAATACAAGTGGCGGAGTGGTTTGATGGATGAGTGTTAAGTCATTGCTGAATTCGCTGGCTCGGGTTCGAAACCCGGCAACATTGATTTATTTTTATTTCATTATTTTCAATACATTTTCAAATATAAATTATATATTCCAATATACTTATTAATTATGTATCGTTTAAAATTAATTCGAGCATTAAATACGCAACGAAATTTTTAACTGATTGTTCGGTTAATAAACGGAGCGGGTTTGGTAAATCCGGTTTTTGACGGATGTTACAGTGATGGTATTGACAACGGTTGCATTTTGGGTGTGAGCCGGTGTATGGCTTTTTAAATGGTGCAGTTGAGGGAGCGATTTGGGTGATTGGTGCAGCGGTGATAGGAGGGTTGGTTTGAGTGATAGCAAAATTCTTGCTGTTTCGTTTCCTCTTACCAGCAAACTTTGAGGAGGAGACTGAGTGGTTTGTAGTTGGGGTCTCAATGGGTGTTTTCTTCTTCTCATCTTTAAATTTGCCGTTTCGGATGCGATTCTCAGTGAGTTCTGTAGCTAATTCCATTGCGGCTTCAAGTGTTGCAGGCGAAGTGCTTAAAACCGAGTCTTGAATTTTCGAGGGAAGACCTCGAATGTAATGTTCAACCAAGCGGTACACGGGGGTGAACAAATTTGGGATCATCTGATTTAGCTCGAGAAATCTTTTATTATAGGAAGTGTGATCTCCTTCCTTTTGTTTTAGCGCGTGGAATTCATCTTCCAACTTTTTGATTTCGCTTCTTGGACAGAAGCGTCTTGTCATGAGTTCCCTTAACTCTTCCCATGTTAAGGCCATGGCATCTTCGACTCCTCGTTTACTCTTTTCTGTGTTCCACCAGGTAAGGGCTACTACAAACAGTCTTCCAGTTGCATAACGTACCTTGGGATCCTCGAGACAATCGCAATTGAGGAAAGTGTTCTCCATTTCTTCAAACCAGTGAAGGAGAGCAATAACACCTTCGGTCCCTTCATATTTTGGGGGATCGCAAGATTTGAAGTGTTTGTAGGAGCACTTTTTGGAGGGAGGGTTGACGATTCTCTGGTCTTCTTGATTGGGAGGGTTGATGGGATTTGCGGTGAGAGCTTGTTGGACTTGAATCACGATGTCAGGAAGCACTGCGGCCATTTGTTTAGCAATTTGAGTGGCCAAGCGTTCATTTGATTTTCCTGACTTTCTACCTCCACGTAGTTGCGTAGCCGACATCTACAGGAACATAAATAGGAAGATTGTGAGTTTAAGAAGTTTCTAGGTGTCATGTGTCGTAAAAAGAATGTAAAATAACATAACTGACAATAATTCAACTACATCCATAGGATGTCTTGGGTTTGCTCATGTTTGGGCCTCCAATGTCCCCCATACCATCGCCTGTGTAGTCATGTGGGCCCCCATGACTATTGGGCTTGGTAGGATTCACATTGGTGTTGGCGGATTAACACTTGCACTACCCGAATGAAAATCAAAAAATATAATTGCGAGATGTATGGTAGGAGGGTGTCCAGGTGTAGACACAATGACAACTCAAAGTGGGGTTAGCTCACACGACGTATGGTATAGCATGCTTTGGCCTAATAGGTCCTTCGTACTCTCATCGTTAGTCCCCAGGTAGGCAAACTGGTCCTTTATTTTGGATTTATACGAATGCCAAGCCTAGACAGGACGTTCCGACTACCGGTACTCGTACCCTTCCAGTTACTACATGCCCGTCATGAGAGCTCACTTTGATGTGATTTGAAAATACAAAAATCATTGCAAAAATCATGGTAATCGTGAGGTGTGTGTTCTCATGGATATGATATGTTATGAGGATATGATTCATGATGAGCGTTGTATAATAACATGTATTTGTGAGCATGCTTGCATAACATTGAGTGTAAAAATAAACATAAAGCATATAAACATCATGAATTTCGTATGTAACGCATAAACAATTTAAAATTTTAATCAACTATAGTATAGGCTCTAAGGGTCTAATAACCTATCCCATATCCCTAGAGTCATGGCTCTGATACCAATCTGTCACACCCCGACCCGCAGCGGAATAAAAGTCGGGGCGTAATTGGGTTATCACCAAAGCTCATGATGTTTACTAAAATGTTTCATATTTATTATATTCAAATTACAACTTAAATATTCAAAACAAAACTCACACAATTACAAGAAAATGAAACTACATAATTATTCCAAGACTTAAACTTGTTTATTCTTCTAGGCCTTCCTATTTGTTTCTTGTCTCAGCTGGATCACCTGTATCATGTGTAAAACGGGGGATATTTTGGGTCAACAAATGGCGAGTGAACCTTGATAAAACATTATTACTAATTTCTTGTTTTATTTAATAAGGAAAATTTGTGCAAATATCACATGTGAGCAAACATATATAAATAAACAAACACAAACCACTTTGAATGAGTATATGATATGAATGATGATGAATGTGAGATCAAGGCTCAATCAAACGGAGCCGATCTTATGAGGCACCTGATACTCAACCCGTCTCCCACGGGGAACTGATGGGCCTAATGAAATGCGTGCACTGGAAATGATAAATCCAATCTACATATAATCCACACAACAACTGATACGCATTTGATACACATTTGATCACGGATATGATGTATGCACAAGTGTTTATATATATAATAAAAGAATTATACGACACATGATACACCCCAAAACATGATTAAAACGGGGAATTGATAGAGATTCACTCACAATGGGTGCGTTCTTTGATGATGATGAAGGCGCACGAATTTATGATTCGATTGACGAGGGAAGAACTAACCTAGATAATAACAAAATGATTCGATAAATAAATAAATTTTGGTTGAGACTAATATTTTTAATTAGTGCTCTTAAATGGGATTTTTAGATTTATTTTTGTGAGTTTAAGGAAATTTTCTAACCTTAATAAGTATTTTTAAATAATTTTCTAATTAAATAAATAAATAAAAAGAAATAAAAAAGTTGACTTTTTGACCGTTGACCGTTGACCGGGTCTTGACCGGTCAGACTGTGTTTTTTTATACGCTGAGTGAGGTTCGAACTCGGGACCTCTCGTATACGTGCACGTAGCTCTACCAACTGAGCTACGTGTCTAACCCGAAATATTCTCTGTTTTAATTATATATATATATATACTAATTAACCTTTAACTTATTTGGTTTTTATTAAAAATGATTTATATGGCCGAACCGGTTGCAGAGACCCGGAGTCGAACTCGGGTCCTTCGGTTCGAGTGCGCACAGCCCAACCAGTTGGGCTGTGTGTCTAATCTGCTTATCTACTGAATTATATTCCTTTTATAAACATTATGTGACTTGATCTGATTCAGTTCTAAAAATGTTGGTTTTATTTCTGAAAGTCGGTAACGTGTGCGATTCGAACCCGAAACGTGTTTATTGTTTGTGCACACAGTCCACCGCTGGACGTGTGTTTAACCCGTTTGAATATCTGATTTTAATTGTATAAATACACGTTTGCATCTTCGTCTTCTTCGCTTAAAAATTACAGAACAGTGAAATCCGACTGTTCTGGTTAATCGATCATATCTTATACTTGTTTGAAATGGAAAGAAGATTAAGTGATAGGGTATACCAGGACGGAGCATTTTCTTCAGATTTCCGGCAGTGTTCGTCGGCTCTGATTTTTGCGATTTCCGGTTGTATGAACTGTTTTAACAGTTTTGGTTATTGGTTTGAACGATTAAAGTATAAATCAAGAGATAGCAGAGAAGTTTAGACAGTTATACCGACTGATGAATGAATACGGTTTTCTGACTATCGATTCCGGCGATGTTCCGGCGAAATTGGAATTCGCCGGCGACGAGCTCTGGAAGGACTAAAGCTTCGAAAAAGAGTGTGATTCTGAGCGAAAGGTTTACAGGAGGTTTGAGTGGGTATTTATAAGGAAGAACTGGATGAATTGGGTTTGAATTGAGTCTTGATTCGCGGTCAAAGTTTTTCCGGCGGTTATGACCGAAATTGACTGCCGGCAACGGTTATAATTGATGTCGTGATCAGTTATGCGCTTTAGTCAAAGAAAAAACAGCCAAGATTGGGGAGTTTAGACTTTTCCCGGCGATTTCGTGTTCTGAGTGCGCGGTGATTTTGTCACACCCCGACCCGCAGCGGAATAAGAGTCGGGGCATAATTGGGTTATCACCAAAGCTCATGATGTTCACTAAAATGTTTCATATTTATTAAATTCAAATTACAACTTAATGTTCAAATCAAATTTATACAAAAACAAGGAAACAAAACTAAGTAAAACAATCCAAAGCTTAAACTGATTTATTCTTCTAGGCCCTCTTATGTGTTTCTTGCCTCAACTGGATCACCTGTATCATGTGTAAAACGGAGGAAATTTTGGGTCAACAAAAGTTGGCGAGTGAACCTTGTTAAAAAAAAACATTGTTATTGATTTCTTGTTGTATTTAATATTTAAAAGTTGTGCAATATTCATATGTGAGCAAACATATATAAACAAACAATCACATACCACCTTGAATGAGTATATGACATGAATGATAATGTATTGTGAGATCAAGGCTCAATCAAACGGAGCCGATCGTGTGAAATGTATGATGATGTATGTGAGATCAAGGCTCAATCAAACGGAGCCGATCGAATGAGGCACCTGTACTCAACCCGTCTCCCACGGGGAGCTGATGGGCCTAATGAAATGCATGTACTGAAACTGATACTTTAATCTAAACATAATCCACACAACAATTGATACATATTGAATACACATTTGATCACGGATATGATGGATGCACAAGTGTTTAAATATAATAAATAATTAAGCGACACATGATACACCCCAAAAATGTGATTAAAACGGGGAATTGGTAGAGATTCACTCACATTGGGTGCGTCTTTTGATGTTGTTGGATGCGCACGAGTTTTGGGATTTGATCGACGAGGAAGAACTAACCTAAAAATAATAACGAAATGGTTCGGTAAATAATTGGATTTTATTGGAGACTAATACTTTTAATTAACAATTTTAATAGGATTTTTTTAGATTTATTTTTGTGAGTTTAAGGTCATTTTCTAACTTTAAAAATATTATTTTTAAGTATTTTTAATTGATTTTTAAATTAATTAAATAAATAGATAAAAATAAAAGTTTTTGACTTTTTGACCGTTGACCGGTCCGTTGACCGGTCGGACTGTGGGTAATGTGTGCGCTGAGTGAGGTTCGAACCCGAGACCTCTCGTACGCGTGCACGCAGCTCTACCAACTGAGCTACGTGTCTAACCCGAAATATTCTCTGTTTTAATTATATATATATATATACTAATTAATTGTTATTTTATTTGAGTTAATATTAAAATGATTTAAAATGGCCGAACCGCTTGCAGGGACCCGGAGTCGAACTCGGGTCCTTCGGTTCGTATGCGCACAGCCCAACCAGTTGGGCTGTGTGTCTAATCTGTTTAAATTACGGCTTATATTATTCTTATACACATGTTGTGACTCGTTCTGATTCAGTTTTAAAAAGGTTGGTTTTAATTCTGAAAGTCGGTACGTTGTAAGATTCGAACTCGTGACGTGCATTGTATGTTTGCACACAGTCCACCGCTGGACTGTGTGTCTAACCCGGTTAAACATTCAGTTTATATTAATCTTATACTCATTTCGACTTCGTCTTCTTCATTTATACGACACAGACAAAGATGTCTGACTGTTCTTGCTTAAATCGTTCGTCTAACATATAAATGATTGAAATGTAATGGATAAAAAGAGTTTCGGAAACGAATGTACCGAACAGGATGTTTTTCTCAGAACCCCGGCAAGGGTCGTCGGCTCTGATTTGTGAATTCCGTCTGAGCGGATCAATTAATAGCTTTGATCAATGAGATGTGAAATTAAGTGACTAAACAAGAGATGTCAGGGGGTTTAGATGATTGTACCGATTTACAGTGTGATTTCAGAATTTCCAGAGATTTTCCGGCGAGTGCAGAATTTCCGGCAACTTCGTCTGGAACCGATTCTGGTTGAAGGATTGAAGTTAGTATATGTCTAACAATGGATTGAAACGAAAGAGTCGAGAAATTTACCGATTTGGTGTAAGTCTCGGTTTTCCGGTGAAAGTCCGGCGAGTTCAGAATTTCTTCGGCGAGTGCTAAGACTTCGATAAATTGTGCGATTTTGAGCGAAAAGGTTACCAGAGACTTGAGTGTGAATTTATAGGGAAGAAACAGGATGAATCGAGTCCGAATTTGATCTTGATTCGTGGTCAAAACTTTTCCGGCGGTTATGACTGGGATTGCGGGATTAGACATCGGTTATAACCGATGTCGAAGTTAATACACGCGTTCAGTCAAAGGAAAATGGTCGTGATTGGCGAAATCGTCGGTATTTCCGGCGACTGCGGATTGGGCGCGCTGAACTCAGGTTTTGATTTCGAGTTTTATTTTAAGTATTAATTGTTTCAATATAATAACAAAGAAGTCAAGTGGCGGAGTGGTAAGTTGTTTGCTTAACGAACCAGCTGACCCGGGTTCGAAACCCGGCAGCGGTATTTATTTTTTTTATTCACTATTTCTTTATTTTTATTAATTATGTTTTAAAATTCTAAAACAAATGTTTATTAGTTATGTATCGTTTAAAATTTATATGAACATTAAATACGCAACGAAAATTATAACTGAAATATTCGATTAATAAACGAAGCGGGTTTTGAAAACCCGTTTTTCGACGGATGTTACAGCTTTCCGGTTTTGAATTCGGGTTTACTTTAAGTATTATTTATTTCAGTATTGATACAAAGAAAGTGTGTGGCGGAGTGGTGTGTTGTGTGCTTGTGTTTGTGGGTCCAATTTATTTTTTATTCACTATTTATTATTAATTATAAATTATGATTTTTAAATTCTAATATATTTATTAATTACGTATTGTTTAAAATTAATATGAACCACAAATACGCAACGAAACTTATAACTGGTTATTTGTTTGATAAACGGAGTGGGTTTGGAAACCCGTTTTTCGACGAATGTTACACTTACCTGTCTTACAAAAGATTTCTCTTAGGATCATTATTGTTCTAGTAGCTTATAAAAATTTAGAACTACATTTGAAGAACATTAAAACAAATTTCCCTAATAACTGACTTACATATTTATATGCTCATAAAACAACCTGGAAGTTCTTAACTGAAGGTTAAATAACACTTTGTCCGTAAGCCAATAAAATCAATGTATGGATTAATGCAAGCATCAAAATGTGATGACATCTCAACGCAATTGTTTTCATTAAGAACCAAGTGGATTAATGTACCTACCTCAAGATAAGTGGGAGCAATTAAAACAAACATGTCCTTATATAGATGACATTCTTTTGACAAGTATATGTTACATAAGTCAAAACATTGTTCACACATACTTTGATATAATAGATCTTAAAGATATCTCTTACGTGATATATATCATTATATGTCGAGATAGACCCAATGGTGTCACACCCCGACCCGCAGCGGAATGAGAGTCGGGGCATAATTGGGTTATCACCAAAGCTCATGATGTTTACTAAAATATTTCATATTTATTAAATTCAAATTACAACTTAAATTTTCAAATCAAATTCATACAAATACAAGGAAATGAAACTAAGTAAAACAATCCAAAGCTTAAACTGATTTATTCTTCTAGGCCCTCTTATGTGTTTCTTGCCTGAACTGGATCACCTGTATCATGTGTAAAATGGGGGAAATTTTGGGTCAACAAAAGTTGGCGAGTGAACCTTGTTTAAAAACATTGTTATTGATTTCTTGTTGTATTAAATATTGAAAAGTTGTGCAATATTCATATGTGAGCAAACATATATAAACAAACAATCACAAACCACCTTGAATGAGTATATGACATGAATGATAATGTATTGTGAGATCAAGGCTCAATCAAACGGAGCCGATCGTATGAAATGTATGATGATGTATGTGAGATCAAGGCTCAATCAAAAGGAGCCGATCGAATGAGGCACCTGTACTCAACCCCCACGGGGAGTTGATGGGCCTAACGTAATGCATGTACTGAAAATGATAACTTTGATCTAGACATAATCCACACAACAATTGATACATATTGAATACACATTTGATCACGGATAAGATAGATGCACAAGTGTTTAAATATAATAAATAATTAAGCGACACATGATACACCCCAAAAATGTGATTAAAACGGGGAATTGGTAGAGATTCACTCACATTGGGTACGTTCTTTTGATGTTGTTGGATGCGCACGAGTTTTGGGATTTGATCGACGAGGAAGAACTAACCTAAAATATTAACGAAATGGTTCGGTAAATAATTGGATTTTATTGGAGACTAATACTTTTAATTAACAATTTTAATAGGATTTTTAGATTTACTTTTGTGAGTTTAAGGTCGTTTTCTAACTTTAAAAAAATATATTTTTAAGTATTTTTAATTGGTTTTTAAATTAAATAAATAATAAAAAAAATTTGACTTTTGTTGACCGTTGACCGGACCGTTGACCGGTCGGACTGTGGTTGAGTGTTCACTGAGTGAGGTTCGAACCCGAGACCTCTCGTACGCGTGCACGCAGCTCTACCAACTGAGCTACGTGTCTAACCCGAAATATTCTCTGTTTTAATTATATATATATACTAATTAATTTTATTCAGAATTCTATTTAATTTAAAAAGGTTTTTTAATCATTGAACCGGTGTGAGGGCCTGGACTCGAACCCGCGTCCATAGCCTTGTATTGCACACAACCCGACCAACTGGGCTGTGTGACTAACCCGAATGATATGCGATTTTAATTACATTTATATACTATCTGCGCCTTAATATATATCAGTATTAAAATGGTTGGAAATTTGTAAGAACCGGGCAGCGTGTTAGGACTCGAACTCGGGACCATGATATTAAATTTGCACACAGTCCACCACTGGACTGTGTGTCTAACCCGGTATAATATTCAGTTTTAATTAAACTTATACACATATCGCCTTCGTCTTCTTCATCTATAAAGACACAGAACCAGATACCCGACTGTTTCTGTTTAATTCGATTATTGAAACTTATAATTGGTTGGAAAGTATTAGATAATGAGATTAAAGAACAAAATTGTACCAAACAGGATGTTTTTCTCAGAACTCCGGCAAGGGTCGTCGGCTCTGATTTGTGAATTCCGTCTGAGCGGATCAATTAACAGTTTTGATCAATGAGTTGTGAAATTAAGTGACTAAACAAGAGATATCAGGGGGTTTAGATGATTGTACCGATTTACAGTGTGATTTCGGAATTTCCAGAGATTTTCCGGCGAGTGCAGAATTTCCGGCAACGTCGTCTGGAACCGATTCTGGTTGAAGGATTGAAGTTAGTATATGTCTAACAATGGATTGAAAACGAAAGAGTCGAGAAATTTACCGATTTGGTGTAAGTCTCGGTTTTCCGGTGAAAGTCCGGCGAAAGAAGAATGTCTCCGGCGAGTGCTAAGACTTCGAGAAATGGTGCGATTTTGAGCGAAAAGATTACCAGAGACTTGGGTGAGTATTTATAAGGAAGAAACAGAATGACTCGAGTCCGAATTTGATCTTGATTCGTGGTCAATATTTCTCCGGCGGTTACGACTTGAATTGGGGGATTAGACATCGGTTATAACCGATGCTGAAGTTAATTCACGCGTTCAGTCAAAGGGAACGGTCGAAATTTAGCGAAATCGTCGGTATTTCCGGCGACTGCGGATTGGGCGCGTTGATTTCTGAATTTGATTTCGTGTTTTATTATAAGTATTAATTGTTTCATTATATTGACAAAGGACAGCGTGTGGCGGAGTGGTGTTGTGGTTGTTTAGTGACCCGGGTTCGAAACCCGGCAGCTTGATTTTTATTTTTAAGCATTTATTTTTACTTTTGAATAATTATAGTTTTTAAATTCTAATATGTTTATTAAATATGTATTGTTTAAAATTAATATTGACCATAAATACGAAATGAAATTTTATAATTGGATATTTGATTAATAAACGAACCGGGTTTGGAAACCCATTTTTCGACGGATGTTACAAATGGGACTTTAGCTCGTTCCATAAGTTTTTATCTTATATGGGTCCTTACATATGTAACAAACTATATTGCTCTCCTTTAGAGGATAATAGGATCAATGAGATTATTTCCCTATGCTTCATTAATTGGAAGCCTTGTATACATTTAAGTCTTTACTCGTTTAGATATTCCCACATTGCAACGCACTAGATACGTCTAGATTAATGTGAAGCATCTAATAGAGTATAATAATATCTTTAAGGAAACGAGCGACTATAATTTAAAGAATTGGTGAGAACTCAAACCGGTTGCTTACTTTAACTTTGTTATATTCAAAGATAACTAAAAGTCAATTTTGGGCATATCCTTATGTAAACAGTCAAAGGCTATCTAATGGAGGAGTCAGAATAAACTTATAACAACAACCTAAGTCATAATAACATAATATGTTGATTAGTCACAACGTAATTGTCAATAAATGTTGTTGAAAGAATTATCAGTGAACTCATAAGTTTATTAACTCCATATGAATAATATATTAAAGATTTACCATGATAAAGTCAGTTACCATGTTTTCTCAAATAGTAACACTTCGAGAGGTGTTGCATTACATTTCGATACGAAAATTATTGTCCGTTTATGAACGAATTGAGGAAACTAAATTTTGTATCGAATACATTCATGATAAGCTTAAGCATCCTATAACTGAAGGTCGATTACATATAAGTCTTATTAAGAGAGCTCATAATTGAGCTAGGTTTTAATTATGACCATGTACAACTGCATATCGTGCTATGAATGATTAACTATTAATTAATTTTCCTCATCAGTTTTGATTTTGTGTGTCTCTAAGATCTGTTAAGCTAGTATAATGACATATAGACATCTATAAATATAAATCAAACGTTTAAAAGAGCTTACTTATTTTGATCATAACTGTTAGGTTTTAAATTGAGGTTATATTATAACTAATTGGGGGTCCTGAGTTGAACGGGGGTCCTAATTTGAATGATGACTCAATGGTTGTATTTCTCTGCAACGGTTCTAGGTTTAAAGCTAAAATAAGTATTAACTTCTAATCAGACTTATCTAATACTCATAATAAATGATTACTCAGCCAAGTGAGAGAATGTAAACTTATATATATTTATTACATTTAATATATGTGGCAATTGTAATCATTTATATTATATTGGGTCAAATATAACTAATACCTTACAATATATTTTTGTTAATTGTTGATGAACCGTATTACCCTTATTAACTGATGAAGGTTTTCCCTTGGGTGTGTTTAAGGATATGACTAGAGAGGGTTTTAGGTTAGACATTAACAATAACATCACTCATAATGTCAACCTCCTGTCTCTCCATAATCATGAGTTCTTTACCTTTAAGAACTCGAAACTATCATCAACCATATACATCCTAAACGGGAACCAGTTCAAGCTGACTGACATGTCGAACTCAATGGTTGCATCTGTGTCTCTGGATTTTCTGCTGACTTGAATGTTGTAACAAATATTATATTTAAATGTTTTCCATTACATACTTACATAACTGATCAATAGTTAGTCAACTTGATCTGGTTCCGTTTAGAGTGTATATTATTGATGGTAGTTCCGAGTTCGTAAGAGTGAAGAACTCATGATTATGGAGAGAGAGGGGGTCGAGATATGCATAATTTTATTATAAGAGTCTAATCTAAAACCCTCTCTAGTCATCTCCTTAAATACACCCAATGGAAACCTTATTAGTTAATAAGAGTAAATTGCTCCATCAACAATTAACAACTAATATTAATAAGGTATAATAATTAGTGTTTTGATCTATATAACATAAATGATTATATTTTAATCTATATAATATAAATGATTATAATGACTACATAAATAAATATTTATAATTATATATTTAATTTTAGATTGATATCATAGCATGAAACTAAAAGAATTCCAAATGTACTACAACAAAAAATTTGTATGTTACAGTTCTCAAAGATTCAAGCTACTATAAGACCGGGCGTAGTGGGCATTGTTGCCCCCAAAAAACGCCGAAACACGCCGCCCACACACCACCCCCTTGGACGTTTTCGGGCGTGTTTGGCTCCCAATTTTGTTTCCGCGTGTTTTGAAACATGCCATGGATCGAATTGTGTGGCCAAAGCCGTTGGTAAACGGTCTGCAATAGTCATATTTTTTTTACTTTTATATACATACACACACACACATATATATATATATACCCTTCACTCATCCCATTTTTACAAACCAAAACCTATACCCTCTCCAATTCCATACTATTTTTATAAAAAATAATCGATTCTCCTAGTTCCTCGTCCATCATGAATTATTACTATAGAGAGTTTTTAGCGGATGACGGTGAATCTACGGACGAGGAGATCGAGCAGGAGGCGGTTACGAGTGCTTGTCAACTAGCGGTGCGATATATGGCGCAATGTAGCCGTCCCAAAAGTAAAATTAGAACAAGGGATTATATTGAACGAGACCGAAGTGCGGCAAATGATCGGTTGATGAAAGATTATTTCGTTGAATCGCCAACATATCCGAACCCGGAAGTTTTTAGGCGTCGTTTCCGGATGAGCAAGCGTTTGTTTCTACGCATCGTCGAGGACCTTGAAAGCAACTTTGATTATTTTACCGGTATTCAAAAGTGTACGTCGGCGCTTCGAGTCCTTGCTTATGGAAACACGAGCGATATCGACGACGAGTATTTAAAAATGGCCGAGAAAACAACACGGGACACATTGGAACATTTTTGTCAAGGTACATTCCTATAAACATTACAATTAATTATTATTTTTTTGCTTATGGTCGTATATGTTTATTATTTTTTTATTTGTTTCGGTATTTTATTTATTTGTTTCGGTATTTTTATTTTATTTTTTAGTATGTAATGGTTTTTATTTAGTGAAATTTATTTGGTTTTAGTTAAAAAAATAATTGTATAATGATTAACGGGGCGTTATTGGGCGTTATCACCACTACGCCACTTTGTGAATAATACCCCCTTGCTTACTGTACTGCCACATGACAGAAAATGCCCAAGGGTGGGGGCATTCTCTTGCAAACCACTACACATGGTCTAAAAACTAAAACATATTATTCGTCAAGGTTGAAAATTGAAAACTGAAAGGCATTACCAACATGCTACCCAATAAAACACATTCTATTCTATAACATCTTAAATACAAATTCTATTCTATAACATCTTAAATACAAATGTAGATGGTTTGGCAAAAGTCATTGAAGAGCATTAAAGTTATATACCTTACATTCTGCCACAAACTCAAATGCATTCTTTGAACAATTGGTTGGTTGCTTTGGTTGAGTGTTAGAAGGAGCTATGTTCGATCCATGTTGTTAGCAAGTAAAGTTTTTATTTTTTTCCTTTAAATTTCCTAAATTTTTTAGGTTTCGTCCATTTACTTTAAACAACTACTTTTATATGTGTCTTGGTGTAAATTCGAATTATTCTACTTTTTGACGTAAACTTTCTAATAGGAATCAAGTTAGGTAAAATATAATACGTTTTCATTAAAAAAACATTTTACTTGCATATTATTATGTACGTGACGGTATAAATTTGAGTTGGTCTACATTTCAACGTAAATATTTTTGGAAAACGAGTCAGGTCAAATAAATTACGTTTTTATGTTTATTTTATGTACGTTTCGTAAATTTTGTTTTGAACCGAGTGAAGTCAGATTGTTGTTTCTTTTTTTTTATTTCATTTAAAAAAACCCCTAATTAATCCCTTTTGATTACACATATTTGTTTTTCCTTTATACCCGTGATATTTTCTATGTATGTGTCTGGTCACATATAATATATTATAATAGTACAATATAAATTTCATTTACTTTACGTTTTAATCCAATCGCAATGCATGTTTTCGTACGGTTAACACATCACATCACGCTTGAACTAATCCATACGATGTTTGCAATGAAACCGCGTCGCAATGCGCATGAGCGTTATTACTAGTGAAGATAATCACCAAATGCTTTGGAACACGTGTTTATTATTTGTAAAGATTCTATAAACATATAGCAAATACATGAAGAGATTAAGTGAGGATATATTAAAAATCAGTGGCGAAACTAGCCCATTAAATCAGGGGTATCCCCAAAAAATTTTTTTACCGTGCAATCAAACAATATTAAAAAACGATAATAAATAAAAAATATTAATAAATAAATAAATAAATAAAGTAAAATAAATACCTAATAGATTTGTCTTCTTTTTTTCATAGCTTGAAATCGTTCAATCACATCGTCGTCTTTTACTTTAAAAAACAAATACCAAAGCAGGGGTGAAACGACCGGAACCGGTGTTATCGCAGCAGCAAACAACAGGATTGTGGATTCTTTTATCGAACCGATGTTATTGGCTGCAGCAAAACAGGAGATAGTGCGTAAAGGATGACCGGCGACGTTTGGTTTTCTTCCAGCACCTAAGCGCGATCAGAAAGACTGACGCCATCCGTATTTTTGTGTTTTGGGGCTTATCTAATCAATTGGGTCATCGTTTCAATCGTGCTCCCTTATTTTATAAGTTTGCTTTGGTTAGGGGTGTCCTTGTATTATTTTAGGGGTATATTTTATATAAAACCAAAAAAAATATAAAAAGTACACTGTGCATACGGACTTCAGCTGTAGCCTGCGCTATGGCTCACATAACATTGGTTCCACCGCTTTTAAACATATGTATTTAAACTCTTAATCTACTTTATACCAATAATTATAAATTACCACTTTGGATACGAAAAGTGAATATTTTATAAATTTTTTATTTTTATTTTTTGAACGGTAAATTATTTTAAGTTTTAACTATCCTACACCAATTCCGCCACTTCTATAAGAAAGAAAAAAAATCTTTTCTAGAGATTGACAAATTAAGATCAGAGTGAGGAGAACAAAGAAAGATATTGAGGAGTTCGTGTTCCCCAAAATTGAATTCCTGGTATGTTCTAGTTTTTCAAATTGTTTTTTATTTGCTCATGTACCAAGCTAGTAAGTATATTTTCATACTAGAATTTAAACGTTAGAAAAATGTGTTTCATTACTTCTAGAGTTATTATCATTTACTAGTAGTCGGACCCGTGTAAAACACGGGTAGTTTTAATTGCGTTTTATTATATTAATTAGTAAGTAATTATCGGTTCATTTAGATTGTCAAGGATTTGATATCATTAAACGATGGATGATTATACATTTTTTAGGGTTTAATTAAAAATTGGATTCTAAACAAAGGGAAGCAACATGCTAAACCAATAACATGTTCTTGCTTTTTAACATGTTACTTGTACTAATGAATACTGACATGTTGAACATATGTACTGACAGTAGACACAAAATGAGATGGCACCAAAACTTTTATGAACTATAAACACACAGGAGATATGTATCTGCACATAAATTGAGGGATCAACCCTTTTTTGTGTTTCTCCACAACTTCAGTAACATGACTCGCTCTTACAGGTGCTCCTCAACTTTGGCATAACTGAAGGCCAGAGGGGTTACCTTTTAAAGGCTTGAAGGCCAGAGGGGTGCAGATACGAAGGTTATTGATATTAGGCCTCTGTCTTCTTCGCTCGCTTGTATATTACAAATACTAATTGAATGTGATTTATTATGCAATGTGTCGCAGAAAAAACATCTTTTCACTACAATTAAGCGCCAAATTGTAATAAGCAAATTCAAATATGCTTTTAAAAAATTCTAAGATTTTATAGTATTTAACTCTCTTAAAAAATTATATCAGTTTGTAATATTTATCCCAAAAGAACCATCCAAAAGCATTAGTTCCCACAAAAACCTACCAGAAGTACTAAAATTCCCAATTCTAAGCAAGAACACAGCTTTAGTTTCTCAATTGCCGCATCATCCATCAGCCAGTTCCCTGAACCTTCCAACTACAATATAAAGAAGAACTAAGTCCATAAATTGCTACAATTATTAACTGACAACTTCGAATTCAACGCCTAACATACCTGAATCATAACTTCCATTGATGGTAAACAACTTGAACTAATTCTATTTCTAGCTTTGGTCTAAAAGCTGTTAATAAAATTAGTAATATGTAAGCTCAATATCATGTGGCTGAAACATACAATGTAGTGAATGAAAATTGAAAAAGCATTAATTGTTCTAAGTAGAATACACTCCTAGAAAGGTATCACTATAAGATGAAACTGAAAATAGTTTGATCTTACCTCTTCGCCGGATCGAGTTCTCGTGAGAAAAGGTGTCCTAATGCTTCTTCTTTGCATAATCTTGTGGTCTGCTGTTAGCAGCAAGTTTTCTGGAAAACAAAATAAAGTAAATTATTACAATTTACGACTTATATGAACTTCATCATATATAATAAAAAAGAACATTACTATCTCAACAATTTACATAATGGTACCAGTTAACACTTACAACTGACGATTTCAACTATTCCAACTCACCTGGCTTTAAGTCACGGTGAATGATTCCAGTTAACGCTAAGGCACCACTTTCGAAATTCATTTATTAAATCTTTATTAGGATTACAGGTATAACTTTTACTAACGTTAATAATAACTTGATTAATTATAGCGAAATTGGCTTGGTAGAAAAAACGTACCTTTCTAGAGCGTACACGATCGACCCCCATCCTCAGCTGGCGCTCGCGTTGGTTCAGTTCTTTCATCCCTAATGTGGAAAGGTCTTCTCCAGCCGGATGTCTTAAAACAAAAACAAAACTCCAAATTATTATTATTATTATTAAATTTTTGTAAATAGTATAATAGTAGTAATTACTTAATGAATATAATATAATATAATAAAATTGTTTATTATATATATTATACTGGATTTACTGATTTATTAACAACTTATATAACTTCATTAATCCATAACAAAACTTGTTTAAAAGAGTAAAAAGAAAAATGACGAAAAAGAATAGTGAATTTATGATACCTTACAATGCAGGATATATCAACCAGCCTACAATCTTTCACACACAGATCTCTAGATTGTAAGGATTGTTTGTCTACAAAACTCTGTAGCTTCTTTTTGGAGGTTAGGTTGTGAACTTGTATCAAGAACACAAAAGTATTTACTGTTTTAAGTCTGCACAAGATTTTCATATGGTCAGGGATTCACCGAGTGATAGAAAGGAATTTCAAAGGGTGTTTGGATGTGCGTTGCGAAAGTGATTATGTGACACCAGATTATGAAAATCAGATAAATTCATATGAAAATGCTAATTTAACTTTTCCTTTATGTGATGAGTGTTTCTTAGCTATTGTTATAGTCATGTACACTTAGTATAACTCTTAATGGTTTATAAGATATCATTATCTACAAAACATGATGCTTAAGGATCAAACATATATATTACTTGCATTTTGTTTAAGTTGTTCCAGTAATCAATTTCTCCCGTTGATGGAGTTTCTTAACCTTCAACAGGCCAAACAGAACTTGGAACCCAAAAAATGCACAAAAGGAATACGCTATCATAGCGGGACCCTGAAAGAAGCAATGAAGCATAATGAAATTTAGCATCAAAAGTTCTTCAAAATAAGCATATTCAATTCGATCATCGGTATCAAACTCGAACACATAATCAAACTAACTCAAACTACTAATTCTCCATCTTATATTATAACTTATAATGCACAGTTAATCACTTCATCAAACCACCACCAGTCGCTTTAGCTTTGCATGCGAATAGATTACAAGCTTTTCAATAAATAAAAAATAAAAAAATGTACCTACAAGGTCAGCAGCCCAAAGTCCAGCTTCTTCACCGCCTGTACCAGCCCTTACTGAAATATGACAATTAGATATATATTGTATATTTGTATATGCTAAGTAAGTTTCGATTCGATGGAAATCAATCGATGTCTCATTAGGTTTCTAATGGAGAACATACCTTCAAGCAAGATGTTTCTAGAATCCAAAGGATTACTCGGAATCAGCAACATCTATTAATAGAGACAAAGTATCAATATTAAAAGTTGACGATGAAGATTAATCTATATTTCAGAAAACTTAACCTTAAGCTTTTCTTCAAATAATAAAAGTTGGTCAGATAAAGATTCAATTTCGGAAGCTATCATCTCAGCCATTTCTTCATCGACGTCAGGATCTTTTGACAAAACTGAAACACAAACACAAGATATTATCATATTAGATTATCATACAGCAAAAGAATTAAGATAGTGATTAGTGAACAAAACCTATTACTTGCTTCGAATTTCAGCAAATGTGAAATAAATGAATATGCATCGTCCAACTAATGGAGCTTCAATAACGCTTCAGCTTTGCATGTAAATAGATTAAAAACTTTTTAATAAAAAAATAAAAGTCAAACCACTGTTTGACCAAAGTTTGTTTGAGCAAAAGTCTGCTTTGACCAAAGTCTGTTTTGACCAAAGTCTGTTTGACCAAATTCAAACAACTGTTTGGATTTATTAGTAATCTTTGCTACAAATTTCATCGGTAAATCAAAGTTCTCTTTCCTTGATACCTGAATAAGAACTTCCATGATCTGCGATATTAACACAAAGAAATCAGATGAATACAACATGAATACAACAACTATGATTTTTAGAAAGTTTACGTGTATATTCGATCTCTAACGGTTGAAATTTACGCGTATAGGTAAAATATATAGCACTTACTTCCTGTGTTAACGGAACAACAAGCTTAATAATATGGCACCGAGTTTTCACTGATTCAAGAATGTTGACATCATCTTGACAACAAAGAAACAACTTACAAACATCTGAATAGCAATCCATAATCCACTTTATTAAGTTCTGAATGTTCTCATCGGCTTTGTCAACATCATTAAGGACCATCACTGTCGATATGACAACATGATCTCTGAACATAAATATGCAATTTGACCTTTTATTTAAAATTAACATTGAAAGGAATGTATCTGTATAATCTGGCTTTAGATTAGCTGTACTGATCTCAGTAGTGACTGCATTATCGCTACTTGTTTGTTTGACTGAAGCCATAAGAACATATATAGCATTTGCTTCCAAGTGCACATTAAGCTCTACATGGTGAGAACTTGATGTTACAGGAACCGCCACTTGAGTCAACCTTGTTTCCTAAAAACATTACACGTTAAAGAAATTTTGATATTTAGTGTAAACAAAGAAATCCCAAACAATCTTGTTCGAATATGCATCAAGTAAAATCGGTCAACATTAATATTATAGAGTTCTTTTCACTATATCTTCTTTCATTATCAATTTGAATTGTAGACATATAGACCCGAGCTCTTGTATGTTTTGTTTTCGGTATCAAGTAAATAACGCATTTAAAAAAATTTATCAACTCTTACATACCTGAATCCGGAAGTATCTTAATCATGAGATATCTGCAAAAAGAAGACCAATCTAGGTATTTACGCACAAATCATATGTCACACCCCGACCGCAAGCGGAAAAGGTGATCGGGGCATGATTGGGTTATCATCAAAGCTCATGACATTTATTATAACGTTTCATATTCATTATATCAATTTAAAGGGAAACATACAATCATAATTACATCATGTCCTAAACATCATTCTAAACTTCATTGTTTTCTTCTAAGGCATTTCCTATGTTTTCCTTGCTTCATCCTGTTCACCTGTATCATGTGTAAAAATGGTTTTTGGATCAACAAAAAGTTGGCGAGTGAATCCTATGAAAAACATTTGAACAAGTTTATTTACTTGATTATAAATTAAAGTGCACAACCACATATGAGTAAATATAGATGTAAACTTATTCACAAAACACTTAATCATTAGATAATGCACATACATACAATAATGGATTGTTTTTGAGGCACGCGTTGCTCAACTCGTCTCCCACGAGGAACTGATAGGCCTAATGAATGATTTGCATATAACTTGACAATATGAAATACATAACTACGAACAATATATACATTCTAAGTTTAGATCACAATATGGTATGGCACAAGTTTAAATAAACGAGTTAATTTTTGTGACACATGACACACCCCAAAACGTGTAATTAAAAAGGGGAGTTGTAAGATTCACTCACATTGGGTGCGTTCGGTTGATGATGTTGAATACGCACGAAGTTGGATTTAACCACGAGTGAAAATAACCTAGATAATAACATAATGGTTTGGTAAATAAGCGGATTTTATTAATCAATTTTAGTAGGATGATTGGATATATTTTTGTGAGTTTAAGGCTATTTTCTAACCTTAAAAATGTTATTTTTAAGTATTTTTAATTGATTTTTAAATAAAATAAATAAATAAAAATAATAAAAAATGTTGACTTTTTGCGACCGTTGACCTGACTTGACTTGTTGACCGGTCAGACTGTGTATTTGTGTGCGCCGGGTGAGGCTCGAACCGAGACCTCCCGTTCGCGTGCACGCAGCTCTACCAACTGAGCTACGTGTCTAACCTGAAATATTTCTGTTTTTAATTATATTTATATACTAATTGAATTAAACCGAAAATCATTTATTTCAAAAACGATTAAATGACTTGCTCGGTGTCTCCACAGGTCTCGAACCTGGGACCTGTGGTTTGGGTTAACACACAGTCCACCCTGGACTGTGTGTCTAACTTGTTATATAATCTGATTTTTATTATACTTATATACAAACTACATTATTTCATTTCTGCCTTATATAAAAAGTTTGATAATTGTCCGGACCGGTGCGGTAGTCTGGACTCGAACTCGTGACGTGTGGTTAAACGTT
Organism: Scalesia atractyloides; assembly: GCA_947069175.1. Lineage (NCBI taxonomy): Eukaryota > Viridiplantae > Streptophyta > Magnoliopsida > Asterales > Asteraceae > Scalesia > Scalesia atractyloides. The sequence goes on from CAMTDV010000009.1 coordinate 42,836,982, forward strand.
CACACAGTCCACCACTGGACTGTGTGTCTATCTTGGTTATTATTCCGGTTTTTATTAAACTTAACATCTATTGCAGTGATCCGGTTCAGTTAAAAAAAAGGAACATTTTTATTAAGGCGAGTGTGCGTGGGACAAGAATCGAACTCGGGACGTAAGCGTGTTTTATTTGCACACAGTCCACCGCTGGACTGTGTGTCTAACCCGAGATATATCTTGATTTTAATTAAACATATACAATACTGAAACTTCGTCTTCTTCATTAGACTTAACCAGAAACGGAGTCGACTGGTTCGACGACTTAATCATGTTCTTTAGTGTGTTGTGAGTAATTACGTGTGAGATAAATAAAAAGAATGAGAGATTAAGTGTTAGATATACCGAACAGTGGCTCCTCTGTTTCACCGGCGAAACTCCGATGACAGCAGATGATTCCGGCGACGTGTGTCTTGCGGCAGAGGGTCTTCAACGAGCTTGAGATGAATGTGGGTGGCTTCGGTATGAGCTCTGGGGGTTCAGTAAGGCACAGAGGTGAAAGGTTCGGTTTTCCGGCGAGTTGTAGAAGTTTTTCGGCAAGTGGAATTACGTCGGGAAAAAGTGTGATTGTGAGCGAAAAAGCTAACAGAGGTTAGAGGGGGTATTTATAGGGCAGAACATTGACGAATTTAGTCCGTTTTCCGTCTTGATTCGTCGGTCAATAAGTTTTCCGGCGGTTATGACTTGCTTCGCGGGTTCAGACGTCGGTTATAACCGATGTAGTAGTTAAGGCTTCGGTTAAAACTGAAGAAACCGTCCAATCTTGGCGAGATCGTCGGGATTTCCGACGACTGCAAATAGGCGCGTCAGTTTTGAATTCGAGACTTATGATATGTATTAATTGTTTCTAATAATGAACAAGAAACACAAGTGGCGGAGTGGTTGGATGGTTGGAAGTTAAGGCGTTTGTTGATTCTGGCTGACCCGGGTTCGAAACCCGGCAGCCTTGTTTTATTTTTAAACCACAATTTTTAATACTTTTTCAAATATAAATTATATATTCCAATATACTTATTAATTATGTATCGTTTAAAATTAATGTGGGCATTAAATACGCAACGAAATTTTTAACTGATTGTTCGGTTAATAAACGGAGCGAGTTTGGTAAATCCGTTTTTTGACGGATGTTACAGTAACCCCTGCTTTTAGAAATTTCGTCCCGAAATTTAAGTAGTGATATATTTGTCTAAAAATGATGGTGTTTAGTTTGACAGTTACATACTTAGAAAAAGAGTAAGAGTTTAAATTTTTGTTTGAGGCGGTAACGTTCCTTGTAAGGGTTGAGTATCCTGCTACAGGAATCGCTTTTTGTTGCCTACGGTAAAAATATTGATAAGCAGAGTTGATTCATTAAGTATGATTTCATGCGTAAGAGTTTTGATATGTTTGGAAAGATAGGGTTATATCCTAAAACAAAATTTCTAATACTAAAACCTACATGGAACTTCTCATAACCGTCTAACAATGCCTCTGATCCTTTGACAAGAATACTTATATATATGAAGTACCAGCGGCGTATCCACCATATTCTTGTCAAATTTTCATTGGTTTTATCAGTAAGTTATGATTGGTTCTATGATATGACTCTAGAACATAAATAAACGCCACAACCAATGTACCAAGAAATTACTAAATCCTACATAGAACTTCTCATAACCGCCTGACAATGCCTCTGATCCTTTGACAAGAATACTTATATATAGGAAGTACCAGCGGCGTATCCACCATATTCCTGTCAAATTTTCATTGGTTTTATCAGTAAGTTATGATTGGTTCTATGATGTAACTCTAGAACATAAATAAACACAACAACCAATATCTGAGTCCAAATTCTGATAGCATACATGTTTGAATGGTGACAGTTCCTCTCTCGTTTGTTATGATGGAGAGGTTAGTTTATGTAGAAATAGAACACAATCCAATTTCTTTAAATGGTAAGATGATATGAATGTTAAAATCAGTGATGGTAGCACAAATTTTCAACCAAGACAATACTAAATCCTACATGGAACTTCTCATAACCGCCTGATAATGCCTCTGATCCTTTGGCAAGAATACTTATATATAGGAAGTACCAGCGGCGTATCCACCATATTCTCGTCAAATTTTCATTGGTTTTATCAGTAAGTTATGATTAGTCCTATATGACTCTAAAACATAAATAATCACACAACCAAAGCTTGAGTCTTAATTCTGATAGTATACATGTTTGAATGATGACAGTACCTCTCTCGTTTGTTATGATGGAGAGGTTAGTCTATGTAAAAAAAAATGGAACACAATCCAATTTCTTTAAATACTGAGATGATATGAATGTTAAATCAGTGAGTATAATACAAACTTCAACCAAAACAATACTAAATCCTACATGGAACTTCTCATAACCGCCTTATAATGCCTCTGATCCTTTGACAAGAATACTTATATATAGGAAGTACCAGCGGCGTATCCACCATACTCTTGTCAAATTTTCATTGACTTTATCCGCAAGTTATGATTAGTTCTATGTGACTCTAAAACAAACACAACAACCAAAACTTGAGTCTTAATTCTGATAGTATCCATGTTTGAATGATGACAATACCTCTCTCGTTTGTTGTGATGGAGAGGTCAGTCCTTGTGGAAGTGAGACATAGCTCAACTTCTTTAAATGATGAAATTGAATACGCTGAAATGTATGATGAACAAACTTCGACCAAAACATACTAAATCCTACATGGAACTTCTCATAACCGCCTGATAATGCCTCTGATCCTTTGACAAGAATACTTATATATAGGAAGTACTAGCGGCGTATCCACCATATTCTTATCAAATTTTCATTAACTTTATCCGCAAGTTATGATTAGTTCTATGTGACTCTAAAACAAACACAACAACCAAAACTTGAGTCTTAATTCTGATAGTATCCATGTTTGAATGATGACAATACCTCTCTCGTTTGTTGTGATGGAGAGGTTTGTCTATGTAGAAATGGAATACAATCCAATTTCTTTAAATGATAAGATGCTATAAATGCTAAATCAGTGAGTACAAAACAAACTTCAATCAAGACAATACTAAATTCTACATGGAACTTCTCATAACCGCCAGATAATGCCTCTGATCCTCTGGCAAGAATACTTATATATAGGAAGTACCAGCGGCGTATCCACCATATTCTTGTCAAATTTTCATTGGCTTTATCCGCAAATTATGATTAGTTCTATGTGACTTTAAAACATAAACAAACTGAAATAGTAATTCGCATTAAGATCCTTGGATAAGATTCCAATTTATAACTGGGATACGGGAAAATTGAGATAATATAAAGAAAACATAAAAACTAAGCGGTTGGAGTTGAATCTTGATTTTTGGTGAAAGGGACCAGTTGGGTGGTTTCGTTTGGGTTGTCATTATCTTCAACAGGATTGGCGTTGATGCTGAAAACTCTTCCTCTTGCTGGTGGCCTAGTGATTAAGTTTCCTTGATTTACTTGGTTAACTGGGTTTGATTGAGCTTGAGCGTTTATGATGTTAACCAGTCGAGGGCACGTGTTTCTAAAGTGGGTAGGTCGCCACAATTAAAACAAGCTCGAACATAAGGTAACGTGGGGTATTGGGTTTGTTGATAGGTTTGGATCATGTTTTGAGTAGGGGGTGAGGTTTGGTTTTGAGGGGTGCGGCAAACCTTGCTCAAATGACCATAGCGTCCACAATTCGCACATAGTCGACAAGGTAAGGTAAGGGGATGGTGATAAAAACAGGTGTTACATCGAGGGTGAGGTCCAAGGTATGGTTTCTTATTTGTGTAAATTGAGTTGGGTGCTACTTGAGTGATTGGAATAGCTTGGATGGGTATGGCTTGTGAAATTGGTTGATTATGTTGTGTGACAGCGAAAAGTTGCCCATCTCGTTTTCTCTTAAAAGTGGGTTGAGAAGGGGATTCGGTTTGGGTGAAGTTTGAAGTTTCAATCAATGCTTTATCCTTCTTCTTCTCCTCCTTGAAGTCTTTGTTCCGGATTCGGTTTTCGGTAAGTTCTGTAGCTAACTCCATTGCTGCTTCCAAAGTTGCAGGCGTGGTACTTATTACAGAGTCTTGGATTTTTTACGGAAGACCTCGAATGTAGTGCTCGATCAAACGGTAAAGAGGAGTGAACAAGTTGGGAACCATTTGATTTAACTCGAGGAACCTTTTGTTGTATGTGGTGTGGTCGCCTTCCTTTTGCTTCAACGAATAGAACTCATCCTCTAATTTCTTGATTTCACTCCTCGGGCAAAACCGTCTTGTCATGATTTCCTTCAACTCTTCCCAAGTCAAAGTCATAGCATCTTCAACACCTCGTTTGGCCTTCTCTGTATTCCACCAAGTAAGTGCTATTCCATATAAACGACCAGTAGCATATCGCACTTTGCGATCATCGGGGCAATCGCAATTTAGAAAAGTGTTCTCCATTTCTTCAAACCAATGGAGGAGAGCGGTGACACCTTCAGTCCCTTCGTATTTTGGAGGGTCGTAGGATTTGAAATGCTTGTAGGTGCATTTAGTGGTATTTGGGGGAGGGTTGATAACGTTTTGATCTTCTTGGTTGGCAGGATTAGCGGTAAGTGCTTGTTGGACTTGGATTACAATGTTGGGTATTACGGCAGCCATTTGTTGAGCGATTAGGGCAGCCATGCGCTCGCGGGCTTTTTCTGCTCTCATCTTCCTACGGGCGAGGCTAGAAGACATCTACAAGGAATACATATCAAGAGTATGAGTTGGATGTTTTTGGGATCATGGGTCGTATTTAGGAATGAAAATTCATAAAATAAATATAACATAATAAATCTACTACATCCATAGGATGTCTTGGGCTTTGCTCGTAATTGGGCATCGCATGCCGCCATACTTCACCTTCGTAATCATGTGGGCCCCCATGAATACCGGGTTTTTCATATGGTTCGCATGTGTTAGCCTGGTTACGTACACTAAAACCCGGAGAAAATCGAGAAATATGTAACGTATGATATTCGGAATGTGTCCAGGTATAGACACGGTGACACCTCAAAGTGGGGTTAGTTCGAACGACGTTTGGTGTGGCATGCTTTGGCCTACTAGGTCCTTCGTACTCTCATCGTTAGTCCCCAGGTAGGCAAACTGGTCCGTTATATTGGATTTATACGAATGCCAACCTAGACAGGACGTTCCGACTACCGGTACTTGTACCCTTCCGGTTACTACATGCCCGTCGCAGAACTTACTTTGATGAGATTTGAAAATTGCGACAAAATCTTTGAATAATGAAAGTATGAAGATGATTTGAATATATGAACATTGAAATATGTATGAGGAATGTGCATATAAGTATGTATGTTTGACTGTAAGTATAAACAAATATGAAACAAATAAACATCATAAGTTTACATGTAACCGCATAAACAATTAAGATCTAGTCAACTATAGTATAGGTTCTAAGGGTCTAATAACCTATCCTATATCCCTATAGTCATGGCTCTGATACCAATCTGTCACACCCCGACCCGTAGCGGAAAAGGTGATCGGGGCATGATTGGGTTATCATCAAAGCTCATGACATTTATTATAACGTTTCATATTCATTATTACAATTTAAAGGGAAACATACAATCATAATTACATCATGTCCTAAACATCATTCTAAACTTCATTGTTTTCTTCTAAGGCATTTCCTATGTTTTCCTTGCTTCATCCTGTTCACCTGTATCATGTGTAAAAATGGTTTTTGGATCAACAAAAAGTTGGCGAGTGAATCCTATGAAAAACATTTGAACAAGTTTATTTACTTGATTATAAATTAAAGTTCAAACCACATATGAGTAAATATAGATGTAAACTTATTCACAAAACACTTAATCATTAGATAATGCACATACATACAATAATGGATTGTTTTTAGGCACGCGTTGCTCAACTCGTCTCCCACGAGGAACTGATGGGCCTAATGAATGATTTGCATATAACTTGACAATATGAAATACATAACTACGAACAATATATACATTCTAAGTTTAGATCACAATATGGTATGGCACAAGTTTAAATAAACGAGTTAATTTTTGTGACACATGACACACCCCAAAACGTGTAATTAAAAAGGGGAGTTGTAAGATTCACTCACATTGGGTGCGTTCGGTTGATGATGTTGAATACGCACGAAGTTGGATTTAACCACGAGTGAAACTAACTTAGATAATAACATAATGGTTTGGTAAATAAGCGGATTTTATTAATCAATTTTAGTAGGATGATTGGATATATTTTTGTGAGTTTAAGGCTATTTTCTAACCTTAAAAATGTTATTTTTAAGTATTTTAATTGATTTTTAAATAAAATAAATAAATAAAAATAATAAAAAATGTTGACTTTTTGCGACCGTTGACCGTTGACTTGTTGACCGGTCAGACTGTGTATTTGTGTGCGCCGGGTGAGGCTCGAACCCGAGACCTCCCGTTCGCGTGCACGCAGCTCTACCAACTGAGCTACGTGTCTAACCTGAAATATTTCTGTTTTTTAATTATATTTATATACTAATTGAATTAAATCGAAAATCATTTATTTCAAAAACGATTTAAATGACTTGCTCGGTGCTCTCCACAGGTCTCGAACCTGGGACCTGTGGTTTGGGTTAACACACAGTCCACCGCTGGACTGTGTGTCTAACTTGTTATATAATCTGATTTTTATTATACTTATATACAAACTACATTATTTCATTTCTGCCTTATATAAAAAGTTTGATAATTGTCCGGACCGGTGCGGTAGTCTGGACTCGAACTCGTGACGTGTGGTTAAACGTTCACACAGTCCACCACTGGACTGTGTGTCTATCTTGGTTATTATTCCGGTTTTTATTAAACTTAACATCTATTGCAGTGAATCCGGTTCGGTTAAAAAGAAAAGGAACATTTTTATTAAGGCGAGTGTGCGTGGGACAAGAATCGAACTCGGGACGTAAGCGTGTTTTATTTGCACACAGTCCACCGCTGGACTGTGTGTCTAACCCGAGATATATCTTGATTTTAATTAAACATATACAATACTGAAACTTCGTCTTCTTCATTAGACTTAACCAGAAACGGAGTCTGACTGGTTCGACGACTTAATCATGTTCTTTAGTGTGTTGTGAGTAATTACGTGTGAGATAAATAAAAAGAATGAGAGATTAAGTGTTATATATTCCGAACAGTGGCTCCTCTGTTTCACCGGCGAAACTCCGATGACAGCAGATGATTCCGGCGACGTGTGTCTTGCGGCAGAGGGTCTTCAACGAGCTTGAGATGAATGTGGGTGGCTTCGGTATGAGCTCTGGGGTTTCAGTAAGGCACAGAGGTGAAAGGTTCGGTTTTCCAGCGAGTTGTAGAAGTTTTCCGGCGAGTGGAATTACGTCGGGAAAAAGTGTGATTGTGAGCGAAAAAGCTAACAGAGGTTAGAGGGGGTATTTATAGGGCAGAACATTGACGAATTTAGTCCGTTTTCCGTCTTGATTCGTCGGTCAATAAGTTTTCCGGCGGTTATGACTTGCGTCGCGGGTTCAGACGTCGGTTATAACCGATGTAGTAGTTAAGGCTTCGGTTAAAACTGAGAAACCGTCCAATCTTGTCGAGATCGTCGGGATTTCCGACGACTGCAATTAGGCTCGTCAGTTTTGAATTCGAGACTTATGATATGTATTAATTGTTTCCAATAATGAACAAAGAAACACAAGTGGCGGAGTGGTTGGATGGTTGGAAGTTAAGGCGTTTGTTGATTCTGGCTGACCCGGGTTCGAAACCCGGCAGCCTTGTTTTATTTTTAAACCACAATTTTTAATACTTTTTCAAATATAAATTATATATTCCAATATACTTATTAATTATGTATCGTTTAAAATTAATTTGGGCATTAAATACGCAACAAAATTTTTAACTGATTGTTCGGTTAATAAACGGAGCGGGTTTGGTAAATCCGTTTTTTGACGGATGTTACATCATAAAGGCTAAATACTGTTGTTCTATCTAAAAGTAAAATTTTACATTCCGACCAGTTGTTTTAAGTTTGTATACCTTCACGATTTCATTACATATAATCGTATAACTGTTTTTTTGTAAACATCAGATACTCATGAAGAATTTTACTAAGAGCAAAAGGAGAAGATAACACTAAAGCTACGTCGAACATACCTTCCTTGTGCTCAAAAGCTTAATCCTCGTGATACAAATCATTGTCATGAAGAGGTGCACTCCCAGATGTATCCCAAAGGCGTATTTCTAATTGATAAAAGAAAAGACAATAACAATTACTAAAAGCTTAGGCTAAACCAGAGATACTGTTCTTATACTTTCATCTCCAACTTTTATCTTTTCTTACAATACTTTTCACTTGGACATTCAATCGAACACTTGGTGTGCAAACATTTCGACATCATATATTATCTTAACCATTAAAATCAAGCATAACCCATCAATTTCATAAAAATCATACATTACCTATAATCAAGAATCCTGACCAAATTGATCCAGAACACAAGGAATCGAAAACTATTAACATACTTGATTTACCTTCTATTTGTAACCAATTCAACATAAAAAACTTATAAATTAAAAGTGGAATATCAAGATTTAGGGTTTGTGATTTGAAAAAACCTAAAGAACATTTGAACAACCTTTACCTGAACTAAAACGATCGGAGATGCGGTGACGGAATGATCGGAGATCTTCGACGGAATGCGGTGACGGAATCTTCGATGGAGCAGCGTGATTGATCGGAATACGTACAGATGAAGATTATTTGAAGATGGATTGAGAGGTAGCTCGTATAAGGAAAGCTGGGGAGGTTTGAAATTTGAAGATGGTTGAGTAAAGTTTTTGTTTTGAAAGAGTTCATGTTTCTCTCTCATAAATCTGGTCTTTGTTCTCTGAAATGTGGAGAAGGGTTTGAATTTTGAAATTCAAATTTGCCTCCCTCTTGATTGTTTAAAAAATTAAGATAAATAGGTAAATTGATTTATTGATTTATGATGTAATAATGGCATTGTTGGATGACCTTAATGATTTACACCTAAGCAATGTTTCGGTAATGCTCTTTTTCTTTAATAGAGAAGGGAGATTGGTTCTCATATATTTTTTGTTTGAATGGCAACACTTACACCCCTCTTAAATTACACCCCTTCTCATATTTCCTTGTTAGACTCTTATCGATATATCTTTTGTTTACTCTTACCGGCCATAACCGTCTTACATTTCAATGTAGGGCTCACTAAATATATCCTTGAGATGGAATTCTCCTTTGCAATTAAGATGGGTGGGATCGGACATTTGTTGTACAGTGTATAGAAGAGAAGAAAAACACTATTTTAAATGAAAAAAAGGTAGAAAAAAAAATCATCTAATTTTGTACATGTCACAATTGGCCTAACACACTTCTCTTGCAAAGTAGTAATGATAATATACATATGGCAAATGATAAATTAAGTAAGTTGTATCTTTACGTTCAAACACATCAATAAAATTTTATATCATTTATCATAGGCCCATATCTTACTTGTGCTAGTTTTTCTAACATAACTTCTTGAAAGCCGCATGTTCATCATAAGTTGTGATTTGTTTAATTCTATTGGTTAGCAGAGTTTTCAGAGTGCTGTTAATTTTTTGATATTCTCATTGTAAAAAAATAATAATGACAAATCAACACCAAAATATCAACCTCAAAAGAAAGTAGAAATGGCGCATAAACGAAAGTTTATCTTGATTTATGTGGTGTTTTACATCTGAATTGCTAGTTTTTTTTTTCCTAAAGAATTGGCAAAAGGGATCTGGAATATCAATATACAATTAATTATTTAAATAATTTTTTTTAACATCAAATTTGAATAACTGACGGACCAAATTCAGAGGAAACCCAATAAATATGAGAAAAATCTCCATTGTGAGAATCGAACCTAAGACCTGCTCGTCCCAAACCCAATAAATATAAGAAAAACCACATTGTAAGAATCGAATCCAGGGCTTACTAGTCTTAAAACCTTATCACACCCAACGATGCTCCTAGGCTATAAACCCTAGACATAGAATAAATCGAACTTTTTTTCTTAATTACATCAAATCGACTTTTTTTCTTAATTACATCAATTTTGCATTTAAGTTTATGCAAGTTGTTAATACATCCCGTCACATCATCTTGTTGACACGAAGTGTTGTGAATTTCCAGCTCTGAAGCTACCTTGCAAAAAATTATCGAAGTATAAAACTACATTAATTTTTTTTATAAAAAAAATAACTATTTTGCTATGATAATAATCTAATATATTAATTATATTTAATTTTTAACCATTCAAACATTGTTTAAAAAAATACAATATTTAATAAAATGTAACACCTCATAAAATCATGTCCAAAATGTATTGAAACGTGCCCCTAATCTTAAGAATGTCAAACATTGACTAGGAGGACTATTTTTGCCAAACAATGAAAATGCGATTGTGAAAGGACTAAAAGTGTCAACATGCTGAAACTATGCATCTGAGTGACCGTATACAGTATTCGTATTCTCTTAACGAGCCACTTGTTGGACAACGAAACCGTTTTTGATAAATTCAAAAGTTTGTGTGAAGAATGGTTAAAAGTGTCAACATGCTGAAACTATGCATCTGAGTGACCTTTTAACGAACCGAGAGTTTTACGATGTTGATTATACTCTTAAGTGTGCCTAATATTGGCCAAGGAGGCTTTACGTCTAATTATAACGCAATACGTAAGTTTGGAAGTCAAGGGAACAAAACTAGCAAGCGAATGAAAGTTTTGGGGGTTGCTGGCCAGGCCCGACTGTGGCTTACGATCCCTGTACCGTAGCTTACGGTTGGGGTCTGTCAGCTTTGTCGTTTTGGCATGGAGGCCAAACAAAGCACCAAAACTCCCCATTTTCGAAACCATGGGCTTGTTTGTCAGTTGTGCCACGTCCACGGACACTTGTAGCCTTCTCCTAACTCCCCATAACACCTGTAACCTCCTCCTTGATCCTCTTCAAGTATAAATAGGTGCTAAAGTTCATTGTTCAAACTTGCACCTTCTTGAATTCATTCTATCTTCTCCTCTATAAGTTCCTAACTGAAAGGAGCATCCAAACTCAGTTCTTAATCATCTTAGGATCACTTGTAAGTGTTCCTTTCCATTACATTTTGTTTATTAGGCTTTTAAAAGCTAAAAGTTAAGCGTTTTCGTAAAAACGTTTGAATTTCGGTTAAGACCTTTATGGTCCACCCAGTGTTCGTAACGAACATGGCTACGTGATCGTAATTAGGTAGGTGTTAGTCCCTCAAGAGGGCACCTCCTATGAATCATGTTTGCTTGGTCAATTGACGGGTTAACATATTATGTTTTAAAAAGTCAAACGGGTTAGTTTTGAATATAATCATAAACTTTTAATGTTGGTGTTATAAAATATGTTTTAACACTTTAATAACTTGGTAATAATTATTAAAACATGAGTAAACATGTTCGGCTTGTCAATTCCAGGTTTAAGGTCGGTTCGCAACCGAAAGTCGCAAAGTTTGACTTCTGCTTTGACTTTCGATTCTGACCTGAATTAGCAACTTTAGCTACTAATTCTAAGTTGTATTATGATCATAAATTAATGTAGTATCACCCTCTGGGGTCATACTACAGGATCATATTAATAATATGAGTTTATGCACAAGTTCCGTTATTTTGCCATACTTTGACTATTATGCCCTTTTGTTAAGAAATAAGTTTTTAAACACTAAGGACTTGCAAATTGAATTATATACTGATATGTTAACACATTTAACATATTTTGATGTTATTAATCTGATCATAAACCGAGTTTTGTTAAAATATCGTAAATTATGTTTTTAAAGGACCAAAACGCCATTTCGGCATCTAGAATGGTTTTAAACATAATTTCTTCACCAAAACTTATTACCTAATGATATGATATCATAATTAGGATTATTTGGGATACTAAGTCAGATTGTAAATTGAGTTTAACTTCAAGTTCTTGTACAATGTCGATAAATGACGATAATGCCCTTGTGACACTTAAAATGCTTTTTAAACATAATAATCATGCAAAACCTTTTTCTTACTGATATGTTATAATAAATGACATATGGTAACTATATAAAGCTGGTCATAACATCAGTTTTTGTTAAACGTTGCTTAAATCGTCATTTAACGACTTTAGCGACGTTTCGGCGCATAGTATGGTTGAAAACCATATTTAACAACCAAGACTTGTTACCTACTGATTATTTGACATATTTTGAATAATTTTACAGTAGGTACATGTTCTAAACTCAGAATCCCAAATAAGCTATCGAAACTATGTGTGGAATGACTAAGATGCCCTTGTGGTGCATAGTATGGTCTTAAACTATAAACCACACATATGTTTGATATCCTACTGATATTATATAAAAAATTAAATATTTTTTCAGAAATTTTATGATCATAACATCAGATTACATGCAAGTTCCTTTTATAAGTCACATAATGACTGAAACGCCCTTATGAGGCATAGTTTCATTTTAAAACCTTAACGGGCATATAAGTTGATATCCTACTGATATCATAGCTTATTTAAACTATAATGGCATATGGAACTTGTTCATGACTCATCTAGTTACTCGGTATCGCTAATATACGTACGGTTAAGCTTATGTAACTAGTTTACGTAATCTAACCGAAACGGGTTTAACATTTTTTATTTTATATCAAACCCCGGAATGTAAATAGTTTACCCATATTATACAAGTCTTAGTACTTGTTGGGTTTAAACTATATTCTATTCCGGTCATCGCTTAATCTAGCGTATCGTACCGTATTCATTAATTTAAGCTAGTCGGTCCGAGTCTATGACTTTAATAGGACCCGTTAGCATCTAATTGGTTATTAATACCATCATTCCAGACTAGAGCCTTCCAGTAGATTGCTACCAATGCTTATCTGTTGATTAAATGATTGAGTTAATAAAACTTTGAAGTGCTAGCTCAGGTAAATATTCTTAACCTATTTTCCCTATACGGGCTTGGGATACGGTATAATATTACCGCTTGGTCAGGTATGGGATCACTTAACCGGATTGTGGTTATAAAATCTTCATAACCTGTTTTAATCTGGATTGTCTGATAACTTAAATATTGGAGGTTAACTCGACCATGTCCTGGATATCCTCGGCTCATTTAAATTACTAATGGCACGACCTAAGCACGGGGTGTAGGCATACACCTGACAGATGCTAATGGTAAATTATTTATATACTCCTTGTGAGTTTTTTAAGTGGCGTGTCGGTTAATCATGTTATTCGGTTTTTGCACCGGACTCCATATGTATGACAGACCTGTAAAACTGTATACAAGATCATTTTGAATTTTCTCAAGTTATTTATAAAATGTGCCTTGTGCACTTAAAACAAATTTTGAAAATATTTTCAAAATGTGTCGGTTATTTGTATTTACCAGTGTAAACTGACGTATTTTCAAAAGACTAAGCTACAGATACAACACGTAAATAGGTTGAGAGCTGCTTGGTATCGACATAAGAGGATCTTGCAAGTCCTTAGTTGTGCCTATAGTCTGTTGAACATCATTTGTACATTTTACGATCCGCCTGTGGATCTTATTACGAACCGTCTGTATATGTACGTTTGAACTTTGAAAATTTCGGTTTGTAATAGTAATTTAACTCCAAGACTTCCGCTGTGTTATACAGTGTATATTGACTATAATGAAATCAATTTTACGTCACGATACTCTCCACCGGGCCCACCGGATCTATGTGGAAAGACATAAAATTGTTTAAAATATAAATGAAGTCGAAGGTGTTATTAGAAGTAGTCTTTATGTCCTTTAGGATAGATATATGAATTGTCTATAGTTCACTTTCTTCATATCCTATCGCTAATTTGGCGGGATTTACTAAATAGAGTTGTTTTTTTTAAGGCAAATAGAGTTGTTAACTTGTTATATACAATATACCAATTAGCAAAATAAAAAAATATGAGAAAACATTTGAAAAAGAATTGAATTTTGAAGCATCATGTGTAGTTGACAATAGAAAGTGGGAGACAAGAAAAAGGCCGTTTTACCATAATTTCCTTTTTGCAGCTTGTCATGCACTAAGAACTACCACTAAAACATGAATTTTGGAATGGAAAGAGAATCGTACTCTTTGCTTTGATGTTTGTACTTTTGGATTTTGGACAATAGATTTAGGGGCATTAATTTTGGTACCAAAGAGAAATTCATATGGATGATATTATTGTATAATTATATTTATGTCGGTATAAGACATGGCATTCAAACAAATTATTATGAGTTTAGCATTCAAGTGACATCACTTATTTAAGATAATCAAACCTTATATTTCGGAACGATAACCAAAAGAAAGAAAACGAAATGCTATTTGGATCAGAACATTCTATATGTATATTTCTTTATAAATTAATGATTACCCGATCCGATGAACATTTTTTTTTCTCATGTTGTTAGTATCCTCTAATCTCATAGACAACCATAAATAAAATACATGACCATATTGATTTAACAACGAAACCCTAAGTAGTTTTGTATCAATTAAACTACAAGAATTAAAATAGGAATATTAACAAAATGAATTGAATGAGTAATCGTAGCTGTGGTGATCCCTCACTTAAAAATGTGTCATACACCTTCATCATCCACTCTAAAAGATTTTTTCAAGTGATCCATCTTTCACTTATCTTTACGTTTTATACATAGTCTATCGTATTTTACATTTATTTGTTAGCCAAATTATTTATTGTAGTAAACCATTTAGTTTTTCATACCATGTAAATAAATATATACACATTCTTAAACTTTAATAAATAACAATTTGACAGAACATAAAACTTTTATTGTTCACAAATAGTAAGTATATATTCATACAAAATATTAAGTTTATATCTTTATAGATATATATAAAAAGTAATTAAGCTATTTCAAAAAATGCAAACAGGCTCACATCTTCATCCGTAAGTGTATGTCGCCACAAGTTCTCTCTCATCCAGTCATCCTCCATGCAAGGACGTCCGCGCAATGTTTTGTCCATGGCTACTCTCCTTCTTTGTTGTTGCGGCCATTCGTAGCTAGGGGTGTGAAAAAAAACCAAAAATCGAATCGTATTCGTAACCCAAAAAAACCAAATCTGATTTGTGAATTCGGATTTTGGATCAGTTATTACCAAATCCGAATTGGGAATTCAGACATAGAATAGGTTTTTGAATGTGCTTTTTTTAATTCGATTTGCTCGGTTTGTTCGGTTTTAACAGAATTAATCGATTAAACGTTGGGCTTTGTTAATTATTTTATAGATGTTAAAATGTATGTAATGATGTTTAACTTGTATGTATATAAGCATGATATCAAGTTTGTAATTTCTACTTTGTCTTTCTAAGTTTTCATTTGACTTTATTCGGTTGAACTTGGTTGAATTTGGTTTGTTTGGTTTTTGACCGAAACTGATCCAAATTAATTTGATTTGTGCAGATCGACTAGAACAATGTCAAATTCGGATATCATTTAAGAAATCAAAATTCAAATCCAAATAAATCAACTCAATTGTTAATCGAACTGATAAAACTCCTATCTGTAGCCCTGCATTATGGGCATAGTGTTAGAAAACTGCTTAAGTTTGAAGACAGAAACACTATGAACTGCAAAGAAAATAAGCAAACAGGAATAAACAGTTAGTGTGAACCGGGCTTGTGTTTGACACAATTCCCTTAAACAGATTCGTTGTCTGTTCCCAGGGTACGTCGGTTCAAAACAGCAACCGAGTACTGCCGGACTTGAAACACTTGCCTGAAAGTAAACAGGAAGACGTGCAGAGGTCGAGAAAGAAGAGATGAGAGATTGTTGTGGTGTGTCGAAACTGGTTGTCTCCATTTGGTTTTATAGGCACATATTATAACAGCTTCTGGCCTCTCATTACTGAAGAGAATTAATAATCATCAGTTTCGAAACTGATGATTAACATAACGAAAATAATGATAATTCTCATTAATACTGAATAATGATTTTAGTTCTAAAAAACCCATTATTAAAAGTTCAACCGTTACAGTCTCGAGTGAAAAGTGCAAAAAACCGCCACATGCGGGCCCGGGTTTTTCGGAACGGCATTCGTGTCCGCAGGACATGCGGGCGCACACGAGTTCGACTAAATCTGGTCCCAAATTTTTCACCCCCCTGCGCGCTCGCGCGTAGGGTTTATGGTAAAACATGTCATAAAGTTATATCATCTAGGAAAAACCTTTACTTTATAAACAACTTCCCATTTTGTCTCCACACTAATGTGCGACAAGTATGTTTACCAAATGAGACTTTCATTCACACATCAAAAATCCTAACAATCCCCCACATGAATGGAGGTCGATCTCAAAAACTACATATTTCCCATTATATTTCAGCAGTTGAGTTTTGCATACGACATGTAGGTGTTACCCTTTGAACCTTCGCTCATGAAGCGCACTTAGCCCACTGGCTCTGAGTAGACGTTGATGTCTTTGAATTCGTCTACCGTTTGTGTGGACGGCAATACACTTCACACAAGACTCTCCCTGACAAAGTCAAGTCCTCATAGTTATGTTCGTTATGGTCATGAACATGAGCCTGGTTCTGCGAGAGCCATTAAGTATTGTGCCCCAACAATACCCTTCGAAGCGACCCCACTTCTCTCTCACATAGGTGATTCACTATGTACAGTTTACCTTAGTCGAATCATTAAAAGCCATAGGCTTAGCCTAACACTTGTCACTTTCAGGAATGGACTAGGAAGTTTATTTCGCTTTACAATAAACTCCCTTATATATATTGTAGGGTTATCCCCCACAGTGACCTCACTAATTCATACAATTAGGTTTTCCTATTGAACTCAGCTCTTGGGATCTCCAGTCTACTGAGTTAGGTTTCCATCACATGAACTTATTTTCAAGGGCTTCAGTCCCATTCCCATTGACGACTTCTGCACTAACTCTCTACTATCCTCTGACCTTACGTAGTCAACAGTGATAATTCCTGTAGAGATTAGTTGTCGTATCGTGTTATGTCTACGTCTGATATGTCTGTTCCTACCATTACACATTGTGCTATGAGCTATGCCAAGTGCCGATTGGCTATCACAATGTATACATATGGTCGATGCCGGCTTAGGCCATCTTGGTATATCCTCAACAAATTGACGTAGCCACTCTGCCTCTTCACCTACTTTATCTAAAGCGATGAACTCTGATTCCATCGTGGATCTAGTGATAACCGTTTGTTTTGAAGATTTCCACGATATAGCAGCACCTCCAAGTGTGAATACATACCCACTTGTTTCTCTGGAATCATTCGTGTCAGATATCCAATTTGCATCACAGTGTCCTTCTATAACTGCTGGATATTTGTCATAATGCAACTCGTATTCCTGAGTATATCTTAAGTAGCGAAGCAACCGAGTGATACAATTCCAATGCATTGAACTTGGGTTGCTCGTGTATCTACTTAGCTTGCTCACAAGCATATGCTATGTGCGGGTCTAGTACAACTCATGAGATAATCAAGCTACCAATAATTCTTGAGTATTCCAACTGGTTTACAGGTTCACCTCTATTCTTGGCTAGATGTTGACTCATGTCAAGTGGAGTTCTAGCCTCATTAGAGTCATTTGCATTGAACTTCTCAAGAATTTTGTCCACATAGTGGGATTGACTTAAAACAAGTCCACTTTGGGTTCGCGTGATTTTGACCCCCAAAATCACATCCGCAAGACCCATGTCTTTCATGTCAAATCTTGCCTTTAGCATGTTCTTTGTAGACTTTATGATTTTGTCATCACTTCCAGCAATGAGCATATCATCTACATATAGACACAAAATGACATATCCATCAGATGTGTCCTTCACATACACACACTTGTCACATTCATTGATTTTGAACCCACATCAAGCATGACATGATCAAACTTTTGGTGCTATTGTTTTGGAGCTTGCTTCAATCCATACAAGGATTTTACAAGTTTACACACTTTCTTTTCTTGACCAATAACTGTAAAGCCTTCGGGTTGCTCCATATAAATTTCTTCCTCTATATTTCCATTTAGGAAAGCTGTTTTCACATCCATTTGGTGAACTTCCAAATTTCTAATGGCGGCAATGGCTAGCACCAACCTAATGGATGTTATTCGCGTAACTGGCGAATATGTATCAAAGTAATCTAAGCCTTCTCGTTGCTTATATCCTTTGATAACCAACCTTGTCTTGTACTTACGATTTCCATCTGGCTTCTTTCTTCTTGAAGATCCATCGATATCCTAGTGGTTTACATCCTTGAGGAAGATCCACTAGTTCCCAAGTATGGTTTTGTAAGATAGAGTCTATCTCACTTTTGGTTGCCTCCCTCCACTGAGGTCCTTCTAAGGAATGCACCGCTTGTTGGTACGTTTGAGGTTCATCTTCTACCATATAGGTAAGAAACTCAGGGCCAAAGAATTTTTCAGTCCTTTGCCGTTTACTTTTCCTGATTTCAACTTCCTCAGTCTTAGATTGTTCTCGAGGTTCGTCGTTTTCAACCTCACGCTCAGGAACACTTTCCTCAACAGGTCTAGAAGAACTCGGTTCACTTTTATCTAAGCAAGGGAACACATGTTCAAACCATGATGCATCCTTAGATTCCATTATGGTGCCTTTGCATATTCCAGGGTTCTTAGAATCATGCACAAGAAAACGATAAGGACCATAAGGACGAGTATATCCAATAAATACACAATCCCTGTTTTAGGTCCAATGAGTAGCCGCTTTGGTGGTGTGACCACCACCTTAGCTAGGCACCCCCACACTTTCAAGTACTTATATGGTGGTTTCTTGCCCGTCCACAATTCGTATGGCGATACATCCTTTTTCTTATTGGGTATCACGTTCAACACATAATTTGCCGATAAGATTCTTCCCCCCCATGTTTTGGTTTACACCAGAACTTATCATCATGGCATTCATCATTTCTTTCAATGTGCGATTTTTTCGTTCCGCTATCCATTTGATTGAGGGGAGTAAGGAGCCGTGAGTTCATGTATGATTCCATTTTTTGCACACACATCAATGAAAGGTGAAACATATTCACCTCCTCGGTCGCTCCTTACGATTTTGTTTTTCCGATTTAGTTGATTCTCAACTTCGGCTTTGAACAAGATGAACTTGTCAGTCGCCTCGTCCTTACTCTTAAGTAAGTACACGTAGCAATACCTTGTACTATCATCAATAAACGTGATGAAGTACTTGCTTCCCACCACAAGTAGGAATTACTTTTTGATCACATACATCAGTATGGATCATCTCGAGGGGTTCGGTGATTCGTTCGACATTTTTGAATGACGTTTTCGTTTGTTTTGCTTCTACGCATGTTTCACATTTATTAATTGAGTCGATATTGAATGTTGGTATGCAATCAAGTTTAATTAAACGACTAATGGAATTAAAATTAACATGACCTAGTCTACCATGCCAAAGATTAGAAGACTCAATCAAGTAAGCAGAACTAGTAGCGTTTTCATTCATTGCGTTCACAACCATTACATTGAGTTTGAACATTCCATTGAGGGCATAGCCCTTACCAACATACACATCATTTTTGGTCAACATGACCTTATCCGACTTAATCACCATTTTGAACCCAAACTTGTTCAACTGCCATCCCGACACAAGATTCTTACGAATTTCTGGAACATACAACACATTGGTCAATGTGAGCTCTTTTCCAGAAGTCATCTTCAAAATCACATTACCCTCGCCTTTAATCTCTGCCGTGGTGGAGTTTCCCATAAAAACTTTTTCTCCACTAGTCACCTCCTTGAAGGTGTTGAAAAGGCTTTTGTCAGAACACACATGACGGGTAGCCCCCGTATCGACCCACCAATCCTGTTGTTTTGCCCAACTAAATTAACTTCGGTCACCAGAATCAAAAGATCCGTGACCATGGCAACAAGGTTGTCACTTCATGAACCATGTTCACTTGTCGAGCATTTTCTTTCTTGGGAAGCTTGCATTCACTGGCCTTGTGGCCTTGTTTCTGACAATTATAACAAGTTCCTTGGAACTTCTTTTTCCCAACGCCCCCTTTCGGGCCAAGGTTGGGGCGTTTCCCATGACTCTTCTTTCCACATTTTCCACTGTCTTTGTTTCTTCCCTTTGAAGATTGGCCATGTTCAACAAGATTGGCCTTCACTGTTTCAGGACCATCAATCTTTTTCAAGGCCACTTTGTTATCTTCTTCAATACGAAGACGAACAACGAGATCTTCAATGGTCATATCTTTTCGCTTGTGCTTGAGATAGTTCTTGAAATCAACCTAACTTGGTGGCAGCTTCTCGATCATCGCCGCAACTTGGAATGTCTCGCTAAGCACTATTCCTTCGGCATGAAATCATGAAGAATAATTTGTAGTTCTTGGACTTGACTCATGACAGTTTTAGAGTCATCATTTTAAAGTCCAAGAACTTAGCTACCACGAATTTCTTGGTACCCGCATCTTCAGTTTTATACTTCGGATCCAAAGATTCCCAAAGTTCTTTGGCAGTCTTAGCTTTACTATACACATTGTATAGTATATCCACCAGACCATTCAAAATGAAGTTTCGGCACAAGAACTCCGAATGCTCCCAAGCATGCATAGCGCTCACAGATTGAGCATCCATGTCCCCTTCCTCAAGATGGGGTTTGGGTTCAGTCAAGAACCTTGCCAGATTCAGCGTGGTCAGATAAAAGAACATCTTTTGCTGCCACTGTTTGAAATTCACACCATTGAATATCTATGGCTTTTCAGCATGTGTTACTGTGTTAGGCAGCGGTGCAACCAGACCGGTCGTAACAGCAACAACGGAAGTCATGACAGCAGTCAGGACTGTAGAAACAGCAGTGGTGACAGCAGGTGTTTCCATTCTGAAAGTAAACATAACACAGGAACAATTAGTAAGATAATCTGTTTAAGTTTGTTAGAAAACTGCTTAAGTTTGAAGACAGAAACACTATGAACTGCAAAGAAAACACTGTGAACCGGGCTTGTGTTTGACACAATTCCTTAAACAGATTCGCCGTCTGGTTGTCTCCATTGGGTTTTATAGTCACAGATTATAACAGCTTCTGGCCTCTCATTACTGCAGAGAATTAACAATCATCAGTCGTTCAACAGTTACAGTCTCGAGCGAAGAGTGCAAAAAACCGCCACACGCGGGCCCGGGTTTTTCGGAACGGCATTCGTGTCCGCAGGACGTGCGGGCGCACACGAGTTCGACTAAATCCGGTCCCAAATTTTGCACCCCCCTGCGCGCTCGCGCGTAGGGTTTATGGTAAAACATGTCATAAAGTTATATCATCTAGGAAAAACCTTTACCTTATAAACAACTTCCCATTTTGTTTCCATACCAATGTGGGACAAATATGTTTACCATATGAGACTTTCATTCACACATCAAAAATCCCAACACATAGTTTGTAAAAAAAATAAAAACCAATAAGTGAAAAGAAATAATATTAACCAACATAAATTTTTCAGTATCATACTCAAATACATATATTTTTATATAATTTTACGTATTTCTTATAAGCAAGTCAAAGGAAAAATACTAGGGTCGTACAAAAACCATGCACGCTCATGCACCTTTCCCATGAAAAGCCACTCTTCACTTTCTTCTACCCCCACAATAGTCCCCACCAATGCCATCATATGAACCCATTGCAATGTCAACAAATGACTTTAATCAATCTCTTTAAAAAAATTAAAGCGTCAATTTGATGCTAATTATGTGAAAACGGGTTAATTTGGAAGTGTTTTGTTAATAACAAGTTGAAAATGGAAAAGAAAAATATTTATTAATTCAAATGGAATTAAAATTGTATTTGAATGCTTATAGCAGTTGATTTTTTTTGGTTTTTAAAAACCTTTGGTTTGTGGTTACAAATATAGCTTTATATTCAGACTCATACATTTATTGGTACGAAAATAAGAATAAACTATAAAATAGTGTGTTTTTTTTGAACGGCCAACAAAAACGACCTATAAAATAGTGTGTAATAGATAAAACAACCTGACCCAACATGTGAAGTAGGAATACTTAGGGTGGACGGGACGCCCATCACTCACCACCAACCTATCAATCACAACTTCCAATCAAGTTTCGTCACGTCATCGAGCTTTATTCCATCACTGGTGATGGATTTTAGTGGAAATGCCCATCACTCACCACACCCAACATTATCAACGGTGTATATAAAAAACCCATCATCATCAACGGTCAAGAAGCAAGCATCGTTCGAAAGTTTGAATTCAAAACGCGTTGTGTGGATAACGCGTTTAAATCACCACACGTTGAACTTTGGAGTGGCGGTGGTGTATAACGCGAATCAACGCGTTGTCATCGACGATCACGGGAGCGCCCCGGGTTCTCTTAAAACTACTCATCAAACCTAACTTGACTCTCTTGTTTACACCACTAGAAAATCAGGTGTTTTTTTTTTAATCACAAATCAGCTACAAATGGCTGTTTACGACTAAAAAGACACGAGCAAAAATCCTCGTGGGTAATCCTGTTTCGCAACAGCTTGAGATTGTGTCCGGTAATGTTTTCAAAAAGGAATGTACTTATTATATTTGATAGAAATCTAAACATTTTTAAAATATATCTAACGCTGGTTAACTAAAATGATAATTAATAATATTATAAAGAATTAAAGAGAGACCATAAGCGAAATTGGATAGATGATTGCTCATCGGGAGGTGGTATACTGGTATGCGTGTGATTGTTCGGTTAATTTACCCTTCATGGATAATTAATATCGTTTATTCGTATTTTTCATTTAGACATTGAATTAAGATATATAAATATATAGTTGTGTGGTGAAGGATATATTGGTAAATGTTTAATTTAATCTTTGTAATGTCATGCATGATGAGTAACAATATTTTTTTGTCATGCTCATAACTGTCAACAATTTTAAATTACTGCCCCTAGGTTTTTTTATACATATGTTATGAACTCACTAAAATCCCATGAATGTTATAACTCTCGATATTGTTTCTCTCCCTCTCTCTCTCTCTCTATATATATACCCTCTTTCTTTCTATGCATCTTTCAAACTTAAAGATTCATCTCTCTTGTTAGAAGGAGGGAGGGTTTCTCATGGACATACATACAGGTTCAGTTTGGCATTCTGTCCACCTCCACATGATGTGTTGATGGCGTTGAAGATTGCTGGTTCGGAGGTGGCCATCCTGCTAAACTAGCTCTGTAAGTTTTTTCATGAGAGGCGTTAAGATAAACGGCACATGAAGTTGATATGTACTTGTATGATCTTCTTATTAGACTATCTGTATAGAGGGGCTCCATTGGAGTTTCGTTGAGAAAAAAGTGTTGCCACGTGGCCTCACGTAGACGCCACCTAAGCACAATGAACCATCATGCCTCACGCCCAACGACACCCCTTCTTCCAGCGGCGCCCCAACTTTCCTTCTTTTTCTCCTTTCTTGCGCCCAGCGATTTGCCCTAAGCCCCCACCCCACGCCCCAACATCGCCCCACCTGTAACGATGCCCAATAACATATGGCCTTAGTTGTTTTGCTCGAGTTTCCATCAAGACCACCATAAAATCATCTGATCATCTTCACAAGTTAGAATATCATTGATTAGTTTTCTCTCATCTTTAAGTTTCTTTTACATTTCTAGTCTATCAGTTATTGATGAAAGTGGAAGTGACAAATCAATAAAACCTTCCTCGATCAAAAGAAGTAGTTAAGTTATTAAACATTAGGGTTTTCTCCTGTGGGTTATATTGCGTATATGTTGTTAGTATTTGCATTTTATCGTTTTGTTTCGTGCTACTGCGATCAGTGTTAAACGAGACTGTTTTATATAAGTTTATTTTAGATGTGTGAAATCTTTCAAACATAGATCATGATTCATTCATTAGTTATTTTTTAATGGTTGAGAATAAAACCAGTGTAACATGGATGTTCTTAAAAGACAAAACATTTAATTGCATGCGTTTTATATCTTTTATCTTTTGTTCATATACTTAAAGCCATGATATATGGAATTCAAATGTTGATTTTTTGGTAGTCAACCCATAAAAAATAACTATTTATTTATGGAAAATGCAATAAAGGGTGTAAAAATGGAGTGAAATTGAACCTTTTGACTTTTTTAATTATTGATTTAAAAGTGGAAACTTAAAGGCTTAAAACTTTTTGTCAGTCGAAAATGATTTAAAACCAGAGATGGTGACATAACATGTTCCTTTCAATACTTCATCATGATGATGAATAACGATTGTGTGCTTTCAGCGATGGAATTCCCACTTAAAGCATTGGATTCTTATAAGCATTATTCCTCAAATTCCATTCACTCTCTCACCGTTGATACACATATATACATATATTATATTGTTTGGGCAGGAAATTTACTACGCGTACAACAAATGTAAACTATTAATTTCTTTGTCAATGATTAATATTTAGAAAGTTTATTCTTAGTAAAAAGAATCGTTGAAATAATCAGTTCATATATTTTTAGTCTTTTATGATTACCTTTTTATCTACAGAGATGTATATGTTATATTTTATATGTCAGTAATATAACCTATATATAATATAGTTAGTTGGATAGATTAATAATAAAAAAAAAATCAAACTAGCTTATATTTTATCAGAAGATATGAGCGATAAAAATTAACCATTATATATATTCTTAGAGCATTGGCTTCTGTACAAGAGATGATCTTGTACGAAGTTTATGCAAGAATATCAATGACTCAAAATTAGGCAATAACATTTAGGTAATTATGAGGTTATACAATTCAAGAAACAAATAGAGAAATAGCATTCTAGTCTTTTCTCACTTAAACTCTTTCTCCCTTGATTTTCAAATGGTTTTAACCTTTTCATACGTTAATATATTTTTAAAAAATTACACCGTATTAACGAGCAGTTCGTTCTCTTTAATTCGAGCAGCATATTGCAATAGTTTTCTTAAAAAAATTACAAGATTTTGAATACATATTAGTCTATTATATGATTTTGAATACTCAACACATGACTACGTGATTTTAAATACACATTACGTGATTTCATTATAATATGTAAAACCACACTAAGTGATTACGTAATTATGTATCAATAGTTGACTATGTATTATTAAATGACTACATGAATCTGAAATACCGTATATTAATAACGTAATGGATATTCGTAGTCATGTGCTAGGTATTAAAAATCACGTAATCACGTAATGGACTAATGGGTATTCAAAATCATGTAATTTTTTTTAATGAAAACTATAGCAATATGCTGCTCGAATTAAAGAGAGTGAAATGCTCGTTAATATGGTGTAATTTAAAAAAAAATATTAATATATGAAAAAGTTATAATCTTTTGAAAATCAATGGTGGAAGTTGTTCTCTTGATAAATAACTAAATTACCCTTGCTCCCAATTACACTTGTCATCCTCTAGTTATCACGTATACTTCGTACGAAATTTGTGTCTTGTACAAGATCCAAATGAAGAATATCGGAGGTGAATAAAATAAAAAATTTGAACCGGGTTCATATATGCATATATATTTATTTATTTGTTACAAAGATTAGTGTAGGTCCTTTATACGGATCGTTCGGGCACTAATCTGACAAACCTAAGGTAAACGTGCGGAATCCGTTTGCATAAGCGACATTGGATACACTCATTTGTTTCTATTTAATCACCGTTTCATTAATATTCAACGTTACAAATCCTGGAAACACTTTGACAGAGCTTCGCCTCTGTCGTGACAAAATCTCTGAAGTTACAAATTAAATGAACAAGCTAGCTGTTTGTACAAAAACAAGTTCGCTGGAGATGATTGAAGTTCGAGCGAACTTGTCTTCATCTTACAATATGAGCGAACTTGACTAAAAACCTTATAAATACTTCGTTTCGCTAACCTATTCTATACAGATTCGATACAAGACAAAGACATAGACATACTGTACTAACAGACTCCCCCTTGGATATAGTTTTTGTCTTGATCAGTCTTCCAAATCCTTTATCGTTAGATTGTGATGACGTAGGCAACAGACATATGCATCAACAGACTCCCTCTTGGATGTTGCGTAGTCATCATTCTTCAATTAAGTTCTTGAGTCTTTAAATTTCTTGATCTTTAATAACTTTAAACATCATGCTCCCCCTTTCTTTGAGCTTTCTGGTATCTTTAATCACTTCTTTGAGCTTTCTGGTATCTTTAATCAACGTGTTTATCTAGCTCCCCCTTAAATGATGCTTCGAATCTCTAAGATTTGACGATTAAGAACAATCACACGTATCCTACACACAAACAATTTCTTAACAGTCTCATTGGTACGGCTCACATTCAACATTATCAAGTTACCATGGAAGATTTTGAAAGAAAATCTTTTTGGAATTTTAATATTGAATGCAAAAATGTAAACAAACTGAAATGTAATATTTACAGCTTATATTTTTTGAGAAAACGTGCTAGAGGATCATATCAGTTTACTGAGACATATTAACTGCACCGTTGATCTAGATGAAACACTCAGTTTAAACAATTCACATGGATTGTCGATATTGTTGTCCACTTAAACTCAATCTAGAAACTTTCGTAATACTTACTGATACATTAAGGTACATTAATTTCACTAAGTTCTTATAGACCACACGATCTCAGCATATCCTGTAACATTTGTCAAAAACGGGTTTCCAAAACCCGCTCCGTTTTGTAATCGAATATCAAGTTATAAATGTTCGTTGCCTAATTATGCTTATTTTGATTTTTAATGATACAAACAAACTAAACTATAAAAATTATTTTTGATAAAAAATGAAAACAAAATAAATAAAAATAAAATGATGCTGCCGGGACTCGAACCCGGGTCAGCCGGAACCTAAATCCAAAGACTTAACACCACCCTCATCACCACTCCGCCACTTGTTATTTTCTGTCATTTCTAGGAAACGAATAACTCTTATACACAAATATAGTTAAACCGGTTGCGCCAACTGAGAAACGAAATCGGCAATTCAACCGTCTAATCGTTTGATTAATCGCACATTCAGGTTTATAACCGATGCACCGACGATTTTAATCAATTCGGATTTGAATGATCATCAATTTTGATCATCATCGGTTTTTATAACCGAAAATAATCAAAGTCCAAATTACTTCAATCAAAACTTTTCTCGCGACTCAGAGACATCAGACAAACATTCCATTTCACTTTCATCACACTTTCAGTCCATCAGAAAACTTAAAACAACTCGCCGGAAAATTTTGCAAGTTCGCCGGAAAACCGTATTTGTTCTCAAATCGGTAAGTTCTTCAATACCATCATAGTCTAACAGTTGTTAAACTGTTTCTAACTCAAACCATCCACTTGAGATCGAATTCAAGCATCGTTATCAGATAATTCCAGTTCGCCGGAGAGTTTCTGGAAATCGTTATCTTCGTCTGTGAAACGGTAAGGACCTTCAAACACACTTTTAACGTTTGTTTATCACTTCAATTTCATGATTAACTAATCAAAACGATTAATCGATTTGCTCAGTTGAAGTTCTTAAAAACAGAGACCGACGCCCTGCCGGAACTCTGTAATCAGTCGTTCGCCGGTATGTTTTTCCTCTAATTATCATCCCTGCTATCTCTTATCAGTCTGTGTAATGCTTAACAATCGAATTAACAAGATTTAATAGTGTAGTCTGCTGTCGGCAAAAATCAAACGAAGAAGATGAACTTTGATAATACTATAAGTATAATAAAAATCGATATAATGAACGGGTTAGACACACAGTTCAGCGGTGGACTGTGTGCAACAATCACACATACGGTGCGAGTTCGATCCCTGATACACGCACTCCCTATGTAATAAAATGCCTTTTTGTTTAAAACTGAACCGGGTTATCTCCGTTAGTTGTTAAGTATAATAAAAACCGAGATATTAACCAGGTTAGACACACAGTCCAGCGGTGGATTGTGTGCAACATTAAGTCGCACGTCACGCGTTCGAAACTTGTTACTGGCACCGGTTGAACGGAGTAAAATGTTTTTGAAATGAAAAGAATTTTGGTTAAATCGAATTAGTATATAAATATAATTAAAATCAAGATTATTTCGGGTTAGACACGTAGCTCAGTTGGTAGAGCTGCATGCACGCGAACGGGAGGTCTCGGGTTCGAGCCTCACCCGGCGCAAACAATTTCACTGACCGAACCGGTCAACAGGTCAACAAGTCCACGGTCAACGGTCAACGCAAAATAAACAAATTTTTTTATATTTTTATTTATTTAATTTAATTTAAAAATCAATTAAAAATACTTAAAAATAACATTTTTAAAGATAGAAAATAGCCTTAAACTCACAAAAATATATCTAAAATTTCATTAAAATCCTTAATAAAATCCACTCATTTACTATATTTTTCGTTATTATTTAGATTAGTAATTCTCGTTGTTCAATTCTCCCGACTCGTGCGCATCTCATCATCTCCATTCAAACGCACCCAATGTGAGTGAATCTTTACAAATTCCCCGTTTTAATCACGTTTTGGGGTGTATCATGTGTCTTGCAATATATATTATTTAAATCATTGTGCATACATCATATCATGAACATGTGTATTCAGTTTGTTTTAACTGTTGTGTAGTTAATGTTAGATGTAATTTATTATTTTCAGTACATGCAATTTCATAGGCCGCCGCTCCCTATTACATTATGAGCGTTGAGCATGTTCTTTCAGTATGAGCGTGAACCTGGCGTGCCCACATACGATCGGCTCCGTTGGATTGAGCCTTGATCGCACAGACATTTTTCATTTTCAGTACATGCAATACGATCTGCTCCGTTTGATTGAGCCTTGATCGCACAGTTTTCATTCATGTTATTTATCGTATGATGTTGGTATGTTTATGTATGCTATCAGATGTTATTGTATGTTATAGTTGTGATTGCTGTTGCCACTGTCTGATTATTTACATTTGCTCATTTATGATTATGCACAATTTTTCATTGATAAACTAACAAGTAAATCAATAATAAATGTTTATCTAACAAGGTTCACTCGCCAACTTATGTTGACCCAAAAACCCCCATTTTTACACATGATATAGGTGAACCAGCTGCAGCCAGAAACACCTAGGATTGGACTAGAAGAATAAAATGATTTAGAGATTGGAACTATTTTGTCTGGTTATTTCTTTGTATTGTATGGACATGTTTGGATTATTTGGAATGTAACTTTGACTTTAATAAATATGAAACATATTAGTAAATGTCATGAGCTTTGGTGATAACCCAATTATGCCCCGACTCTTATTCCGCTGCGGGTCGGGGTGTGACAGATTGGTATCAGAGCCATGACTATAGGGATATAGGATAGGTTATTAGACCCTTAGAGCCTATACTATAGTTGATTAGAAATTTTAAGATTTTTGCGTGTTACATGCCAAACTTCATGATGTTTATATGTTTTATGTTTAATGTTACATTCAATATTATGCATGCATGTTCATAAGTATATATTATCATATAATGCCTACCATGAATCATATTCTCATAACATGTCACATCCATGAAAGCACACACCACATCATGATTGCTTTTACAATGATTTTTGTGTTTTCAAATCTCATCAAAGTGAGTTTTCATGACGGGCATGTAGTAACTGGAAGGGTACCAGTACCGGTAGTCGGAACGTCCTGTCTAGGCTGGCATTCGTATAAATCCAAAATAAAGGACCAGTTTGCCTACCTGGGACCTATTAGGCCAAAGCATGCTATACCAAACGTCGTGTGAGCTAACCCCACTTTGAGTTGTCATTGTGTCTACACCTGGACACATTCCGACCATACATCTCGTAAACATATTTTGTGGTTTGCATTCGGGTGATGCAAGTGTTAAATCGCCAATACTAATGTGAATCCTACCAAGCCAATAGCCATGGGGGCCCACATGACTATATAGGTGAAGGTATGGGGGACATTTGAGGCCCAACATGAGCAAACCCAAGACATCCTATGGATGTAGTTGCATTATTGATATTTATGTTATTTTTATTTTCTTAAAGACACATGACACCTAAAAAGACACCATAAACTCACAATCTTCTTATGTATGTTCCTGTAGATGTCGTCCAGACAACAACGAAGGGGTAAAAGATCAGGAAGGTCTCAGGAACGCTTGGCCACACAAATCGCGAAGCAAATGGCCACGATACTGCCTGACATTGTGGTCCAAGTACAACAAGCCCTCGCTACAAATCCTACTAACCCTCCCCAACAAGACGACCAGAACATCGGCAACCCTCCTACCAACAAGTGCTCATACAAACATTTCAAATCTTGTGATCCTCCTAAATTTGAAGGGACCGAAGGTGTCACTGCTCTCCTCTATTGGTTCGAGGAAATGGAAAACACCTTTCTCAACTGCGATTGTCCTGAGGATCGCAAAGTAGGGGAGGTCCTGCGGAAAAATAGCTCGACGCCAGGATGATAAAAAACTTCACACCTCCCGTTCTTCATACTTTTTCAATACGAAAAAAAAAAATGAAAAATAAAAAGGTCGTCTTATTCAAAACCCCAATTATGACATCCCCTCTCTCCCACTTCACACCTCGGAACGCGCCGTTCTTATAGAGAGAAAGTAGAGATAAAGGCGCTTTGACATCTTCTTAACCCGAAATGGCTGAGGAGAGCAAAGGTTCCTTTTTTTGAGGGTACTTCCGGGAACAGATCCAGTGGAGACGCAGTGGGGCCTGTAGCTCAGAGGATTAGAGCACGTGGCTACGAACCACGACGGGAGACTATTTGGGGTAGCTCTCACTTGGTGGAATACTGAAAAAGGGAAGAGGGGAACTGAGGATGCAATGGCCTTAACTTGGGAGGAATTAAGGGAAATCATGACTAGGCGTTTCTGTCCTAGGATTGAAATTAAAAAGTTGGAGGATGAATTTCATGCTTTAAAGCAAAAGGAGGGTGATCATACCACCTATAACAAGAGGTTCTTGGAGTTGAACCAAATGGTTCCAAACTTGTTCACCCTAACTTATCGTCTGATCGAGCATTATATTCGAGGACTTCCCTCGAAAATTCAAGATTCAGTTCTCAGCATCTCACCAGTAACACTTGAAGCTGCTATGGAGCTAGCAACTGAACTGACCGAGAACCGAATTCGCAACGGGAAGTTTAAAGAAGAGAAAAAGAAAGCCCCTGTTGAGGGTCAAACTTCAAACCATCCCATCTCTTCCTCTAAATTTGCTAACAAGAGGAAGCGCAACACCAGAAACTTCGCCGTTACACAAACCAACTCCCCTATTCCTGCTGCACCCATTACCCAAGTCGCTCCTTCACCTGCGCCATACAAAAGACCATACTCTGGCCCGTTACCAAAATGCAACCGTTGCCAATATCACCATTCTCCTGATTATCCTTGCCAATATTGCACCGGCTGTGGTCGCGCAGGTCATACTGTTCAAACCTGCCGCATGCCTCAGCGAACAAACCGCCACCAGCCTTCAACCCAAACGCACCAACAAATAATGGGTCAAGCCCAACAACCCCTACTATTACCACCCACCCAACATTTAGCCCAAACATATTACCAACCCAATTATCCTATGGGTCAACCTATGCGGGCTTGCTACAATTGCGGAGACCCAAGCCATTTCAGAAACACTTGTCCAAGGTTGGTAAATATTATTCATGCTCAGGCCCAAGCCAACCTGGTGAATTATCCGAACCAAGCTCCTCCACCTGCAAGAGGAAGAGCTTTCAATATCAACGCTAATCAGGCTAGAGCTGACGGTAATGTGGTTAACGGTACGTTCCTTATAAATGGTAGATATGCATCTATGCTATTTGATACTGGTGCGGATAGAAGTTTTGTGTCCTTAGAATTTGAACCTATCTTAAACCAAAATCGGATAAGCTCATGGAATCCATAACGGTAGAAGTTGCTGACGGGAAACCAGTTTCATTAAGCACTATTATACGCAACTGTACACTCACCTTAAACGACCACGATTTCTCAGTCGACCTTATTCCTATGAAGCTGGGAAGTTTTGATATCATAATTGGTATGGACTGGCTCAGTCAACATCAGGCAGAAGTTGTATGTCACGAAAAATTTATACGTATTCCTCTTTCAAACGGTCAGACTCTTCGAATCTTTGGTGAAACCTCGTCGAAAGGGCTCAGCTTAATGTCTTGTCTTCAAGCTCAAAAATATCTTCGCAAGAATTATGTCGCGTTTTTAGCTCATATCATCAAAAAGGGAACCATGGAGAAGAAACTTGAAGACATTCCAGTAGTAAAAGATTTCCCGCAAGTTTTTCCTGACGACATTTCAGGACTTCCTCCAGTTAGAGAAGTCGAATTCCGTATTGATCTTATACCTGGTGCTACACCAGTAGCAAAGTCTCCTTATAGGTTAGCCCCCTCTGAAATGCAAGAGCTAGCCAGTCAATTACAAGAGTTGACTGACAAGGGATTCATACGTCCTAGCTCATCGCCTTGGGGTGCACCTGTCCTTTTTGTAAAGAAGAAAGATGGATCGTTTCGTATGTGCATCGACTACAGAGAGCTCAACAAATTAACAATCAAGAATTGCTATCCTTTACCTCGCATTGATGATCTTCTTGACCAACTTCAAGGTGCCAACTGCTTTTCAAAAATCGACCTTCGATCTGGCTATCATCAACTTAGGGTGCATGAAGAAGACGTCCCAAAGACCGCATTTCGAACTCGTTATGGCCATTATGAATTCATGGTCATGCCATTTGGTTTAACCAACGCACCAGCTGTCTTCATGGACCTAATGAACAGAGTCTGCAAACCTTATCTTGATCGATTTGTTATAGTTTTCATCGACGACATTCTTATTTATTCAAAGTCTAAATCTGATCATGAGCGTCATCTTCGACTCATCCTTACACTTCTAGAGAATGAAAAGCTTTAGCCAAATTCTCCAAATGCGAATTCTGGTTAAAAGAGGTACAATTCCTCGGACATGTAGTCAATGACAAGGGAATACATGTCGACCCTTCAAAGATCAAAGCGGTACAAGAATGGCAAGCTCCACGTACACCAACTGAAGTAAGATCTTTTCTTGGATTGGCTGGTTATTATCGTCGTTTCATTTCAAACTTCTCTCGCATTGCTGTACCACTCACGGCTTTAACTCATATGGGAAAACCTTTCATATGGGGACCCAAGCAAGAAGAAGCCTTCCAAACCCTTAAACAAAAACTTTGTGATGCACCAATCCTCACTCTTCCTGAAGGTTGTGATGATTTTGTGGTCTATTGCGACGCATCAGGGCAAGGATTGGGCTGCGTTCTAATGCAAAGAGGAAAAGTTATAGCTTATGCTTCGAGACAACTCAAGACGCATGAGAAGAACTACACCACCCATGACCTAGAACTTGGAGCCGTTGTGTTCGCTCTTAAGATATGGAGACATTATCTCTATAGTACCAAGTGTGAAATATTCACTGACCACAAGAGTCTTCAACATATCTTCAATCAAAAGGAGTTAAACATGAGGCAACGAAGATGGGTCGAACTTCTAAATGACTACGACTGTGAAATTAGATACCACCCTGGTAAAGCAAATGTGGTGGCTGATGCACTTAGTCGAAAGGGTTATGCGAACTCCATTCGTCTTCTATGTTCACAAATTATAACCGACATTAAAGATCAAATTCGAGAAGCCCAACACGTTTCAATAACGGAAGATGATGTACGAAAGGAGATGTCCTGTGGAGCTGAGCTAAAAATTGAAACTAAATCTGACGGTATTCTGTACTACCTAGATCGTATCTGGATTCCTGACCACAACAATCTTCGTGAAACTCTTATGAATGAAGCTCACAAAACGCGATACTCTATACACCCAGGAGCCGATAAGATGTATCAAGACCTACGATATACCTATTGGTGGCCTGGAATGAAGAAGGATATTGCTGTTTTTGTTTCTAAGTGCCTTACATGTTCCAAGGTGAAAGCTGAACACCAAAGACCCTCAAGACTTCTGATTCAACCTGAAATACCTGTATGGAAGTGGGAAAATATAACCATGGACTTCCTTACCGGGTTACCTCGCACTTCTGGTGGGTATGACACTATATGGGTAATAATTGACCGACTTACAAAATCAGCTCACTTTATTCCTATCTGCGAAGATTTCAAGAACGAAAAGCTTGCTCGTATTTATATCAGCGAAATCGTAAGCCGACATGGGGTACCGTTAAGCATTATTTCTGATCGTGATGGTCGTTTCACTTCACGAACATGGCAAGCAGTGCAAGCCGCTATGGGTACGCGATTAGATCTCAGTACCGCCTATCACCCTCAAACTGATGGTCAATCTGAACGAACCATTCAAACTCTTGAAGATATGCTTCGAGCATGTGTTATAGACTTCAAGGGAAATTGGGACGCTCATCTACCATTAGTTGAATTTTCGTACAACAACACTATCATTCAAGCATTGGCATGGCACCTTTTGAAGCCTTATATGGTCGTAAGTGCCGATCTCCTGTATGTTGGCACGAAATTGGGGAAGCTCAAATTACTGGTCCAGAATTGATCCAAGAAACCACAGACAAGATCCATCAAATCCGAAACAATCTTTTAGCGGCCCAAAGACGTCAAAAGAGTTATGAAGATAAACGACGGAAGCCTTTAGAGTTTAACATTGGTGATCATGTACTTCTAAAAGTATCACCGTGGAAGGGAGTGGTTCGTTTTGGTCAAAAGGGCAAGCTAGCACCACGTTACGTAGGACCTTTCAAAATACTCGAAAGAGTAGGACCTGTAGCATACAAGCTTGATCTACCAGAAGAACTCAACAGGATTCATCCCACATTCCACGTATCAAACTTGAAGAAGTGCCTCGCTGATGAAAACCTCCACATTCCGCTAGAAGATATTCAGATTGATGAATCTATGCATTTTATTGAAAGACCTGTAGAGATCATGGACTTCGGAGAGAAACGTCTACGACGTAGTCGCATTCCAATTGTTAGGGTACGTGGGAGTCGAAACGGGGACCTGAGTTTACTTGGGAACGTGAAGACTCAATGCGCGAAAAATACCCGCATCTTTTTCCTACTACTTCTACTACTTAAATTTCAGGACGAAATTCCTAAAAGTAGGGGATACTGTAACATTTGTCAAAAACGGGTTTCCAAAACCGCTCGTTTTGTAATCGAATATCAAGGTATAAATGTTCGTTGCCTAATTATGCTTATTTTGATTTTTAATGATACATAATTAATAAACAAACTAAACTATAAAAATTATTTTTGATAAAAAATGAAAACAAAATAAATAAAAATAAAATGATGCTGCCGGGACTCGAACCCGGGTCAGCCGGAACCTAAATCCAAAGACTTAACACACACCCTCATCACCACTACGCCACTTGTTATTTTCTGTCATTTCTAGGAAACGAATAACTCTTATACACAAATATAGTTAAACCGGTTGCGCAACTGAGAAACCGAAATCGGCAATTCAATCGTCTAATCGTTTGATTAATCGCACATTCAGGTTTATAACCAATGCACCGACGATTTTAATCAATTCGGATTTGAATATCATCAATTTTGATCATCATCGGTTTTTATAACCGAAAATAATCAAAGTCCAAATTACTTCAATAAAAACTTTTCTCGCGACTCAGAGACATCAGACAAACATTCCATTTCACTTTCGTCACACTTTCAGTCCATCAAAAACTTAAAACAACTCGCCGGAAAATTTTGCAAGTTCGCCGGAAAACCGTATTTGTTCTCAAATCGGTAAGTTCTTCAATACCATCTTAGTCTAACAGTTGTTAAACTGTTTCTAACTCAAACCATCCACTTGAGATCGAATTCAGGCACCGTTATCAGATAATTCTAGTTCGCCGGAGAGTTTCTGGAAATCGTTATCTTCGTCTGTGAAACGGTAAGGATCTTCAAACACACTTTTAACGTTTGTTTATCACTTCAATTTCATGATTAACTAATCAAAAGATTAATCGATTTGATCAGTTGAAGTTCTTAAAAACAGAGACCGACGCCCTGCCGGAACTCTGTAATCAATCGTTCGCCGGTATGTTTTTCCTCTAATTATCATCCCTGCTATCTCTTATCAGTCTGTGTAATGCTTAACAATCGAATTAACAAGATTTAATAGTGTAGTCTGCTGTCGGTAAAAATCAAACGAAGAAGATGAACTTTGATAATACTATAAGTATAATAAAAATCGATATAATGAACGGGTTAGACACACAGTTCAGCGGTGGACTGTGTGCAACAATCACACATACGGCGCGAGTTCGATCCTTGATACACGCACTCCCTATGTAATAAAATGCCTTTTTGTTTAAAACTGAACCGGGTTATCTCCGTTAGTTGTTAATATAATAAAAACCGAGATATTAACCAGGTTAGACACACAGTCCAGCGGTGGACTGTGTGCAACATTAAGTCGCACGTCACGCGTTCGAAACTTGTTACTGGCACCGGTTGAACGGATTAAAATGTTTTTGAAATGAAAAGAATTTTGGTTAAATCGAATTAGTATATAAATATAATTAAAATCAAGATTATTTCGGGTTAGACACGTAGCTCAGTTGGTAGAGCTGCGTGCACGCGAACGGGAGGTCTCGGGTTCGAGCCTCACCCGGCGCAAACAATTTCACTGACCGAACCGGTCAACAGGTCAACAAGTCCACGGTCAACGGTCAACGCAAATAAACAATTTTTTTTATATTTTTATTTATTTAATTTAATTTAAAAATCAATTAAAAATACTTAAAAATAACATTTTTAAAGATAGAAAATAGCCTTAAACTCACAAAAATATATCTAAAATTTCATTAAAATCCTTAATAAAATCCACTCATTTACTATATTTTTTGTTATTATTTAGGTTAGTAATTCTCGTTGTTCAATTCTCCCGACTCGTGCGCATCTCATCATTCCATTCAAACGCACCCAATGTGAGTGAATCTTTACAAATTTCCCGTTTTAATCACGTTTTGGGGTGTATCATGTGTCTTGCAATATATATTATTTAAATCATTGTGCATACATCATATCATGAACATGTGTATTCAGTTTGTTTTAACTGTTGTGTAGTTAATGTTAGATGCAATTTATTATTTTCAGCACATGCAATTTCATAGGCCGCCGCTCCCCATTACATTATGAGCGTTGAGCATGTTCCCCATTTCAGTATGAGCGTGAACCTGGCGTGCCCACATACGATCGGTTCCGTTGGATTGAGCCTTGATCGCACAGACATTTTTCATTTTCAGTACATGCAATACGATCGGCTCCGTTTGATTGAGCCTTGATCGCACAGTTTTCATTCATGTTATTTATCGTATGATGTTGGTATGTTTATGTATGCTATCAGATGTTATTGTATGTTATAGTTGTGATTGCTGTTGCCACTGTCTGATTATTTACATTTGCTCATTTATGATTATGCACAATTTTTCATTGATAAACTAACAAGTAAATCAATAATAAATGTTTATCTAACAAGGTTCACTCGCCAACTTATGTTGACCCAAAACCCCCATTTTTACACATGATACAGGTGAACCAGCTGCAGCCAGAAACACCTAGGATTGGACTAGAAGAATAAAATGATTAAGAGATTGGAACTATTTTGTCTGGTTATTTCTTTGTATTGTATGGACAAGTTTGGATTATTTGGAATGTAACTTTGACTTTAATAAATATGAAACATATTAGTAAATGTCATGAGCTTTGGTGATAACCCAATTATGCCCCGACTCTTATTCCGCTGCGGGTCGGGGTGTGACATATCCCCTCATCATGTAATACACTGACTCAAGTAATGCCTTTAAACTTTCATCAACTGTGAATTGTGTGAAGATAACGCAGAATATTTAAACATAACAATCAGGTCGATCTTTCGATACACAGAGAAAGTCCAATGTTTAAACAAAATAAGAAATGAAAAACAAGTTGAAATTGTTTAGGTCTTAACCACCAGTTCGATATTCACATATACACAGAGGTGATCCAAGTTTTAAACGAAACACCAAATAAACTAAAGCAGAAACGTTTAGGCACTAACATCCAGTTCGATACTTCGTATACGCAGAGGATGTCCAATGCTTAAACAAAATAAAGAAATAAAACAAGTTTAATCTTTTGAAAATGAAAACACAATCACAGTGATTATTTCAGTAAGATGTGAAAGTTCACAAACTAACCGGTTTTTATGCTTTTCAACATTTAGCGATTACCGAGTAGGCACACACTCACGAAGGAAAAACTAAGTACTATCCTTTCAATCGCGTTTCCACTAGAACTAGGCTTTTGTTTTTAGGTTTGTATCGTTTTCGCAAAACTACTAGTCTAGCAAAGCCTACCGACACATCTTTAGTAAGATTGTTTAACCATTTTAAACAATACATATCTTTAGCATGCACTGATAGTTCACTGATTTACTATCATTTCCTCTTTTCACACAAGTAATCTCATTTTTCATTTTTCAATGTTTTTGATATTTTGAGATTTTTACTGTTTTTGGCTTTTTTTTTGAAAAATTTATCTATCTAAAATGATTTTGAAATAATGTTTCTCAATTTTACAGGAATTTTACAGAAATTTTTTATTTTTGACAATTTTAAATTTTTTCTCCCCCTAAAATTGAAAACATCTTTTCGAAATCGAAAATAAAAATCTCTCATTTTAACCATTTAATGATTTTTTACGAATGTGAACGCGAGACTACCATTTTGTTTGTGTGAAATATCACTCCATGTCTCTTGTCTCTATGCATAAACAACCACTGCTTCTGAAATGAGGATTAGGTTGAAGCTTGGTTATCCTGCACATTCAAACAAACTTTAATTAGTATTGAATTGGAACCCAATCCATTCTGGACTTAGGTTTACCAAATTCATTAACATCTGAAGTAAACAAACATTCACACTCTTTTTGATATTCAAACAGTTTGATAGAAACTTTATTTGAAAATTTTACTTTCTTTGATTTTTTAACTGTTTGAATTATCAAAATTTTCTCCACTGCTCTCTCTTTTGTCCTCAGATTTGTATCTGATGAATTCGTTTTACTTGACTGTGAGTAAAATGATTCATTAGAAATTTTATCTGATTTTTTAGACGTATCAGAGGACAAAATCTTTTCCAAATACTCTCTAACTTTTTTTCTCTTTTTTCTCAATCTGTCTTTTTACCCTTGTGATAACTTGACTTTTTATTCTTTGGGCTTCTCTACAGTTTTCTCATTTTTCTTTCTGTTTTATTCTCCTCTGGTCTTTTCTCCCCCTGAGATTTAACCGATCTTCTTTTCAGATTAGTCAGACAATCCCGGAAATATGACCTTTGATTTGACATTTATAGCATCGTCTCGTATAAATCTCTTTTTCAGGCAGTTAACAGCAATGTGTCCACCAAATCCACAGTTGTAACACACTCTGTTATCGTACAAATCTCTCCATTCAGACCAAACACCAAAATCAGTACATTGATTTGACATGTAGTAGTCATCTTTCCTGCTTCTTCTATAAAATTGATTTGACTTTGAAGCACTGTGATCGGACCTGCACCACTTATTCTCAAATTTTTCTGAGTTTTTATAATGATTGGATGACCATACCGATGAGTTTTTATTTTTGTTTTGAAAATTTTTAGAATTTTGTTTTTCATGTTGTTTTTTCCCCAATCTGCTTAGAAGGTTTTTGCGATGAGCATTCACCTCTTTTAGCAGATTGTAGAATAGTTTCTTGAAAATTTTCTTTTAGTTTCAAAAATATTTCTTTTTTTATCATTTTCATCATCGGTATTAGTTATGACATCGTCATAATTTGTGACATTGTCACTTAATAGAATTTCCTTTTTATTCTTATTGAATGGTTTAGGACATATCTGATCTAATATTACAGATGAAGTCACAAAACCTTTCAATTGTTTTCTAAATCATCAATTTTATATTTTTGCAATCTCAACATCTTGTTCAAGTTTTCTAATTTTTTCAAGATGCGAGTTTATTATATTTTGTTTTTCAATAACATTTTTATTCAAAACAGATTTATCATTTTCTAAAATTTTTATATTATTTTGAAAGTATTTCACATTTTGTAATTTTTTATTTTCTAAAATTTTTATTTGATTTTCAAAATTCTTTTCATTTTCTTTTACCTTTTTATTTTCTAATGACAAACATTCCAAATCTTTCAAAAGTTTGACATTAATAGATTTGAATTTTTGACAATTTAAGCACACAGATTCAGTATACTTTGTGCAAGGTTTTTCGACCTCCACAATTTGTACCTTTACCACTTCTTTGTCAACAATTTTTACCTCTGACTTTACCTTCTTGCTTTTAATCATCTCAGCACGCTCCATATATTTAGCACGTAGAGCATTCCATAGCTTTTGTGCCGTATCACATTCTTGTAGCAGATTCAAGATATTTCCTTTCACCGACTACTGTATCAGATTAATAATTTTCTTTCAGCAAAATATTCATCTTTTTGTTGAGTATAATATTTGCACTTCTCTAGAATTTGCTGATTTTCATCTCTAGGAATAACATAACCTGTCTCAATCACGACCCAACTACGGAAATGCATAACTTTGACCCCGCTCTC
This sequence comes from Scalesia atractyloides, assembly GCA_947069175.1. NCBI lineage: Eukaryota > Viridiplantae > Streptophyta > Magnoliopsida > Asterales > Asteraceae > Scalesia > Scalesia atractyloides. Next base: position 42,877,682 of record CAMTDV010000009.1, read on the forward strand.
AAATTTTCCTTTCCAAACATCATATTCATCTATATTCATCAACATAGGAGGCTTCATGGACTCCATTTCGTTTTCCAAACTAATCTGTCGGTCAAAACACTTGAAAAATGATTTGCAAACATACAATTTTTAGAAAAAGTGGACTTTTTAATCGACAATATTAACATATCGGTTTGCTAAAAACGTTAAAAATTTTCGGAAAACTGTTTTTACCAGAATAGAGCTTTAAATCATCTCGTCAATACGAATCTAACGATATATAATGTCGAGACGTTTTTCGGGATTTTCATGCCCTTTTTTTAGAAACCTTGGACAAGTTCGGTCGAACTTGTCACAGTGTGTGAAACTGAGCTATTTAAAATGTTCGGGAGAACTTGTATCACTCAGAATACAAGTTCGAGCGAACTTGTGAGAAAATCCAAAGAGAATCAGCAAGTTCGGGCGAACTTGGAGAGAATTTCAATCAACTTTTGATCAAGTTCGGGCGAACTTGATTAAATTTGATAAAAAATAGGCAAGTTCGAGCGAACTTGGCTAAAATCCTTGAAAAATCAATCAAGTTCGGGCGAACTTGATGAAAAATGTGAATTTTTTAGTCAAGTTCGAGCGAACTTGATGTTAAGTTCGAGCGAACATGAGGTATTCGACATGGTTTTTTGCAATTTTTGACATGAATTCGTTTGTTTTATGCTCTGATCTTTTCAAGGGTTTATCTATTATGGATTTTACATATTATACTTGAAAATCAGTCCATTTTGTCCGTGAATTGTCCAAGAAAAGTTAAAAATGAAAGAAATGAGTAGAAGATGAGATGATTTCGTCCAATGTCTTCAAATTAGGCCAATCCTGCTCTGATACCATTGTAGGTCCTTTATACGGATCGTTCGGGCACTAATCTGACAAACCTAAGGTAAACGTGCGGAATCCGTTTGCTTAGGCGACATTGGATACACTCATTTGTTTCTATTTAATCACCGTTTCATTAATATTCAACGTTACAAATCCTGGAAACACTTTGACAGAGCTTCGCCTTTTTGTGACAAAATCTCTGAAGTTACAAATTAAATGAACAAGCTAGCTATTTATAAAAAACAAGTTCGCTGGAGATGATTGAAGTTCGAGCGAACTTGACATAGTCAAGTTCGGCCGAACTTGTCTTCATCTTACAATATGAGCGAACTTGACTAAAAACCTTATAAATACTTCGTTTCGCTAGCCTATTCTATACAGACTCGATACAAGACAAAGACATAGACATACTGTACTAACAATTAGTCAAAACACTTTTGACAAATATGTATTTATAATATATATATATATATATATTATATATATTATATATATATATTATATATATATATATTAGTTAAATTAATTTTAATAGTGAAACATATATATATATATATATATATTACATTTTACTAGCAACGGAAGCACAAGTAATAAATGATTAATATGAACACTTATACACCACAGAATGCCCGCAATGGAACAAGGTCACCAATATGCAAATACGAAATATAAACCCAACCATAGGAGGTTTTAGATATACTTTAGGTTAGTAACCGCGTGAGACACCGAGACGCAACGGGATGTGCTAGAACGGGTCATGAACAATAGCTAAAAGTGCACCTCCTTTTCAGCCGGATAGCGGCGGCAGTGGCGGCAGAAGGAGGGTGGCGGCTGGTGTGTGGCAACTAGGGTTTTGCTTTGCACAAGTGTGTTATGTCTTAACCCATGCTTTGGTATATATAGCCAAGGATTAGGTTAAAACTAAAACCCTAAGGCCCACAAGCCCATATCCTTTCCTCTTGTCTTTTTTCTTTTAGCCCGTTAGCAATAGTCCATGACATAAAACCGAATTTGATTAGGTTTAATATAACATATGTTTTTATAACTATATAAAATAAAATATTATAAATTGTCCCGTCAAAATACATCATTTAATCTAACTATATGAATTATCTCGTTGTCCTCGGTGTAACTGTTACGGGTCAAGACCCGGTCGACAGCGTTGACTTATCGAACGGACACGAATTTCCAACAGCTCCCACTTGGACGGTTTTAAGATAGATCCCAACGCAGACAGCCAGCGGTGCTCCGGGTACACATAGCTGCCCCCAACAGGTCATGACACTTCAAAGTCACCAACCAAGGCATCTTCCCTTTAGCAACGACTTGTTTCTTGAAGACAGTAGACTTTTGGCAATCGTTGTCATATATCCTTTATGTAAAAGACATCAATTGAACAATGAGACATGGATCAGATTCAATCTCACATAATGTTCAATCATTATCGTTCTCGTTCAAGAATCAAAGTAGTCCAATCAAACACAGTAAGTTTGGGTAAGGCCTTACACTTCACCAGTTTGAATCAACGAGGGCGCCCAGATGTTTAACTGTTACATACAATGTAAGAGTATAGAATCCCATCTTGATTACATACAACTCCCACTGAACTTCAGAGCTATTCCCAACCAATGCCTTTATGACTGGCAGTTATGCGACAGCGGTTGACAGCGATCAAAGAACAGTCTTTAGTAAATGAAAGTTCTAATATGTATCTCAGGTCAGAGGATACTAAATGAGTATACTAAAATCAATACATCTTATGACTAAGATCCATGAAGATGATTTGATTCGAGTTACATCTAACGTCATTCATAATGAGGTCTATGAGTTTGGAAGCCAACTCCTTGAGTCCAAAGTCAGAATAGTCTTAATTCAGAATCGTTCCCACGAGTCTGACCGACTACGGATAATTTAGAATACAAGATTCATGGATTAAACGTATCAAATTCGAACACACTTGTAGGATTCAAGAATTGCATTTAACTAGTAAATCAAAATGAATGCAAGAGTACTACTGTTTGATGTTCGTACATCCAAATACTAAATCAAAACATTTCACTAGCTAATCTAAGCCCAAAAGCATCATGTTACGCTTATGTTTCTCTTGAGTCATTGGCTTAGTAAACGGGTCAGCTAAGTTTTGATCTGTGTTAATTTTTCTTATAATAATGTCTCCTCATTCCACAATTTCTCGTATGTAGTGAAACTTTCTCAAAATGTGCTTGGCTTTGTGATGAGATCGAGGCTCCTTGGCCTGAGCAATAGTACCTCTGTTATCACAAAATATCTGAATCGGTTTCCTAATTCTTGGAACCATATCGAGATCGGCTATGAACTTCTTCATCCAAGCAGCTTCTTTTGCGGCATCCGATGCAGCAATGTACTCATATTCCATGGTGGAATCATCCACGACACTCTGCTTGGAGCTTTTCCAAGAGACAGCTCTGCTGGTAGCGGCTGGTCATGCTTAAAGCATATGAGACATCTGGTCGAGTACATACCATAGCATACATGATGGAACCAATCGCTGAAGCATATGGAACTGCTTCCATCTGCTTTATTTCATGGTCCTTAGAAGGAGCTTGCGATTTGTTCAAGACGGTACCTTTAGTCATTGGAACACTTCCTTTCTTGGAGTTCTCCATCTTAAAACGTCTTATCACTTGGTCTATGTATGTACTTTGACTTAGCCCAAGAAGTCGCTTAGATCTATCCTTATAGATCTTGATTCCTAGAATTTAAGCGGCTTCTCCAAGATCCTTCATTGCGAAACAAGATCCCAACCATCGTTGGATTTCATGAAGCATAGGGATGTTGTTTCCAATGATCAATATGTCATTCACATACAGGATGAGAAATGATATAGCACTCCCACTAGCCTTTTGGTAAACACAAGGTTCATCTTCGTTTTTGACAAAGCCAAATTGGTTGAATTTTTTGTCAAAGCAAAGATTCCAGCTCCGAGACGCTTGCTTGAGTCCATAAATGGATTGTTAAGCTTACATACCATATTAGGATATTTTTGATCAATAAAACCGTCAGCTGAACCATATAAACATCTTCAGAAAGATACCCATTAAGAAAAGCGGTTTTAACGTCCATTTGCCAAACTTCGTAATCATAATACGCAGCTATGTCAAGGAATATCCTAATTGATTTGATCATGGCAACGGGTGAGAAGGTTTCATTACAGTCAAACCTTGAGTTTGAGTGAAACCCTTCGCAACTAGTCGTGCCTTATAGGTATGTATGCTTCCATGCATGTCGGTTTTTCTTTTGAAAACCCATTTGCTCCCTACTGCCCGAGATTCGGGGGGTAGCTCAACCAAGTCCCATACTTGATTATCAAGCTTGGACTGCATCTCAGTTTCCATGGCTTCTAGCCATGTCGCAGAATCTGGATTAGAAATAGCAGATTTGTAACTAGTAGGTTCGTCATCAGACTCGGCTACCGTCAAGACCTGAGCACCCTCAACATGTCATAGGTATCTATCGGGTTCTTTACGAGTCCTGATTCTCCTGCGAGGGTTTGTATCTAAGTCTGATTCGGTACCAACAACTTCTTGTGGCTCAGACGTTCTGACCTCCTCACTGGTTGTTTGTGGTTCTTGAACTTCTTCAAGGTCCACAATATTACTTCCAGTTCCTTGATTAAGAAGTTCATCTTCAAGGAATCTCTTAGCCTTCCTTTTGATGGTAATCGTATTAGTATCAGGATAGTAGAAGTAATATTTGCTTTGGTTATAATATCCAACGAGAACTACCATTTGCTCCCTACTGCCCGAGATTCGGGGGGTAGCTCAACCAAGTCCCATACTTGATTATCACGCTTGGACTGCATCTCAGTTTCCATGGCTTCTAGCCATCTCGCAGAATCTGGATTAGAAATAGCAGATTTGTAATTAGTAGGTTCGTCATCAGACTCGGCTACCGTCAAGACCTGAGCACCCTCAACATGCCATAGGTATCTATCGGGTTCTTTACGAGTCCTGATTCTCCTGCGAGGGTTTGTATCTAAGTCTGATTCGGTACCAACAACTTCTTGTGGCTCAGACGTTCTGACCTCCTCACCGGTTGTTTGTGGTTCTTGAACTTCTTCAAGGTCCACAATATTACTTCCAGTTCCTTGATTAAAAAGTTCATCTTCGAGGAATCTCTTAGCCTTCCTTTTGATGGTAATCGTATTAGTATCAGGATAGTAGAAGTAATATTCGCTTTAGTTATAATATCCAACGAGAACTACCTTCTGGCTTCGAGGTCCGAGTTTGTCATCAGAATCACTTGTGATGTAAGCATCACACCCCCATACTCGTAGGTAACTCAAGTTTAGTTTACGCCCATACCATATCTTATATGGAGTCTTGTTTACCTTTTCGGTCGGCGCTAGATTTACGAGTCGTGCAGCAATCATCAAATGAGTCCGTTCCGGTGGATTCAAGAATCCCCTCAGATTGGAGCCATTTTATGTGTGCCTTGCTTATGTGGCCAAGTCTACAATGCCATAGGAATGAATCATTTGAACCCGTTTTCTGATGTTTAGAAAGGTGATATATGTTATTGCTAGATTGAACATCAATTTCGTAAATACCGTTTTGAGGTTTAGCCTTAAAATAGTAAATAACATTCAGATAAGCAGAAATAGCAATACCATCAAAAGCGTATCTAAATCCTTGGTCAAAAAGCAATGAAACTGAAACATGTTCCTGGTTAAACCAGGTGCAAAAAGACAATTGTTCAAAACAACAACAAGACCAGAAGGACATGAAAGATTAAATATGCCAGTTGCCAGAACTGGGACTCTCTTCCCATCTCCAACGATGAGCTCCATGTCTCCCGGCTTCAGTTTCTTTCATTTCTCAGGCTCCTGCAAGACATTAACGATGGGATAACCACATCCGGTATCAAATACCCATGTGTTGCTAGAAACACTGAAAAGCTCAATAACATATATTAGAATACCTGAAGAAGTGCCTTCTCCATTGGCCTTCTTTGCTTTGAGCTTAGCAAGATACTCGGGCAGTTACGTTTCCAGTGCCCCATCTTGTTACACTCATAGCATTGCCGCTCTTCTAAAAGAGGGGCTTTCACAGCTTGTTTACTCTTGTTGGTGGCAGGTTTGGCAGCAAGAAGAGCCTTTCCTTTACTTTTGTTGTTGTGACTTTTCTTTGTTTTGGGCTTCCTAACACCACCAGATTGAACTATTAACACTTGGTTTGTTTTGTTGGAAATGTTCATCTCTGCCGTTTTGAGCATCCCATGTAGCTCTGGCACTGTCTTTACCTAGTCATTCATGTTAAAGTTCATAACAAATTGATCATAGTGACTGGAAAGAGAGTTGAGAATGAAGTCAATAGCCATCTCATCTTGGAGAGGATAACCAAGTTTGTTTAATTGGTCGATGTAGCCTTTCATCTTGAGGACATGAGCACTAACTAAGGAACCCTCTTGCATTCTACAGCTTATGAGCTGTTTCATGGTGTCATAGCGTTCTTGACGGGCTTGTTTCCGAAACATGCCTTTGAGTTGCTCAATCATGTCGAAGACACTCATGTCGTCCATATTTTTCTGGAGATCCGGGGACATGGTGGCTTGCATGAGGCAAGCAACTTCCATGGCATCTTCTTTATGTTTATCAAAAGCCTTCTTCACAACAACAGTACCATTTTCAGGAGCGGTTGGGATCAGGGTTTCCAAAACATAAAGCTTCTTTGCCATTTTGAGAACGATTCTCAAGTTGTGGTGCCACTCAAGAAAATTGGTGTTATTCAATTTATCTTTCTCAAGTATGGACTTGAGAGCAAAAGAGGAGTTGTTTTCAGATGACATCTATTAAGCAAAATTTAATTAGTATTTCCAGTGTATTTTCCTTATTTAGTGAGGTGAGACGATAAGGAACGAGAATGATAGGACCGTCCTCCTCAGCTTAGGAACCTAGTATTTGTATCTAACGTTCATATAGGCGGAAACTATGTGACGTGTTAATCGTATATCAAGAATTACTCTTTAAATGTTTGTTTATTGATCAATATTCATAAACGTTCAAGTTCCAGATCAGACAGAGCTGCGCCGTCAGTGTGCCAAAGTTGTTCCTCCTTCTAAATGTGAGATCACAAGCTACCTATATATAGGCTAGTCGCTTGGATATAGACAAGTTCGGGCGAACTTGTTCTCACAACACCATTCCAGGCGAACTTGGACTCTAATCTCATAAATACGACGTTTTCTAACGTGATCTCACCTATTCTAAACAGACTCGATACAAGACTAAGACATAGACATATTGTACGAACAGACTCCCCCTAGGATATCGTCTTCCTCTTGATCAGTCTTTAGAAGCTCTTGTTCATTCAGATTCTTTCTAGTATAATGACGTAGGCAACAGACATATGCACTAACAGAAAAATGCACCAACAGACTCCCCCTTGGATGTTGCCGTAGTCATTTTGACTTCAAATGAGCTCCTGAGTCTTTAATATACTCTTGATCTTTAGTCTTGAATAAACTTTAACGTCCTCGATCTACAAATCTTCTTCAACTCTGTTTCTTAAGCTTAACTTGATAAAACTTTATCACCATGCTCCCCCTAGCTTTGATCTTTTAATCTTCAAACTCCCCCTTGCTTTGAGCTTTCTGGTATCTTTAATCAACGTTTTATCTAGCTCCCCCTAAAACTTTACTTTATGTTTCAAAGTTCTAAGACATTCAAATAAACATTTCAGATTCAAACTTTGAAATTTGTAACATCAACATTTCAAATTTTTATCTCCACTTTCATCTTTCTAAACAGTTCGTTATCCAAGTTCAAATTAATGACTTTGAAAACTTTTTACATTTAAGACCTTGATTTTTCATATGTTTATCAATTATGAAAATCCACTTAGTTGACCAAGTCCAAGCTAATGACCTTAGTTAACCACATTTGTCTACCAAGTCCAAGTAAATGACCTCAGTTTGACCCTTAATGAACAAACTGATGTTTTCTTCAATTTTAAAGTTTCAATTTAATGAACTTTTCATCATTTATGATCATTTTGATTTTTATCAAATATCATCAAGATTTTCACCATTATAGCACCTTACCAGACTTCGAAGAACCGTTCTCCATCATTGGCTTGTTTAAACTAATGTAGAAACAAAATCTTTTTGTATTTTTGTAAGTTTATGCTAAAACACACTGAAAATCTTTTTGATTTTAATCTGTAAAGCATATAAACTATGTACAGAACTATTTACAGAACTTTAACAAGTAAACTATGTACAAACATATTTACAAACATATTTTTGTAAATTCGTGTCTAAGGATCATATCAGTTGTTTGAGACATATCATCAGTAACGTTGACCTTTTAATGACTTTAAGTTTTAAACTCGTTTACCTAGATTGTCGATATATTTGTCCACTTAAACTTCGACACATTTCTCAATTGTCTCAAGATATGTAAGGTATGAATTATGAAATTGACTTAACTATGGTTCCCATCTCAGAATATACTCCCGTATCAAGATTCTCTAGATTTCATCTTACAGGTGAATATAGCGTAACTGATATCTGTATCTGGGTTTTGCAAGGCCTTGAGAGCTTAGGTTAATACCACGTATCAACAAAGAGATGAAGGCTCGACTTTAAGGTAGTGTTTCAATTAAGGAATCTTTTAAGCATTGCAAATGATTAGATCATTCGATTCTTTTTAGCTTTGCATGCTGTTTAGAGGTTTTTAGCAAAAATATTATAGAAAATTCTAGGCTATTGCTTCCGCAATATCAGAAGAACTTGTATAATACCCCAGATATCAATCATCTATGAAGACCTCGTATCTCAGAATCGGGCAACCTCTCAAACGTAATTTCGGAGCACTAAGTCCATATATTCGAGAGATGTTAAGCCACAAGATTAAGCAGTTGTAAAATTTAGTTTATATCTCAGAAACAATTTACTGAACGTGTAAAGCTTATCAACACATACACAGTAAGACTTGTTTATCACTTTTAAACTTTACAATTCTTTAGCATACTATGGTAGTCCACTGATGTACTATCATTTCCTTTTTGACACAAAATTCTTTTTGTCTTTTTCAATGTTTTTGTACTTTTTGAATTTTTCGAATGTTTTTGAATTTTCAACTTCTTTCATATGTTTTTGATTTTTCTGCTTTCATTACTCCCCCTAAAATCAAAAATATATTTTGGATTTTAGCTTTAAGAAATTCTAATCTTAAAAAAATAACAAACCAATGAGGATCACGTGAACTCGTCGTCCGATCCTTTTATCAACATATGCATCTGCACCTGTTTCAACAAATAAACCATTAAACTCATTTACATGATAGAATAAATGGTTTTGATATAAAAATCAGTGTTTTATTCAACGGTGTGGATTTTTACAATTTGTTCTTTTGGAATAAGTTAAGTGACAGGAAGCTCCGCTATCTAGATACTACTTTGACAATGTGGATCTTTAGAGCCCCTGCACATGAAAAGTAACTACTTGAATAGGGAAACCCAAACCTTTTTGGTCTTGGTTTAACTTGATAAGATTATCATAATCACTTTCAAATTCATCATAGTAATCAAAATTATCATCAAACATTTCGTCCGATGTCAACTTTGAACACTTTTAGACCTTTTCCTTCTTTGTTTGTTTTGAAAAATTTAACTTTGAAAGATCATTTTTGATTATTGACTCTTTTGATTTGACATGTTTAGTTTTATCAGAAACAGACTTGCCACTTTCAGATGATGTTGTGTTCTTTTTAGCAACCCAGGATTGTGACTTGCTTCTTGTTTCTTGATATAGAATCTAGAATCTATGTTTTCATTCATTTTAGAAGTTTATGTAGGAACGTCCACGAACAGCTCGGGAACCTAAATTTGTTATCTATTGTCCGATTAGGCGGAAACTAATGACAAGTTAATCAAATAACAAGAATTACTCATTTAAAGGTTGTTTTCATTGATCTGAAGTTCAATACATTCGAGAACCGGATCCGACAGAGCTTTACCGTCTCTGTGCCAAAATCTCTGAAGTTAGAAATGAAATCACCAAGGCACCTATTTATAGACTTGCAAGTTCGCTGGTGGGAGAGTGAAGTTCGCCCGAACTTGACATCATCACAACCCATTTCCAGTGAACTTGGCCTCTAAACACTTAAATGCACTTTGTTTCTAACGGATTAATCCCTATTCACTCAGACACGATACATTATGACATTAATGACGAAGGCAACAGACATATGCACCAACAGACTCCCCCTTGGATGTTGTCGTAGTCATCTTGATGTAAACATCCTTTTGATATATGCACCAACAGACTTTCCGCAGACATCCTTTCTTTGGATATTGCCGTAGTCATCCTTGACATTTAAAATATTCTCAGTCTTCCGATCTTTTTAGTTCTTGAATAAACTTTAACGTATTGATCTTCAATCTCCATATTTTTCTTCAAATTTATCTTGATAAAACTTTTAAGTTCCAAGCTCCTCCTTTGCTGTGAGCTATGCTCCCCCTTGTTTTAAACTTTACTTTAGTCACGTTTTATCCTGCTCCCCTTGCTTTAAGCTTTACTTTAGTCACGTTTCATCCTGCTCCCCCTAAAACTTTACTTCCGTTTCAAAGTTCTTGAGCATACTAGAACACGTTTTAGATTTAAAACTTAGAAAATTTTATAACATTTAACAATTCAATTTTAATCTCCATTTTAAAACCTTTTTAGTTATTCAAGTTCAACTTAATGACCTTGAAAACTCCTTACATTTAAAACCTTGACCATTCTCATGATTTTCAATCATTGAAATCCACTTAGTTGACCAAGTCCAAGTTAATGATATTGATTAACCAATATTGTCTAACCGAGTCCAAATTAATGACCTCAGGTTGACCTGATATGTAAACAATGTTTTGTTCAATTTTAAAAGTTTCAAATTAATGAACTTTCTTTTGAACTTTTCAAAACTTACCAGACTTCAAAGATCCATTCTCCAACATTGGCTCATTGGAAATAATGAAGAAACAAAATCTTTTTGAATTTTTGTAAGTTTATTCTAAAACACACTGAAATTTGTTTTTGGTTTTATCAACTGTAAAGCAGATAAACTATGTACAGCACAATGTAAACTATGTACAAACATATTTACAGACATATTTTTGTGAATTTGGGTCTAAGAATCATATCAGTTTGTTTGAGACATATCACCAGTACCGTTGACCTTTTTGAGACTTTAAGTTTTAAACTTGTTTACCTTAGATTGTCGATATGTTTGTCCACTTAAACTTCATCACGTTTCTCAATTGTTCCAAGATATGTTAGGTAAGAATTATGAAACTTGACTTAACTATGGTTCCCACCTCTTGAATATACTCCCGAATCCAGATTCCCTAGATTTCATCTTACAGGTGAGTATAGCGTAATTGATATCTGTATTTGGGTTGTGCGAGACCTTGAGAGCTCAGGTTAGTACCACCGTACCGACAAAGAGATGAAGGCTCGTCTTTAAGGTGTGTTCCACTTAAGGAATCTTTTAAGCATTGCAAATGATTAGATCTTTCAATTCCTTTCAAGATTGCATGCAACTTTTAGGGGTTTATAGCAAAAGCATTATAGAAGTTCTAGGCTATTGCTTCCGCAAAATCAGAAGAACTTGTATAATACCCAAGATATCAATCATTTATAAAGACCTCGTATCTCATAATCAGGCAACCCTTCAATCGAAATTTTGGAGTACTAAGTCCATATATCCAAGATGTGTTAAACAACGAGATTAAGCAGTTGTAAAATTTAGTTTATATCCCGAAAACAATCACTGAAAGTGTAAAGCCTATCGACATATCCACAGTAAGACTTGTTTATCACTTTTAAACTTTACAAATCTTTAGCATACTGTGATAGTCCACTGATGTACTACATTTCCTTTTTGACAACAAATTCTTTTTGTCTTTTTCATGTTTTTATACTTTTTGAATTTTTCAATGTTTTTGAATTTTCCACTTTTTCATATGTTTTTGATTTTTCAACAATTTTTAAAATTTTCTTACTCCCCTTAAAATCAAAAACATATTTTTGGATTTTAGATTTAAAGAAATTCTTCTAAAAATGTAACAAACCAATGCGGATCCCGTGACCTCGTCGTCCGATCCTTTTTTTCAATCCTGTATCTGCAATTGTTTAACAAACAATCATTAGACTCATTTACCACTTGTAAAAGCAGTTTGAACATGTAAGAACTTTGAAATCAGTTTTTCTGCTCAACGGTGTGGATTTTCATAATTTTGACTTTTCAAAATTTTTCTTTTTAACAACCACTTGTAATTTCAAAAACTTTTTTTTTAACTACTCCCCCTCAAAATGACAAAGATATGACATTTCTGGATAAGTTAAAAGAAACTGAAGCTTCCTTAATCCTGAATTATCTCTGATAAAGTGGATCTAGGAACTCCTACACACGAAAGTAACTACTTGAAAAAAGAAACCCAAACCTTTTTGGTTTTGGGTTTGACATGATAAGCATCATAAACACTTTCAAAGTCATCATCATATTCAAAATCATCATCAAACATATCGTCTGATGTCGATTATGAAAACGTTTTGACTTTTTCTTTCTTTGTCTGTTTGATTACTGATTCAGTTGATTTGACATTTTCAGTTTTATCAGCAACAGACTTTCCTTTCTCAGGAGACTTCTTTTTCGCAACCCAAGATTATGACATGTATCTTGCTTTCTTGACATAAAACCGTGAATCATCGTTTTTGTTTAACTTTGAAGTTTCTCCTTTTTCAAACACAGAATTTTCGAACTTTGATTCATTTTTGGGTTTTATTTCAGAAATAGATTCATTTTTTGGGTTCACAATCTCTGGTTGCTTTGGTTTTTCATCTTTTGAAACATTTTTTCTTCATGAAAGCAAAGGCTTTAGATTTAGACACTTTCGAGCAATATGACCAATGGTATTGCAATTAAAGCATGTCCGTGTATCAGAATCATGTCCACTAGTGGGTTTTACTCCACTTGTAGAGTTAGTCTTAGCCTTGTCCCGAAGTTCTTTCTCCTTTTTGAATTCATCATTTGATTGCTTACCGATCCTATCTTCTGCTAGAACTGTATTCGTTCGTACACGAACTTCATGTTTTTACCTTTGTATTCCTGGAACGTTGTCTTCGGTTTCTTCGTCGATTCATCTTCTTCATCCTCCAAACCCAAACCTGCTCTCCTGTTCTCAGGAAAATCACCACCATTCCTACGGTAGTTGTTAAAATTCCTTTTGGGTTTAGAATAAAATTTCTTTTGTTTTTTCTCGAGATCATCTGACAAAACTTCCACAAGTTTGAACAATTTGTCAATTTGATATTCTTTCACATTCCGAATCGGAAAGCTATCATCGAAATATAATCTATCAGAATCCTTAACTTTGTACATGACAACGTTAGGATCATCACTTAGATCACTTTCTGATGCTATATCGTCACTTTAGGACTGTGAATCAGAATTTTTATCGTCAGAATCATTTCCCAGCACATTTTAACCACATTTTTTACCACCGCTTTAATGTCATCGTTTGATTTTGTAAAGTCTACATCAATGTTCTCAGGCAATTGATCTTTCATTTATGATAAGGGAAGTAAATCAAATGCCTTTTCCATTTCATCATCTTTCTTGCAGGAATAATTTTCAAGAAATGGTGGAGGAACATTTCCGTATTCTTTACGCTTTGATTTATCAACATTTTCCTTCAACTTGATCGTAGGTAAAATGTGATCAATGACATAAGCGTTAGTAGTGTAACTTTTCAGTAATTGTCTTACTCTTTCTGTTTTTATCTTAATGTCATGAAGCTCACGTTTTGTTTCGGCAATGGTATTAATGTACATGTTAATTGCCTCTTGTTTATCAATCACTGTTGCTTTTAACATTTTTTCATTAGCAGCAAGTTCAAGATTAGCTTTTTCGACATTTTTATATTTGCCTTGTATCTTGTCATAAGCTTCTTTCATGTTTCTGTAATCATAACGAAAAGTTTCATTATGTTCAGTTAATTCTCTTATGACTTTGACCTTATCAAGGCATGGTTCACAAGGACTTGTGCACTTTGTGCAAGGTTTTTCAACCTCCACAACTTTCAAAACTTCCTTTTCAGACATTCTTACCTCAGCATAAGCTATCTCTTTTCTTCTTCTTCTTCAGTTCTCTCGCATGTATGCTTCCAGAAACCCATTCTCCAAAGCAGCATTAACATACGATGTCTCTGGTTCATTTACAACCTCTGCCATCATAGCACACCAGTTTTCTTTCCGATGTATCTGTTCCAGTCAAAGCCATATTCTTCATGATTAGCAACAAGAACTTGATTGGATTTCTTTGCAGATTTATCTTCTACTTCAATTTGCCTTTTCTTTGGATATGGCTTATATTGAAGAGCTTTCTTGTAGTACTCATTGTTGCTTCCGAATTGATTTTGGTTTCCACTTGCTTCTTGATTACTGCATTCTCATTTGAAGTGTCCTTTTTGTCGACACCTGAAGCATGTGACTTTTGATTTGTCGAATCCAAGCTTGTTGCTTGAATTTCCAATGTATCTTCCAGTGAGTGCCACGAATTTAGTAACTCTTCTGATGATGGACACAAGGCTCCATTTAATATCCATTAGCTCAAATTCTTCTTCGTCTACCTGATCGTAATCTTCTGCTGTCATTTCTGGATTTCCGATCGTTCCAGCAACAAGACATTCATACAATTCAAGGACGATAGCGAGAAGTGCTATATGTTGTTTAGCCACTTTTTCAGGAAATACATTCTTCAAATCGACTGCTATGTTGCACTAGAAAACATTTGAATCAGAACTAGCTTGACTTGTCTGATTTTGGAATGAAGAGCTTGAACTAGCACTAGAATAGCCAGAATATGGAGAGCTTTGATTCGGAGAAGAATTTGCATTTGCACTAAAGCGTTTGAATTTTCGGGCTTTGAATCGGAGTATCTTGTATACCTCCTTTGTAATAGACACCGATATCTTGAACAACATTTGCATTCTTTGATTTAGCAATCTTCATCAATTCGAATTCATGACCTTCTAATTTGTCGATGAAAGATGATAACTTGAAATGTCTCCAAGATGGACTATTTTTCAGAATCGTCAGATACGTCGTCCATTCTCCTTCTGGAAGCGCATCGGCCAACTTCTCGATTTGTTCTTCGTTAGATCTTTTGATATCATGTCTTCGCATCTGGACCATAAGGTGACAGTATCTATCAATCATTTGCTTCATAGTTTCACCTTTGATCATCGTGAAGATTTTAAATTCTTTCTCAATTAAGGCCTTCTTGCTCTTGATCATTTCATCACTTCCTTTGAATTTATCACAAAGAGATTGCCATAATTCTTGTGAAGTTTCAAACTCTGGCAACAGTATTAGAATATCTTCCTTTACTGATTGTTGAATCAAGCTAATCATTTTCTTTTCGACGACATAATTTGCTTTATCACCCGGTGAGAACTTGTTCAACGGAAGATCTTGATCACGCTCATTCTTTGGCCATTTGTAACCATCCTCAACTGCAACCCAGCTGTCGAATTGGTTTGCTTGTATCCAATTCACAAACTTTTCCTTCCATCCTTCAAACTCATCTATACTCATTAGCTTTGGCGGTTTTGACATAGTACCCATTTCGTTGTCGATATTCATCTGGTTTGCCGCAATAGCATTAGCATTTGATGAAGAAGCCATTTGAGAAACGAACACATTGTGAAAATCTTCCATCTAGACAACCTGAAGATTTATCTGAAAATATGATAAAAAACACTTGGAAATTGATTAGCAATAGACAAATTTAGCACGCTCGGTGCGTTAAAAACATTTATTTTTCTGAAAACACTTTTTACCCGATTATATCTTTAAAATCTTCTCGTCGATACGATTCTAACGATATATAATGTTCGTGACGTTTTTCTGGATTTTCTCACAAAAACCTTGAACAACCTATCAAGTTCGGTCGAACTTGATGAAATCAGTGAGATTTTAATCAAGTTCGGTCGAACTTGATGTTAAGTTCGGCCATAGCTTGTTCCAAAAACATGGTTTTTCCAAATTTTTGATATCAATTTGATTGAATTTGATGTCCAAACTCTCAGGGGTTTGTTATTAGTGTGTTTTACATGGCATATTCAAAAATCACCCATTTTGACCATGAAATCATCAAATATGTGAAAATGTTAAGAAAAAAGATAGAATGGGTATGAAATAGAGAGATTGTTGTCTTGCTTCCAGCAAATTTAGGTATCCAGGCTCTGATACCACTTGTAGGAACGTCCACGAACAGCTCGTGAACCTAAATTTGTTATCTATTGTCCGATTAGGCGGAAACTAATGACAAGTTAATCAAATAACAAGAATTACTCGTTTAAAGGTTGTTTTCATTGATCTAAAGTTCAATACACTCAAGAACCGGATCCGACAGAGCTTCGCCGTCTCTGTGCCAAAATCTCTGAAGTTACAAATGAAATCACCAAGGCACCTATTTATAGACTTGCAAGTTTGCTAGTGGGAGAGTGAAGTTCGCCCGAACTTGACCTAGTCAAGTTCGGCCGAACTTGACATCATCACAACCATTTCCAGCGAACTTGGCCTCTAAACACTTAAATACACTTTGTTTCTAACAGATTAAGCCCTATTCGCTCAGACACGATACATAATGACGTTAATGACGAAGGCAACAGACATACGCACCAACAGTTTCACCTTTTTTCAAAAATTGAGTTTTCAAACTTTGATTCACACTTTGGTTTCATTTTGATTTTAGATTCTTTCTGTCTTTTTAACATTTTGATTGGTTTCAGAATCTCTGGTTGCTTTTGTTTTTCATCTTTTGACACTGTTTTTCTTCGGTGATACATAGGCTTTAACTTCAGACACTTACGAGCAATGTGACCAACTTCATTGCATTTGAAGAAAGTCCGAGTATCATGTGAATGTCCACTAGTGGGTTTTACTCCATATGCAGATTTAGCCTTATCCCGAAGTTCTTTCTCTTTCTTGAATTTATCATTTGATTGCTTACCGATCAAACTTTCTTCTTGAACCGTGTTTTCCCATACACAAACTTTATGTTTTTACCTTTGTATTCGTGAAATGGAGACTTTGGTTCCTTTTTGTTTCATCTTCACTTACCTCCAAACCCAACCCTTCTCTCCTATTCTCAGGAAAATCACCACAATTCTTTCGATAGTTGTTAAAGGTCCTTTTGGGTTTCGAATAAAATCTTTTCTCATTTTTCTCAAGATCATCTGATGAAACTTCCACAAGTTTGAACAATTTATTGATTTGATCTTCTTTCACGTTCTGAATCGGAAAGCTATCATCGAAATATAATCTATCAGATTCCTTAACCTTGTACATGACAACGTTAGGATCATCACTTAGATCATTTTCTGATAACGTATCGTCATCTTCAGATTGTGATTCAGATTTGTTCGAACTCGATTGGCGCTTTCAACTTTCCGTCATCAGAATCATTTCCTAAAACATTCTTTACCACATTTTTACAACCACTTCACTGTCATCGTTTAATTTCGTATAGATTACGTCAATGTTCTTAGGCAATTGATCTTTAGTTTTTGATAAAAACGTTTATTTTTTTCCTTTTCAATACCATTCTCTTTCTTGCGACACTAGCTTGCAAGTAGTGGCGGTGGAACATTTCCGTACTCTTTACATTTTGTACCTTTAGGTTTATCATATTTCCTCCGACTTGATCGTAGGAAGAATGTGATCAATGACATAAGTGTTTGATTGTGCAACTTTTCAACAATTGCTTACTCCTCTCTGTTTAAATCTTCATGTCTTGAAGCTCTTGACTTGTTTCAGCAATAGTATCAATATATATGTTAATTGTTTTTTGTTTTTCAATTACTGTTACACTTAACATTGTTACATTAACACTTAATTCACGATTAGCTTTTTTGACATTGCAATAAGTTCCTTTCATTTTTTCATAAGCTTCTTTCATTTTTCTGTAATCATAACGAAAATTTTCATTATGCACAGTCATTTCGCTTATGATTTTAGACTTTTCAGCACATTGCTCACAAGGATTTGTGCACTTTGTGCAAGGGTTTTTCAACCTCCACAACTTTCACAATCTCCTTGTCAATCACTCTTACCTCAGGATTTACCTTCTCATCCTTTGGATTCTTTTCTTCAATCACCAGCTCAGAAGATGTTTCAGCAGAACAACCTGCAAAACTAGAAATTCTGTTAGAAGAAGCAGCATTTTGCATCATCGTGTGATGATATATCTCCTCTTCCTCTCTTCGTTGCATGTATTGTTCTAGAATTGCGTTCTCCAGAGCTTCATTCTCAGCAGACATATCTTGCTCTTCCACAATCTCAGCCATAAGAGCAACTCCAGTTTTTTTGTTAATATACTTGTTCCAATCAAAACCTTCATTTTCATTTGAAGCAACCATTGCTTTTTCTGCGGTGTTAGATGTTTGATCTTGGATTTCAACTATCCTTGGAAATGGCTTGTATTGCAGTGCTTTCTTATAGTAATCATTGCCACCTCCGAAAGGACTTTGATTGCCACCTACTTCTTGGTTTGGACACTCTCGTTTGAAATGCCCTTTTTTGTCGACATTGAAGCATGTGACTTTTGTCTTGTCAAATCCAAGCTTATTACTTGAATTACCAATATCTTTGCTAGTTAACACTACAAACTTGGTAACTCTTCTGATGATCGAAGCCAGACTCCACTTTATGTCCATCAGTTCCAATTCTTCTTCATCCACCTGATCATAATCCTCAGCAGTCATTTCAGGATTTCCGATCTTCCCAGCAACTAAACATTCGAAAGATTCTAGAACTGTAGCAAGAAGTGCTATGTGCTGTTTAGCCACTTTTTCAAGAAAGACATTCTTGAGATTTGCTGCTATGTTGCATTGGAAAACATTTGGATCAGAACTGGATTGGTTTGTCTGATGTGACTGATTGTTCTGATTTGAAACGAAGAATTTGAACCAGTACTTGAATATCCGTGTTCGGAGAACTCTTGAGTGGAATTCATGTTAGCACTAAAAGCTGTCTGAATTTTCGGGCTCTGAATCTGAGTATCTTGAATATTTCTTTTGTAATAGACACCAACATCTCGAATAACGTTTGCATTCTTTGATTTTGCAATTTTTAACAATTCCATCTCATGGCCCTCTAATTTGTCGATGAAAGATGACAACTTTAAATGCCTCCAACCTGGACTATTCTTTAATATCAACAAGTTGACCATTCTCCCTCGGGAAGTGCATAAGCTAACTTTTCTATTTGCTCTTCGGTAGTTCTCTTAATATCATGCCTTCGCATCTGGACCATTAGATGGCAATATTTGTCGATCATACGTTTCATAGTCTCTCCTTTGATCATTGTGAAAATCTCGAATTCTTTCTTGATTAACGCCTTTTTGCTCTTTATCATCTCATCGCTTCCTTTAAATTTGTCACAAAGAGCATGCCACAAATCTTGTGCAGTTTCACATTCTGGTAATAATATCAGAATATCTTCCATCACAGATTGTTGAATAAGACTAATCATTTTCTTTTCGGCCACGTATGCATGTTTATTAGCAGGAGTAAACTTAATCAAAGTAAGATCTTGTTCGCGTTCATCCTTTGGCCACTTGTATCCGTTTTCTATCGCAACCCAACCGTGGAACTGATTGGCTTGTACCCAGTTTACAAACTTTTCCTTCCACCCTTCAAGTTCGTCCATACTCATTAGCTTCGGCGGTTTTGTAGTAGTACCCATCTCGTTGTCGAGATTCATCTGATTAACCGCAATAGCATTAGAAGTTGAAGCTTGAGCTACTCCAGCAGCAAACGCGTTATGGAAATCTTCCATTTTGAAAATCAGGCGATTTATCTGAAAAACGTTCGAAAATACTCGAAAACAGATTAGCAACTGACAAGTTCGGTCGAACTTGTAATAAAAACAACTTCTGATTTCAATTATAACAAGATCGGTCGAACTTGAATAAAATTTTCAACTTTTTTATCACAAACAAACAAGTTCGGGCGAACTTGTTGTTAAGTTCGGTCGGACTTGTGATTTTACTTTGAAAATTTTCACCCTAAAGCAAGTTCAGGCGAACTTGTAAGAATTTCCAGAGAGTTCACAAGTTCTGGCAAACTAGTATAAGATTTTCAACAAATTCTAATCAAGTTCGGGCGAACTTAATGAAATTTGAATGAAAATTAAGCAAGTTCGAGCGGACTTGGCTGAAATCAAAGAAAATCAATCAAGTTCGGGCGAACTTGATGAAAAATGTGAGTTTTTCAATCAAGTTCGAGCAAACTTGATGTCAAGTTCGGTCAAACTGTTTTTGCAAAACATGATTTTTTCAACCTTTTGACATCAATTCGTTAGAATCAGGTCTTGAAACTTTCAGGGGTTTATACAATGTGATTATCTATGACATGTTCAATTTTTAGCCATTTTTGTCCATGAATTGTTCAAATATGTGAAAAGGTTAAGAAAAATGGTAGAGATAAGGTAGAATTAGAGTAGTTCTTGTGATGATTTCACCAAATCTAGGTATCCAGTATCTGATACCACTTGATAGGACCGTCCTCCTCAGCTTAGGAACCTAGGATTTGTATCTAACGTTCATATAGGCGGAAACTATGTGACGTGTTAATTGCATATCAAGAATTACTCTTTAAATGTTTGTTTATTGATCAATATTCATAAACGTTCAAGTTCCAGATCGGACAGAGCTTTGCAGTCAGTGTGCCAAAGTTGTTCCTCCTTCTAAACGTGAGATCACAAGCTACCTATATATAGGCTGCCAAGTTCGCTTGGATATAGAAAGTTCGGGCGAACTTGTCTTGAAAAAGTTCGGCCGAATTTGTTCTCACAACACCATTCCAGGCGAACTTGGTCTCCTAATCTCATAAATACGATGTTTTCTAACGTGATCTCACCTATTCTAAACAGACTCGATACAAGACTAAGATATAGACATACTGTACTGCAACACCCCAAATCGCGTAAAACAACACGCGGCGGAAACACTTGGGGAGTCACGTTAACTGATTGTTTCAACAACACATGATATTTCAAATTCTGTTTTAGTTAGATATTAAACATAGGTTATATTATCATAATTGTCTTAGAAGTTTTTAAACAATGTAACAACAAGCATTCATAATTACTGTCTTTCTTGTTATTAAGGAACTAGGTCCAAGTCCATTCCTAGGTGAGCACGCATCAGTATCATCTAGCATCATTCCCTGAAACATATGTGAAAACGAGTCAACAAAAATATGCCGGCGAGTACATAGGTTTTGTGTGTGTGTCAAGTTTATGGCTTTGAATATGTATTACAATACCTTGTCAGACTACCAGAGTCGTTAATTGAAAATCTTGTTATCGAAAAGTATTTCATATTGCAATGATAACTAACCAATATAAAACAAGTTAGTTATAGTTTATAAAAGACTTGTAGCCATAAATCTTGACCAAAACATTTTTTTTGTAAATTCGAGTAGTAAATCGTCTTGAAATAACTTGTATGGTTTATATCTTTAATAAATCGTTGCGTGCCATCATTTGAAAACATTTGTCCAAGTGATGCAAATATCGTCACGAATGTAATACGATAAAAGCACTTATATATAGGAAGTACCAGCGGCGTATCCACCATGCTTTTATCACATTACACACTTACCATTATCTAAATCACTTACCATAAACCAATCGCCCATTGTTCATTGTTCTTGTTATAAACCAATCGTTCATTGTTCCTTGTTACAAACTAATCGTTCATCGTTCCTTGTTTTAGTTGTGAATACTTTTGTTCGTTTCGTGAATACATTCAATCCTTTGTTGACTTGTTCGAGACCCCCACGGTGTCCCTTAATCGTATAACATACCACCAAAGGGTATGTTACAAATACAGTTTCAGTCGCTTCCCAAATTTCCCCACAAACCCCGGGAATTTTGGTAATGGGATTGTCAGTCCTAGGTGCCTTAACTTACTACTGGTCGGCTTGGCCATTGTTAATGAATGTCATTCTTGTTATAAATACATCGCACCAACAAGTTCGTTCACATTATTGAAATCGTTGTGTTTAATATAAACCATAGTATTTGCAATTGAAAACTTGAAAACATTTAGCACATATGAATCACCCCAAAACAATTGTAAAACATAAAATAGGGGAACTATGTACTCACTTGTGATAGCAAGGTAATCTTGGATTAAAAGAAAATCCAAAGCTTAAAGATCCGAGAATTCAAGCGTGTCCTATATGGGGATAACAATGTAAATATCGAAACTTGATATCGGAGGATTTGGATAGAATGGTACCTTATAAACCAAATGAGTATTGGGACTCATATGACATGGTTTAATAAACTTATCATTCTGAGTTGGAAAGATTTTTAAGTGATTTTAACATGTCATCTGCGAAACTACGCATTCGGATGGTTAGATTTGTGCTATGATAAGTCTTTAATGCCTAAATATGTTTGAAAATGTTATTTGATCAGAATACTTGTCAAATTTTATGTTCCATATACTTAAAGTTGCTTTATTTGTGAAAAGGGCATTTTAGTCCTTTTTGAAGAACATAATAACTAATTATCATAACATTAACCGAATGACATGACCATAAGGTATAACCTCAGAGGGTTACTCCCTTTATAATTATGGTCACAAATATGTATTTGGTCGGGTCCAAAGATCCACCAAACGGGTCAGATTTGAAAGTCAAAGCGGTGGTCAAACCGTTCAACTTACAACTCCAAACAAGCACCAAAATGGAGGTGACGATTTAGACATATTTTGACATGTTTAAATAAGTTTATAAAAGAGTTTTGGCATCAAAACAAACTGTTTTGACACCCGAAATTAGTTCGATCGTGAAATGCGCATTTATCGCATTTTGACCGAAACTTTGACTTGTCAAAATGACTAGAAATGATAGAAATCAGTAGGTATGATCAATAGGGATCCTAACCATCTTGATTACCATCATATTGCAAGGTTCAATTGGATTTTAAGTTGATCAATTCATGATCAATTCTGGAAGTCAAACAAAAGTCAAATTTTATGACTTTTAATCCAATAAAACTACAAGAATTGAAAGAAGCACGAAAGAGAACACTTACAAACACCAAAGATTGATCAAGAACACCAGAGAAAGCTCCAAGATGGTTGCCAAATTCGGATTGAAGCAGAATGGGACAAAAGAGATGGTTGCAAAAGTTCAAGAATGAAGAACACCATGGTTTTTATACTTGAATTGGGTTCATGTGATCATGACAAGTGTCCATGAGTCATCCCTGAACTTGATTAGTGTCCCCTTAGGTGTCAAATGCAGAAGGGAAAGTGGCAAATTCGTTGGTGAGTCAACAAGGCATTTAACAAGAAGCTGCCACCTTGATTTAACAATTCTGATGAGCTGGGGACCCCTTACGGACCGTATGGGGTTTTTCCTTACGGTCCGTAAGGCCCTTGCAGGGGCTGAAGTTTCAGAATTGGCAGAAATGGCCCCTGAACTTGTTTTTGACGCGTTTTGCCACTTTTAACACACGTTAACCCCATTTTAAAGCTTTATAAGGACAATAAAGTATAGGGAACTTGAAATGTGCTAAAAAATGCTTCGGATTTCGGTTCGTTTGGTCGTACGGTTGCGGTTTTCGGTTAATTACGATGAAAATCGTAACGAACGCATGCGCGACCGTAAAAGCGTAACGAATGATATTTTTGCATTCCAATCACTAAAATATGATACTTTAATGATTAGAAAAATTTTTGGATGTCTATGCATGTTACGGACAGCGAAATACGCGAAACTGCATAGTTTCGCAAAATTTGCAAAATAGTCCCTGAAGTTACAAAAGTGCGATTTTACCATACCGAAGCCCTCAAAACTTATTTCTAAGCTATGTAAAGGGTATATAAGGTATGTTAAGCTTGTGAAAATGATCTGGAGTGTACGTCGCTACGAGAATCAGCAGAATTTTGCAGTTTGTCGTAAATAGTCCACGTGATCGAATCATCTTGTTTTTGACCTACCAAATCCTTCAAAACTTATTTCTAAGTTATGTAAAGGTTATTTAAGGTATGTTTAGCTTGTGTCACTATTACGGAATATACGTTGCATTAAATTGGTTTCGTTTGCGTATCGGTTTACGTGTTTTGCTTATAAAAGCGATTCAAGAGTTTAGAAATTGTGCAAGAATCGAATGTGTGCAATTGTCATAATAAATAAACAAAATTCACATATAAAACTTAAAATTTTATTCTTTGATAACTTGTTTGTCATTGTTACATGCTCGAATTACCACAGATATCACATGTACTAACAGAGAATCCGGTTAGAAGCTCTTTCTAAAGGCAGCTATAGCATGCAACATTAGCAAGAAGTTCAAGCTGACTGACAAACGATTGTCAATTGTGAGAAAAGCACAACTCCTGGGGTTTATGAGGCTGCGAGGACAACCTTTTGTCCTTGCATTGATACGTTTGGCCTCATCCATGCCACTTTTATTCTCGAGACAGCTGTAGCACGTAACACGAGAAGAAAAGTAATAGTCGTCCTAAAATGGTCACATGTGGAAGGGTCGGATGTGTCGACGAATCCCTTGCACCTTGGAAGGATAAACTAGACACCAAGTGTCGTGCTGTGGCTCCAACACTGATGGTTCACATTATGCCCCAAGTGTTACTAGTAGTAAGATGGCATAGACCATTAATTTTTATTTTTACCAAATAGGGTCGTTATAGTCGGTTTTAATTTAGATATTAAATTTGCGACTATGCGTAAAGGACCCTTTCACCTCTCGAGACAATTAGTTTTAGATAACCTTATCAAACTAAGTTTGTCGCGATTTGAAATAACCAATTAAAGTTAACAGTGAAGACTATTAAGTTTCTGAGTTTTAAAGATGTGACAAAAACATGTTTTAAAACTCTAGTGGTTATAAAAATTTACAAGTTGCTAGGACTTGCTTTTCTCGATTTCATTTAAAAAAACTTTTTAATAATACGTTTTGGTACTAGGTTGATGTGTCATAACATTTATTAAAGGCAACCTAGCAAAATGAATATGTAAAGCATATGGGCATGGTTATGATCTTGCTAGAGCCATGTAGCAAGATCAAATGGGTCATGGACTTGAGTGCATCTTGTTGTCTTGAGTGACTCCCACTAAATCCAAGACTCCTGTTTAGCATTTGGTTTTGCTTCGAGTTTACTTCGGGTCTTCGGTCAACGATATTTAACAAGTAAATACAATAAAGACAAAACCCTATCTATTACAACTTGAACCACAAAATGGGCCAAAACCATAAACTAGTCTATTACAACTTTGAGACACAAAGTGGGCCAAAACCAAATGTAAAACACAACCACAAGGTCGGGCCCGATTTGTATATTCAACATAATCAAAAGCTTGT